>CANTUR010000014.1:5807500-7007500 GCA_947683625.1 Mallotus nudiflorus
ATTGTTCAAATTCACCTCCCTCACACACTTATCTATAACTTCCACTCTCATGCAAAATTCCTCTTCAATTAGGTATTTTATCAATCTAGGCATTATAAATTCTACACTCTTATTACCAACCCTAAGAGTGATTTTCCCTTCATGGACATCTATTATGGCTCTCCCAGTATTTAAAAATGGTCTCCCAAGAATTAGAGGATACTTACTATCCTCTTCAAAATCTAAAACTACAAAATCCATAAGAAAGATAAATCTGCCTACCTTAACTAAAACATCCTTAATGATCCCATGTGGTTTCTTTGTAGAGTGATCTACAAGTTACAAAGTCATGTTCGCAAGGGTTAACTCACCAAGCTGTAATTTTCTAAAAAGAGAAAATGGCACAAGGTTAATATTTGTGCCCAAATCATATAAACATCTAGGAAATTCTTGAGCACCAAATGCACAAGGAAAAGTAAAACTCCTTCAGTCTTTTAATTTAGTTGGTATTTTATAAGTGATGATGGAACTACAAGTCTTTATTAATTCCATAATCTAGTTGTCATTCCATCTCCTTTTATTGATAATAATATCCTTACGATATTTGGCGTATGTCGGTATCTCTATAAGAGCATCAACAAAAGGAATATTAAGTTCAAGCTTTTTAAAAGTGTTTAAAAACTTAGCAAATCTCTTTTCATTATTAGGCTTCTTCAATCTCTGTAGAAAAAAGCATCCTTATCTCATATTGTTGTGAATTTGGTACAGATAGTTACTCTTTCCCATCATTGTCCTTTGCTTGTTGCTCCTTGCCTTCTTTAGAGTTATCATTACCATTTTGAACTTTTTTCTTTATGTTTCCTCTACTTCTTTCTTGATCTCATCTCTTGATCTTATCTCCTTGCCACTTCTTAAGGTATTTTCTTTCAACTGTTCTTTTGGATTTAGTTCAGTATTGCTTGGTAAATTCCCTTAATTCCTTTGTGCTACTACATTAGCAAGTTGTCCCAACTATACCTCAATATTATGAATTAAAGATGAATGATTTTTAGCTATTTAATCAAATTTGGCCTCCATTCATTTTTTATTTTCATATTGATGGCTCATTTTATTGGACATAGCTTCTAAAAATTTATCTAATTTATTTTCCATTGAGGCCATAGGATCTTGATGAGGTTGTTGAAAACCTAGAGGTGCTTGCCTTGTCATGTTGTTCTGAAATCCTTAGGGAACCAAATTATTATTGTTGTTCCAAGAAAAATTTGCGTGATTCCTCCATTCCAGATTATAAGTGTTCGAGAATGGATTATTATCCTATTTTCTTTAAAACTGATTCCCAACAAATTTTACTTGCTCTTGGTATCCATCTCCCACTATAACTGCATCAAAAACACCAAATTCATTATTAGAGTAACCCATCAAATTACAACTTTCATATGAAAAGGCTAGATTATTTTTATTAGTAATGTTGTCAAGCTATTTTGTTAATGCAACAATCTGAGCTTGAAGGGCTATCACCGTGTCTATCCCAATTCTGCCTCTTTGCCTTAGTGGATTTTGACACTTTAATGGCCAAAGATAGTTATTATTTGCCATCTCTTTTAAAAGTGAAAATGCAGCCTCAACTGTTTTTCACATCAAAAAACCTCTAGCTGCTGCATTAATGGTGTCTCTAGTGGATCAGGTAACACCATTATAAAAATTTCTGATGAGCACATCCCTTAGCAAACTATGATGAGGACAGCTCCTTAGCAACTCTTTGAATCTTTCCTATGCATCACTCAAGGATTCCATGTCAAATTGTTGAAAGGTGGTGATATCCTTAATAATCTTTATTATTTTTTATGGTGGGAAATATTTTACCAGAAAAGCTTTTGCCAATAGATCCCATGTAGCGAATGAAGTTGGTGGCTATAAGTTTAACCATGATTTAGCTTTATCCTTCAATGTGAATGGAAAGAGATTCAAACGTATAGCATCATATGGCACCCCATTGTACTTGAATGTGTCGCATATCTCCAAAAAATTACCAATACGAGCATTAGGATCTTTATTTGGCAAGCCATAAAATTGAACATTTGATTGGATCATTTGAAGTAAGGTCGGTTTAAACTAGAAATTATTGACATTGATTATTGGCCTTGCAATACTTTGTCGTGTACTATCTAGACCTAGCATGACAAAATCTAAAAGTGTTCTTTCTTTTTCTTGTTGTTCTGCTATAATACGTGATTCCTCTTAAGAATGCCTTCTATTCTCTCTTTCAAACCGTGTAAGTTCTAGAATGAAAATTATAGGATATGTACCTGTTCTTCGAGTATTATGCATACACCAAAACAATTAATTAAAATAAAATAAATAATAATAGAAAATAAATAAATAAACATCCAAATTTAAAACAGAAATAACTTAAATCAAGTAAAATAAAACCAATTATGTTGTTAAACTTATTCAATCCCCAGCAACGGCGCCAAAAACTTGATTGAATCTCACAAGCATACGATTTTATCAAGTAATATAGAATAAATACAGGTTGATCCCACGAGGATTAAATGTTTATCCAATTATTAGTTTTGTTTTCCACTTGTTTAAGAAACAAATATTAAGTGAATTATAATTGCTAAATTTTAATAATCAAAATGAAATTAAATAATAAAATCAATTTATTTAAATTTTAACAAGCAAATGATAAAATAATGTTAGGGATTGTATCACTATATTTTAATTAAGCCAATCTCAAGAAATTAGTCTTTTTTTTCTATTGCAATTCTTAGGATTTCAAAGGTAGTAATTAATCATTCTCAAATAAAAATTACTTAATTTATTTGCATCAATTGAAAAGGTTTTAACTAATTTTCATTAAATTAAAACCTAATCAAATTTAGTAAATAAATAATGAAGCACAACCAAATGAAATTAAAATAATTTAAGCTATCTTTAGACTTAAATCAATTCATCAAGCATTCATATTTCTATTAAGATTAATATTTCTCAATAATTAACCTTAATTAAAAATCAATTATGAATGGTCAAATCATAAACAATTAAGATTAATGAATGCTTAATGCAAATTAAAAGAAAAACCAATATATAAATCAACTTAAATTAAAATAAGATCAACAATCCCCAACATAAATAAAATTAACTAAACATAATATTCATCATGTTCACAAATCCAAAAATAAAATACATAAAGAATCTTAGAAAAATAAATAGGAGAGAAAGAAAAACCCATTGCTTTCCAGCTCTTAATTTCAAACCTTCCTCTTTTCTAGAAATCCTTCTTCAGCAAACTTCTTTGCTTTCCCATCCCGCTGCCTTCATATCAAATTATCCTCTTAGTAATGAAAAAACCTTCGTCTTCAGTAATGAATTCCCTCTACATCTTATATCAATTCCTCTTTCATTCCTTCTTCTTTTTTTTTTCTTTCATGATTATGTTTTTTTTTGTCATTGTTGTCTCCCATGATTGTTGTCTCCTTCATGATTATTGTCTCCCTCATCATTGTTGTCTCCCTCATCATTTTGTATCCCATCATGGCTTGTCTTCTTCATTTCTACATCGAGAGAATTAAATCTTGAAGCATGTATATATATATCAAAGTATAATCAAAACAAATTACACCAAAATAATAAATAATAATAATAATAATAATAATAATAATAATAATAATAATAATAATAATAATAATAATAATAATAATAATAATAATAATAATAATAATAATAATAATAATAAAATAAGAATTCTAATAAAAATAAAACAATAAACAATGCAAACATGCAGTAAACCAACTTGAAAAGTATTACAATTAACACATGATCACTTTGTCCAAGGAAAGGAGCCAATTAAATCCAATGACAATTGTGCAAACATAGAAAAATTCAAGATGAGTGAAGAAGAATGGGAGGAGCTAGACATGAGAGCAACAAGTCAAATTCTTTTTTATCTAACTAAAAATGTTCTTGTTAATATTGCTAAATAGCCAATAACAAAGGACCTTTGGGAAAAGTTTGAGGAAATGCATCATGCTAAAAGTCTTTCAAATAGGTTATATTTGAAGGAGCAATTTTACAAATTGCAAATGGAAGAAGGTACAAAAATTTTTGACCACCTTAGTGTACTCAATGGGATTGTTTCTAAACTGTTATCTATTGGAGTGAAAATTAATGATAAAGATAAAGCGTTGAGACTTATCTGGTCTCTTCCACTTTCCTATGAGTATATGCAAACCATTTTAATGTATGGGAAAGAGAATGTTAATTTTTCAGAAGTATCAAGTAAGCTAATTTCTAAAGAAAGAAGGCTGAAAAATGGAGAGAACAAGTCTTTTGAAAGTACAACATTGTTAATTTATGGTAATAGGAGGAAGAATAAAGGCTCTAAAAAGAAAATTATCTGCTGGGGATGTGGGTAAATTGGACATGTAAAGAAGGATTGCAAAAATGGTAAAGCTAATTCGGCTAATGGCTCCAAAAGTCATGCTACTAATGTGATCGTCTTTAAATAAGGAGACGATGAACTTTCGATATAAGGAAAGAAATATATCCTCATGGCATGATTACTACTAACTGAGTTGCCATGGAAAAGGAAGTATGATAGATAGCATGTCCACAGTTTGCACACTGGCATTGGTTGACAGTTGATGCAAGGTGTGTGGTGAAATTGATATCGATGGCTAATAAACTTTCTAGAAAGTCAACATTGGAAGTTGTACCATAACTTATTAGTAATTTTTTCGACATGAACTGACCGAGGTGAAAATTCGTAGAGTTGGTGAATTTCAAGTATGTATACTCTTATGGCGGAGTATAACAATTCTTGTTTTTTAGAATTATAACTGACATAGCTGATGATGAGGTAGCTGTTGTTCTTTATTTTTAATCATGGAGAAGATTTTGAGAGAACTGTTTGGAATTTTCCAAGGTGGAGATTTGTTAGTTTGTAAAATTCTCACATCGAGAATTTGGGGAAAAATAGAGAGGAGTCTTTAGTTATAAATAGACTCCTCCTCCTTTTAGTTAATGTATATCAATCACCACTTGTGTTTAGTGTATCATTAAAAACTATTAACTATACTAGTAGAAAATTTATGAGAAATTTTCTTGGGTATACTTGAGTTTTTGGATGTGAGGGAGAGTTAAATATTTTTGAGTATGGTTGTAATAATTTTTCATATAATGAATATTTTTCTCTTGATTGTCTCTTGACAACGTCTATGGTTTTTCTCTATTTGAGAGTTTTTTATATTAAATTATTATATATTTCTCTCTTTTAATTTTTCAAATATTTTATTCAAGTTGTGATCTAAAGAGGTAAAGGAGCTTGTTAGATTGTAAGGGATCCATTTTCTCTAACACTACCAACTTTAATTTATCAGTAACATTGGGGCATTTCAATAGCAAGAACTCGATAGCATTAACAGATTCATCAACTGAGTTGGTTGGCAGCTGAAAATTATTAAATAATCAGAATCTGAAACTTGCAAAAAGAACAGAACTTGAGAAACGGCCAAAAGTAGAGAACATTAAAGATCTTGATGAAAAAGATAAATTACATTAGAAATTCCTGAGGAGATCAAGAAAATTGAACCATTTATATGTAGACAAAGGACCAAGAAAATCCCCAATTACGACCGAAATGCTTAATTCAAAAATCCATCTCATCACCAATTGATAATAGAATTGTTTTTGCAAATAACAATCACACAAACAACACTTGCCCACCAAAATTAATGATCACTTACACACACAACTACACATCATCCTGCTTTCTCTGCGGATATCTCCTTCTAAAACTATCTTTTCACAGGATAAAACTACTTACGAAAGAATTTGGTTGACTCAACTAATGCCTCAAGCATCATCACCAATAATTGCATCAAAGATGGACGACAACTGTCAAACTCCAAGAAGGAGCCATACTTCGTTTCTTTCAACTTTAGACAGGTACCACTCGGTTAGCTATCCGGAGAAAGGAATTGGATGATATACAGTTAGCTTTTTGCTAGCAATTGTAAGAATAGAGGCCAAGCATGGCATATGGACTTGTTCTTTTTCTTTAGTCTGTGTCGATTTTCTTTTTTTTTTTTTTTTTTTTGCTGTTGTGTATGTGCATTTCCAGTAAGATGCTTGCTAGTGGAGAAGTAAAATCTGTTTCAAAACCATTCATTTTCCAATACTTTTCAATTTTGTAACTGAATAATATTTCAAAACCATTCATTTTCCACAAAATATTAAAACCACCCAAGAGCAAAATGGAAGCAACAATGTAAAGCTTTAGCATACAAAGTGCCACATGGCACTAATAATATGAGGTCGCAAAATTAATGCATTTAATTATTATATATTTTATGTTTTATATAGATAAGATTATGTCATAGAGGCGCAACACTGAAAGAGGAAAGAAGAGAATGGAAGGAAAAGAAAACAAAGCCAAAACCGTCCCAGCAAAGCAATATTATATCAACAGAAAAAGAAAGAATACGTAAAGCAAAGAAACTACAAAAGAATTATATTCAGAAGACATGCACTAGACACACACCCAACAATAAAAGAACCTGAAACAAGAAAAGCAAGCTTTTTTCTTCTCTCCATTATCAAAGTGGAGTCCTTCACCCAAACTATAAATATACATGTAGAAATTTTTTAAAAAAATGAAAAATGGTCCAACAGGTACTTCTATTTATGGACTCATGAAATGCATAATTCATATTTCATTAATTTTATCATGTAGTTTATTAATACTTAAATTATTTTATCTCTCTGTTATTTATTTATTGATATTTAGATCATCTCATCTTTTTATTATTTATTCAAAATTTATTAAATTCTAATTAATTTAATTTCACTTAGGTAAAATCATAAAAATAATAAAAAATTTTCAATAACTAATTTAATAAAATTATATATACAAAAACTTAAATTTAAAATCTGATTTAAGCGAAAATAATTTTCTTTCAACTAACCTCGGAGGTTGTTTGTTCTTGTATTCTATGATGAATAAAAGAAAAAACCAAAAAAGAAAATCAAGGGGTTGAAAATTAATTATACTTGCATTACAAATAAAAAACGTACAACAGCTAATACATAACAATAAAAAAATAAAAATAAAAATAAAAACACAGATTCACAAGGCGGCAGCAGGCCATGCAGGGAAGAGACTGTGAGAGAAGATAGAGTCAGAATGGTGGCTGCTAGCTTCTGCTGTAATCTGCAAAGTCTTCTTTTTTTTTTTTCTTTGTTTGTTGTTTGAGTGCTACAATTCTTCGCACGACTCATCATTCAAAGCCAGCTCATCATTCATCCATCAAGACAGATTATGATGATTTGCCGTTTACGGAGTAGTTGAAGTGGCTGGCTTGACCTTTATTTCAATTTTCAACTCCATTGGAACAATGACTTATAAATTACAGTGAAATTTTATAATTATTAAATTAAATTAATTTTATTATGTCAGAAAACTGTAGTCTATAGTTACTTTATTTTTTACAATTAACGATCAACATTAAATGAATCAATACACTCTCATTCAATGATAATAAAAGTAAAGTTAGAACAAAGTAAATAAAAAATAAAGTCACTTTAGAATTCTCCTAAAATATGTATTATGTTAATATAATTAAATAATAAACTGTGATATATATATATATATATATATATATATATATATATATATATATATATATATATATATATATATATATATATATATATATATATATATTAAAAAATTCAATACATATATTTATGTATTGTTAAACTATGTAAAATTATTTTAAAACTTAAAAGTTTTATATTTTTATAAATGTTCTTAATATAACATTGGATATTTATAATAATTATAATTATATAGAAATAAATTTTGTGATTATAACTATAAAAAGTATAAATGTAAAGAAGTTTTAGTGTATATACTTGGTTTAGAAGTTTTAGTGTGTACTTAGTTTCAAGCTTCACTTAAAAGCTTTTTGGATTTAATTTCTTCAAAAAATATATATTTGAGAAAAATAAATATGATGAAAATTTTATCAAATTTTATGGAATTTATTTGTAAATTCTAGTAATTATATTTGGTTTAAATGGAAATATGATAAAAATTATTTTCAATTCTAACTCCTTAATTTTATAAAATTATTTAATACTAAATTTATTTTTATTAATAAAATATGTTTGATTTAAATGAATTTAAAATTTATTTACAAATAAATTTTATTTAAGATTCATTCGAAAATAAATTGAAATTAATAGAATTGAATCAAAATAAGATAAATGTTATTGTTATAATTATTTTTTTGATTTATTCTTTAATAAGTTCCTTATTTCGTTTTAGCAAAATCCGACATGCTCACACCATTTCCCAACACACTCTGATTGTGTTTAGATTTAACATAAATGTACAAAAAAAGGCCTTTATTCACTAAAATACACTCATTTTTCATTTTTTATTAAAATGCCCAAAACACAAAAATATTTCCATGCCTCTTCCCCTTAATTAACGTAAAAAAAAAAAAAAAAAAAAACCTGCGCAGATCTCTTCCCCTTCTAGTTCTTTTTTCTTCTCTCCTCTACCACCCATAAATTTCTCTTCTCTAGGCTCCTCCGCCTCCGCCACCGTCACCATCACTCTCTGACCTTTGCATTTTTTTTCTTTTTCTTTTTGTTTTTTTTTTTAAATTTTTGAGTGTGTATCTCTGTGTTTTTCTCTCATCTTGTTCAAGGCAACGGTTTTTTAATTACAACTCTGTATAATTGGCTTTCAATTTTGATTTGGTTTTGAATTTATTGCATGACTGGTTATTCTCTTTTGCTGAATTCGAATCGGGTTTGGCTTTTTAAGTTAAGATATTGTTGTTTGCTTGTTTTTCTTTTTGTGTCATGGTGCTTGGAATTTGAGTTTGGGTGTATTAATTTTCAATTTGGTGTCCTTTTGTTTTTGATTTATTGTTGTAGGATAGACATGAATTAGAAGATCCCAAGCAAAGCACTGCTGATATGACTGTTTTTGTGAGTTCCATTTGATCTTTTTTATTTTTTTCTTTTTTCAAGTGAGAGTGGAGCTGGTTGCGACAAAAGGAAATTAATTTTATCGTCATATGATGAAATTAATTCACATCCTCTTCAATGCTTCCATCCTTTTTCTTCCTTCAATAAATTAATGTTCCAGTGCTGTTAGTTTTCCTTTTTTTTTTTTGGTCTAATTTAGTTTTATCGTTTTTGTTTCTTTGTTTGTCTTCAAGAAATCATTATGGTCCTCGTGTTTCCAATTTCTAAAATGTAATGTAATGTAAAGTTCCATGGACCTACATTTTAGAAATTATTTTTATCATGTAATTTTGAATGAGAAAGCATAATTAAATGCATGAAACCCAGGTCTATGTTTTTTAGGTTTATAACGAGGTTTGGCACTTGGTAGTTATTAACAATCTAAATGTTCGATAAAATTGCTTGCTTGATTTAGCGAATAAGGCTTAGTTTTGCATTGAGCTGTATTTGCTTTGTTATATTTGCAATAGCCTTATGGCTGTTTTGTTACAAGCCCCAAGAATTCTGAAGCTGAAGAACACATAGATACTGAGGACATATTTGGTTATATTTCACCTTATGATAACACTATCGAAGAAAATGCAGTGAAGGCAAACAAGAAGAAAGAGAGGCAGAAGAGCAGCACTCCATCTTTAGTGCGTTTTTAGTTGTCAATTTTGTATATATTTTTTACAATTTAGTATTTATATTTTACGTTTATGATACATTGTATACTTAATAATAATAAATTTTTCAATAAATTTTTTATATAAAAAATGTTTACACTCAATAATTTTGTTAATTTTTTTATATATTATGTATTTAACAATTGAATATAATACTTTAAAAATTTAATAATTACAATAAAGAATAAAGTATTTCCCATATATGGTTAATAATTACAATAGAAAATGAAATATTTTCTGTACATGATCCGTATATGATCTGTATATGATTCGTATTTAATCAATATATAATCTGTATCTAATCAATATATGATCAAAAATAAGAAATTAAATTTAAAAATTTATACAAAATAAATTATTAATTTTATTCTTGACTTTTAATTTATGTTGATGCCCCATTACAACAAGTTCTTTTTTCAATTGAATGCTTCATTGCAATAAAGAATGAAGTATTTTTCATCCATGGTTAATAATTACAATAGAGAATGAAGTATTTTCCATATATGATCTATAAATGATCAGTATCTAATCAATTTATGATCCATTTATGAACAGTATATGATCCATATCTGATAGGTATATGATCAGATACAAGAAATTAAATTTAAAAATTTATACAAAATAATTATTAATTTTATTATGCACTTTTAATTTATGTTGATGCCCATTAAAACAAGTTCTCTTTTTCATCCGATGCTTCATCATATATATTTTCTTTTTAATTTTCAAATCTATGTATGTTTGTTACTTTGCTCGATAACAACAAGAATCAGTAAAGCAATGAACAAATTGTATCCTTTATTAAGGACAGAGTCTCTCTTGGTGATTTGATTTGCAAACCCTAAATCCTAAATAATAAAAAAGGATAAATGATAAAAAGAAATAAAATAAGAAAAAATAAAAAATAAAAAATAAGAAATAAATAAAATAAATAAAAGAGAGAAAATAAAAATAATAGAGTATTTGTCGACACCCTCAGTTTGATCGGCCCGCAATGAAAGTTTAGTGATGAGATAGTCCAAATTCTAAATGCAAGACTGAGATCTTCTTTAAAATGAATTCGAGAGGTTAAACCTAGCTCGAAGCCTTCATGCCTAGCTAAAACCCAAAACACCAAGCCCATTAACCATTTATCAAGCCCGAATTAGGCCTTTTAGGCCCAAAGGCCCAACAAGTCTGGTGAAGAGGCAATCGCCTTTATAAAGAGGCGTCGCCTCTTCACTTCGACCATCGATGAGGCGACACCTCACCAAAAAGGCGTTGTCTCTTCACACATGTCCCCTGTAGCAATAAATGTCATTTATTATTGCATTTAATAAAAAAAATTAAATTTCTTACCTCTAGTCTAGAGTTTTGAATGAAAAAAAAAAAGACTTTTAAGGCAGGAAATGATGGAAAAAAGGAGGAAGGCAATGATGAAAATACAAGGTGGAAAGTAACTTTAATTTTAGGAAAATTAGAGAGAAAGAGGGTAAGGGCTTAAAGATGGGTTTTAGCTATTAAAAAAGGGAATCATGAAGCAAGAAAGGAGGACAGTAAAAAATGTTCTTGAGAGAAAGAAAAGAAAAAGAGAACGAAGAATAAGGGAGAAAAGGAACTTGAAATTAGGAATTTATTTCTTGAGAAGAAGGAAGGAGACTCTTGCATCCAACACTTCGAAAATGAATCAAACAAGCTTTGAGGGCTTCAATTAGGAGCATCAAATGGATTTAAATTAGTGAGAACCCCTATTTTCAAGCTTTAAGCTTTGTTTTGTTTAAAACTTATTTCCTTCATTTTATACTCCTTTTATGTTTATTACTTTCTTAGGGTTACATCTAGAGCTTAAATATGTGAATTATTAAGTTCTTAGTTACTGATTTACATTGATTTGCATGAATTTCTAAGTTGCTTAGGATTTAAAAAATTTATATTTTTTTGTGTTGTTGTGCCTGCTGAAGAGGAATCGCCTCTTCAAAGGGGCATCGTCTCTTTACCTAGTAGCGATCGCCTCTCATGCAGAGTCTCGCACAACTCTGCTCCATTTCAATATCTTTCTTGTTTATTTTTAGTTTATGATACATATATATTGCCTGATTTTATTTAATATTGCATATGAATGTTATATTTTTAAGAATAGTTGAATGGTTAATTCATGTTTTTATGAATCTACGTGTTTATGTTTATTTTAATTTAATTTGAATTGTCTTGTAAATAAAATTGTCTATTTAAATGTGAAACTAACCTTTATTTGTTATAGGTTTTAGTATTTTTAATCACTATGTAATTAGTTAATTAATTAGTTCTTAAGAGGTTTCATTTGGGTTAATTATTGTAATAATTATACAAATTATTATAATCCCTAATCCCTTCCCCATTATTTGGAATGAATGTTTTTAAATTTATTTTGAATATTTTATTTGAATACCAAGGCAATAAATGTAAAAAAAGACTAATGTGCAAACTTAGATTAAATTATAAAATTAAAAATGCGTGCAAACCATAATAATAAGGAAATATTTTAATAATCACAGGTAATAAAATATAAAACACAAACAGAGGCCAACCACAAGGTTGGGTGGGCATTTAAAGCCCATACCCAGTTTCTGAACCTAAATCTCTGATGTCAGCTTATGGGAACCTCCATGGAATTCAGTTGCTGTAAAGTATCCCAATTTTCATTCGAGTAGTAACTCTATCTTCTTTTGGGCCCTAAAAACCCATTTAGTAATCCTAGTGGGCCTTGAGCTCATATAGTACCATGGTCACCATACACTTGGGTGCATGGCCTAAACCCCGTTGCCCATAATATTTTTCATACTATCTACAACACCTAGCGGGATTGTAGAAAGTTACCGAATGAAGACCAGCTAGGGGAATGCAGTAGGTATATAATCGGAAAGTCACATGCTGCAGCCTCTACCATGGGCACATCCACTGAATCAGAATGTCAAGAAATGTGGACAACCAACTTTGAAGGTCTTCCAAAATAGGGTTTAGTCATCTCGTACAATAATGTTTGGCTTGATAGCGCACAATGTCTCTAGGAGGTTCAAGCAACTTCAATTTCTCATAAAACCATGCCTGCAGAATAATGAATGGGTAAAAAGGCACAAACAAGTAATAATGAAAGAAGGAAAAAACTAAACTATAACGGTATGAGACTTCTTGAGAATCATTTAGTTTTAGAGAAGTTATTGAGCCCAATGATGGTCTCTGCTAAGATAAGAGGAAAGGATTAAAGCCTCCTTCCACTTGATCCAAAATGTGAAGAATCTTTAAATCACAGTTGCCAGAGGGTGAAACAAGCAGAAATTGAGCATGCAAATAGAAAGCGATCATCCAAGGCCAGTAAACTTCATTCCTATCTACAAACTCTACAGCCTCAAGAAAAGAGCTTATCAGGACTTCATTATCAGAAACATGGTGAAGAGAACTTTGAGGAGAAATGTTAAATAAGTAAGCCATTTGGTATTGAATGAATTGCAAATCTGGGGTTTCAACTGAAGGAGTTACAATCTGACCGTCAGAATCCATCTGGGAGCCCAAGACAGCCTCAAATTCCTTTAGCAAGGGGCATAGCTCAATAGTGTTAAACCTAAAAACATGTTTCTAAGAATCCTAAAACTGAGCAAGAACATGGAGAAAAGAGAAATTGATCTTCCTAGTATGCATGGAAGAGAAATTGATCTTCCTAGTATTCATGGATTAAAAGACAGATAGATGAACTGCTATAATCTAGCCTATGATCCACCATCCAGATTTTTCAAGATCAATTGTAGTTGTTTTAACCTTCTTTCTATTATTTTCAGAAGTTAGGATACTGTTTAAAAGGAGAAAAGGAAGAAAATTCATGAAAAGAGGAAAGTTAGAGATTTTAAAAGGAAATTGAGAGTTTTATAGGCTGTAGAGCATTGACGGAGAGGCGATCACCTCTACAACCAGGTGACACTTCTTTGTATTGAGACAATTCTCTATCGCCTCTTCACAAAGATACAATCGCCTCTATGAAGAAATGATGCCTCTTTAATAGTTAAAAGTTAACTTTATTACTGTAAAATATTTGTATTTTGCATATTGAGTTAAGTTATCAAATGAAGCAATTTCTATAATGAATATTTTGTATTTAATTGAAAGAAAAATTAATTTAAACATCTATCTTGTGTGAAATGTAAAAAATGTTAAAATGAACAAAGACTGTAACAATAAAATAGTTTAAAGGATTAGGACTAATCCTAATATGATCCCAAGCGGGCAAATCTGGAGTCCGTGCAACATCCATAGCAAAGAAAGTTTTGAAAAGTAAAGGAAGAAATTGAGGAAAAAAAGGAAGAAAGCTTGAGCAAAAAATGAATTAAAAAAATAAAAAAAGAAGCTTTATAGAGAAAACAAAAGGGTAAAGAAGAAAAAAGCAAAAAGGCAATGCCTATGGACTAAAAAGAGAGTGGCCCATGAAGTGGACATCCCTAGTGAAACCTATAAAAATCCCTAGTGGATAAAAAAAGATAAAAAAAACAAAGAAAAAAATGAGAAAAAAGAAGAAAATGAGAAAAAAGAAGAAAAATCCCCAGTGGATCAACAAAAATCTCTAGTGGATCATAAAAAATGAACGATAATGATTATATCACTTATTGGGTGTATCTCGAGATTGAAGATTAAAGAACTAGAAATTTTCTGATTAAAGCATCAGTCTAAAGAGTGTCTAGTTGGGTTATATTCCTGTATTGCATTTTCTATTTTAAGCAATAACTCGAGCTAGTAAAACCCAGGATTGCGTTGTGAGCGATGACTCGGGCCAGGAAAACCTAAGATCGCGTTGTGAGTAATGACTTGGGCCAAGAAAACCTAGGATCATATTGTGAGTGATGACTCAGGCCAAGAAAACTTGGGATCGCATTGTGAGTAATGACTTAGGCCAAGAAAACTTAGGATCACATTGTGAGTGATGACTCGGGCTAGAAAAATTTGGGATCGTGTTATGAGTGATGACTTGGGCTAGGAAAACCCAAGATTGCATTATGAGCGATGACTCAAGCTAGGAAAACCTGGGATCACATTGTGAGCGATGACTCGAGCTAAGAAAATTTTGGATCCTGTTATGAGCAATGACTCAAGCCAGGAAAACCCGGGATAGCATTAGGAGAGTTAACTAGGGCCAGGAAAACTCGGGATCACGTTGGGAGCGATGACTCGAGCTAGAAAAACCTAAGATCGCGTTTATGTGATGACTCGAGCCAGAAAAACTTGAGACCCTTTTCTACTGAGTGTGTTTCGTGTCAGATAGGCTCAGAGTTCACATCAAATTTATAATGAGTAACTGATAGGACCAGTAAAACTTGAGGAACACGATTACGTTTCACCAGTTTTATGTCAGAAAGGCTCAAGACGCCACTCTTTCCCACTAAATGAGTCTCTTGTCAGAAAGGCTTGGAGTTCACGTCAAATTTATAATAAGTAACTAATCAAGCTAAGAAAACTCAAGGAACACAATTACGTTTCACCAGTTCTGTGTCAGAAAGGCTCAGGATGCCACTCTTTTCTACTGAGTGAGTTTTGCGTTAAAAAGGCTCAGAGTTCACGTTAAATTTATAATGAGTGATTGATCGGACCAGGGAAACTCGAGGATCACAGTCACATTTCAAGTCAAAGTTTAACCTTTCAGGTTTTAATTCCCGATACTGATGGCCCAATGAAGCTTGCAGGTCAGGTATGTCATTCTTACTATTTGTTATGCTCATTGCTTTTTCAAAAATTAATTTCATAAACCAATTTTTTTAAAAATCAAGGGGCAAACTATGGACACCCTCGGTTTGATCAGCCCTCAATGAAAGTTCGATGATAAGATAATCTAAATTTTAAATGCAAGAAGAGCCCGAGATCTTCTTTAGAATGAATTTAAGAGGTTAAACCTATCCTGAAGCCTACATGCCTAGTCAAAACCCAAAACACTAAGCCCATTAACCATTTATCAAGCTTGAACTAGGCATTTTAGGCCCAAGGGACCAACAAGTCTAGTGAAGGGGCAATCTCTTCTATGAAGAAGTGTCGACTCTTCACTTTGACCATCGATGAGGCGACACCTCACCAAAAAGGTGTTGTCTCTTCATATATGTCCCTTGTAGCAATAAATGTCATTTATTATTGCATTTAACAAAAAAAATTGACTTTCTTACCTCTAGTCTAGAGTTTTGAATGAAAAAAATAAGACTTTTAGGGCAGGAAATGATGGAAAAAAGGAGGGAGGCAATGATGAAAATGCAAGGTGGAAAGTAACCTTAATTTTTAGGAAAATTAAAGAGAAAGAGGGTAAGGGCTTAAAAACGGATTTTAGCTATTAAAAAAGGGGTTTTAGCTATTAAAAAAGGGAATCAGAAAGCAAGAAAGAAGGGTAGCAAAAAATGTTCTTAAGAGAAAGAAAAGAAAAAGAGAACGAAGAAGAAGGGAGAAAAGGAACTTAACACTAAGAATTCATTTCTTGAGAAGAAGGAAGGAGACTCTTGCATCCAACACTTTAAAAATGAATCAAACAAGCTTTGAGAGCTTTAGTTAGGAGCATTAAATGGGTTCAAATCAGTGAGAACCCTTATTTTTAAGTTTTAAGCTTTATTTTGTTTAAAACTTAATTCCTTCATTTTATACTCCTTTTATGTTTATTGCTTTCTTAAGGTTACATCTAGAGTTTAAATATGTGAATTATTAAGTTCTTAGCTGCTAATTTACGTTCATGTGCATGAATTTTTGAGTTGTTTAGGATTTAAAAAACTCACAGTTTTTTATGCTATTGTGCCTGCTGAAGAGTTGTCGCCTCTTCAAAAAGGCATTGTCTCTTCATCTAGTGGTGATCGCCTCTTATGTAGAGTCTCGCACGACTTTGCTCCATTTCAATATCTTTCTTGTATATTTTTGGTATATAATATGTATATATTGCCTAATTTTATTTAATATTGCATATGAATGTTATATTTTTAAGAATAGTTGAATGGTAAATTCGTTGTTTATAAGAATCCACGTGTTTATGTTTGTTTTAATTTGATTTGAATTGTCTTGTAAATAAAATTTTCTATTTAAATTTGAAACTAAGCTTTATTTATTGTAGGTTTTGGTGATTTTTAATCACTGTGTAATGTGAATTAATTAGTTCTTGAGAGGTTTCATTTGGGTTAATTATTGTAATAATTGTAATCCCTAATCCCTTCCCCATTTATTTGGAATGAATGTTTGTAAATGTATTCTCAATATTTGATTTGAATGCTAAGGCAATAAATGTACAAAAAGACTAATGTGCAAACTCATATTAAATTATAAAATTGGAAACGTGTGCAAATCATAATAATAAGGAAATAATTTAATAATCATGGGTAATAAAATACAAAACACAAAAGCCCAACCGCAAGGTTAGATGGGCATTCAAAGCCCATACCCAGTTTCTAAATCTACATCTCTGATAACGGCTTGTGGGAACCTCCGTGGAATCTACTTGCTATAAAATGTCCCGGTTTCCATCTGAATGGCGACTCCATATTCTTTTGGGCCCTAAAAACCCATTTAGTAATCCTAGTGGGCCTTGAGCCCACATAGTGTTGTGGTCGCCGTACGCTTGGGTGCGTAGCCTAAACCCCACCACCCACAGTATTTTTCGTATATGATCTATATATTATTCATATATGATCAACATATTAACCATATATGAAATCATTTCATACACTTTTATTCATCTTCATAAGTAATACTAAATAATCTCATTATATTTTCAATTATCTTTGATTATTATTATTATTATTATCTTATAACTACTATGTTAGCGATTTTGTTAATGATGACTTGAATATAAATTTCAAATGCATGAAATTTGAAATATTTTTCATTTATTTCTATTTTATTATTTGCTCCCTTTTCATTCGAATATAACAAAAAAAAAAACACATGAACACCATATTTAATATTGGAATTAAAATCAATATCCTTAGACAATTTCTTATCACCATTAAAAAAAAAAAAAAACACATAATAAAGAATCAGAAACTAAAAATAAATAAAAAAAGATACAAAAGTAATAAAAAATAACATACCCTAACAAAATCTTTTAACTCATCACCACCACCAATAGCTTCAATAAAACTTTGAATTATAAGTTTCTTTGTTCTCACCATCCCCTCCACTCACACTACCTTTACATTCACTTTTAATATCTTCAACGCTCTTTTTAGAACCAACAACATTTATTAAACTAGAACTAGAACCAGAACCACAAAAAGTACTTCCATATTTCCCTATACGTTTAAAACAAGATTAGAAATAAAAAGTAAATCAAAAAGTAATAAAATTAAATACACACTGCCTAATAATATAATAGAGATGTGGGGTATCGATTTTTGTGCCTCTTGAAAAAATTAATTTTTTTAAAAAAGGAAAAGGAAAAAGAAAAATAGGAATTTAAAAATAAAGAGAAAATAAAATTTAAAAAAAGAAAAGAAAAAAGAAGAAAAAATTAAAAATAACAAAAGAGGAAAAATAAGAAAAATGATGAAATAAAAATAAAAAAGAACAAAAAAAGAAGAGAAGGAAAAAATAAAAAATAAAAAAGATGAAAATAAAAATTTAAATTGATGAAAAAAGAACATAATAATAATAATAATAATAATAATAATGGCTAATTCTCCATTAATTAAAAAAAGAAGTCAAGAAAAAAAAAGAGAAAATAAAAATTAAAAAAAATATAGAAGAAAAAAATGAAATAAAAATTAAATAAGAGAAAAGAAAAAAGAAGGAAAAGAGAAAAAAAAAAAGAAAAAAAGGAAGAAAAACTAGCATCCAACTGTTGTTGAATATGAAAAAATTGAAGAGAATAACGAAATAACAATAAAAAAATAATGAAATAAAAAATAAAAATGATATTGCCTAAATTTTCATTAATTAAAAAAAAGGAAATAGAGGAGAATGAGGAAAAAAATAAATAAATAAAGAGAAAAATTATAAAATAAAAAGAAAAAATGAGGAGGAAAATAAAAATAAAAAAGATAAAAAAAAAAAAAGAAAGATAAAAGGAGAAAATAAAAGGGGGCAAAAGAGAAAATAAGGTAAGAAAATAAAGAGATTAAGGTAAAAGTGTAATAAATAAAAATTAGTTACATTTTAGTAAATAAGTCTAAAAATAAGTTTTTTTTTTTTTTTTTTTTTTTTTTTTTTTTTAAATTTCTCTAGATTTATGTTCATGTATGTAGGAGCAATAGGACCTAACCCAACTTCAAAGGTCCAAAAGGACCCTACCAACCCAGCCCAAGTGGAATTCATATGAAGGAAAAAAAAAATGTTTTTCATAAAAAAGAATTCAGAATGTCACTCCAATTTTTTTTTTTAAAAAAAAAACGTAATTCTTCACATATAAATTATGTGTATAATGTCTGGGGATGGCTTTGATATATACATTGTTTTGTTTTTTGTTCTTTTGCATGTATGTTGTTACATTGTTCTGTTTCTTGTTATTTTGTATGTATGTTGTTGCTAGTATTGTTAATGTATATGTTTATATGCTCTCAACAGTTTGTTTTATTTCTTTTATTTTGATTCTATGAATTTTCAGTTTGTTTATATGTTATTATGCTGATTTTCAGTCAACTTATATATAAAAATATTTGATTTGATGATTGAATATGAAATCATTATATACACTATAAGAAGATACTGATATTGAAATGAAAAATAAAAATAAAAATTATTCTTTTAAAAAATTACAAGGATTTAATATCAACAATTAATATTATTACAAAAATTAGAAATGGAAACAAAATCCATCGCTACTTATTAGTGAGTGTACAATGATGGAAAAATCATGATCGAAATAGCAATGTATTTGTATAATATTTAATTTTTTAAATTATAAATTAAGTGAGATAAATTCTAAAAATAAATTTCGAATTTTATATTCAGTTTGCTCTTGTAAAAATAACTTTGAATTTGAGACATAAAGACTCAACTAACCTAGGAGATTATGTGCTATACTTAATCTTTTATAAGTTTAAATGTACTATACTTTTCAATTTGTATGCTTTGTTATTTTTCGCCATGAACAGGCAAAATATATTCAAGTTATCTCCAGAACCAAAATAATTATAAACTTTGAGACTTGATATTGATTCTATTTTGATCGTACAATTGCAACTCTCTTCAAATTGTAATAATTGTTTAATTGTAAAGTTAAACTTACTCTGTTTCATTCATAGCAACACAAATATCTCTCAATGTAAAGCACACACAACAACAAATAGTCATAGCCATTTATTAATTGTCATACAAACAGTAGCAACATGAATGCATAAATTCCTCATTGCGATAAAACAACCTTTGTAAGAATTAACATAAAGAAGAGTGATAACTCCTAAAAAGAACATCATAAATGATACTAAAAAGCTTGCCAAGAATACCACTTCATCTATCTCATACCATTTTCCATCTACTTTTGGTAGGATTGGTAGTGGAGATGATACATTATCCTTATTACAGTCCTGTAAAGGTTGTCATATAGAAATGGGTTCCCCTCATAGCTACTATTGTCAAACGTACTGAACTGCCCTTTCATGTCCAGAAGCCTCCCTGATAAGTTATTATGAGCCATGCTGAACACTGCTAGGAAGTGCAGATCTACCAATTCCTTGGGGATTTCTTTGCTTAAATTATTGTAAGAGATATCTAAGCTGTTTATTTAGCAAAAATTTGAGAAAGATCTTGGAATAGATCCAGTCAATTGATTGTGGGATAAGTTTAATTCATGTATCTGGAATAGCTTCCCCAACTCATGTGGGATTTCACCTGTTAGATTATTATGTAACAAATCTAATCCAGATATATAGCCAAGAATGTTGCCCTTATATGTGTTATCCTTATGCTTTGTAACAAACTCAACTTCTAGCTCAACAATGAGTTCAAAAATGTAATTGTTTGAAAATCTTTCCATTTCTAGAGGTCTTTGACCAAAAAATGAATCTAATGATAAGCCAATCCCAAAACCAATCTCGAAGATATGAATGAGCTCTTTGCTTCCAAATGAGAGATTACATAAACAAGGAGGTATAGATCCAGAAAAACAATTATTTGATATATCCAACAACCTGATATTATTCAGTTGGCACAACCAATTTGGAATAATGCCATCAAAATGATTCCTTGTTACTGAAAAAATCTGTAGGTGAGGAAATTCACCAAATCTTTTCAGAATGTTGCCAGACAAGTTATTGTCTCTCAAGTTTAATGTCAACAACCATGACGCATTAAGAAAAGCTTTTGGAATTGATCCAGTGAACCTATTCCCCTGCAAATTTATATTCACTGCTTCTACATATTGGTTGAAACAAGAAGGTAATAATCCAGATAAAGAATTATGAGATAGATCAACATATCTATGTGAGAGAAGTTCACATGAAATTGGACCTTTAAAAGAATTATTTTGCATGGACATAAAATTCAAATGAGTAAGGTTAACTGTCCAGTTTGGAATCTTACCAGAGAAGTGGTTGTTGCTAATATCTAGTCCATATAGGTTATCAAACTTGGTTACCAGACTTGGTAGAGTTTCAACAAACTAATTGTCGTTCAATTTCAGTAACTCTAATCCAGTCAAGTTAAATTGACTCGTGAATATTTGGCCGTGGAAGTTGTTATGAGAGGGACTCAACTTCTCTATAAAAATGCAACTTGAAACTAGTTCCTCAGATATTTCCCCTGTGAAGTTATTAGAAGATAAATCCAAAATCATCAATTCACAATCCTCCTCTGGTGAGAATGGAAAATCACCTCGAAAATGGTTTCTAAATAAGTCGAGAACCTTCATCTTTAGAAATATTTTTCCTTCAATTTCTTGAAGTTGACCACCAAAATCATTGTCTGAGACATCCAACCAAGCAATTACATTGGCAGTTGGTAGATAAATTTCACCGATCAAGGAATTATTTTTAAGAAAGAGGAGCTTTAGTCCTGTATTATTCTTAAGCAACCAACTGGGAAAACTTTCATTTATTTTGTTATGAGACAGGTCGATCAATTTCAAACTTGACTGATGAAACATAAATTCTGGAGTACCTTGAAGGCCACAATTTTTGCAAGACAAGAGCCCATAACTGAAATGGTGGAATCCGATTCGGATATTCAGTCACAATCTTGAAGTTGTCCTTGTCGCTTATGAATTAAACCACCTCAAGACTAGAATGGTTAGAAAATGATTTGAAAGAGAATAATCCCTTAAAAGGATTATTTCTAAGATTAACATAGTTGAGGGATATGAGGCTAGCTAGCCAAGATCAAGTAATTTTTCCATGAGAACGTATTTGAAGACAGATATAAGAGTATAAGATTTGTCAAATTGCTGAGACACATAGGAAGACTGCCTCCAAAACTGTTAAGAGTTGAGATATAAGTGTGTAAGATATGTCAAATTGCTTAGACACGTAGGAAAAAATGGCTCCGAAACTGTTAAAGCTGAGATATAAGTACCGAAGATATGTCAAATTGCTTAGACACATAAGAAGACTGCCTCCAAAATTGTTCTTGCGGAGATCCAAGTGTTGAATTCTCTTCAAGCCACACAAACCTGTGAATGGACATACATAATTTTATTATTCATTTTTAAATGACATGTAAAATCTCATTGTTTCTGGTTTGGAATATACACCTTGAAATACATATACAACTTAACATATACATTTCATTTTATTATTGTGAGAATATATATAATTAAGGCCTATTGGTGAAAAAAAAATTCAAAAATTTATGATATTTTTTAATTTTATTTTAACTTTTTAATTTTGGTAAAAATTTTTGGATTTATCAAATGTTTGACAATATTAACACAATCATTATTTGGTAAAAAATTTGATAAAAATGTTGATGTGGTTTCATATCCCTTCTTAATTTGCTAAATTCATCTATTAGTATAAAAAAAATCCAAATATTTAAAATTTTTGGCAATTATATCCTTACTTTAAATTTTAATAAATATTTTAATTTTTTCAATTTATTTAATTTTCATACAAATTATTATTTATTTAAAATTAAACAAAAATAGACACAATAATAAAAAAATTAAATTTACTGTTAACAAATTGTTAAATTTATAAATGATTATCATTGTAATAATTTTAAAAATTAATTATATTTTTAATTTAAAAATTATTACTCTTAATAATTTAAATTTTTTGAAGCATTTCATAATAATTTATTTGAAAGTAGTTAAAAATATCTAACTTTAGTTGATCATATTTAACTATATATATATATATATATATATATATATATATGCTTATGCACATAAATACATACAAACAAACATATATATTTATAGTTTTAAAAAATGTATTAAACTAATAGTGGGATAAAATTGCCAAAATCATAAACATTTAAATTTTATGCCAATATATTTTTTTAGATTTTACAATACAAATGGTGAATTTGACATTTTATAGATGCCAAGTCAGCTTATTTTATTTGATTTTGACCAAATACCTAATTTTGCTGAAATTGCCAAAAAATTTATGAAATTGAGATATTTTTATCAATTTTAAAGTGTTAGAATAAAATTGTAAAATATCATTAACGTTTGGATTTTTTTTCCACCAACAGGTCTATAACTTAATAAAGTTGTGGTTAACAAATTTTTTGTTTTATTTTAATTATTCTTATTTCAAATAAAATATATAAAAATATATAATGTATTATATTAATATAATCAATTAATAAAATGTATCAAATTTAACATATTAAAATAGAGATAAATAACTTTTAAAAAATAAAACATATATTTTTATAGTGTTAGAACATATAAATTATTCTCAAAATTTGAAATTTCATTGTTTTATTGATTTTTTAAAGTAATGCAATACATATTTTAAAATATTTATAAACTTATTACTAAATTGTGATAAATCTTTTAAGATAAAATCTAAAATTTTTAAGATAATGAATTTTAAAATTATTAAACCCAAAATTTAATAATATTGATCCCATATTTAAATATTCATTCTAAAATTTAATGTAAAAATCATTAAAAATTTTAATTTTTCTTTAAAAAAATTTAAAATTAAATATTTACAGTTGTTATTTAGAAGAGCATTTTATTAACATGCTATCACGTATATCTCACTACAATTCTAATTGTAAGTGTATTTTTTTACAACGATTTTTTCTACCTCCAATCACTCAATAATTTTCCTAAATCATTAAAAATTTTATTTCAAAAAAAATAAAAAGTGAAAGGTTTACAATAGTTGTTTTAGTATTATTTTTTTAAACTAAAACACTATTTCAATACTAATCTAATAATTCTCAAAACTAATTCTATTATAACTTAAAAAAAAATTATGACAATAAAAATTAAAGAAAATAAAATTAATTTGATATTTTTTATTTTTAGTTTATTTAGCAGTTATTTCATTACAATTATTTATGTAATTATTTTATTATGCAACTGTGCATTAGGCAAGTTCGCAACTAGTTATAATTTAAGGTGGGACTAAAACTTTTTTTTCTAATAACTATATAAATTATTCATATAGAGCAGTTGTAGTGGTCAAATAAAATTGGTTTATTTCTATTAGGAAAAGGGTTTGGCTGTGATGAGAAGGTCTTGATTATCATTTATCATTTATATTTGTGGCATATTGTTGTTTGGCTTTTGTAATAAATTTTCTATACAGTTTTACTAAAACAACATACAGATTAATGTTTTGGAGTGGATTAAATGATAGTTTACTTTGTGGTAGCAGAGGCAGAGTACTTCCATTGTATATGTAGCCATTGCCACTTGCAAGTCTGAGCTCTTTCAAATTGTCCAATTTATTTAGTTCTGCATCAGAGACAAACAAAAGATTTAATTATTAGACATATAAACGGCTGTGCAAAAAAAGAAAGGAAAAATATCATGTAAATGGTGATTGGGCACATGTTCATGTTATAGCATAAAAAAATTGCTAAAGAAACAAAAGATAATTGGGTTCAAGATTCAAAGAGACCATTAACATCAATATAAGTACTTCAATATAACATGCTGGAAATGTTCAATATAACATCATTGAATTGATTGTATGACAAATCTAAGTACTTCAACTTGCTCAGTTTTGACAAGTTTCTAACATATCATATATATATATATATATATATATATAGCTGGAGTCATATATTATATACTTCAGGCAGATATAATAATCTGTGAATTGAAGTCTACCTAGAATTGGTTGACTGATATTGAAATCATTGTAACTTAGATCCAAGGTTTCCAAGTTTTCTAAGTTGCTTAATTCTGAACCAAAAAAAAAAAAGACATTAAATAGAGAAAAAAGAAACAAAAATAATTAATTTGATACATACCTTGAATAGGTAAGGAACCATCCTCAAAACTGCTGTGGAAAACCAAAGTCTTAAGTGATATAATAGCAGTCAATGATGAAAAGATGCTACTACTACTGTTGAAACAATTGCCACTAAGGTTTAACATCTCTAACTTCTTCAGTCCGGATAGTCTTCCAAAATCTACTGACGTTATTGTAGTTATAGCTGCCTCAACAAATAAAATAAAAGTTGTATTAAAGGAACCACTAGTACTATTGAATAGAGTAAAACAAAATTTTTTATAAAAGTTCATTATTTCCACTTCTATGACTTGGGAAATTTTTATTTAATTTGATATATTACTCTTCATAATTAGATATATATATATATATATATATATATAAATATATATTAAAAAAACTCCAAATATATATGTTAAATTCAACAAATTCATGCGCTGCTCTTAGCATAGGCAAAAATTTGTCAATAGTGATGGGCTGAACCAAAAAATAATAAGGTAGAAGAGAAAGTCATAAATTTATATAGCCCATTCAAATCAACCTTAGAAAAAAGAGATAAGGATGGTGGATTAATTCATGGAGCTGTGAAATTTTCTTTTTCTCTTACTATGCGTTTTGCTTTTGTTGATTTTATTTGATGTAATTTGAACTCTGATCTAAATTTTTAACAAGAGCAGAAAAAAAAATTGAAATAATGTTAAAAAAAAATATGTTTTTTAATATTTTTGAATGTACATGAGATGATGCAAATTGACACTTTGATAGAGTTAGTAGCAAGTAATTTTCCAAGTGACCCTTGTAAACTTGTACTAACTTAATTTACTTGCAAGAACTTAGAGTTTATTTTGTGTATATGTTACTTTTCTTTTTGGTATATATTTTCACAAAAAAAAAAATCTCTACACACCCTTTTTAAAATAAGAACTTACATTAATCTCATTAATGCAATTTTCATTTATGTGTATATCCTTAGAACTATTCTTAAGATATGTGTGTAGAGATATTTTTCAATATAAGTTAAGATAAGAAAGAAGTATATAAATTGAATAAGTAATTATTATTACTAACTACATCATTAGCAAGACACCTAGTGTCACGACCCAAAACAGGGCCATGACCGGCGCTAGGGAACGGAAATTCTTTCGAATCCGGAACCCGTAGCAAGCCTAAAAATAAAATAAACCATGCAATAATAATAATAACAATATATAATGCAGCGGAAATAAAATCATAAATAACATAATAACAATTTCATTAACTGGATTTAATTTAAATCTCAACTCATCACATATATATAAAATCTTTTTAATACAATCCAGTTCAAATTCTTAAAATCCATCTCGCATAAATAAAATACATAATATCTCATAATTAATCCACAACTACTGCAGTGTCTAGATTATATAAAAATAAGACTCAAGTAAGTAATTTACACAAAGAAGCCGGGGCGGAAGAAATCCGGCATACAGGCCTGCTACTGAGGTCTGAAGATGTTGACTCTCCTGAAAAATAGTCAACGGAGGGGAGTCAGACCTCACTGAGTGAATTACTATAATATATATATACATGCATACTAAATGACAATGCATACAGTCAACAGTATATATATCTAATATGTATACATACAGGCAAATTCACACAAATGCAGTAAAACTCATTTTTATATATTTTATTGAAAATCACAGTTTATGAAGGATCAAATAGAACCCTAAGATATCGCAACCTCGGAAATAGTGTTAGACAACACTCTAGCCATACAGGCTCACTTAATCCAAATATATCCACTTAATCCATTTGGACAGTAGACTGGCCCCGAGACACTAAGTCAACCGAGCTCCAGCAATCTGACTGCCAGTGTGATTGGCCCCGAGACACTTGGTTAACCGAGCTCCAACAATCACACCCAAATCCCATCACACACATCAATAATCATAATCAATCAATATCCGCAAATAGTTAGTAGTATAGCCTAAATACTATAGGCGTACCGGTACGTACTCGGTCCTAGTGCTGCCCACTAGGTAGCACATTCTATTGATATCCTCCACTTTAAATATAAAACATTCATTCACAAAAATAAATGATGCATGAAGTTCAATAAAATATCAACATAAACCATATATATACTAGAAATATACCAAAAATAAACCGGGTATATTTCAAGTATATATATGTCAAATAAATCTAATCAAATTATAAAATAAGCCAGAAATATATTTAAAACATTTTAAATATAATTTATTTACAAAACATGCATATAGTTAAACATATACCAAAAATAAACTAAAATAAACCAAAATATACTTAAATACAAATCACATTATTTATGCATATTTAATCAAAATAAAACGTATATTTCTAAATCATGCACCCTAAAACATATATATATATAGTATAGTAACTCACCCTAGTGCGCTCCACGAGATGGATCCGACGGGCCTGGTCCACTAGCCCTCGGTCTCAGCGCAACTAAACAAACAATAACGACAGACATTAGAATAAACCTAATAGAAAATCCTAGAATTCGATCTAGAGTATTAAACACAGAATTGGTATTAGGATTCGACTAGACATCACGTTTTACGATAATTCTACCGAAAATCCGGCAGAACCTCCCCTGTAAAACGGACATCTCTCTACTCAAAAGAGTAGAGCCGACCCTGCAAAGAAATACACTTCGAAAAACTACACAGAGCACAATCAAAATCCCACGGTCGGACTCCAAACTACAGTCTACCGACCGGGGTCCACAAACACAGAACAATTCAAGAAATACCAAAAATATCCTTATAACATAGAAATTCATTTTATAAGTAGAAATTACATAATTAACCTTTAAACACAGTAAAAATCGATAAAAACTCATTTTATTAGAAAAACCGTATATTATATATATATTTGAAAATAATTCACAAAAAATAGTTTTAATTAGTTAAAAATACTAAATAATTTATAGAAATAATTTTTATACCTGAAATAACTATTAAAACCAATTAAATTACATTTTAAGCCAATTTAGGGTAAAATTACCAAAATACCCCTATATATATAAATATACTATAATTACTTCAAAAATTCACCAAAAATTATACAATTATCCAAAATTAATTTTCTCAACATATTTATCAATAATATCAATAATTAAACTCAATTAACCAATTAATTTCAATTAAAAACACAATTAACCCTAATTTCCCAAAATTACATAAACTTCAATAATTCAAAATAAATACATAATAATTCATAAAAATTCCAAATAAATTCCTATAATTCATTTAAACACCTAATTTAACCATAAAACACAAATTCATAATTTAAATAATTAATTTCCAAAAATTAGAAAATAATATTAAAATATTCAAAAATACCCAAAAATCCAAAAAATCTCCAAAAATTCCACAAAAATTCATACATGTAGATTAAGCTACTAGGATCAATATTTGTGAAGGTAGTTTTCATGAATCAATCAATTCAAAGGTCAAAAAAATCAAAAACCCTAATATGACCGAATTGGAAAATTTGAAACCTAAGCAATTCTAGACCATTTAAGCTCAAACCAAAGCTAGAATCACACTCACCGGAGCTCAAGGAGAAGAAAGAGACTGGCGGTGTCGAAAATGGTGGCCAAAATCGTCGTGATCGACGGTGGAAGGAAATTCGGCTTCTCCGGCCAAAATCCACTTCCAGACGCCGGAAACAGCTACTACAGGCGGCGGAAGAGGCTGAGGAAGGTGGTGGCACGCCGGATGGCACACCAATGATGAGAAAACGACGTGACAGGCGTCCGGACGGCGAAGGAAACGGTCGGGGAAGAAGGAGATAGTCGGGGGGCAAAATGGTAATTTTCCAAAAGTTTTGATTTTTGACTTATAATGTGTATATATATATATATATACTTTATACTATATAATAAAATAATATTAAATTACACACATTAAATATACACCACACACTTAAAATTTATTATTTTAAAATATAATAATAAATAAAAATAATTAAATAATAATAAATTAATAAACAAATAATAAAATATTAGGGTAATATTAATTAAACCCTAATTAAATAAATATTTACACACATAGGCTTTATTTAGTATTTTAAAAATATGTATGAGTTCATGCAAGTCCATAAATATATTTAAAATAATTAATAATAATTTATTTACATGAAAATTTTCCCGAAATTGAAAGTCTCGGGAAAATTTTACGTAAAGCACTGTAAATAATACATGATAATTAAAAATAGGTTTTAAATACATATCAACTCATGAAAATATCGTAATATATACAAAAATTATTAACACTGCATATCCCGGTACAGTGTAAAAATATTTAAAAATACGGGATATTACACCTAGCATGCCACCTTGCATGGTAGTGTTCAATTTGTTCAAGTATCTCATTAGTGTCCAAAAAATGATGTAGAGATTTAATCACATCTCATGCATTAAGTCCACAATCATTCTCTACACTAATTAATACAACTTAATCCTTATGTTACCCAAAATCAACAATTTACACATAATTATTAATTTACTATTTTAATTAATATCTCATATAAATTAAATATAAATTAATAATTAAACTCTTACTGGAATTAGATTTCATGATATACTAGAATTATTGCTTAGAATCATTGCTTAAAGCACAAATTCAATTTCATTAATCTCAATTAATTGATTAAACTCTTTAATCAATAATAGATTAATATAAATGGTGATTTGGAAAAAATCTTTTAGGTGTGACTAACTAGATTCATGTCTAATTGTCAATGAGAATATGATATCAACAATTGGTATTATTTGATACTTTTTCAAGTCTAAATGTGAAAATCCTAATTATGCTCATAAGTTGTGAGTAAGCCCTAGCATCGATATCACAACTACCCAATTAGATATAAACACATATATTGATTCACACGAACCTTATGGTCATAATTACCGTACACTAAAATTCATTCATTAGAAGATCTTGATATAGCCTAGAGTCAAGATTTAATTAAACTCTCATAGCTTTATCATATGACCTCATCTCAAGTATTAATTCTTGATAAAACATAACTAATATTAGAAACACTTTCTAGCATTGAAAATCTTTTAGATTGTGTTACATTTGTCTTGGCCAGGAACTTATTCATTAAGAACAAACTTAGATAGCATGGGATCCTTCTCGGTTCACTCCAGGCAATGAATCCCTTATTGGTTAAACAATCATCCTTACATTTAACTGACTAGAGTCACCACACATCATATACCCATGTATGAATAACATAAGTATGTAAGCGACAACAAACTTTAACCACTTAAATATGGATGACCATGTTACATCAGGTCAAAGGACTATATGCACCATTATGACCTAGGTTATGATTGTTGATTATAAGTGAGTGTCCTTGCAATCACAAATCTAATGTCACTGTTTGATCCACCCATCACATGAGTATCCACATGTCTATTCTAATATCTCATATCAAGTAGCATAGGACTCACTACCTCTCACTATTAGCATCATATACTAATCAAGGAAAATAAACAGAGATGATAGTCAAATTAATATTACTCAAATATTAATTATTTGACTATGAACTATTTATAGTATATGTACTAAATAAATTTGTAACTCATATTATCAACTCTTGATAATAAATTTATTTAACATATTGCAAAAGGGTAAATATTCAAATAAATAAACTCTTTATTTAAATGAATATTTTATTATCATAGGGATAAATTACAATGTCATTATTTATTACAAGAATGACATTATGACACAACTATACTAACAGAAAATAGAAAAATGTTTTCATAAAAAAAAAATTTAGAATCTCACTCCAACTTTTTTAAAAAAAGGTGATTCTTCATATATAAATTATGTGTATAATGTGTGGGGATGGCTTTGATATATTCATTGTTTCGTTTTTTGTTCTTTTGTATGTATGTTATTACATTGCTTTGTTTATTTTTATTTTGTATGTATGTTGTTGCTAGTATTGTTAATGTATATGTTTATATGCTCTCAATAGTTTTTTTTTTTTTTTATTTCTTTTATTTTGATTCTATGAATTTTCAGTTTGTTTATACGTTATTTTGCTGTTGTTCAGTCAACTTATATATAAAAAATATTTGATTTGATGATTGAATATGAAATCATTATATACACTATAAGAAGACAATGATATTGAAATGAAAAATAAAAATAAAAATTATCCTTTTAAAAAATTGAAATGGTTTGCAAAGGATTTAATATTAACAATTAATATTATTACAAAATTACAAATGAAAACAAAATCCGTCGCTAATCATTGGTGAATGTAAAATGATGGAAAATTCATGACCAAAATAGCAATGTATTTGTATAATTTTTAATTTTTTAAATTATAAATTAAGTGAGATAAATTCTAAACATAAATTTTGAATTTTATATTCAGTTTGCATCTTTTAAAAATAACTTCGAATTTGAGACATAAATACTCAACTAACACTGGAGATTGTGTGCTATATTTAATCTTTTATAAGTTTAAATGTACTATACTTTTCAATTTGTGTGCTTTGTTATTTATCAACATGAGCAGGCAAAATATATGTTCAAGTTATCTCCAGAACCAAAATAATGATCATTCGAGAACTTGATATTGATTCTATTTTGATCTTACAATTGTAACTCTCTTCAATTTGTAATCATTATTTAATTCATAGCAAAATAAATATCTCTCAATGTAAAGCACACACAACAACTGACAGTCATAGCCATTTATTAATGATATAGATGAACTAAGAACTTTAACAGGTTGTCATACAAAAAGTAGCAACATGAATACATAAATTCCTCAGTGTGATAGAACAGTCTCTGTCGCCAGTAAGGATTAACATAAAGAAGAGTAATGACTCCCAAAAAGAATATCACAAATGATACTGAAAAGCTTGCCAAGAATACCACTTCATCAATTTGGTACCATTTTCCATTTTCTACTTCAGGTGAGATTGGTAATGGAGCTGATACATTATCCTTGTTGCAGTCCTGTAAAGGTTTTCCATAGAGAAATGGGTTCCCCTCATAGCTACTATTTTCGAACGTACTGAATTGCCCTTTCATGTCCGGAAGCCTTCCTGATAAGTTGTTGTGAGCCACGTTGAACACTGCTAGAAAGTGTAGATCTGCCAATTCCTTGGGGATTTCTCCACTTAAATTATTGTAAGAGATATCTAAGCTCTCTATTTGGGAAAATTTGGAGAAAGATCTTGGAATAGATCCACTTAATTGATTGTGGGATAGGTTTAATGCATGAATCTGGAATAGCTTCCCCAGCTCATATGGGATTTCACCTGTCAGATCATTATGTGATATATCTAATCCAGACATGTAGATGAGAATGTCGCCCTTATATATGTCATCCCTATACTTTGTAACAAACTCAAATTCTTGCTTGGTGTTGAATCCGATAGGGTAAAGGTTTGAAAATTGACCCATTTCTGTGACAATTTGACTAATATCCCAGTGAAAATACCAAAATTGACCCATTTCCGTGAAAATTCGACCATAAGCCCTTTGAAGATAAGAAAATTCCATAGAAAAAAACCTAGAGACATCCCCCTCAAGCTTTTTACTTCCAAATGAGAGATTACATAAACAATGAGGTATAGATCCAGAAAAAGAGTTATTTGACAGATCCAATAAGCTGATAGTTTTCAGTTGGCACAACCATTTTGGAATAAAGCCATCTAAATGATTCCCTGCTACTGAAAGAATCTGCAAGTTAGAAAATTCGCCAAATCTTTTTAAAATGTTACCGGATAAATTGTTGTCTCTCAAGTTTAATATCAACAGCCTTGAAGCATTGAGAAAAGCTTCTGGTATTAATCCAGTGAATCTATTCCCTTGTAAATTTATATGCTCTGCTTGTACTTCTAGGTTGAAACAGGAAGGTAACAATCCATATAATGAATTATGAGATAGATCGACATATCCATGTGAGAGAAGTGAACATGAAATTGGACCTTCAAAAGAATTATTTTTCATGGACATAAAAGCCATAGAAGTAAAGTTAACAATCCAGGTTGGAATCTCACCATAGAAGTGGTTGTTGCTAATATCTAGTCCTTCTAGGTTATCAAACTTGGTGACCAAATTTGATAAAGTTCTAACAAACTGATTGTCGTTCAATTGCAGAAGCCGTAATCTACTCAAATTAAATTGGCTCGTGAATAATTAGCCATGGAAGTTGTTATGAGAGAGGTCCAACTTCATCATAAAATTGCAACTTGAAACCAGTTCCTCAGATATTTTCCCTGTGAAGTTATTAGATGATAAATCCAAAATCGACAATTCACAATCCCCCTCAGGGGAGAAAGGAAAATCACCTCGGAAATGGTTTTCAGATAAGTCGAGAACCTCCATCTTTGGAAACTTTTTTCCTTCAATTTCTTGAAGCTGACCACCTAGGTTATTGTCTGAGATATCCAAACAAGTAATTACACTGGCAGTTGGTAGATGAATTTCACCGATAAAGGAGTTATTTTTTAGAAACAGAAACTCTAGTCCTGTATTATTCTCAAGTAACCAATTGGGAAAACTTCCTTTTATTTTGTTATGAGACAGGTTTATCAAGTTCAAACTGGATTGATGAAACAAAAATTCTGGAGTACCTTGAAGATGACAATTTTGAAAGACAAGAATCCGTAACTGAAATGGTGGAATCCAATAAGGATATTCTGTCACAATCTTGAAATTGTCATTGTTGCTTATGAATTGAACCATCTCAAGGCTAGAACAATTAGCAAATGATTTGAAAGAGAATAATCCCTCAAAAAGATTATTGCTAAGGTTGATATACTTGAGGGATATGAGGCTAGTTAGCAAAGATGAAGTAATTTTCCTTGAGAATTGATTTGAAGATAGATCCAAGACTATAAGATTTGTCAAATTGCTCAGACACATAGGAAGACCACTTTCCAAATTGTTATAACTGAGATCTAAGTACGTAAGATATGTCAAATTGCTTAGACACATAGGAAGACTGCCTCCAAAATTGTTCTCGCTGAGATCCAAGTGTTGAATTCTCTTCAAGCCACACAAACCTGTGAATGGGTATACATAAATTAATTATTCATTTTTAAATGACATTTAAAATCTCATTGTATATGCACCTTGAAAGTACATATACAACTGAACATATATATTTATTTTTATTATCACGAGAAGGTATATAACTTAATAGTTGTGGATAACAAATTTTTTCTTTTTTTTTTTCAATTGTTCTTATTTCAAATAAAATATATTAATAAATAATGTATTATATTAATATAATCAATTAATAAAATGTATCAAATTTAATATATTAAAAATAGAGATAAATATAACTTTTAAAAAATAAAACATATATTTTTATAGTGTTAGAACATATAAATTAATTTAAAATTTTATAGTTCTATTGATTTTTTTAAAGCAATACAATATATATTTTTAAATATTTATAAACTTGTTACTCTATATTGTGATAAATTTGTTAAGATAAAATCAAATTTTTTAAGATAATGAACTCTAAAATCATTAAATCCAAAAATTAATAAAAGTAATTTTAAATACTAAATATCTAAAGTAGTTATTTAGTAGAGTAATCTATACTATATATAAAAGTATGAATAGAGAGAAAACTTTTTTGGACAAAAAAGGATATACATCTTTTACCTATTAATAAAAATAACCCTATGATAAATTTGAATGATTTAATTTCAGCTAATAGATTTGAATTTTCATCAAATCCTTTTTTTTTTTTTGAATGAATTATATTAACTAAAATTTGCATTTAAATTTGACTCTCAACAATTTATAATTTTTAGAACTCTAAAACTTCAATAAAATAACTAAAATAAATCATAGATTCATATTATTAAGACGAAAAATATATTTATGGAGACAATTAAAAAATAATTTCCTAATTTATTTTTATTTCAATTGTATGTTTACAAATTAAAAAATTAATTTATTTTATTTTATAAGTAAACATTCATATTTTTCACAAGTTAAATTACAAATCACAATAAATTTTATAGAGTTTTATTTATTTGTTTATTGGGATTGCAACCCAATTTTTTTTGTTTACCATATGTTCAAGAAAAACATCATTAAAAAAATAAAATTACTCAAGTAATTTATTTTTTTAATAAAAATATTTATATTATGCAAGTTGAGATAATTTATACTATATATAAAAGTAAGAATGGAGAAAAAGTATTTCTGCATGTAAAAGGACATGTATTTTTATACAACCTTAATTTAAATTGGCAAACATGAATTTAGTTTGTATTTTAAAATTTAAACTTTTAACTTATATATTTGAAAGTTAGATGTATATATTTGAACAAAAAAATCAAATAATTTTTTACTATATTTATCATCAAATTTAATTAAAATATTTGAATAATTAAATAATTATAAGGCCAACATATGAATATTTCACAAAAAAATTTATTTATAATATACTACAAGTTATATATAATTAATTCATATTATTATTATTATTAGATATACATAATCTATAACACATATGAAAATAATTTAAGGATATCAAAATTTTAAAAAGAATTTATATTTATATTATCTATACAAATATGAATAAGGGGTAAATTGTTTTTGTATATTGATAAAATAATCTTAATTTATTTTTTAAATTAGAAATTGATAAATATAATTTAGTTTGTATTTAAACTTTAAATGGATTCAAAAAATTAAACTATTTTTACTGTATTTATCATCAAATTTAAATAAAATACACAAGTTATTAAATAAGTATAAGATCCATATATAAATATTTTATAAAATTTTTTATTTATGTATTGTATCTTATATATGGATTATAACTAATAATTATAATTTTTATAATTAAGTAATTACATAAGTTATCAGTCAATGAAGAAGTTTGTAAGAGAGATAAATATTTTTTGGACAAAAAATATACTAAATATAAATTGATACTATATCTGAAGTAATGTTTTAACAAAAATATTATTATTTTACAAGTTTAGATAAAAGTATTTATATTATTTTAAAAATCTATTATATATGAAAAATTAGATTAAAAATAAAATCTTATTTTAAACTAAATATGTATTTTGAATTTTTACATAAATAATAAATAAAATAATTCAATTTATACTTATGCTGATAATAGGCTTTTATTTTAAATTGAATAAATATTTTAAATTTTAAATATATAAATAATTTGTAAATTGATTTAATTTATAAATAGATTTTATTTTGAAATCTCTAAACATGTTAAAGATATAAGTACCAGATAAAATGATTGAGTTAAAAATTTTAAAAATTTTAATGATTAAAACTTTGTTTATGAATTACTTTTCTTTATTATTATTATTATTATTATTATTATTATTATTATTATTATTATTATTTAGTTATACAACTAAAAATTAGATGATAAGTATTACCTACTTTAATTTTAAATTGAACATATTCATAGAAAACATAGTTTTACATATTCTTACATTTACTTTTCCTTTTTTATTTTACTATTACTAAATACTAAATTTATTCTTTTAGTAAACTACAAAATTTAGACCTGTAAATGTGTAATCTATATGTTACTATGATCTTTCCATTTGAAAAAGTTTAACTAGAAAATTCACTCCAAATATTAAATTTGAAAAAAATTAATCTATATTTATCTTTTGTATTTCTATTTATAATTATAATATTGCAACTCATAAATAATTCAGAAAATTTTTTTGTTCTCGTATATCTCATATTTATTTTATTGTTTTTAATTTTTAATTTATTTACATTATAGCTAATAATGAATATAAATTTTGTAATAATATTCTAAAATAATTTTTTAAATTAATTATTTATGTTTATTATTTATTTATTTAATCATTTTATACAGTTGTTATTTTAGTATTATTTTTTTTTAAATTAAAACACTATTTTACATATCCTAATACTAACGTAATAATTTTCAGAACTAATTCTATTATAAATTAAAAAAATTATGGCAATAAAATTAAAGAAAATAAAATTAATATGATATGTTTTATTTTTAATATATTTAGCCGTTATTTCATTATAATTATTTATTTTATTATTTTATTATGCAACCATCCATTAGGCAAATTCACAACTAGTTATATTTAAGTAGGGACTAAAACTTTTTTTTTTTTTTATAGCTGTAGAAATTATTCATAGAGAGCAGTAGAAATGGTCAAATGCTCATGATTATCATTTATCATTTATATTTGTGCCATATTGGTGTTTAGCTTTTGTAATAAATTTTCTATACAGTTTCACTAAAACAAAATACAGATTAAGGTTTCGGTGTGGATTAATGATAGTTTACTTTGTGTTAGCACAGGCAGAATACTTCCATTGGATCCGTAGCCAAAGCCATTTTGAGTTAGTATGAGCACCTTCAAATTGTCCAATTTATTTAGTTCTGCATCAGAAACAAATAAAAGACTTAATTATCATACATATAAACGGCTGTGCAAAAAAAGAAAGGAAAAATATCATGTAAATTGGGCACATTTTGATGTTATAGCATAAAAGAACTGCTAAAGAAACAAAAGATAATTGAGTTCAAGATTCAAAGAGACAAGTGTACGTACCTTGGCTATGAAGTGGCCAATATGCCATTCCATTACCGGATAGGTCTAGAGTCTCGAGGGAAGAGAACATGCTGGAAATGTTCAAAATAACACCATCGAAATCATTGCCAGACAAATATAAATGATTCAAGTTGCTCAGTTTTGACAAGTTTCTAAAATCTGTGGGACATTTAAATCATATATAGGTGGAGTCAGGTATAATAATAGACTTCAATAAGATATAATAATAATAATCTGTGAAGTGAAGTCTACCAGGAATTGGTTGAGTGATATTGAAATTATTATAACTTAGATCCAAGGTTTCCAAGTTTTCTAAATTGCTCAATTCTGAACCAAAAAAAAAAAAGACATTAAATAGAGAATAAACAAACAACAATAATTAATTTGATACATACCTTGAATAGGTAAGGAGCCATCCATATAATTAGAGCTGAAAATCAAAGCCTTAAGTGATGTAATAGCAGCCAATGATGAAAAGATGTTACTCCTACTGTTGAAACAATTGCTACTAAGGTTTAATATCTCTAACTTCTTCATGCCTGATAGTCTTCGGAGATCTGTTAAAGTAATTAGAGATATTATTGTAATTACATATAGCTACCTCAACAAATTAAATAAAATTTATATTAAAAAAAACCACTTATACTATTGAATGAATTAAAGAAAAAATTTCATAAAAGTTCATTATTTATATATATATTAAAAAAACTCCAAATATATATCACAAATTCAACAAATTCATGCACTCCTCTTAGCATAGGCAAAAATTTGTCAATAGTGATGGGCTGAATCGAAAGATAATAAGGTAAAAGAGGAAGTCATATACTTATATGGCCCATTCAAATCAACCTTGGAAAAAAGAGATCTGGATGGTGGATTAATTCATGCAGCTGTGAAAATTTCTTTTTCTCTTACTATGCTTTTTGCTTTTGTTGATTTAATTTGATATAATCTGAACTCTGATCTAAAATTTTTAACAAGAACAGAAAAAAAAATGAAATAATGTAAAAAAAAAAAGTGTCTTTTAATATTTTTGAATGTACGTGAGATGATGAAAATTGACCCTTTCATATAAAAATAGAGGAGAACATGTACATACTCAGATACCTTACCTTCTTTATCAATGGAACCGGCAATTGAATTATAGGATAAATCAAGACTTTTGAGCTCCTTAATTTGCTGGAACATTGAGATGTTCACTAACCACTTATTTTCATAACATCTGTTACTATAATCATCAATAAGCCTTGTGTTGTTGAGGGAGAGCTCAGTTACATGAGCTGTGGTAGAATTGCAGGTGACTCTCTCCCATTCGCAGCAGTCACTGTTTGGATCATCAACCCATGATGGAAGAATGTGTTCTTCTGAATCAGACCCAAGAGATGTTTTGAATTGTAAAAGAGCCAATCTTTCTTCTTCAAAACAACCAGCTGCTTTGTATCCATGCATTTGAATCCATAACATCAACACCCCTAGCAACAACAACCATTTCACTGACACAAACTCCATTTGGAAAATTATGTTGGAGTGAATGTATGTTGGGGTTTTCCTTTAAATAAGGCAACATCCTTTCCTATTTAATTTGTTAGCTATCCTTTTATTGAATTTCCTAGAAATTGCTAACATTAAATCAGCAATTATGCTATTCCAAGTCAATGTTTTTATTCCACGAGCCGACTCTTGCTTTTGGTAATTGCTTTTGGTGAAAATTAACAGCGCAGTACAAAATTCTTTTTGAGTACTGCTATATAATAAAGTTACCAAATAAAGAGTCCTTTTTTAACTTAATTGTTACTGTACCTAATAGATGTCATTAGTTAATATTTTGTTTTTTGAAAGAGACTTAATAGTTGATAGCTGATATTAGTCTTGCTAAAATTATTGTTTATAAATCACAATAATAATAATAATAATAACTATATTAAATGTGTCTATAAATCAATTCTGTAGAGCCTATTGGATGCATGCCAATGAGACCTAATAAGTCCATTTCAATTTTAGTCTCGAGCTATAATCAAGTTTAAAATTAATTCAGCTCAATTTTTTTTTTTATATTTGTTTTATCAATACGAATTCAAGTGTGCCCTCAAGTTTAGCATTGTTAGTGAAAATTAACACTTATTTTTATTTAATTCAATTACATTAAATTTATAACGTTGTTTTTACATTATTAATCATGTCAAAATTTGTTTCAAACTATTTTCGTACATTTGGACTAAATTCATAAATGTCTAAAGCTGTTCACGAAAGTAATTTATTCACTTAAATCGAATTTCAATTGATCTTTTTACATGTTAAATTCAAGTAAAAATCTTATAGTTTAGAAATATTCTTACAATAATCATAGCACAATCAAAAGGGAAAAAAAGAATTTATTCAAATAACAAAAACTTTCTAGTAATTTTTAAATGTATTATAAAACTATTATAATTATAGGTGTGTTCTGCAGTTACTTTATTTTAAAATAAAGTAATTTACTTTTTTTTAGAATAAAATAACTTACTTTATTTGCAAAAATTTATCAAAATTTACACAAAATTGTAAAAATTTTACTTTACTTTTGGGAAATAATATTATTTTTCATAAGTATAAAAATTAATATTTCTTTTGTTATAACCTGATGTATTTTTTTTATTAAATTATTACTTCATATAAAATTGAACTATTTTTGTGGAATTAGCTTTTTTTAGATTGGTATTTTTTTGTTATTGCCACTTTATCAATGTTTTTTTCGATTGGTATTTTTTTTGTTATTGCCACTTTATCAATGTTTTTTTAGATTGTTATTGCCACTTTATCAATTGAAAATGTTTTTTAGATAGGTCTTTTTGTAAAAAAAAAAAAAAAAAAAAAAAAAACCTTAATTTAAAAAATTTATTTTATTCATAAAAATGTGAAAGATTATTTTATTTTGTGAAATAACATTATATTTCCTAAATGTAAGAATTAATATTTTTATTATAACTTAATATATTTTCGTAAACTAATACTATTTTTCGTTAGTTTAAAATAATTTTATGTAAAATTGGTTAAAATAATTTCGATTTAAATAATTTTAAAAACTACAAAAATTAATTTCATAAAAAGTGATTTATTTTTCTATAATGCAATAATTTAATGTAAAATATATCAATTTATAATGAAAAAACACCTTAATTTTTATATTTGCATAAAATGATGTTATTTTATTTTAAGAAAAAACATAATACTTTTTATATTTTTCTTAAATTTAAATAAAATTTTTTAAACAAAATATATTACTTTATTTTTAAACAAAGTAATTATAGAAATATATATATATATATATATATATATATATATATATATATATATATATATATTTGCCTAACACCTGTGTATCACTGGTTGGAAAAATTAATAGAGTTGATGCAGCGGAATAATTTTCAAGTATCTTTGTTGGGAAAATTAACAGGCGTAATAATTTTCATAGAGACAAAACGAAATTACTGCAGAAATAATCAAACAAATAAATAAATTGCGGCGGTTAAACCGGTCAATGGATGAGTAAAATAGATAGTAAAACTTGTCATATAAATAATAAAAATGACACCAATATTTTAATGGTTCACCCTTAATTTTTGGACTATATCCACGGGACAAAAATAGAATAATTCTTCCACTATAAAATAGTAGGTACAAAAGAGAATTTTCTCTATATCAACACTAGAGGTATATAATAAAATAGTTCTCACCAAAATAGTGGCACACGAAGTGTTTTCCAAACATCCCAAAAATAATTACTTCACTTTTTTGTCACTCACCCTTTGAGAAAAAAAAAAATTCCAAACCCTTAAAACTCTCTCACATTCATCAAAGCAAAAATTGCTTTGGCCAAGCACACACTTCACAGAGCCTTTTCCTTTACTCGTTGCTCACATTTGCTTTCCCCCATATGTGGCCTTTATATAGGCCTTAACATATAAGAAAAAAAACAAAAAAACTTAATCAACTTTCAATATTTGGTAGGCACCGAAATTTGGTGCCTATATTTTTTACTTTTTTTTCTTTCAAACTTGTGAGCTCCACTAGGAGGGATACACAACAATTCTCCCTCTCCCGACTATGTAGAGGTCATCACCATTCCAGTGACCAATTGATAGAATTCAAACTTCTCTCTTGGTAGAGTTTTTGTTAATATGTCTGATCCATTTTCATCAGTATAGATCTTCTCTAACTTTAATAGCTTCTTCTCCAATACATCCCGTATCCAGTGATATCTCACATCAATATTCTTTGATCTTGAATGAAAGGAGAAATTTTTACTAAGGTGGATAACACTCTGACTATCACAAAATAGCTCATATATGTCTTGTTGAAAATCGAGTTCATTTAAGAACTTCTTCATCCATAGCAATTCTTTACAAGCTTCAGTTACTGCAATAAATTCTGCTTCAGTGGTAAACAAAGCAACACATTTTTATAATTTTGATCGCCATGCCACAGCTCCCCTGCAAATGTAATCAGATAACCAGACGTTGACTTTCTCGAGTCAACATTGCCTGCCATGTCTGCATTTGTGTATCTAGCTAACACAAGTTTGGTGTCTCTAAAACATAAACATATTTTGGACGTTTCATAAAGATACCTGAAAATCTATTTTACTGCAACCCAATGTTCCTTTCTAGGATTTAAAAGGAATTGACTCACAACTCTAACCGAGTGTGCAATATCTAGTCGTGTACATACCATGGCATACATCAAACTACCAACTGCTGAAGCATATGGAACTCTATCCATCTCTTCCTTCTCGTTATCAGTGGAAGGGCCTTGCTGAGAAGTCAATCTAAAGTGATTAGCAAAAGGACAGCTAACCACTTTAGCATTGTACATGTTAAACCTATGAAGTACCTTCTCAATGTACTTCTCTTGTAACAACCATCGTTTCTTAATGCCTTTATCTCTAATAATCTTCATGCCAAGAATCTGCTTTGTTGGTCCCAAGTCTTTCATGGCAAAAGACTTACTCAACTACTTCTTCAAGCTATTGATTCTGGAAACATTCCAACCAACTATCAACATGTCATCCACATAGAGCAATAACACAATAAAATCATCATCAAAGAATTTCTGAATAAATACACAATGGTCTAAAGTGGTCTTCTTGTAGCCTTACTCCCTCATAACAGACTCAAACTTCTTATACCATTATCTTGGTGCTTGTTTCAAGCCGTACAAGCTTTTCTTCAATCTGCAAACATAGTCCTCTTTTCCCTTTTCTTTGAAACCCTATGGCTGCTTTATGAATATTTCTTTTTCTAAATCACCATGAAGGAAGGCAGTTCTAACATCCATTTGCTTGATCTCCAAATCAAAACTTGCTACTAAACCTAATACAGTATGAATGGATGTCATCTTCACTGCTAGAGAAAAAATCTCATCAAAGTCGATGCCCTTTCTTTGGTTGAATCCTTTTACAACCAGTCTAGCTTTGAATCATGGTTGGAAACTGTGTTCTTTATGCTTGATCCTAAACACCCACTTATTCTTCAAAGCTCTCTTACCTTCAAGCAACTTCACTAGCTCAAATGTATTGTTCTTATGCATAGACTTCATATTATCCTGCATGGCTTCAAACCATTTCTTCTTATGTTCATTATTTATAACTTCTTCAAAGCTTTCTGGCTCCCCCCCAGCAGTTAGTAACACAAACTAGTCTCTAGGATATCTAGTAGAAGGTTATCTATTTCTATCAAATCTTTTTAGTAGCACTAGAAAAGCCTCATCAGCTGGTGGTTGATCATGAACACTATTATCATTATTTTCATATGGAATATCAATGGGAGCATCTTCATCACCTACATCTAATGGAATAGCTTCATCTTCATCTCCAACTTCCCTTGGCACCATTATTGACGGAAATAAATTCAAGCCTGAATCATCATTAGAGCTGGGGATGTTCTTCTTAACTCTGGCAATATCTTTAATTGTCTTGTTTTCAATAAACATAGAATCGCAACTTCTAACAAGCTTCTTCTGGACTAGATCATAAAATCTATAGCCAAGTTGATCTTGATTGTAACCAATGAACATACAATGTTGTAAATTGACGTTAAGCTTGGACCTCACATCCTTAGGAATATGCACAAAGGATTTGCATCCAAAATCCCGTAAATGACCATAGGAAACATCTTTTACTGACCATACCCTCTTTGGATTGTCAGACTGTAAAGGAACACATGGTAAAAGGTTTAGCACATGCATTGCTGTAAGTAGAGCTTCACCCCAAAATATCTTAGGCAACTTTAACTGTAAGAGTAGAGATCTGACTCTCTCCATCAAAGTCATGTTCATCTTATTAGCTAAACCATTCAACTGTGACATTTTTGGAGGTGTCATTTGATGTCAAATACCATGCTCTTTGCGATAAGCATCAAATGGTCCAGAATACTCTCCTCCATTGTCTTTCTGGATGCACTTCAGTTTCTTGCCTGTTTGTCTCTCCACCAAGGTATAAAACTCCTTGAAGATATTTAGCACTTGATCTTTTGATTTCAAGGTGTACACCCATATTTTTCGAGAATGATCATCAATGAAAGTCATAAAGTATTGACAACCACTAAGTGACTTTGGCAGTGGCCCACACAAGTTTGAATGAATTAAATCTAGCACATTCTTCATTCTGGAAGGAGGAGAACTCTTGAAAGTAACTCTGTTTTGCTTTTCTATAAGACAATCAGCACATTTCTCTAAATGCATAAGATCTACTCCATTTAACACATTTTTCTTGGCCAGCATTGTCTTCCTTTTCTCACTTATATGGCCAAGTCTTCTATGCCATAACTCAATTATAATGTCTTTCTCCATAGTATTTGCCTTATCTTTGGAGATATTTGTATGCATAAAGTACAATGCTGAGTTCTTTTTACTTCTAACCACCACCAGTGAGCCTTTAGTAAGTTTCTATTAGTCGTTATGGAAGGTGTTATAGAAACCTTCATCATCAAGCTTGCCTACTAAGATTAAATTCAAGCGAATATTTGGAACATGCTTGACATTCTTCAAGATTAGTCTTGTGCCATTCGTCGTTTCCAAACACACATCTCCTTCACCAGAAACTCTTATTTGATTGACATTTCCCATCTTCACAAATCCAAAATCTCTTAGAGTGTAGGATGAGAAGAATTCTCTTCGAGATGTAGCGTGAATGGAAGCACCACTGTCAATCACCCAGCTGGTCTCATGGGTACTAAGATTAACAGTATCATCATAAAAAAGGACATTGAATTCTCTGAGAAGATTTGCTTCATTATCATCAATCCAGTCATCTTTTCTCATATTTTTGCCTTTGTTCTTGTCCTTGAACTTTTGACAGAACTTCTTGATGTGGCCTTTCTTTTTGCGATAATGACATTCAATATTTGCACACTTGTTTGACTTTCATTTGATAATCATGCACTTTTTTAATTTAATTATTTGGAAAAATTTATGTTTGAGGGATGGAAAAAAATTACGTGTTTGTGTTTGCTCCAAATATTATTGTAGTATCCTTTCTTTTAGGATTTATTACACCGTTGGTACTATAATTTTACCTCATGTTTCAAAATGTTACCAGATTTTAAATTTTTTTCATTTCAATACCACAAGTTCTATTTTTGCTTCAGATTAAAGTAACTCAAATATATCCGATCAAATTTAGCATATGTGGCAGCTGTAATAAATATATTTTTAGTATATTCTCCATGTAAACATCTCATTAAACAACCTAATAATCTTGTTGGCTCTATAGAACAAAATTTTCTTATGAGTTCTATAAAATAAAATTTTAGCAAATTTTATTTTATAAGGCCCACAAGATGATTAGGCTGTTTAATTGGATGCTTACATGGTGAATATACAAAAAATATACTTATATAGGCTGCCACGTATGCTAAATTTGATTGGATAAAAGGTACTTTAATTTAAAGCAAAAATAGAACTTGTGGTACCAAAAAGAAAAAAATTGAAAATCTAGCACCATTTTGAAACATAAGGCAAACTTATGGTACCAACGGTATAATGAACCTTTTCTTTTATGTTTATGATAGGGAATGAGAGATTCACATAATTATTGAAAGTCCAAACATGGTACCAGATCTGTTGAAGCATAATTATGGATTTTATTGATACTTTATATTTTTTTCAGAAATGATGATGATGATAATTATAGTAATAGTACTCTGATATTTTGAAGTTGTTATATTTGATCGTAGCAAAGATTGAGTAGGGAATGCTCTGGTAATTTTGAGGAGATATATTGATTTTAAAAGGAAGTCATGGCCTTAGATTCCTAAGAATCTTGTTTGGTAGATGTTGGAAATGAAGAAGAAATAGAAAAAGAATAATAAAAAAGAAAAAAATAATTTTGATATGTTTCTTTTTTCATGTGATTTTCTTCTACAACAATTAAAATCAGCATATAACCAACAGTGTTGAGTGGTGTTTATAATATAAATTTTAATGAATCTCTATTGGTTCTACTTATGACATGTTCAATTCCTTCAATAAATTTTAGAGCCAAATTGCATGACTAACACACATTATAACAACAACATACTTAACTTCACATGTTAACAAAGTGATAATTAGTTGCTTCTTTGACGTCCAAGTGAAAGCGGTGTCTCCTAGGAAAAACACAAAACCAATTATGCTTTTTCGATTATCGCTATCTCCAACCCAATCACTGTCACTATATCGAACGAGCTTGTGGTCATTAGAATTTACAATAATATAAGCCAAAATCTATTATACCTTTGAGTTAGTGAAGAATTCTCTTTGCAGCTTTGAAATGAGTAGTTGTTGGAGTCTCCATGTAATGACTCACAAGTCTTGTTGCATAGAGAATGTCAAGCCTTATATAAGTTAGATATCATAAACATCCAACTAGACTCTTAAAAAATGTTGGATCAACCTTTTCTACTTTATCATTTTTGAACAACTTGATTCCACACTCCATCGGTGTGCTTATGAGGTTGTAATCATCCATCTTAAATTTCTTAAGGATTTCCTTTATGTAGCTTTCTTGTAAGATAAAAATCTCATATTCCTTTTACTTGACTTCAATGCCAAGTTAGTATGCCATTAATCCAATATTTGTCACCTCAAACTCCACTATCATTTCTTTTTTGAAATCTTTGAACATGCTTGGGTACTCCTAGTGAAGATTAAATCGTTTATATATAGGCACACGATCAAGACATCTTTATCTTTCATTTTGAAATAGAGGGCATGTTCATATGGACATTTAATGAAACCACTATATTGAAAATACTTGTCAATTCTGCTATTCTATGCTTTGGGAGCTTGCTTCAATCCATAAAGAGCCTTCTTTAATTTAGGAATTTGGATTCTTGTCCTTATACTTCATAGCCTAGTGGTTGTTTAATGTAAACTTCCTCTTTAAGAACTTCATTTAGAAAGATAGACTTTACATCCATCTAGTGAATCTTCCACTTATTTTGAGCTGCTAAAGAAATAATTAGTCTTACAGTCTTTAAGCGTAAAAAAAGAGCAAATACCTCGTTATAGTTAATTCTAACTTTTTTTATTGTAGCCTTTAGCAACTAGCCTTGCTTTGTGATTTTTGACCTCTCCTTTTGCATTTTTCTTTGTTTTGTAAACCCATTTGACACCAATTGGCTTGTGTCCTTTTGGAAGAGTAGTGTGTTCGCATGTGTCATTCTTTTCAATGGCTTTGATTTCATTATCCATTGCATTTCTCCATTTTTCATCTTGCATAGCTTTTTGGAAGTTCACTAGTTCACAATCAGTAAAAAGATAAAAAAGAGTGAGATTCTCCAGTCGATCAATCACTTCATAGAGATCTTCAAGACTTCTTATGCATTCTTCATTTCTTTTAGCCAGGAAAGATGGCGATGAATTTCCCTCATCACTTTGCATTAGTGAGGCAGGTGGTGTTATGTGCTCGTACTGATGTTCACTTAGTTGCTCCATTGGTATTTATTCTGTTTCATCAATCTGGGGAAAAAAGTTGAATTTATTTATGGAAGAGTTGAATTCCTATGCACCATCTTTGTCAAACATCACATCTTAACTAATCACAAAATTCTTACTATTTGGATTGTATAGTTTGTACCCTTTTGAATGAGTAGAATAACAGATGAAGATGTATTTTTCACTTTTTTCATCAAGCTTGGTTCTTCTTTCATCTGGTATATGAACATGGGCTAAACTTCCAAATACTCTAAGGTGAGAAATTCTTGGCTTTCTTCCATTCCAGGCTTCTTACGGTGTCTTTCCCTAAACACTTCTTGATGGAGATCAGTTGGACAAGTAGACTGTTGTAGCTATTGCTTCAGCCTAAAATTCTTTCGACAAATGTTTGCTTTTAAGAATGCTTTTTGTCATATCAAGGATGGTTCTATTTTTTCTTTCTACAATGCCATTTTGTTATAGAGATCTCAGAATAGTGAAAAAATGCTAAATTCCACTTGTTACATAGAACTCTTGGAATTCCTTTGAAGTGAATTCTCCTCCTCAATCTGATCTCAATACTTTAATCTTTTGACCACTCTTATTCTCCACAATAGTTTTAAATGTCTTAAATGCTTCAAAGACTTATGATTTCTACTTCAAGAAATATACCCAAGTTTTTCTTAAAAAGTCATTAATAAAAAGAAGGAAGTATTTATTTTTACTGAAAGAGCTTGGAGTAATTGGCCCACATACATCAGTATGAATGAGCTCTAATGACTTATTGGCTCTTGAATAAGATTCTTTGGGAAAACTATTTTTGAACTGCTTTCTAAGTAAACACCCTTCACAAAACTGATATGAATGTTTGATGTAAGGTAGTCCTCTCACCATTCTCTTTTTTTATAATAGTTCCAAGCTTCCAAAGTTAAAGTGCCCAAATCAAAAATGCCATAACCAAGATTCATTTTTGTAACAAGCTTTTAAATACTTTACAACATCATTTTGAATATTCAAAGGAAATAATCTATTCTTTGATATTTTTACTTTGGCTATTAAATCTTCTTTGCCATTTTTTATAGAAAGACAATAATCTTTTGAGTAAAAATTATAGCCTTTTTCTAAAAGTTGACCCATACTCAAAATGTTGCATGTCATATCAAGCATATGATAGACATTAGAAATTAATTAATGACTTCCATCTTTAGCACAAATAAGGATGTTACCTTTTCCTGTTATTGATACTTTTTAATCATCACCAAAAGAAACACTATCAGCCATTGATTCATTGAGTTCCACAAACATACTTTTTTCCACACAAATGGTTGCTTGCACTAGTATCAAGGTACAAAGTACTTCATTGATCTTCAATATTGGTTCTGCAAGATAGTATGTAATATCTTGGGTTTTTAAATAATTTTAAATTGCATCGGGATATGCAGTATTAATAATTTTCATATATATTTTGAATATTTAATTAGTTTATTATCTATTACAGTCATTTTAATTATTTTTAAGTCCTTTACGTAAAATTTTCTCGGAGATTTTATTTTCGGGGAAATTAAAACGTAAATATATAAATATTAATTATTTTAGACGGTTTTGCGAATTTGCATGAGTCCATACATGATTTTTAAGTGTCGAATAAAATATATATGTATACATGCATTCAAATTAAATTAGGGTTTATTTTAATTAAATTATATTATATTATATAGTTTTAATAATATTTAAATGTGTGTATATATGTATATGTGTATATATATTATTAAATAAGTGTGTGGTGGATAATTATTGTGTATATAATATTTATATATTAAAATAATATAAGATATATATATATATATAATATAAACCTAATATATGAAGTTCATCAAATTTACTAAAAATGCCACCCGACCCTCTCAAAATGCCCGATGTCCCCTCAGGCCATTTTCGGCCGCTGCCAAGCCTTCTCCTTGCCATCAATGTGCCTCCCGACATGGCACCATCGTCCCAGCCAGCTCCGTTGTCTTCTCCAGCGAGTTTTGGCCGTGAAAAGCCATAGAAACCGAAAACCACCATTAGCTCCGATCAAGCATATTTCGGCCACCGTTTATTATGATTCCAGTGTGGTTTTGCTCCTAGAACTCCATAGAAGCCGATTCTAAGCTCCTTGTAGCTTGAAAACTCGATTTGGTAAGGATTTAAGCTTGATTTTCATTTTAGCTACTTTGAGTTTTTTTATTTTTTTTAGCTTAAATTTCAATGATTCATGAAAACTTCCTTCACAAACATTGATCCTAGTAGCTTAATCTACCTCTGTGAATTTTTGTAGAATTTTTGGGAATTATTTTGATTTTTGTGAATTTTTGATTATTTTATTAATATTTTCTAATTTTCGTAAATTAATTAAATAAATTATGAAATTATGATTTATGGTGTTTATAGGTGTTAAAATGAATTTTATAAATTTATTTTTAATTTTTATGATTTTTATATAATTATTATGAATTTATTTAGTTTATGTGATTTTTAGAAAATTAGGTTAATTATGTGTTTTATTGAAATTAATTGGTTAATTGAGTATAAATATTGATATTATTGAATTATATGTTGAGAAATTAATTTTTGAGTAATTATACTATTTTTAATGAATTTTTGAGTAATTATAGTGAATTTATATATAGTAGGGGTATTTTGGTAATTTGGCACTAAATTGGCTAAAAATATAATTAAATTGATTTTAATAGTTATTTGAGGTATAAAAATGATTCCTACAAATTATTTAGTATTTTTAACTAATTAAAACTATTTTTCGTAAATTATTTTCAAATTATATATAATATACTATTTTTCTAAATGAACGAGTTTTTATCGGTTTTTAATATGTTTTAGGGTTAATTGTGTAATTTGGAGTTTTAAAATGTATTTTGGTCAATATTTATGAATTTATCAAGAATTATTAATTTTTAATAATATTTTATTTAAAATTAGGGTTTTATTGTAATTATCGGTTAAATAATTATTTTCAACGTTTTAAATATTCAAATTGCTATATTTTGATTATTCAAGGGTATTTTGGTATTTCTGGAATTTTCATGTATTCTGTAATTATCTCGTGAATTGTGAACCTCGGTTGGTAGAATTTTACTTTGGGAGTCCGACCGAGAGGTTGTGAGATCATATATTCTTGAAGTGTGTTTTCTGTGTAGGATCGGCCCTACTTTTGTAGGGAGATATCCATTTTACAGAGGAGACTCTGCCAAAATTTTGGTAGATTTCTCATAAAACGTGACAACCGGTCCGAGTCTAATTCTGAATTATTGATTGAATCTGTCTATAGTAATCCTAGAAATATAGAGTTAGAAGTTTATTCTGACAGTTATTATTATTTTATTTTATTTTTCTAGCTGCGCCAAGACCGAGGCCTAACGGATCATGCTCGCCGAGTTTGTCTCGTGGAGCGTTAACATGTGAGTTATTATATTGTATATATATGCATTGCATATAGGATGCATCACTTAGGGTTATTCATTTTCATTATATGTTTTTAAAGTGATTTAAATTACAATATTTTTGGTATATCTAGAGTTGTATTTTTGTATATATGCATGTTATTTTGATATATACACATTAAACAATTAGGGTTATGTTTAATACATTTTAGTAATATATACATGTTTAAAATGTATATTTAGTCACAATTATTGTATTAAATGATTAGTATACTTTAGGTATAGTTTCGGTATATTTTCGGTTTATTCTTAAATAATTGCATGCTATATTATAAACCTACACTTGAATTGTTTTTAAGTTTATTTTTGGTATATTTTGATATATTTCCAAATAAATGCATGTTTTATCATTTAATTCAAACCTAACACATTAGTGATATACTTAGGGTTTATTTGTGAATATATGTAAACCTAAAATGCATGTTTTAGTACATATATATGTTTTAAATGAATATTTGTGCATAATTGTTTTATTAAATGATTTGTGTAATTATGGTATATCTTTTGTATATTTAAGTATATTTTTAAGTAAATGTATGTTATATTATTGATACACACTTAATTATTTTTAACTATATTAATGGTTTACCTTTAGTATATTTCATACTTTATTTGACTTATATATATGTATATATACCCAAAATATACTAGGTATATTTTAGGTATATTTTTGGTATATATATATATATGGTTGATTTTCCTATTATGAATATAATTCTATATTAATTATTTTTCGAATGAATGATTTATTTTAAATGAAGGATATTAATAGAACATGCTTCCTAGTGGGTAGTACTAGGACCGTGTACGTACCAGTGCGATAGATAAGGGTTGAGTGAGAATTAATTTTGGTGATTATAATTGATTTGATTAATTTGACTAAGATTAATGGTATGATAGATAGTGTGATTGCTGGAGCTCGGTTGACCAGGGGTCTCGGGGCGAATCACACTGACAGTCAGACTACTGGAGCTCAGTTGACATAGTGTCTCGGGGCCAGTCTATTGTCTATAGTGAAATGAATGATCTATTGGGTTGATTGAGATGTGAGGTAATAGATAGTGTGATTGTTGGAGCTCGGTTGACCAGGGGTCTCGGGGCCAATCACACTGATAGCTAGACTGTTGGAGCTCGATCGACTTATTGTCTCGGGGCCAGTCTGCTGTCCAGATTGGAATAAGTGTTCTATTTGAAATCAAGTGAGCCTATATGGCTAGAGTGATGATGGGGTTTTTTAAGGTTGTTATTATTAGGGTTCTATGGATCCTTCATGAATTAAACTAAACGTTTTCTGCATTTAGTATATCTATATAAGCAGAGTTGGCATATGTGTGGAATGCGTGAATATATATATATATATATATATATATATATATATATATATATATATGTGTGTGTGTGTGTGTGTGTGTGTGTATGTGTGTGTGTGTGTGTGTGTGTGTGTGTGAATGCATGATTGGATATATTTTAGATTGCATGTATATATAGTATAATAATTCACTCAGTGAGGTCTGACCCCCCTCAATTGTTTTTTTTTTCAGGAGAGCCTATATCGTCAGACCTTAGTAGTAGAGTTCCTCGCCGGTGTTCTTCCGTCCCGGCTATTTTATGTATATGTATATTCTGAACTCTAATTTGTATTCTAAAAACTGCAGTAGTTGTGTTTTTATATCTGAAGAGTATTATTTTATTTTAATATTAAATACTCTGAGAATTTGTATTTGAACACTGTACGATTATGTATTTATTTATGGAAGGATTGGGAGAATTTATTTTATATATTGATTTGAAAAATTTTCATTCTGTCGTACTTTTATTTAATTATTGCATAATTTTATTTTTTAAGACTTGTTACGAGTTCCAGATTTGAAAGAATTCTCGTTCCCTAGCGCCGGTCATGACTCCTAGTTTGGGTCGTGACATAGTAGCACTGTCTTCTCCTCAATTTTTGCTTTTACATAATTGGTCTTTTCTTTAACCTTATGCTGGGAGCTCTGCATTCTGATGTATAATACTCATATTTCTGATAATTATAACATTGAACTTGGGATTTATTGTACCTCTAGTTTGCATTGCCTCTCCCACAACTTCTTGTAGAACTTTCACCTTTCTCATAGTTATTGAAGTTGTTATTGTAAGAACTCAAACTTCGTCCATGACCACAGTTTCCACTTCTACTACGACTTTTGCTTTTGCCTTGGCCATGTTGATATCTTTCATTGCCTTGGCTTTCATGCACATCCTTGAGCTGTAGTTTAAGGAGTTGCTCAATGAGTCCTTGCTACTTCTTGTGCTTCTCTTCATAGGCTTATAATGAGCCTAAAAGCTGCACAATCTTTATTTCTTCTAAGTCTTTTGTCTCTTCTATAGTTACAATAATATGCTTAAACTTCAAGTTTAATGAGCAGAGTATCTTTTCCATTATTCTTACATCTTCTAACTTTTAACCGTTTTTTTAGTTGATTAGAAACACTAAAAATCTTAAAAAATTATCAGCAACGGTCTCACCTCTTTTCATGTACAGAGATTCCAATTCCCCTCTTAAGGTTTGAAGATACACCTTTTTCACTTTTTCTTCTCTTTTATATGATGTTTGCCGCTTCTCCCATGCTTGTTTAGTAGAGGTTGTATTTGAAATTTTCTCAAAATTATCATCATCTAAGACTTGATAAATCAGAAAGAGAGTCTTCTTGTCTATCTTTCTTGAATCTTTTAAACTATCCTTTTTAGACTGGGATAGTGATGCTTCATTTTGTGGTTCATTATAGCCTTTCTCTATGATATCCTAAACATCATGTGCACCAAGGAGAGCCTTCATTTTCATACTCTAATTGTCATAATTATTGTTGTTGAGTGTTGTAACTTGGAAGGATGCCACTCTATTTGACATAGTACTTAATCTGAAAAGAATTTACAAAATCTGACTTCACGAATGGATCCAGAATGCCAAAAAACCATAAGATGGACTCCAGTCAAAAAGTCAACTTTAATCAATAGCTTAGCAGTTGGGTCAACGGCTTAGTCAAATGGCTTGACAGCTCAGTCAATGGCTTGGATGAATGGCTTGGCGACTTGCTCAATGGCTCAGTCAAACGACTTTACTGCTCGACTGCACTCGACTTCACGACTTGGCTTGACTTAGCTTTAACTCAGTGAGTTGACTGAGTTTCTAGCAGTAAACTTCCGGTGGCGATTGGAACTCTTTTGACCTCCGATTGGGGTGATTCCAATAGCGTTGGATTTGTCCAAGAGCTTCGATTTGGTATACTATATGCCAATATTTGGCTTTAATACCACTTTGTTAAACATTAAACACTCAAACAATCTTTATTATACTCTCTTAAACACTCTTACACATTTAGAATCTTTGCTTCTTTACACTTCTTCTTCACTCTTTTTCTTTTATGTATAAACCTCTTTGTAAGAGGCTCTATTTATACTACTAGAGAATTAATCCAAACTATTCAAATAAATAAATACAATTAAATACTAACCATACACTTAAAAGTAATACAACTCACACCAACTAACCTTAATAATTTTTCACACCAACTAATAATAATTAATCACCTAACTTAGAAGTTTCCTTTGGTTAAAACAAGTTTATTTCTCAATAATCTTGAGGTGCAGAATTTCAATTTTACCATTGTCAATTTAAAAAGAAGGATTGCCCTCTATTATACAATTCATCGTTACTTAGGTTATATGATCTCCTTACTAACCAAAAAAATCTTCAATTAAAGTACTATTCCAAGTTAATGTTTTTGTTCTACAAGCCCTACTCATGCTTTTGGTAATTACTGTATTCATGGATGAATTCTTCAGGTTGGTGATAATTAACAGGGCAGTACATGATTTTTTTTTTTTTAGTGCTATATAATAAAGTTACCAAAGAAAGAGTCTTTTTTAACTAAATAATGTGTTTAGTAAAATTATTGTTTATTTTTACTGTTTATATGTTTACTGATCATTATACTTATTGATAGGTTTTTTTAAAAATTTTGAATTTTACCCTCAGTATTATTTATTAGTATTTAAAAAAATTATAATATATAGGATATATATTAATTGTAAAAAATTACTTTAAAATAACATAATTAAATACAAATAGAACTATATAATAATAATACATTCCTTAGTAATTTCTTTTTTTGTACATTTTTAGTAATTTATTTTTAAAAAATACATTTGATACCTAAAAATATTAAAATGTGAATAAAAAAAGCATTCATATATATATAAATACTGAATATTGTATGTTTGTATGTCCATTTTAAAAAAAAGAATGAATTAAAAAACTAACAAAAAATTGAAAATAAGAAAAAAAAAATTAAAAGAGTTAATTTTTGTATAAGAGCTCGCCAAGTACTTTGACTGGAAGTCTGCTTACCCACACGATCCAAACGTCAACAATTTAATACAGATAATAGCTTACTAATTATTATTATTATTATTATTATTATTATTATTATTATTATTTTATAGAAAATCAATTATTTCCTATGTGAACTTGGGTTGTTTAACGTCTTCGCTCTTAGTGAGAAATATTGATTTCTCTTAATTCAAAAATTTTAGACTTCGAATTGATATCATTCCATTGATATTACATTAAATTACATTTTATTTCAATAGCATTTTGATTATTCACTATATGAAGATCATTAAATCGTCCAACTCATAATTGGGAAATTTCTAGATATAATTCCAACTAAATACATGCCAACGAGACCATCTAATAAATCTATTAGAATTAGTTATGTGTTAACGGAATCTCTTGATGTCCTTTCATTGGTTGGTCCTAAATTTATTGATTTATCCTAAATATTCATTTTAACGAAGATTTAATTATTTATTATGTATGAAGATTCCCTCTAAGCGTACTGAATGGCTAAAATACCCAACTTATAATTGGCAAATTTGTACTTTCAATTCCACAATTTTTTTTTTAGAATATACAATTATTTTTAAATATAATCATAGAAAAGTATAGAAAAGTATGGTAAAGTTAATTCTCTACACGTAAAAAAAAAAACAAGGGTAAATGTGTGGTTAAGTATTGTGTGAGCACAAATTTACCCACATTTTTAATAAAGTGATAGAGAGGTAATTTGTAACATTTATTTTTGTACCTTCTATTTCTTTTCCTTTTTTGAAAAATTAGGAGGTTTTATGACTTTAATATTAATGGACTACGCAACATGAAACAATATGAAATACGGTATATTCATTGATATTTATTGTTTCGTATAATCTAAGAGAGAAGTTTATACAAATTCTGTTAAAAATAAAATAAATGATAAAGCATGATGGATAAGTTAAAATTCTGTTAATTATTTTTAGTTTATTATATGATGATATAATTACTATATAATAATTTAAAATATTTATAATTAAAAAATAATATAAATTAAGTATAGTTTATAAATAATTGTGACTCACAAAACATGTAAATTTTTGTCGAATATGTTAAATTTTATATTTATTTAAATTTTTAAATAAATAAAACAATTTTATTATAAATTAAATTTTGATTAGAGTATTAGTTTGAATATGACAACAATAGTTATGTTAAAGTAGAAATCTTTAAGATTATCTGTTTAACTCAACAAGTTATTGGCCTAATTATATATATTTTTTTCTCGTAGGATACATTATTTGTTATAAAATTTAAAGTCATTTAAATATTATTTAAATGCATTTAATATATTATCGATAGATGTAAGCATGTATTAATATATTTATTATTATTATAATTTTTTAAATTTTGATATGCATTTATTTTATCAAAATTACCATATAAAATTAATATATCACATGAGTGTGAGTATTGTAATAAACCTCAATTACTTTCAAAGAATTAATTGGAAACTGCCAAAAAAGTGAAGTGTGAAATAGGTAATTGAAAAAAGATACCCATTTTCTTTTTCTCATTTTCTTTCAGAAATTTGATTGATACACACGCTAGGAATTATATTTAAATAGGTAATTTATCTGCACTTGCTAGACATTGGAAAATAGCTAATTGAGAATCTTGAAGTTAGAAAATCCATCTTCCAACCAACTCTTAAAGCGATGGGACGACTTGACCTGAAAATTAAGTTGACATAAATATTTAGAGAAAAATTAATTATCTCACTTTACATTTGGTTTATGTTAAATTTCACCTTGCATTCAAGTCTTTTGGCAATATTTGATACCTAGTAAGTCTATGTCAATGAAGTTGAATAGCCTAGGAGAAAGGTTTAAGTGTTATGAACGTGCTACTTTATATATATACTTTCCATGATAAAAATTGAATAATTTGGTTTCCAAGTTCAGAATTATGCGTTAAAGCACCAACCTTGTCATAAAAGCATACATGAAATTAAGGTTTAGTAATTGGGATAAGTGTCAAATTGGAGCTGCAACTTTATCCCAAAGTTAACATTTAATTTTTATATATTTTTTGATCCTAAAAGGATTTTTTTTTCCTTTCAAACTTAGATCATATTAGACCCTTATTTAAAAAAAATCTTTATAATTAAGACCTATAGATTAAAAAAAAATTTTAATTTTGACGTTTGATCAATAAAAATTAGTTTGACTAATAAGAAAAATTAATGGAATTTTTTAATAAAATGCATATCAATTGATTGTAAGAGAGAGAGAGAGAGAGAGAGGGATTGTGGCAAATTTGAAATCATAATAAAAATAAGACAAGAATATAAACTTACATAATAAACAGAGATTAATAAATAAGATGTAAAAATCAAATATTTCAAATAAAATAATGAATTTCATGTTAAATGAATGGAAAATAAAGTCAACAGATTAAGATAAAGTTCATTTTAACCAAAAAAAAAATTATTGTGAAGAAAATAGTTTTATTTTATAGATGTATATTGTAAATAGGAATGTAAATATTTATGATAAATATAAATTAATAAAAATCAGCAATTAAATATCTCAACCAAAAATTTCAAAATTTAAGCTAAAATAATTTAAAATAGATTAACATTGAAAATATATTTTAACAAAAACATTATTATGAAGAGAATAGTTTACCTTATGGATGGAGATGATGGTATAAAAAGAAGAGGAGCTCCTTTGTGCTAAATATGATATATAGCAATATATATATATATAATAAAAATTACAGATCTCAAGTCAAACAAATATAAAATGAAGAAGAAAATGAGCAAAATAGATGCTCATCTTTTTTAAAAAAAAATTGGTAACAAATATAAATTATAACAATATAAGTAATAATTTCAAAATTAAAGAAAAATAAAATGATCTATTGATAGTATTTTTAGAAAGCGAGAAATGAATAAGAGAATTTCTTAACATAATCATAAAAAATGTAATGTGCATATAGTTATTTTTTATTTCTTGAAATCAATTTATTTCTTGTAATAATTTTATATTAATGGTCTTATTTTGAATTTTCATTTACAACATAATAATAAAACTTTGATAAAAAATGACTAAATATAACATATTATGTATCGGTTTTTGATAATTTATAATGAGTTAATGTTGATTAATAAAATCGTTACAAATGTTTTAATGCATTATTATAATAAAGTAAGTGAAATAATTACAAATTAATAAATATCATTAATCTATAACCATTACAATCAATTTTTAAAGTTAACCTTATTACTAATAGTAAAAACAAACACAAACTATTCTTTTACTTCTAGATATAATGAATTAAACAAAATCAAAAGAAATAGTAGAAAAAAAAAAGGAAGAAGAAAAATGCCACATAAGAATTGAGAATATGAAAGAATAATTTGTTAAAAGAGGTAAAGATGGAGGTGGAAGGGGTGAATTGGATTTGAGAGATTGGAAGGATGAATTGAATTTGAGAAGCTGACTATTTTTTTAGAAGAATTTGGGAACGGATTTGAGGTGTTTGTTTTAGTTGTTGGGATGCAACCAATGATTGTTCAGTTCCCAACAGCTATAAAAACCATTTGGTTAATTATTTTTTAAAAGGAGCTGGTAATTATTAGACACTCAAAGAACACTAGTTCATACAAGCTTCAATTTAGAGATTTTCATTAACAATTCTTTTTTTAAAAGTTATATTTACAATATTATCTTTACATTTTTAACTTTAATTAATTATTATTATTTAATAAATTATTGTTTGGATAATTATTAAACACATTAATAAAATATTAATATTATAGTTATTAAAAATATTAACCACACAAATAAAAAATTAATAATTTTATTAATAAAAAATTTTATTAATTCATTATTATTTTAATATTAATAATAGTAATAATATTATTTAAAATAGATTATCTAATAAAAGTAGGTATATTCATTTATTGAAATTATATAAATAAAACTATCTACAATATTTTTTATCATAAGCATTAAATAATTTTTCACCATACATACTATTGTTATCATTAATATCACATACTATACATATAATGTCTATATATGTAATTTAATATTCTATCAATAATCGTTATTATAATTTTACCAAACACTTAATATCAGTTAGCTATCAATTACTAGTCACTAGTTGTCAGCTATCAGGGTAACCAAACAGATCCTTAATTAGAATCTTATCGAAAGAGTCATTATTTGAGGGGATAATGATAATTAAGATGATGAGATAATGATAAAATTATTATTATTATTTCTAAAACAAAGAGGTGTAGTACATATGATAAATTTAATAGTTTTATGAGGATAAATATGTCCTTTTATATTAACTAACAGTGTTTTTTAGGAGAGGGAAAAACTAGTTTTAATTCAGGGATCGTTTTAATTCTAATAAATTATTAGAATGAAACTAATCTTATATTTGCTTCACAGCGAGGATTCTACTTGACTTGGAAATTATGGATTTGGAGTTGTTTTTGAACCGTTTTACAAGCTCCGCAATTAATGGGAAGACTTAAAGCTGATCATGATGTGGGGATAATTATAGGATGTAATTTGCTTTGATCATTTCACCTCACCTTCTTCACATCTCATTTTCATGCCTTTGGCTGTATTGACTTACCAAAAAAGGTAGTAAAACAAAAATGCTTTATTATTCAGTATTTTTATATTAACTTTTTTATTATTTAAATTAACATTATTTAATTTATTTTTGGAAGTGTATTGTTTAATTATAAAATTATTGTATCAATTATATAATGTTAAATCAAATGATATAATAAAAATTGATACAAAAATACTGGATAAAAAAGTACCTTTTCTTGTAGTAAAGTAGATAAGAAAAAAGGTAATAAAATATTATTACTAGTTAAATAATAATTCTTTTTCAAAAATATTATAAATATGTGGTTCAAATCGATTGAAAGATAATAATTATTTCCTATTATATATTCTATTAATATATATATCTTACAATGTCCCTCTAAAAAAATGCACAATTGATAAATATTCTCTCAATTACCCAACAATTTTTGAAAAGTCATTTCAGAGTGTAGAAATGCACAATCCCCATAAATTAACAAAGAAGATTTCCGATGCTGACAGGGCCCTTTAAATAATAATCATTATGAAACAAATTTTATATATACTTTATTCAAGGATTCTAATCTGGACTTAGACTTGAAAATTATGTATTTGGAGTTGGCCAATTGTCTTGGAGATCATGGATTTGGAGTTGTTTTTAAACCATTTTACAAGCTCCGCAATTAATGGGATGTCTTAAAGCTCATCATGATGTGGGATAATTTTAGGATGTAATTTGCCTTTATCATTTCACCTTCACCTTCGTCACATCTCTTTTCATGTCTTTGGCCATATTGACGTACCGGAAAAGGTAGTGAATAAAAAATGTTTTACAATTGAGTATTTTTATCTTAACTTTTTGTACTACTTAAATTAACTTTTTTGGCCTCAAAAAAAAAAAACTTTATTTGATTTATTAAATTTATTTGTAGAAATGTATTGTTTAATTATAAAATTATTATATAAATAATATAATATCAGATTAAATAGCAGCTCTCCTTGTTATAGAATAGGATAAGAAAAGAGATAATAGAATCATAATGTTACTAGTTAAATGGTTAAGTGGTAACTCCTATTCAATAATATCATAAAGTATATAGTTTGAATTATATTATCATCAGTTGAAAGGGAATGACTGACTTTTATTATGTAGTTCGTTAATATTCAGCTATTAAAAAAAATGCATAATTGATAAATATTCTCGCAATTAGGGAACAATTTCTGATCCAATTTCGATATAAGTCAATTCAGAGTGTAGAAATGCACAATTGCCATAAAATAACAAAGAAAACTTCCAGTGCTGGGAGGGTCCCTTTAAATAATAATCAATATGAAATTCCAAAAAAAGAAAAAACTTTTGAAGCGTGCATGTCATCTCATTTATTTTTTCTCTATCAAGACTTCGGAATAATCAAGATGTGAGGATTTAAATTCGAATCAGGCGGTGACTTTACCTCTGTTTTTGTATAGAAACCGGGGCAATTCTTTTATTAGCAGAGAAATTAAATAATAATTTGAAATATGTACCTGAAAAGTAGTGATGATTAGACTAATTTCTTATGGGTAGAAACAAGTATATTGTTTATAGAACTGGGAGCATATTTTCTCTTATAGTAACATGGTGTGTCATTGAAGTACTAGCACCACCAATGTACGCAATTCCTTCAATGGAACACGTAAAAATGCATTTATCTGTGAAGGATGCAGCAAAAACTACAGTATAAAGCAACCAACTCAATTATGGTATTATCATTACCATCTCCACTGTTAACCTAAGGCAATGATGCATCACTGCTAACGATAAACACCTTTTCTTTAACAGTGTGTGCCTCATAGCTCAGGTTTCCCTCCATAGTTGCTCTCATCAGAGTTGGCAGAGCAGACTGGCCTTATCAAGCATCCTGCCTGACAAATTGTTAATAGAAATATCGAAGATGGCTAAATATAACAGCTCAGTTAGTTGGAAAGTGTTAACCGACCAAATTGTTCTACAGGTCAAGGCTTTCTATTCCTTCCAAGTTCGAGAAACTTGTCACTTGTGAGATGAAACAGAACATCTTCAAGGCAGCTAACGGAATACTGACGCAGAATTGGCTATCTATACGATTTATATCCAAACATTCATCACTAATTCAATTGTTCAGAGCATAGATTGCAGAATTGAGTTTTGTAAATTATTAAAACGTTGAGCAGATGCAAACAGTTTCTTGGATAATCAAAGTGATGACATGATACTGTCCAACATGACGTTATCATGCTTTCAGTTCATGTACAATTTGCATAATAAAATGTTCTGAAATAGAAAGACACACAATTATGAGTTACCTATCTTGGTTTTGCTGATAACTTGTGAAAGGTACTAAAAAAGAAGTAAAAGCAAGAATACATACAATCATCAATGAAATCGAACAACTTTCGCCGCCAATTAGTGTTGATGTAGAGAAAAGAAACAACACCAAGGAAGAACATCACGTATGCAGCAGTAAAACTTGCTTTGAAGACCACAAGGTCAATTTTATACCATTTCTCTTCACCTGAATCGGAAGATTCTGCTGGCAACTCAGTAACAGGACTGCAGCTTTTCACTAATGGAGGTCCACAGGGAAAGGGGTTTCCATCATAGCTGCTATTTTCAAATGTCCCAAATTGTGCTTTACTATCTGGAACTCTACCTGACAAGTTGTTGTGAGCCACAGAGAACACTTGCAGAAAAGTTAGATCGATCAATGCAGAAGGAATATCTCCACTTAGATTGTTGTCAGAGTGGTCCAGGCTCTCTATTTGTCTCAGACTTGAAAAGGTAATTGTAATGGAACCTGTCAACTGATTGTGGGACAAGTTTAAAGCACGAATCCACCTTAGTTTTCCTACTTCAGGTGGTACTTCACCAGTTAGCTGGTTACATGACAAATCCAATCCAGACACCAAGTCAAGAATACTTCCTTTGTAAACATTGGTCCTGGTTTTAGTAATAAACTCAACTTCAACTTGTTTTATGATATCCATGTCTTTCTGATGGATGATCTCTAGCTGCAGAAGACCCTCGAAGTCATATATTGTTGTCCTAGGTAACGAGACATTGAGAGGAAATCCAAGAATGGAGTCAAATTCCTTTATATTCCCAAAAGTGATATTACTGAAACAAGAAGTTATTGATCCAGAAAATGAGTTATGGCAGAGGTCCAACATGCTCAGTGTTTAATTGACATAGTTGATCAGGGATTGAACCACTCAAATAGTTCCCTCCTAGCAGAAGAACTCTCAAATCAGAACTAACCACAACTGGAAGTCGAACTTCACAGAGTCAGCAAATATGAGAAGTTCAGCAATGTCCCTGGGATAGATCCTGTGATTTTGTTTCCTTGCAAGTTGAGATGATATAGATTTGAAAAGTCACAAGATGGTAAAGGGCCCGAAAGAGAGTTATGAGAAAGATCGAAGAGCACAACTGATGAAGCTAGCAGTTCACAGGAGATTTTACCTTTAAAATCATTATCTCGCATGCTGACCGCTAATTATGAATTGTTACTGCCAAGGAAGCTAGGAATCACACCTGACATGTAGTTGCTACTGACATCAATGTTATATAGATTGGAGAACTGTGAAATTCCACTTGGTAAGAGTGCCAGTGAACTTATTTTCACTTAGTTGCAAGGATGCCAAGTTACTTAGGTTGAGAATTGATATTTGGCCATGCAGTCTTTTATTTGAAAGATTCAGAACATACATGTTGGAGCAATTTTCTGCAACCTTCTCTGTACCTTCTCCAAAATTGTTGCTAGAAAGATCTAAAAACCTCAAATCAGGCATGTTCCCAACTGAGGCAATTGTACCTTCAAGAGCATTTTCAGAAACATTAAGGACCATCACCTTCGGAAGCATCGCCCCTATATTTTCTTGAAGCTGCCCATGTAAGTGATTATCTGAAATATCCATCCGACAGATGTTACCACTATAATTGGGAGATAATGAAACTGACCAGAGAAAGAATTATTTCTAAGACTCAGAAAGTCAAATTGATGTTGTTTTCAAGCAACCAGTTCGGGAACATTCCTGTCAGGTTGTTGTGGGAGAGATTAACCACCCTTAGATCCAACTGGTGAGTGAGAAACTCTGGGAGCTCATTCAAATTACAGTTCGGTAGCACAAGAATGGTCAGCTGAAATTTAGGAAGCTAACTTGAACATTCAGTTTCAACCTCCGGCTTATTATTATCACTTCCAATCATCACTGCTTTCAGGTTGGTGTGATTAGAAATTGTACTGAAAGAGAAGGAGCCCTCAAAAAGATTGTGGCTGAGATCAATGCACTCAAGGGATGAAAGAGGTGATATCAGAGATGAAGATATGTTTCCTTCAAGTCGGTTAAATGAGAGGTCCAACAGTCTAAGAGATGTTAAGTTGCTGAGACAAGGTGGGAGAACTCCACCAAAATTGTTCTGACTGAGATCCTATCACGACCCAAAACAGGACCATGACCAGCGCTAGGAAACGGGAATTCTTTCAAATCCGGAACCCGTAGCAAGCCTAAAAATAAAATAAAACATGCAATAATAATAATAACAATATCAAATTTATAGCGGAAATAAAAATCATAAATCAAATCATAAATATAATAATAACATTTTTACCACTAGATTTAAGTCAAATCTCATCTCATATATATAAATCTCTTAATACAAATCCAGTTTCAAATAATACAATATCTCACATAAATAAAGACATAAAATCCCACAATTTAATTTACAACTACTGCAGTGTCTAGATTATATAAAAATAAGACTCAAATAAGTAATTTACACAAAGAAGCCGGGGCGGAAGAAATCCAGCGTATAGGCCTGCTATTGAGGTCTGAAGATGTTGACTCTCCTGAAAAATTGTCAATGGAGGGGAGTCAGACCTCACTGAGTGAATTACTATAATATATATACATACACACTAAATGACAATGCATACAATCAACAGTATGTATATAATATGTATATATATAGGCAAATGCACACAGATGCAATAAAATCATTTTATATATTTTTATTAAAATCATCGTTTATGAAGGATCACATAGAACCCTAGAATATCGCAACCTCAAAAACAGTGTTAGACAACACTCTAGCTATACAGGCTCACTTAATCCAAATATGTCCACTTAATCCATTTAGACAATAGACTGGCTCCGAGACACTAAGTCAACCGAGCTCCAGCAGTCTGACTGCCAGTGTGATTGACCCCAAGACACTTGGTCAACCGAGCTCCAGCAATCACACCCAAATCACATCTCACACATCAAATAATCATAATCAATCAATATCCATAAATAGGTTAGTAATATAGCCTAAATACTATAGGCGTACCGGTACGTACTCGGTCCTAGTGCTGCCCACTAGATAGCACGTTCTATCGATATCCTTCATTAATAATATAAAACATACATTCATAAAAATAAATGATGCATGAATTTCAATAAAATAACAACATAAACCATATATATACTAGAAATATACCAAAAGTAAACCATGTATATTTCGAGTATATATACGTCAAATAAATCCAATCAAATTATGAATTAAGCTAGAAATATATTTAAAAACATTTTAAATATAATTTATTAACAAAACATGCATATAATTTAATATATACCTAAAATAAACCAAAAATATACTTAAATACAAATCACATTATCTATGCATTTTAATCAAAATAAAACATATATTTCTAAATCATGCATCCTAAGGCATATATATATAGTATAGTAACTCACAAATTAGTGCGCTTCACGAGATGGATCCGACGGGCCTGGACCACTAGCCCTCAGTCTCGGCGCAACTAAATAAACAATAAATAACCGACATTAGAATAAACCTAATAGAAAATCTTAGAATTCGATCTAGAGTATTAATTATAGAAACAGGATTAGGGATCGACCGAATATTACGTTTTACGAGAATTCTATCAAAAATTCGGCAGAACCTCCCCTGTAAAACGGACATCTCTCTACTCAAAGAGTAGAGCCGAACCTGCAAAGAAACACACTTCAAAAAAACAGGCTCAACCACTCATCCACAATCCCTCGGTCGGACTCCAAATTACAATCTACCGACCGGGGTCCACAAACACAGAACAATTTTGATAATACCAAAAATACCCTTAAATAATAGAAATTCATTTTATATGTAGAAATTACATAATTAACCTTTAAACACAGTAAAAACCGATAAAAACTCATTTTATTAGAAAAACCGTATATTATATATATAATTGAAAATAATTCACGAAAAATAGTTTTAATTAGTTAAAAATACCAAATAATTTTTAGAAATCATTTTTATACCTTAAATAACTATTAAAACCAATTAAATTACATTTTTAGCCAATTTTTTGTAAAATTACCAAAATACCCCTATATATATAAATATACTAAAATTACTTCAAAAATTCACCAAAAATTGTATAATTATCCAAAATTAATTTTCTCAACATATTTATCAATAATATCAATAATTAAACTCAATTAACCAATTAATTTCAAATAAAAACATAATTAACCCTAATTTCCCAAATTACATAAACTTCAATAATTCAAAATAAATACATAGAAATTCATAAAAATTCCAAATAAATTCCTATAATTCATTTCAACACCTAATTTAACCATAAAACACAATTTCATAATTTATTTAATTAATTTCCGAAAATTAGAAAATAATATTAAAATATTCAAAAATACCCAAAAATCCAAAAAATCTCTAAAAATTCTAAAAAATTCACACATGTATATTAAGCTACTAGGATCAACATTTGTGAAGGGAGTTTTCATGAATCAATCAATTCGAAGCTCAAAAAAATAAAAAATCCTAATATGGCCGAATTCAAAAATTCGAAACCTAAGCAAATCAAGACCATTTAAGCTCAAACCAAAGCTAGAATCACACTCACCGGAGCTCAAGGAGAAGAAAGAGACCGGCGGTGTCGAAAATGGTGACCGGAATCATGGTCGACGGCGAGGAGAAGAATTTCGGCCAAAATGGAAGAAAAGAGGCTACTGGCACCGGGGAAGGAGGTTGCTGGCGGTGGGGAACGGCTGAGGACGACGGTGGCAAGCCGGGAGGCACACTGACGATAGGGGAACGACAGTTGCAGCGGTGGTTTGTGGTGAGGGAGTGGTCGGACACGGGGAAGAAGAAGAAGAAGAAGAAGAAGAAGAAAAAGAAAAGAAAAAGAAAAAAAAAGAAAAAGCAAAAAAAGAAAAAAAAGAAAATAATAAAAAAAATAATTTTAATAAAATATTTGAAAAAAAATTACATCCACACACTTAATATTTAATATTTTAAAATTTAATATTAATTAAAAACAATTAAATAACAATAAAACAATTACTTAATTAATAAAATATTAGGGTAAAATACTAAACCCTAATTAAATAAATAGGTATACATATACACGGTGTTTAGTATTTTAAAAATACGTATGAGTTCATGCAAGTCCGTAAATATATTTAAAATAATTAATAATAAATTATTTACGTAAAAATTTTTCTGAAAATAAAAGTCTCGGGAAAATTTTACGTAAAACACTGTGAATAAAACACAATAATTAAAATAAGTTTTAAATACATATCAACTCATGAAAATATCGTAATATATATATAAAAATTATTAACACTGCATATCTTGGTACAGTGTAAAAATATTTAAAAACACGGGATATTACAGATTCAGCTTCTGAAGGTTCTTTAATTCAAAGAAACCTGAAAAGGTATTTTACAAAATTAATTTTTCAGCTATGGAGTTGCATGTGCACCATGTTTTCCGAAGGTATCAATTTCCTTCTTCAACATTCGTAGATAGTAAACATAGTGGTAATGACTATTTCTGGATGGTGGTGAAAGACTGAGAACCAACTATACCTTGTTTAGGTAAATATCAAGCTTGTTTTTGGCAAAAGACAAGGCTTTGAGCGAAGCCATATGCCCAATGGATGGAGAAACATGTCCAGATAACAGGTTGTTACTCAAATCTATGTTCCTGAGAGTTGCTAATTCTGCCAACACAAGAACTGCTTCTTTAATTTCTTTATGAAGAAAGTAAATGCTAAACATAATACATGAAACAAGGTTTAATTATCATTGCCTTCAATTTTAAGTGGGCCGGTAAGTAAGTTGCCTCCTAAATTCAGAATCTTCAAGTTGTTCAACTTAGCTAACTCTGCAACCAAACGAGAAAGCAAATGAAATCCAAGGAACACATCAGATACTGATAGTATCAGAAATGCCTTTTTCCTTCTTCAGAACAACAATCAGTTAACTGGATTGAACTAAAATCTCAATCTCACACTTTCAACTTCAAAGCTAATCATTAAGATTCACGACGAGTGCTGTCTGATAGGCCTGTTTACTCTTTACATACCTTGAACCGGTAGGGTACCATTTAAAAGATTAAGGCTGAGGTCCAGCTTTTCCAAATTGTTCAATGTTATATCTTGTTAAAAGAAACAGGAAAACAAAACAAACAGAGTGAAAAGTAGATAAATTCTGAAAATTCATAATAAGTAATAAAGCAAATGTACATACTCACTGGAATGGTTCCTCCCATCAAATTTCCCATAAGATCTGGACTCTTTAGAGATGTGACTGCACCCAGCGACTGTAGAACACTTGGGTTGAACTGGTTACCAGCAAGGTTCAGGGTCTCCAACTTTTTAAATTTTGACAAACCTTCAAAATTAGCTAAAATAATAGTTATCTGCAGTAATCAAACAGGAGGCTACATCATATGTATATATTCCTTATTTTAAATACTTTCTGATCCCATGGAGCCATTGAAGCTGTTATAATTTAAATCTAGAAATTTCAGGTTTCTGAGAGCTACTAGTTCTGCATTCAAAAATATAAATTCAGAAATTCAACCTTGGTCATTGATCATTGAACTAAAAACCAAATCATATGATAGCAAAAATCAAGAAAGTAGTCTGATACAAATGCATGAAATATGGCACTAACAAATTTATCAAAACCTTCAGCAAATGCAAATGACAATGCAGCAGCTATAGCAATTTTGAAGACTGTGGATATTATATACCTTCTACTGGAAATGTTGCTTTAAGATCACTGTCAGCAAGACTCAAAGTCTCAATTGATGAAAATACACTTAAAAAGGGCATGATGCTGTTGCCAAATTTGTTGAAATCTAGAATTAGCCTCTTCAATTTCTATAAGTTGCTGCAATCTGCAATCATATTATACATGAGTTCCCAACATCTCAACTGTAATTGGTCTTTAAAAAATTGCACTACAAATTACTTTAATTTTTCTAATTATACATTTTTCATAAATAGTTTTATAAGGAAAAGTATTTGCAAAAAACTACATTAATAAAAAAAAAAAAAGAACTATGTAATGTAGGCAATCGTATATGATGAGTCTTCTGCATACTCGAGGGAAAAAAAAAAAAAAAAACTGCACTGCCCAGCATATATAACTATAACAACCTTTGATAGCTGTGGGGTAATTAAGGGCATTTGCACTCAAATCCAACGACTCCAAGTTTTCAAGGGTGCCTAATTCTGACAAAAGAGAGAACCATTTATTGCTTATACAGAATTACAGAAAATGTAAATGATAGACCATAATATAGTGTGTGAGTATAATTATGATAGGCAAAAGTACCTTTGCAAGGAAATGAGCCTTTTAAATTATTGCCACTGAGGCTCAGAGTCTTCAGGGTTCTGATGGGACTTAATGAGGACAAGATGTTATTGTCAAATCTATTACTGTCAAGCCTTAACTCCACCAATGTTTTCAGTTTTGATAGTCTGCCAAATCCTGCAAGAAATTAGTCGAGTTCATGAGCTTAGCTATAAAATGATGTTGCAATGAGAACAATCTTATTAAGCAAAAAATTTCAGAAATTTATGTCCATTTACTTTGCATTGGCAGGGAGCTATTGTAACCATTGCCTGTCAGGTCCAAGGTTTCCAAGTAGCTTAAGGCAGCTAATTCTGCACAAATAATTAAGGCAATAATGATAATATAGAATGGTCCAGCCATTAAAAGCATATGTTAAGCATACCTTCAGCTGGAGAAGACCCTTCAAATCTGTTGTACTGAAGATTAAGAGTCCTTAGGGATGTCAATAAGCCCAAAGATGGTAGGATGCTGTTGTCAAAAATATTGTATCCTAGATTTAACACTTCCAAGTTTTTCAAAACTGACAGCTTCTCAAAACTTTCATCAGGATTATGCACTTTATTTTAGAGTATTATTGTATTAAATATAGGAAAATACACTCAGCCAGTCTCATAATCAATTGTTTTGTATTTTATTTTATCAGAAATAAAGTGTTCAAGTATAAATTAATATTTTTGATAATATGATTTATTTTAAAAAATGAACAGAAAAAAAAAGTAAAATTCATAAACAGAATAAATTGATATCAAGCAGGCCAAGAGATATTAAAGATGGGTAAAGAACATACCATGATCCTCTAAGCAACCAGCAAACCAATTTTCTATAAAACACATATTTCTATATTATATATATATTTTTTAAATTACCGTTATTCAAAATCTACTTGTAATGATCCGATAATTTAAATAAAATAATATTATTTTAAAATATATAGTGTTAATAAAATTTTAAATTTTATTTATATATTATTATTAATTTTGAATATTATTCATTTACGTTATTTCAAATATTTTATTTACATAAAATAATTATTTTGAGAGGTTTATTATTTAGATATTAAAGTTATTATTATTATTATTATTGTCATTATTATTTTATATGAACTATTATTATAATTATTGTGTGTTATTATTATTATTATTATTATTATCATTATTTTATTTCTATTATTTTTAATAGTATTAGTATTATTATATTATTTTTATTATACGTGCATGTGTTGTGTGTGAATATGTGTAAGTGTTATATATATATATATATAAGCTTTAAAATGGGGTCAGGACAAAAGAATTGTTGGCCATTCTTTTCCTTTCTTTCTCTTCTCTTTCTGCGTTTTACTTTCTTTCTGTCCTTGCACAAAACCCGAACCAAAGCAGCCTTCACCCACACTTCTGATGCCATTCTGCACCATCCTTCATCTTCATCACCTTTCTTCTTCTTTTCTTGCCATTTTCTTCTTCCTCTACATGCCAGAAACATGATAGAAAAGGGAGGAAACAGTTGCGGCAGCAACAAGATTCTTCACATCGCCGGTGACATTCCGACGGTGAGAGCTCATGTTCCTGGGCTTGATCAAGTCCTTGAGCTATGGAGAAGATGATTCTAAGCTTGGTTCAAGCTCAAACTTGTTCGATTGTAAGTTTTGTTTGAATTTTTAGTTTATGTCCATTTTTGTTTTTATTTTTTAAAGCTTGAATTTGGTTGATTCTTGATAAATTCTTTTTGAAATGTTGATCTATGTATCTTAATCTACTCATAGGTATTTTTAGTTTATTTTTCTGATTTTATTTGATTTTTGGTTAATTATTGAATATTTTAATAATTAAAAATGAATTTTTGATAATTATGTTAATTAGTTATTTTGGTTGGAAATTTAGTTAATTTAGTGTTAATATATGTTGTTATTAATTTTAGTGTTGAGAAAATAATTTTTAGAAATGTTTTTGTATTATGGGAATTTTGAGTTAAATATGCATTTTTGTTGAAAATAATGTTTAATTATATGTTTTAGATAATTTTGGTATAATATATGGTGATAAAATAATTTTAGTGATTTTATATACTTTTTGAGAAAATTATTAGTATTATGTGATTTTTGATTTTATAAGTTAATTATAAGTTTTTGTTGAAATTGTGGTTAAATTATATGTTTTAAATGATTTTGAAATAATAATTGGTATTAAAATGATTTTTACAAATTATTTACTATTTTCAACTAATTAATTCTAAATTTTGAAAATTATATTCAAATAGTAGATTATTTACTAATTTGGTGATAAAATGGGTTTTAAACTAGTTTTATTATATAATTAAACTATGTACATAATTAATTGTGAATTTTACTATTTTATGTCGATTATTTGAAAAATTGGATTTTTATTAATATCATATAATATTTGAGATTTTAATAGATAAATTGTGATAATATTGGAATATTATGTAAATAATAAATTTATTTATTATTTTGAGCTTAAATGGATATTTTATTATTTTTATGATGCTAAATTGTGATTTTAATAATTATTTGCAATTTATGTTAATTTAATTGTAAAATGGGAATTTTATTTCATTTATGAATTTTATTATCAAATATTATTTAAAAACTATAATTTTATGTTTTAGTTGGAAAATAAAGGTTTTTAATATTTTCATGAATTTTTGATGATTTTTATTATTTCACTATTTAATATTATTGGTTTATGATTTGTGAACCTCGGTTGGGAATTGTGCAGTTTAGGATCCTAACCCAAGATGATGAGCTTTGTGATTTTAGAAGTGTGTTTTTCTTGCAGAATCAACTTTACTTTTTAGTAGAGAGATGTCTGTTAATTTTCATAAAACGTGATGTCAAGTCAATCCTAAATTTCCAGATTTGTCTGAGTTTTCGTATTTCTAGATCGAGTCTTCTTTTAGAAATTCTCAGAATATTTAATTAGATTATATTATGATGTTGTGATATTTATTTTTTCTAGTTATGCCGAAACCGAGGCCTATCGGACCAGTCCAGTCCAGTCAACTCACCGAGTGTAAACATGTGAGTTATTATACTATATATGCATTGCATTTATGATGCATGATTAAGGATTTTACATTTTCATTATATGTTTAAAAGTGATTTAACTTATTAAATGATTTGGTATATTTTCGGTTTATTTTTAGTATATTTCGATATATATGTTTGTATATTTTCAATATACACTTAGTATATTTGTGGTATAATTATGGTTTATTTTAGTATATGCATGTTATATAAATTTGGTATATTTTTAGTATACCTTTGGTAAATTTTCAGTATATTCTTGTTTATTGTATGTCACTTTATTTTAATTGTGCATTTTATTATTTTTCATAAATATACGTGATTTTTATTTGAAGGATATCAATAAAACGTGCTATCTAGTGGGTTATACTAGAACCAAGTACGTACCAGTGCGATAAATTTTAACGTTGAATTATTATATCATTTGAGGTAATATTTGATTGATCGATTATTGGGAATTAATGTGATTGAGTAGTGTGGTTGTTAGAGCTCGGTTGACCTAGTGTCTCAGGGGCAATCACACTAACAGTCAGACTGCTGGAGCTCGGTTGACTTAGTGTCTCGGGACTAGTCTATTGTCTATAATGGAATAAGTAAATTACCTTGAAATTAAGTGAGCCTGTGTGGCTAGCACTATTTTGTGTTTGAGGTTTCAAATATTAGGGTTCTATTTGATTCGTCATTTATTAAAATAAATGTTTTATGCATTTATTATATATATAAAAGCAGAGTTTGACATTTGTGTGAAATGCATGTGTGTGTGTGTGTGTGTATATATATATATATATGTCTGATTGTATATGGTTTAGATTGCATATATATATATATTATAATAATTAATGCAGTGAGGTTTGACCCCTCTCAATTATTTTTTTTCAAGAGATCTTATATTGTCAAACCTTAATAGTAGAGTTATTCGCCGGTATTCTTCCGTGCCGGCTATTTTATGTAAATGTATATTTAGACTCTAATTTGTAATTTAGAAACTACAATAGTAGTATTGTTGTAGTAGTTGAGTTATTTGTATCAGAGAGTTGTATTTGAATACTGTATGAATATTTTATTTATGATATGATATTGAATATTATTTTTATATATCGAATTAAGTTTTAATTATAGTGTATTTTATTTATTTATTTATTGCATTTTTTATTTTTAAGGCTTGCTACGGGTTTCGGATTCGAAAGAATTTTCGTTCCCTAGCGCCGATCATAACTCTCGGTTTCAGTCGTGATACTACTGAACTCTGACTAATTTGGTTCGATACAGATAGAACTATAACGAGGCTAGAAAAAATATTAAAAAAATATTTTTTAGAACGGTTGTTGGTATTATAAGGTTGAGATCATGAGTTGAATTCCTCTTCCCTTAACCTCTCCGTTGTTTTATATATATATATATATATATATATATATATATATATATATATATAACATGTATTTATGTGTTATATTTTTTTTTTCTAAACTACTGGTATTGAGAGCCATTGAACTCTAATTATTTCAATTTAACCCGACAGAACCACAAGAACAGTAAAAATCTCTCAATAATTAATTTAACATGACTATATATATCATAAATTGAATATAAAACTTCATTTAAGCAGAAATAATCTCTATTAGTTAATCTCAACGTTGTTAGTATTTATGTGTTATGGTTTTAATCAGGATGTACAACATGCCAAAAGTATATAAATAGCACAACCATTTTTAAGGGGGAAGTCGGCAAATTAGCTGTAGAAAAAAAAAAGTATAAACGACAAAAAACAATTTAAATTAATAATGAATCCAAATAATATGCAAACAAAATAAAATAATTTAGGTATATTAAGTATGTAGTTTTCATAAATAAAAATATGCATTACTTAAATAATTTTAAAAATAAAAATTATTATTCCTTAATTTTATACTCTTTTTATAGGAATATTAAATAGTTTAATACTTCTATAAAATAAAAAAATTTAATTCAAATTTAAAATTTTTTTAGTAAAATAAAAATTTCTCATCACAAAAAAAGTTATACACAGATAATTACATCACAAATATAGTACAACATATAATTCAACTTTTTATCTAAAAAATAATTCACCACATTTAAAACCTATAAATTCAATTATGTAAAAGGCCTAATTACTTAAAAAAATTTTAAATTTTACAAGTTTTAACAATTTTAAAATGTTCTTTCAACTTTTACTTGAAAAGTCATAAACTTAACATTTTTTAACAATTTTAATATGCTCTTTCAACATTTATATAAAAATAAAATTCATAAACTTTACAATTTTAATATATATTTTTTAACAATTTTGTCAAAAAAAATTGTTAAAACTTTTAAAGTTAAGGATTTTTTAAGATAATTAGACCAATATTAAATTATATTTATTCAATCCATTTTTTAACATCTTTTAAAATATTGTAGTATTTAATGTTCGTATGACACCAAATTTCTTTTAATTAAAAAAATATTTAAGTGTCATTAAAATTAATTTTTTAATTAAAAATATGTCAAAATTATTAAAAGGTGTAAAGTTTACCATTTTAAAGTAAAAAAAAATATTGCAATGTCATATAAACAATTGAAAACATATGACAAATTAAAATATTCTATTTTTTAATTTTAAATAGTATATTTTAAGGAGAAAATTTTTATTAGCTTATTAAATTCTCTTTCCTTTTAAATTAAAAGGTGTTTGATACTATATCAACATAAAATTCTATTAAATGCTAAATTATTGATTAAACAAATGTAATTTAATATTGAAATAGAGCTTTTCTTGTTGATAAATTTAAAAAAATATATACTAAAATTGTTAAAAATTACAAAATTTATGATTTTTTAATAAATTTTAAAAGAGTGTATTAAAATTGTTAAATTATGTAAAATTCAATATTTTTGAAATAAAATTTTAAAGAATATATTAAAATTGTAAAAACTCGTAAAATTTAGAATTTTTTTTAAGTAGTTAGGACTATGTGAAATTGGATACAACTAATAAAAGAAATATACGAAATTAGCATAAAGTCTACACATTTATAGGATGGTTTCTTGCACCTATTAAATTTTTATTTTTCCACACTTCTCCTCTTATATTTTTCTCTCTCCCCATATATTTGTATATGGATAGATCCCAACTTAATTTCTTTTGTCATATCATTTTCCCGGTGATTTTCTTCTATCAGGTTGAATCAAGTAGCAGAGACTAAAGACTATTTTTGTAATGTCTTAAATTTTAATTAATCTATACTGTAATATATTTAGTCGTGTTAGTAAAAATAAAGTAGATTTTAGACATCAATAATTTGGGGAAAGAAAATTCACAACTTGGAAATAATTTTATGATAAATTGTCCCTGCATGAATAATTGAATGATAATTGTCCCTGCATGAATAAGAGACAGATCACAGGGGCGAGCGATACTTCTCTGCATTGTGCCTTCCAAACTTTCGACGATATGCCACAGTGAAACCTCTATCATCCTTCTGTATAATGCATTACTCAAAAGTGCTCCAAAACTTTTTTGAACATGGGTACAACCAACTACGGTCTATAGATAGAATAAGAATCAAGAACGATTAACGACGAAGACAAGCTGATAGCTTGAATAGAGTATCATAAACAAAGTAATACCATGAAAACATAATCTCTTCGCAATGATAAAATAGCAGTCCTCTCCAGTATGGATTGACATAAAGAAGAGTGATGACGTCCAAGAAGAAGACAACGAAAGATACTGCAAAGCTTGCAAAGAAGACCACACGATCAATTTTCTACCATTTTCTATCTGCTTCATGCATTAAGGCCATTTCTGCTGCAGGTGGCTCATTATCACCACTGCAATGGCGCTATTATCGATTTATGTAACATTTTACGTATGTTTCTAGTTTATTATTATTATTTTGCAGCGAGTCTAGGAGAGAAGTTTAAGTTTTAAGGACTAATTTGTATGTCCCTGATGAGTATTGAACAATTTGATTTCCAAGCATAGAATTATGCTGTAAAGTACCAAACCTTGTGAAACAAACACAAAATAATTAGCAAGTTGCTGAGTTTTATCAATAGTAAGTATCCCAATTTCAAACAAGTACAACTGATAAACATCGTCCTGCATTAATGATACAGACGACGAACAAATAAACACCTGAACAGATTATCGTACAAGAAGTAATAACATGACATCATAAATTCCTGACCGTAATAAAACAACCATTGTCGCCAGTAAGGGTTCACATAAAGAAAAGTGACGACTGCCAGGAAGAACATGAAAAAGGATACCGAAAAGCTTGTAAAGAACACCACAGGATCAACTTCATACCATTTTCCATCTTCTGCTTCAGGAGTAAATTCCACTCGTGTTGCTGGTGGCACATTGTTGCTATAGCAGTCCTCTAAAGGCGGTCCGCAGAGAAATGAATTCCCCTCATAGCTGCTGCTCTCAAACGTGCTGAACTGCCTCTTCATGTCCGGAATCTTGCCAGATAAATTGTTGTGAGCTACAGTGAACACTGATAGAAAGTATAGTTCTATCAATTCTGAGGGGATTAAGCCGCTTAAATTGTTGTACGAGAGATCCAAGCTCTCTAGTTGTGAAAAGTTGGAGAAAGATTTGGGGATAGATCCAATCAGTTGGTTGTGGGATAGGTTCAATGAGCGAATCCGGGACAACATTCCTAGTTCATATGGGATTTCACCTGTAAGCTTATTTTGTGACAAATCTAATCCAGACATGTAGTTGAGAATGTTACCCTCGTATGTGTTAGTCCTATGCTTCGTAACAAACTCAAATTCTTCCCTTACGCCAAGTTCAGCTGGGAGATCACTTGTAATTTCTAGTGGGCGAATGTAACTTCCTATTTAAACCATTCGTGCACCTGGTGGATAATCAGGCCCAGGTATGAAATCGAAACCAACAAAATCTGTGTTCTCTATATTTCTGAATGAGAGATTCAATAAACAGCGGGGTACAGACCCAGAAAAACAGTTTCTTGAAAGATGCAAAATGCTGACGTTAGTCAATTGACACAACAGATTTGGAATAGCACCCTCCAAATGATTTCCGGCTAGTGAGAGAATCCTTAAGTTAGGAAATTCACCAATTTTGATGGGAATGTTGCCTGTCAAGTTGTTATCTCTCAGGTCTAATGTCAACAAGTCTGAAGAATTGAGTAAAGCTTCTGGTATTGATCCAAACAACATGCTTCCTTGCAAATTTAAATGCACTGTATTTCTAGCAGATGGATCGTGCGATTGGTTGAAGCAGGAAGGTAATTGTTGTGGAATTTAGGTTAATTTCCACCAATAAAAAAATTACCTTGGGAACTATTGCACAGGTGATTAGAGTGTAAATGATTGTACTAAAAATCATTCTAAGGTATATTCCCAGGAAAGAGTGAAGGGGTCACAATGGTCCCACTTAAAAACCACTTTTCTTAGACAGAATTTTACTAAGACAAGTAATTTTAATAGCACAATAATTAACAACAACTATACCCGATAATAACTATTAAATAAACATAAAAGAGAACACCAAAATTTAACGAGATTTGGCTAATTATGCCTACGTTCTCGGACACTACTAAAATAATATTTCACTAAATGAGAAAATATTACAAAAGAGAGAAAGAATACAATTGTCTAAATATATAGAAGAGGCAATTTTGAAATGATTTTACTAAAAGGGGGGAGGAGTCCTTTTATAGGAAAAAGACTCCTCATTGTTGCAAAATCCCAATGTGGGATTTTGCCAAAAAAAACAACAAATGTCCACCTTGGTAAAATCCCATACAATTCTCTCACAAATTCAACCTTCAATAGAGTCTGCAAATTTCATCTTTCAATTTGTAATAATATTGATCAAGTCTAAATAATGTTTAAACTTAATCATAGTTACCACTTTTGTTATCATATCAGCAGGGTTCTCAGTAGTTCGAATCTTTTGGATTATGACTCCACCTTTTTTCAGAATCTCCTATACAAAGTGATATCGAACATTGATATGCTTCGTCCTTGCATGATAAACCTGGTTCTTTGCGAAATGAATAGCACTCTGACTATCACAATGTACTTTGATGTGCTTCTACTCCATTCCTAGTTCACCAAGCAACCCTTGAAGCCAAATTGCCTCCTTTACAGCCTCTATAATTGCCATATACTCTGCCTCTATAGTAGACAAAGCAACTGTTAACTGTAAGGTAGACTTCCAACCAACTGGTGCCTTTGCAAAAGTAAACATATAACCAGTAGTTGACCGACGCTTATCCAAATCCCCAGCATAGTCAGAATCATAATACCCAACTACACGCTGACCATCTTGTCTATCCTGCTGAAATACCAAAACAATGTCTACGGTGTTCAGAATATACCATAGAATCCATTTCATAGCTTGTCAATGCTCTTTTCCAGGATCATGCATGTACCTGCTCACAACTCCAACTGCCTGTGAAATATCGGGCCTCGTACACACCATAGCATACATTAAGCTACCAACAGCACTTGCATACGATACTTTTGACATGCGTTCTCGTTCTGCATCATTCTTTGGTGACATGGATGCACTAAGCTTGAAATGAGGAGCAAGTGGTGTACTAACTGGTTTTGACTTTTCATTCATGCCAAAATATTTTAGTATCTTCTTCATATATTCTTTCTGAGACAAACAAAGCCTCCTCAATTTCCTATCTCTAGATATTTCCATGTCGAGAATCTTCTTTGTTTCATCAAGATCCTTTATCTCAAACTCCCTGTTCAATTGAGTCTTCAATTTCTCAATCTCTATCTGACTCCTGGAAGATATCAGCATATCATCAACATAAAAAAGAAGATATATATAGGATCCATCTTGTAGCTTGCGCAAATACACACAATGATCATATTTGCTTCTTGTGTACTTTTGCCCTATCATAAACTTGTTAAATCGCTTGTACCACTGTCTCGAAGATTTCTTCAATCCATACAATGATTTTTCCAATTTGCAAACCATCTTTTCTCTATTAGCAACTTTGAATCCATCTGGTTGAGTCATGTAGATTTCCTCATTCAAGTCTCCATGTAAAAATGCAGTTTTTATATCCATATGAACTAGTTCCAAATCCAACTGTGCTACCAAAGCTAATAAAATTCTGAATAGAGGAATATTTTACAACTAGAGAAAATACTTCATTATAATCAATTCCCTCCATTTGTGCGTAGCCTTTAGCCACCAATCTTGCTTTGTAGCGACCATTATCCTTGTTAGGAAATCCATCTTCCTTTGCATATACCCATTTACACCCAATTGCCTTCTTTCCCTTCAGAAGACTAGCTAGTTTCCATTTCTGATTCTTTTGAAGGGACTGCATTTCTTCATTCATGGCGATCCTCCACTTTTCATATTTTGAACTTTGGACTGCTTCATTATAAGTGGCAGGAATGTCATCCATTGCAATTGGTGATGCAGAAGAGACCATATCAACATAGCGAGCAGGTTGTCTAATGGTCCTCTTCCCCTTCCTTAATGCAATTGATTCATGTTGTTGTAAAGGCTCTTGGGTTTGAACCTCTTCTTCATTTGACTCTTCTTTTATCATAGGATAGTCAACATCACTTTCTACATTGGCTGGGATAATTCTATTGTCATTAAACTCCATCTGTTTGGGAGTACCATCTATCTGCTCCATTTTTTCTAAAGTCACCTTTCTCAATATGGTAGATTCATCAAAGGTAACATCTTTACTGAAGATTACTTTTTTTATTTCTGGACACCAAAGACGATAGCCGTTCATACCAGAAGTTATCCCTATAATGATTGCCTTCTTTGCTCTTGGATCTAGCTTTGACTCCTTAACATGGTAATATACAGTGGAACCAAACACATGTAAGGAATCATAATTTATAGCAGGTTTTCCAAACCATTTCTCCAATGGCATTTTACCACCAATAGCAGTCGATGGTAGGCGGTTGACAAGGTGACAAGCATATACTACAACCTCAGCCCAACATTCTGTGCCCAACCCAGCATTGGATAATATACACCGAACCTTCTCCAGTAATGTCTGGTTCATTCACTCTGCCACCCCATTTTGTTGTGGTGTATCTGACAGTGAAGTGTCTGACAATACATTCATCTTCACAGAATTTTAAAAATAGATCATTTTTTAACTCTCCATCATTATCTGTGTGGAGACGTTTAACTTTTCTACCTATTTGAGTCTCCACCATCTTTTTCCATTTAAGGAAAATTCCTAGCGCCTCATCCTTCGTCTTCATTGTATACACTCATACTCTTCAGGAAAAATCATTAACAAAGAAAATGTAATAGTGTTTTCCTCTTAATGAAGCATTCTTGGAAGGCCCCTACACATTTGAATGAGCATAATCCAGAATACCCTTAGTATCATCTATAGCTGTTTCAAATTTCACCTTTGTCTTCTTCCCTTTGATGCAATTCTCACAAAAATCCAATTTTTTTCAAGGATTTTTCTCTAGTATGCCATAAGCGCATATGCCATAAGCTGGTTGCTTATGACTCCTTATCATCAATAGAAGCTACCACTGCTGCTGTCCCAACAATTGTACTACCCAAAAAGTAATACACATTATTTGTTTTTTGAATCCCCTTCATTATCACAAGTGCACCAGAGATGATTCTCATTATCCCATCTTTCGCCTTTACTTCAAAACCTTTTGACTTTAAGGTTTCCATAAAAATGAGATTGCTTATCAAATCTGGCACATAATGAACACCTGTTAAGGTTCTGATTGATCCATCCTTATTGCTCAAGCGAACTGAACCAATCCCATGTGTGTTAAGAGGGGCATTATTCATTGTGTAAATGATGGATTTCCACAAGTATACGGATTCATACAAGTAGTAATTAAATATTAATCCCATAGAGATTACAGATTGACTACAATGATACTAGTTGTGTTTGTTTATTTAAACAAAAAAAAAAAAGGTATTTTGAATTAAACTAAAAATTAAACTAAGACAAAACATAAAAATCATAATGAAATAACAATCACTTTAGAGAGCTAGGGTTCTTATTACTAATTCAACCTTTATTTAAGATCAATTAACTGCTAAGCCATACCTAACCTTAATCCAATTTGAGGTTTCTCAAGAATCATAGGCTTTCCTCCTAAGACAACCCTATGATTAACCAAGTAAATTGACATTCTTAGATTTAAAGCTCTCGACTACTAAGTGTTCGGTTAACCCAGTTTAAGCACCAACCCTTAATCAATATTAGTTGCTTAAGTGTTTCTCAACTAAGAAAGCATCTAACAGGTTATTGTTTAAATCCAACACAACCCATCTCTCGATCAAGTTTTATTGTGTATATTCAATCAAAGGATGATCAATCCTTAATTTCAACAACAACCAAAGGATCTAGATTAATGGCTTAGGTTTAATTGTGATTAGCCCATGGTTGAATTGCAACAAGAACCTTAACTAAGAATTTAGCTACTCATGTTAATTATAAGAGACAAAGAAGAAGAATAAAAGAAAACATACATCATCATTAAATCAAAATTAAGAATGAATAAACACAATTGAATAGAATAAACCCTCTGTTCAATAGGAAGCTTGATGTTCTTTAATTCTTATTCTCAAATCTCCAAAACTAACATAAGCAAGAAAAATCCTTTCTCCCCAAAACTGCTCTTAGAAAAAATGTATATAAAAAAGTGATGAAAAATATATATCCCCCCTATTTCTTGTGGCTACCCTCTTATAAAACCCTAATTACCAGCACTAGGGTTACAGCCATGCGAAATCTTCATCTTGTCCCTAATAAGTCAACAATTAAATTCGACTCCAAATTTCTCAATCACCAGGGCACACAACCGTGTGCATTTTGCGTATGGCTGTGCACATCACTTCTTCAGCATTTTAGCATATCAACCTTAATTGCTTTTTAGGCCCACTTTAAGTTTCCACGGCTCCCATGTAACCTTCCTCTACTATTCTTTAACTTCCCTAAATACATAAAAATTAACTAAAAATAAACCAACTAATACATAAAAATAAATAAACACACAAGACATGCATTAAGTACTCAACTAAATAAAAATTGAATAAAAGAAACACAAACTTAACTGAAATTACATTTTTCATAACACAAAGACTACTTAAACAAATGCATTTTTCACACTCATTAAATTCCCCCGCACTTGAATATTTGCTTGTCCTCAAGCAAAACCTAAAAACACATATCTACCTAAAGAATCATACTCATTAATTAGCTTTAACTTAACTAACTACCATAATCTTCCTTTAATAAAAAGTTTATAAACTTGAAATTTAAAACAGCAACTAAGGTCAACAATATATTGTTACCGTGTGAAGAGCATACTTTTCTAGTGAAAATATGAAAACAAATGATTGACACTCAAGAAAAATAGAAATAAGTAGGAATCGTGCCAATAATAAAGAGGCTAAGAAGTTAATCAATCAATGTCTTCCCAATCTCAGCATCCCCCACCTTTCTTGTGTTACTCAATGTGGAAAACTCCAAAATGAGTCCTTTGGATACTCTTACTCTTAAAGAGCATTGGAGTAGAAAGAGCATTTAAAAGATTTTTTCTTTTCAATTTTAAGCTCCAAAAGAGTGCGTTTTACGCTCCATCTTGCTTCTTGATTTTTTTATAACCACTCTAAAGCAGCCTCAAATTCCTACTCACAATTACTTTTCTCAAATCTTAATCATCTAGATTCACTTGTTCAATAGAAAAGTAAGCATTACTATTCATTAAAATTTAAAAATTCCTAACCACAAGTTGCTCTTCTAATTTAAAAATTTAAAACGATCCATTAAAGGAAGATTAAGGCATTTCTTCAAGAAAACTAAGATTAATGAATAAGGCTCTAAAGGTATATATGTTGCAAAAATTCAAGTGTAAGGGCAAGGCATAAACACACAAAAGGGTAAAAAAAATCAAGCATGTAGACTTTTAAAGTAAAACAAACACACAAGCATATAGTCACGAAAAGAAAATAAAAGAAAATTAAAGAACAGTATAGTCCCTTTATTCTGGTGAAACTGGAGGGGGAATATATGGTGTGACCATAATGCACTTTGCAACTTCATTTATAGCTTTAGATCTTTTACTTTGAGGAAGGATGCGAAAGATTTCATCAATTTAAAGTTGTAGCCTTTCAGCTCTGGATTCACATCACCTCTCGAACTTCTCTATTTGGTTGGACAAATCCATAACCATATTCCCAATCCTATTGTCAGAGATATCCATCCGCTCTTTATTTTTTCCATGATACCATCACTCCATTTTTCGGTGTTCCCTTGCTTCCTTGGTTGAGCTTCACTCCCATTATCTCCTTTTTTAGTTGCATTAGGGGGTAAAGGTATTTCACCATGTTGCATTGCCATTTGGTGGATCATGTAGCATCTTTTACCCGTTACATCATGAAACTCATTGAATTTGGTAATAATTTCAGCTCGCACTAGGTAATCTTCATTAAGGGACTTGGCTTCTAAAGGCTCCAATTTATGTTTGGCAAATTCGAATGGAGCAAAATACAATGCTAATCCAGTGACAATATGCCCCATTGAGGTCAATGCCTTTCTAGCCTAAACAACATGCCAAATAGAATACAAAACAAAGTATGTACTACATACTTTTGTGTTAGTCTTCAAGCACCACAACATGAATAATTCATCAGGAGAAACCCTAGTACTATCTTTTCTTCCAAAGATTGTATGTGCTATGAATTTATGCATGATTAAATATGAGTGATCTTTGATCAAACCACTAGTCATTATTTGACCCTCACAAACTTTATCACCTCTAGTGATTTCATGCCAAAAACTACTCATATTATAATCCATAGGAGGTTGACAAATACCTCCTTGAGGAAAATCAAAGATTTGAGACATGATTTCATAGTCAAATAAGTATTCTTTCCCAAATAACCTACATGAAAAGATCCCTAGATATGCATCTAGAATTTTAAATGTAGTGTAAAATTCTATTGTGAGTTCAAAGAATACATCATATTAGGCTGTAGCCAATTTAAACCACCCCAATTTTTTGCAAAACACATTTATGGTTCCCTTAATACCCATATTTAATAGTACCTCATCATCAAAATATTTTGGCTTGCTGAAATTTCTCTTGATTAAGGAGCAGAATCTCTTCCCTTCCTCTTCAGAATAAATGGCAAAGAAAGCTTCATAATTGTCCCTTATGTCCTTAGGCTTGCCTTTGCCATCACTAAGCTTCTTTTCTTGAAATTGTGTCTTTGTTCTAGCCATCACAACAATGTTAGTACTAAAATAAAACAATAAAAGAGAATGGAATTAACAAGAACAAGAACAAAAGTCAGTAAAGTTTAAATAAGAAAAAGAGTTACAAGAAACAAAACACTCCAATAAAATAAAAATTGCTCACCCATTAATTCGGGAAGTTTAGCTCGCTTAGGAAACTAAAATCAACTAAACTCCCAATGGAATAAGGAAACAACATAAAAAAAATCACAACTAAAAAGCTCGCAAAACAAAAAAAATTTAATTCCTCCCCCACACTTAAAATGTGCAATGTTGTCATTGCAATGTTTATAACAGGAAAAATTTGAGGAATTTGACTTTGCCTGTGCATCAGGTCGCATGGCCGTGTGCAAAATGCGCATGATCGTGCTACCTGATTGACGTCGTATCACGCATGGCCATGTACCAAATGCGCACGAGCGTGCTACCTGCTAACATAGATCATTTTTTTTATTGGTAGGACAAGCCTCCCATATTTATTGCACAATTGGAAGAAAAAATGAATGGAAAATAAGAAAAAGTAACATTTCTAAAATAAAAATCCTTGACAAAAAACAACTTAGACAAAAACATACTTTAATTCAAAACATGAAACATAACACATAATGTTCCATAAAACATCATAATTAAAAGGACTAAAAACACATAAAATAAACATTGTTCAAGCTAGACCTAAACACTTCAAAACAAGGTCTTCATTCCTCCCTTTCATCCTCAGAAGAGTACTCTTGTGTTGCCATATCTTCATTATGCTGGAATGGCGGTGGGATAAAATTCTGAGAGTTGAAATAGGCATTAAGGTTATGGTTAATCATCTGCAATGTGCGATTCATTTGCTTAGAAGTATGACCCATTCCTACGACTTCAGAATTTAGCTCATTTACATTGGAATCGATGACTCCAATTTGCAACTCCAAGCTGTCCAACCTTTTTATCACACTATTCAAAGAAACATCTTCCTCTTCCTCTTCATCTTACTCTACAGGTGCAGGCGGGATAAGAAAAGCTCTCCTAGTATGGTCAACTCTAACCATTCCCATGGATTCCATCATGCCAGTGTCAATGAAGTGATGACCTGGGACCTTTTCAAAAGGCATGTTCTCAATGTCAAAGTTTAAGTACTTGGCTATAGCTGTTACTAGTCCTCCCAGTTTAATAGCCCTAGTAGCTTTTGTAGCAACATCTCTTAATTTCCCAGCTAAACATTAACAGACATCAAGTTTTCTATCATTCACCATACAATATAAAATGTTTAGCTCAGTGGTGGTAATCACAGAGCCACCCTCTTTCCTTGAAAACAAAGAATGTGCTATAAGCCAATGAAGGTACTTGAGTGCGGGCAATCGAATCCTTAATTCTTCTGCTGATCGAGCCTTATAGAAAACTCCCATTTCCCTAGTTAATTCTCTCCAAAACTCATTCCTATCATATGCAACATTAGCATAATGATTTTTGGGAAAATGAAATACATCATTGGGTTCAAATAAGCCTAGAGTATGCTCCTTATATTAGTGATATGCACTAGGTCAATCATTTGATTATGTATTGACTTTCTTATTTTATTAATAAAGAGGTATTTCATTATCATTTGATTTTATGATAATTATATGAATGGTTAATTCTTACTAAGCCCATCAAGTATGTGACTTAATAGTAAAACCCTTAGATTAAAATAAGAGTTCTATTCTAATTATCCCTAGCCATTTATTCATTATATAAATATTAAAGTATTAAGGCTAGTATGATGTTGACTGATGGTTATATTTTACTAATTATGAATACGAGATATTAAGTCAACTCATAAGTATATGATGAGAGATCATGTACTGGATTGACCCACTATAAGAATACTGCATAGATTATTGTCATAAGTATTTCTCATTATAGTAATTTTATTTTGGTCCTTTGACCTTGAAATCATCATGGATTTCTACATAGCTATTTTATGTTTTGACACATTTTAACATTGTCTTTAGCCGGATGATTAGATAGGATGTTGTTGGATATGAAATTAGTTATGTGAGGAATGTAAGTGATTTAGAAGGAATTTATCTCTCATTAATATGAGAAAGATATCTATGGGCCCCTTAATGAGATAGATTGAAGGAAAATGCATGGCCATGCTAAAATGAATTGATAAAGAGTTATCATTTTCAGTCTACTTGGAATCAAGTCATAATATTGAACTATATAAGGATGACATTCTATGCCTTATGCTCAATTAAGATATCATGTTATTAAGGGCCGATAAAATTCACAATAATTAGGTTATGTCGAATTATTGACTTCACATGACTTGGGTAGTCATAATATCTTACTAGAGGCCACTTATAACTTGTAGGCCTAAATAGAGATTTAGGCCCACTGCCAATGTTATGTGAACCTACAGGGTCACACACTTAGAACAAGCCCAAAATGATTATGGGTTTAATAAGCCTAAAATAAACTCTATGGAAATAAATAATTAAAGTGTTTTATTTATTTATTTATTTGTTTATTTATTTAAGATAAATGTTATTTTAAATAAATAAATAAATAAGATATTATTTCCGATTTATTTTTAAAACAAAATCAGAATATAATAAATGGGAAATTACCAAAAGGTCATTGGTAGGTGAAACCTTAATTTGGAGTCTATAAATATGTTATATTCTCTAGGGTTTAATACAGTTATTTTTCCCTGCCTCCAAAAATGGTTTTCTCTCTTCTTAAAAAACAAACATATAGTTTTCTTTTATTTTTGATTTGTGAGACAATTAAGAAAGTTGCTAGCACACATTCCAATTCATTTTGTGAAGGGCTGTTCGTGTGGATACCTATAGAGGATGCATCCTTTTGGAGATGTCTTGATCCGAATAACCAAAGCCAAAAGCTCAAGGTAAGGTGTCACCAGAGTGAACCTCCTCTCATCCTTCCAGAAAATCTTGTCTCTTCTGCATTTTGGTGAGATTCTTGAAACCTTATATTTAATCAAGTAGTCAAATTACATGGATCTAGGTTTGAGAACGTGTTAAATTTTTAATTTTTTTGCTGCGTTTGTATCACGAAATCCCAACAGTGGTATCAGAGCCACTTGTAATTCGATTAATTAATTCTATATATATGTGATATATGTTAGGGTTTATAATTCATTTTGAAAAGGGTTTTCAAAATTATCAAAAAGGATTTTGATTTGTTTTATGACAATTCTTAGTAATCTATTTGAAAATGGAATTAAACATTAATTTGATTAATGTTTGTAATGGCTTAACGTGATTAAACTAAAAGTAGTTTTTGATTTTATGAACACAGAATGCTGTTTCATGAAAAACAAATTCTGTATGATGTTTTTATGAAAAACAAATTAAGTATAATGTTCATAAAAATTTGTGCTAGCAGGTAGCACGAACGTGCGCATTTGGCACACGGCCATGCGTGATACGACATTAATAAGGTAGAATGGCCATGCGCATTTTGCACACGGCCATGCGACCTGATGCACAGGCAAAGTCGAATTCATATAAGTATACGAATTGATCTGTTTATTGCCCTTTTTATTGTGATTTTTGATTGTGATCAAAATCAGTTGCTAGCACAAATATTTTTATAAAAAACTAAAAATTATTTTTGATCTGTTTTGAACGAAATTTTCAAATTGTAGGCTGTTTACAGAAAGTGATGTTGTTTTAGGCAGCAGTTGATTCAGTAATTTGATTACAAAAATTAGTTGGTTGCTTCCTTGATGCAAATTAGGGTTTCATGGTGGCTGTTTTAATTGAGCATTTTGTCTATTTTTGAACAAGTTGATTTTATAGTAATTTGATTACAAAAATTCATTAATGTTCAGAAATTTGAAAAGCAATTCATCGAAGAGCTAAGGTAAAGTGTTTACCGTCGGACCCATTGACTGGCCAGTGGGATCGCCACTTGGGGCGCTGCCCCCGAACCTCGCCAAGGGCGCTACCCCTTGGAACCCCGCTAGGGGCGCTGCCCCTTAACCCCAAAAGAATTGTCACATTATTTTATTTTTAACATAATAATTAGATTTGCTAACTAAATAGATTATTATGTTATACATGTTTATTGTTTTATGCATGGTGCATAGCATGGCCTTTAGACCAATGTGATTGGATTTAATTTTTTTGGGTTGTAATTTTAAATACGGCCTGCGAGTCATTTTTGTTTTGTTGTATTTATTTTATTAGAATAGTGTAGAATAAATTACAACAATTTATGTAAATCAAGACCCATGGTGCAATTCAAGTTGGAGGCCCAGGATGGAGATCCAAGGTGGGAACCAAAGAAGGAGATCCATGGTAGAAGATAGGGATCCAAGTTGGAGGCTCAATTTGTAATTGTAATATTACCTAGGTTTGACCTTTGATCTTCATATTGGCTTATGAAGATCAACTTAGATTTGGGCCATGCTATGTCACATTCATTTTAGTTGTTATGTATGTGATGTCATGTGATGCCATGCAATACAACATAATAATAACTAAATAAGATTAAATAAAGATGAAACCTCATTTAATATTAAGTCATTATAATGCCTCCCATAAATTCAACACTTGTTAAGCCTTAGATTATTATATATGGGCCTGCTAAAGCAGGGTGTATAAATTTATCCGAGGAAGGCAAGTTGGATAATGGTGCTATCCAAATGTTTGATATGGTTTGACTTAACTAGGTTATTAAAATGGTTTTGGACATAGGGCATTAGATGGGATTTTAAGCCATGACATGTGATGTCAAATCCTATACCATCCAAGAGTTACACGAGATGTAATTGATAAAAGTTGTCTACCTAAATAACCATATTTTAGGTGATGAGCCAAAGCTCACTTAGAGTATGGTGAAATATGGATCTTGGCCCATTAAAATTTGTAAAATTAACTTAGAGGGTTATTGATTTAAGTAAATTTAGTGGGAGTTTTTAATTATGCCTCATACATATTTAATAAAATACTGAATGGACTTTGTAAATATTTATTGTAGAAAATGACTTCAAACACTACATCTACCATGTCGCTACGATCGATCCTTGAGAAGGATAAGCTCAATGGGACTAACTTTCTTGACTGGTATAGAAACCTAAGAATTGTTCTTAGGCATGAGAGAAAGGAATACATCCTTGATTAACCCATCCCTGAGGAACCAGCTGCCAATGCTCCTAGAGCACAAAGGGATGCTTATAATAAGCATCTCAATGATTCTACTAATGTCACTTGTGTTATGCTTGGATGTATGGAATCTGAGCTACAAAAGCAGCTGATGGAAATGGAGGCTTATACTATGATAAGCCATCTTAAGGAAATATTCCAAGAGAAAGCCAGAATTGAAAGGTTCAATTCCATCAGGGCATTGCTTTCCTGCAAGCTGACTACTGGCGGCTCTGTTAGTCCTTATGTTCTCAAGATGAAGGGTCATCTTGACCACTTAGACAAGCTTGGTCTCAAAATTGAATAAGAACTGGCTGTGGATATTATTCTCCAATCTTTGCCTGAAGCTTATGATAGCTTTATTATGAATTACAATATGCATAGTATGGAGAAGACTGTTTCAGAGTTGCATGGGATGCTGAAAACTACTGAAAAGAACATCAAGAGTAACACCAAGGATGTTCTTATGGTCAATAAAAGAAAGGGGATGAAAAGGGTTGGAAAGGGCAAGGGTAAGGTTTTTAAAGGCTTTCAAAAGCCCAAGCCCAAATCCAAGGCTGAACCCAAAGCAAAGGAAGGAATTTGCTTTTTTTGTAATGAGCCAGGCCACTGGAAAAGAAATTGCAAGCTCTGTTTGGATGATCTGAAGAAGAAAAAAGGTGGTGAGACTACCTCTTCAGGTATTCATGTTATAGAATTAAATCTATCTACTTCTAATTATGATTCTTGGGAATTAGATACTGGATCAGGATCTTACATTTGTACAAATATGCAGGGTTTAAAAAGGAGTAGATCATTGGCAAGAGGCGAAGTGTACTTACGAGTTGGCAATGGAGCAAGAGTTGTTATTTTAGTTGTAGGAACTTATGAGTTACATTTGCCTAGTGGACTTGTTTTATCTTTAGAAAATTGTTATTATGTACCTACTATGCGTAGGAATATTATTTATGTTTCTTGTTTGGACAAGAAAGGGAATAAATGCAATATTTATTAGGATAACATTTTCTATGGATATGCTCCATGCACTAGTGGACTTTATGTTTTAGATGCTGAAGACACTAATGAAATGACAATCTATAACATAGATACAAAGAAGTCTAAATCTAATGATTTAAACATGACCTATCTCTGGTATTGTCGTTTAGGCTATATAAATGAGAAACGCATTTTAAAGTTACACCAAAATGGGCTTTTAAATTCATTTGATTATGAATCATTTGATACATGTGAATCTTGTTTACTTGGAAAAATGACTAAAACACCTTTTACTGGATAGAGTAAGAGGGCTAATGACTTATTGGGCCTAATACATTCTAATATATGTGGACCATTAAGCTCAATTGCTAAAGGAGGTTTTCAGTACTTCATAACTTTCACAGATGATTTCAGTAGATATGGTTATCTCTATCTAATGAAACATAAACCTGAATCTTTTGAAAAGTTCAAAATTTTCAAGAATGAAGTACAAAATCAACTTGGTAAAAATATTAAAACACTAAGATCTGATCCAGGTGGTGAATATTTAAACCAAGAATTTATATATCATCTTAGAGATTATGGGATTGTTTCACAATTGAGTCCTCCAGGTACACCATAATGGAATGGTGTGTCTGAACGTAGAAATTGGACTCTATTGGATATGGTTCGATCTATGATGAGTCAATCTAATCTTCCAATCTTTTTTTGGGGATATGCTTTAGAAACTGCTGCGTTCATTTTGAATAAAGTTCCATTGAAGGCAGTTGAAAAGACACCATATGAGAAATGTACTGGAAAAACTCCCAGTTTGTCTTTTCTTAAGATTTGGGGATGTGATGCTTTTATGAAGCATCAAATCTCAGATAAACTAGCACCCAAATCTGACAAATGCCTTTTTGTGGGATATGCTAAAGAAACTAAAGGATATTACTTCTACAATGCATCTAAAAACAAAGTGTTTGTGTCTCAGAATGGTATATTCTTGGAAAGCAAGTTTATTTCCAAAGGAACCAGTGGGATCACAATGTAACTTAAAGAAATTCAAGGCCCATAAAATAGCATTGTACCTGATATGGAATCGCAGCTCAATCAACAAGTAGTTGTTGAGCCTGCACAAGTACCAGAAGGTCCAAGGAGGTCTGGTAGGACACATCAAATCCCCATAAGATATGGATTTATCATAACCAGTGATAATGATTTGTTAATTGTGGATCAAAATGAGCCCACATCCTATCAGGAGGCCATAAATAGTCCTGACTTTGAGAAATGGCTTGAAGCCATGAGATCAGAAATGCAATCTATGTATGATAATCAAGTATGAACCTTGATTGACCCAAATGATGGTTTAAAAACTATTGGGTGCAAATGGGTTTTCAAAAAGAAAATTGACATGGATCGCAATATGCATACCTTTAAGGCAAGATTGGTTGCAAAAGGTTTCAAACAAATACATGGTATAGACTATAATGAAACCTTTTCACCAGTGGCTATGCTAAAATCTATTCGAATTCTCCTTGCCATAGCTGCATACTATGATCATGAAATATGGCAAATGGATGTCAAAATAACATTTCTTAATGGAAATTTACTTGAGGATGTGTACATGACACAGCCAGAGGGTATTGTTAGTCCTGAGAATTCTGGAAAGGTATACAAGCTTCAAACATCCATTTATGGATTAAAGCAAGCATCTTAGAGTTGGAATCTTCATTTTAATGAAGCAGTCAAAGAATTTGGCTTCATTAAAAATGATGATGAACCTTGTGTATACAAGAAAGTTAATAGGAGTGTTATTGTGTTTTTAGTGCTGTATGTGGATGACATACTACTCATTGGAAATGATATCCCTATTTTACAAAATGTTAAATCATGGTTAGGGAATTATTTCTCAATGAAAGACTTAGGTGAAGCTGTTTATATATTAGGCATTAAGATCTATAGAGATAGATTTAAAACGATTTTTGGCCTAAGTCAAAGCACTTATATTGATAAGGTATTGAATAGGTTTAGTATGCAAGATTTCCAAGAGAGGATTCTTGCCAATGTCACATGGCATTAGTCTCAGCAAGACTCAGTGTCCTATGACACAAGATGAGCGAGACCGCATGAATAAGATTCCGTATGCTTATACTATTAGATCTATCATGTATGCAATATTGTGTACTTGACCTAATGTTTCATATGCTTTAAGTACAATGAGTAAATACCAATCAGACCCAGGTGAAAGTCACTGGACAGCAACTAAAAATATCCTCAAGTACTTGAGAAGAACTAAGGATGCATTTTTACTATATGGTGGTTAGGAAGATGAGCTATTTGTAAATAGTTACATATATGCCAGCTTCCAAACTAATAAGGATGATTTTTTATCACAGTCAGGATATGTGTTTTGTTTGAATGGAGGTGCAGTGAGCTAGAGGAGTTCCAAGCAAGACATTGTTATTGATTCTACAATAGAAGCTGAGTATATAGCTACCTCAAAAGCAGTTAAAGAGGTTGTTTGGATCAAGAAGTTCATAACTGGACTAGATATTGTTCTTAGTATATCAGATCCAGTGAACTTGTATTGTCATAATAATGGAGCTATAGCCCAAGCTAAGGAGCCCAAATCACATCAGAGATCCAAACACATACTCAAGCGTTATCATCTCATTCGAGAAATCATTGAGAGAGGAGACGTCAAGATATACAGAGTACCTATAAATGATAATGTTGCTGATCCACTGACTAAGCCTCTTCCACAGCCTAAACATGAGAGTTATACTAGGTCCATGGGTATTCGATATGATGTTGATTGGGCCTAGTGCAAGTGGGAGATTGTTAGTGATATGCACTAGATCAATCATTTGATTATGTATTGGCTTTCTTATTTTATTAATAAAGAGGTATTTCATTATCATTTGATTTTATGATAATTATATGAATGGTTAATTCTTACTAAGCCCATCAAGTATGTGACTTGATAGTAAAACCCTTAGATTAAAATAAGAGTTCTATTCTAATTATCCTAATTATACTTTATATAAATATTAAAGTATTAAGGCTAGTATGATATTGACTGATGGTTATGTTTTACTAATCATAAATATGAGATATTAAGTCAACTCATAGGTATATGATGAGAGATCATGTACTGGATTGACCCACTATGAGAATACTGCATAGATTATTGTCATAAGTATTTCTCATCATAGTAATTTTATTTCGGTCCTTTGACCTTGAAATCATCATGGATTTCTACATAGCTTTTTTATGTTTTGACACATTCTAACATTGTCTTTAATCGGACGATTAGATAGGATGTTGTTGGATATGAAATTAGTTATGTGAGGAATATGAGTGATTTAAAAGGAAATCCCTTATTAATATGAGAAAGATATCTATGGGCCCTTTGATGAGATAGACTGAAGGAAAATGCATGACCATGCTGAAATGAATTGATAAAGAGTTATCATTTTCAGTCTACTTGAAATTAAGTCATATATTGAACTATATAAGGATGACATTCTATGCCTTATGCTCAATTAAGATATCATGTGATAAATGGACGATAAAATTCACTATAATTAGGTTATGTCAGATTATTGACTTCACATGACTTGGGTAGTCATAATGTCTTGCTAGAGGCCACTTATGACTTGTAAGCCTAAATAGAGATTTAGGCCCACTGCCAATGTTATGTGAACCTACAGAGTCACACACTTAGAACAAGCCCAAAACAATTATGGGTTTGATAAGCCTAAAATAAACTCTATGGAAATAAATAATTAAAGTGTTTTATTTATTTATTTATTTATTTGTTTATTTATTTAAGATAAATGTTATTTTAAATAAATAAATAAGATATTATTTCTGATTTGTTTTTTTTAAAAAATCAGAATATAATAAATGAGAAATTACCAAAAGGTCATTGGTAAGTGAAACCTTAATTTGGAGTCTATAAATATGTTATATTCTCTAGGGTTTAATACAGTTGTTTTTCCCTGCCTCCAAAAACGGTTTTCTCTCTTCTTAGAAAACAAACATAGAGTTTTCTTTTGTTTTTGATTTGTGAGACAATCAAGAAAGTTGCTATCACACATTCCAATTCGTTTTGTGAAGGGCTATTCATGTGGATACCTATAGAGAATGCATCCTTTTGAAGACTTCTTGATCCGAATAACCAAAGTAAAAAGCTTGAGGTAAGGTGTCACCGGTGTGAACCTCCTCTCATCCTTCCAAAAAATCTTACCTCTTCTACATTTTGGTGAGATTCTTGAAACCCTAGATTTAATCAAGTAGTCGAATTACATGGATCCAGGTTTGGGAACGTGATAAATTTTTAATTTTTCCACTGCGTTTTTATCATGAAATCCTAGCAGCTTATTCCCTAAACGAAAAGTAAGCATAAGGGTATGATCATTAAATTCAAAAGAAGAGAGAAATTCAAAACTAGGGATGGCATAAGAAGGATTCTGCATCAAAATAAAATCATTCCACTCCATCCTATCAACATACAAATTAATCTCGTCTAACAACCTAATTTCAATTAAGGATGTGGCACTCAAATATCTATTTGGCACAATCTTCCTATTCATCATTTCTTGAAACTTATTCTTATGCTCACCATGCCTAAATTGAATTTGAGAAGGGAAAGGTTTTACCATTTGTTCCTCATCAGTACCACTTGGATTATTGGAAGTTCCACCATGTCTAGCTCTTTTGGAAGGATTAGTTTTCTTCCTTGCTATGCCCTTCCTCCTTTGATCTTTCTCCATGAGACTTCCTTAAAAAGAATTGAGAGAATATGTAGAGTGGAGAATGGTTTTTTAGAGAGGAGATGAGTGTTTATATAGAGAGTGGGATGATGGGGAATTGGGTCAAATTTAATGAGAAATTGAAAAGGTGGTCAAGGGTTAGGTTTTCTAGGGCTTGGGAAGTGGAAAAGTGGTCAAAATTGGAGTCCCTAGGGTTTTGGGAAATTGTGGAGTGTTGGGAAGTGGAAAAATCCACTAAAAATAAAATTTCACATCTTTTCTAAAAAAATAGGTCTGTCTCGTCACATGGCCATGCATGAAATGCACACAGCCATGTGTTGAGTTTTGGCGTCGTAAGGCGCATGGCCGTGTGCATTTTTTGCACGGTCGTGTGTCCTGATTATCCAAAAGTGGCAACGTAAGATGCACAACCATGTGCATTTTTAGCACGACCATGCGACTTGTACATGCATACTTCAGAAAATTCATTGAATCAAAAATTCAACACACATAGACAAGCAATGCATCATAAATTTGACTTACAAGTCACTCAAAACAACATTCCACTAAACATTTAACTCATAAGACCTTTTCTAGAGCTCCAACCTTTCTCTCATTCACTGAAATGCACAAAAAACAATCATAAAAAATAGAATAAACTTGTAAAAACATAAAAGAAATAACTAAACAATAAAAACAAAAAATTAAAAGTAAAAATACAAATACAAATAAAAATAGTCTTGGTTGAGCCCCCAAGAAGTGCTCTTTTAATGGTCTATGAGCTAGACCATCAAATTGATCATCTAGTTAATTCCTTCAAGTATGAAACTTGATGGAACTCCTTAAATGTGCTTCCATGGTATAGCTTTAACCTTTGCCCATTCACTTTGAATGTGTCTCCTCTTATGTTGCTCAATTCCATAGCTCTATAAGGATATGAATGAGTCACTGTATACGGTCCTATCCATCTACTTTTCAACTTTCCAGGAAATAATCTGAGCCGTGAGTTGAACAACAAAACTTGATCACCTTCCTTAAACTCTTTGATTCTTACTCTTGCATCATGCCATCTCTTAGTACGTTCTTTATAAATCCTTGAATTTTCATAAGTAGCTTCTCTTATCTCTTCAAGTTCATTCAACTGTAACATTCTTCTCTCAGCTGCCTTCCTGAAGTCAAAAATTCAAGGCTTTCACTGCCCAGTAGGCCTTGTGTTCAAGCTCAACGGGAAAATGACATGCTTTGCCATAAACCACCCTGAAGGTAGACATCCTAAGAGGTGTTTTATAAGCTATTCTATATGCCCACAAAGCGTCATCAAGCTTCCTTGCCCATTCTTTCCTTGACTTACTTACCGTTCTCTCTAAAATCTTCTTTAACTCCCTATTACTCACCTCAACTTGGCCACTGGTTTGCGGGTGATAAGGTGTAGCTACCTGTGCTTCACACCATAGTGAGCTAATAAAGCTTCCATATTCTTGTTATAAAAGTGTGTTCCCCCATCACTTATGATGACTTGAGGAATTCCAAATCAAGAGAATATCTTCTTTAAGAACTTGTAAACAACCCTTGCATCATTGACTGTGCACGCCTAAGCTTCCACCCACTTGGAAACATAATCCACACAAATAAGAATATACCTGTTACCATCTGACACTGGAAATGGTCTTATGAAATCAATGCCCTAAACATTAAAAATTCCACCTCTAGAATTCCAGATTGGAGCATTTCATCCTTTTTTGAAATGTTTCCACTCCTTTGGCATGTGTCCATAATGCATCACAAAATCTCTAGCATTTTGAAAAAATTGACAGCTAATAGAACCCTGTTTCAAGAACCTTAGCAGTTGTTCTTTGTGGTCCATAATTTCCACTATTGACCCTCCCATGACAGTGTTGTAAAATTTCTCCTACTTCCTCATTTTTTACTACATCTCCTCACCATGCCATCGTTGTATAGTTTCACAAAAATGGCTCATCCCAAATGTAGAACTTAGCATCACGAATCAACTTTTTCTTTTGCTGAGGAGTGACTCTTTTGGAATTTCACCCATTGACAAAAAATTTGCTATATCACCAAACCAAGGAGCACCCATAAATCCTATAATGAAAAGCATTTCGTAGGGAACATCTCCTTGATAGTCTCTTTCTTATCACTTTCCTCTTGTTCCAACTCCAACCTTGAAAGATGATCAGCTACTACATTTTTAGCTCCTTTCTTATCTCTGATCTCAACATCATACTCTTGCAACAGAAGTACCAATCTCATGAGCCTTGGTTTTGAATCCTTTTTGTTCATTAAATACTTCAATGCTGCATGATCTGTGTATATAACTGCCTTAATCCAAGGAGGTACGATATGAACTTGTCAAAAGCAAACATAATAGCCAGCATCTCTTTTTTTGTAGTAGCATAATTCAACTGAGTATCTATCAATGTTCGACTTGTATAATAGATCACATGCAACCTATTCTCCTTTCTTTAGCCAAGAATGACTCTTATTGCATGATCACTGGTGTTACACATCAGCTAGAATGGTAGACTCCAATCTGGTGCCATCACTATAAGAGCAGAGACAAGTGATTGTTTCAACCTGTTAAAAGCCAATTTGCAATCATTAGTAAAATCAAAAGGTGAATCTTTTTCAAGTAACTTACAAAGAGGTTTTGAGATTTTTGAGAAATCCTTGATAAATCGCCTATGGAAGCCTGCATGACCATGAAAGCTCCTAACTCCTTTAACATTTATAGGGTACTATAGATTCTCAATTGCCTCCACCTTTGCTTTATCAACCTGAATGCCTTAAGCTAAAATCTTATGTCTAAGTACAATGCCTTAATCTACTATGAAATGGCACTTTTCTTAATTCAGCACCAAATTTATTTTTTCACAATGTGCTAGAACTTGATCCAAATTGCTCAAACATCCTTCAAATGAGTTTCCATGGACATAAAAATCATCCATGAAAACATCCATGATCTTCTCCATTAAATATGAAAATATAGCCATTATACATCTCTGAAAAGTTACAGGAGCATTACATAACCCAAATGGCATCCTCCTGTATGCAAATATGCTATAAGGACATGTAAAGGTAGTCTTCTCTTGATCTTCTAAAGCTATTGCAATTTGATTATAGCCTGAGTAACCATCCACGAAGCAGCAAAAAGCATGTCCTGCTATTCGCTCCAACATTTGATCAATAAAGGGTAATAGGAAATGGTCTTTCCTTGTGGATGAATTCAGTTTCCTATAATCAATGCACACTCTCCATCCATTCACAACTCTTGTAGGAATGAACTCTCCTTTCATATTTTTCACAATTGTTATTCCCCCCTTCTTTGGCACACACTGAATTGGGCTAACCCAAGAACTATCAGAGATTGGATAAATAATTCTTGCATCAAGTAGTTTGACCACTTCTTTCTTTACCACCTCTTACATGTTCGGGTTGAGCCTCCTTTTTCTTTCAATGGTTAGCTTCTGTCCATACTCCATCAAAATCTTATGCATGCAATAAAAGGGACTTATTCCTCTTATATCTGAAATCTACCAACCGATTGCCTTTATTTTTCTCTTCATCATGTTCACCAATAAATCCTCTTACTCCTTGCTAATTTTAGAAGATATAATCACAGGTAAAGTTTGGTCGTCGCCAAGAAAAGTGTACCTTAAATATTAAGGTAAGGGCTTCAAGTCTAGTTTTGGTGGTTTTATGATTGAGGGTGGTGTGGGTTCAGTGGTTGATAGTTGTATGTGTGGTTGGTGTAGGTATTTAAGAGACACTTCTTCTTGAGAAGATTGTACCTGTAAGCACTTCTTAATATTCTCAACTTCTAAAGACCGTGCCAAACTCCGTTATTGGACTTCATTCACACATTCATCAAAGACTTTAACTCGTATGCAAAAATCTTCGTCATAGGGATATTTCATAGTTTTATAGATATTAAACTTATAACTCTCATCCCCCACTCTTAATATGAGAGTTCCATCATAGACGTCAATTATTGCTCTAGCAGTGTAAAGGAATGGCATACTAAGGATTAGTGGAACCTCCTCGTCTTCTTCAAAGTCAAGGACTACAAAATCCACTAGAAAAATAAATTTTCCAGCCCTTACTAACACATCCTCCACTATCCTTTTTTGTTCCTTCATTGTCCTATCTACAAGTTGCAATTGAATGCTTATAGGTTTTGCTTCTCTTAATCCCAATTTCCTATAAATAGACAAAGGCATAAGATTAATTGAAGCTCTAGAATCATATAAAGCTCTTTGAAAATTTAAATTTCCCATAGAACAAGGAATAGTGAGACTCCCTGGATGCTTCCTTTTTAAATGAATTTTCTTTGAGATGATAGCACTACACTCTACACTCTTTTATGAGTGTGATGGTCTCACATTCTTACAACTTCTTTTTGTTGGAAATCAGTTCCTTGAGAAATTTAGCATACTTAGGCATTTGCGAAATACATTCCACCAGAGGCATGTTGATGTGGAGTGCTTTAAACCTCTCTAAAAATTTAGCAAATTATTGATCATGCTCCTGTTTCTTCAATCTTTGAGGATATGGAGCTAAAGGTTTGTAAGGTTTCACTAGTGGTGGTGTAGGTTTCTCTACTACTTGTTCCTTATTTTTATTATCACGTTGCAGCTTCTCCTTTGTTTGCTCTTCAACCCATTCATCCTCTTGCTCTTTCTCCTCTTCCTTCTTCTTTTCCTGCTGTATTCTATTGTTGCTTTTGGGATTTGGATCTCTGTTCCACTTCTCAAGGTGACAGCCTTCAACTATTCTTTTGGATTCTTCTCAGTGTTGTTTGGCAAAGAACCTTGATTCCTCATTGATAAAGAATTTGCCAATTGCCCCATTTGCACCTCTAAATTATGAATAGAGGAATAGTGGTTCTTGAGCATCAGTTGAGTGTCTTGATACATTTGCTTAAATCTTCTTTCCAACCTCTTTGTAGCTTCATCTTGTTGATTCATTTTTGTGGACATCACATCCATGAACTTCTCCAACTTGCTCTTAAGAGAACTCCCAAAAGATGAATTTTTTTCTTGATGGTAATTTGGTTACTGGTGTTGCACATTATGCCCTACAAAACCAGGTAGTGCTTGTGGCCTCCACTGGTTATTCCCTTGATTGCTTCAAGAGAAATTAGGATGATTTCTCCAACTTGGATTATAGGTGTTGCCATGCACTTGGTTCTGCTGTCCTTTAAAGTTGTTCATAAAGTTTACATTCTCCATGGACAAGTTTTGCATCATCTGACACTTTATAGTTGGATGACTACCCTAACATAATTCATAAGAGGAAACTAAGTTAAATATGGCATTGATATTTATTTTATCCATTCTTTTAATTAAAGCATCCATCTTTGCATTTAACATCGTCAAACTGTCAACTTCAATTGCTCCCCCTTTCTTTGGAATAGCTCTCTCACTGAACCAGAGGCTTTGGGTATTAGCCATTTCTTTAAAAAGCTCCAAGGCATCTTCTGGTGCCTTAGACATGATAGTTCCTCCTGCTTATGCATCTATATTTGCTCTCACTGCGGGATTGACACCCTTGTAAAAAGACTGTGCCAAATCCTATGAAGGAATCAGCTGTGGTGGACATTGTCGCTGAAGATCCTTGAATCTATCCCAGCACTCATAAAAACTTTCATCATCTCTTTGATAGAAAGAGTTGATTTCATTTTTGATTTTGAGTACTTTAGCTGGTGGAAAGTACTTATTGAAAAAGGTTGTATAAAGCTCCTACCATATGTTTATGGAGTTAGGTGGTAAACTAGTGAACCATCTTTTTGCTCTATCCATCAATGAAAATGTAAAAAGGATGAGCCTAATTGCTTCTGGCTATACTCCATTCATCTTGAAGGTCGAACAATACTGTAATATCCCGTGTTTTTAAATATTTTTACATTGTACCGGGATATGCAGTGTTAATAATTTTTGTATATATATTACGATATCTTCACGAGTTGATATGTATTTAAAACCTATTTTAATTATTGTGTATTATTTACAGTGCTTTATGTAAAATTTTCCCGGGACTTGCATTTTCGGGGAAATTTTCACGTAAATAATTTATTATTAATTATTTTAAATATATTTTCGGACTTACATGAACTCATACGTATTTTTAAAATACTAAATAAAGCCTATGTGTGTAAATATTTATTTAATTAGGGTTTAATTAATATTACCCTAATATTTTATTAATTATTTATTAGTTTTATTGTTATTTAATTATTTTTATTTAGTATAAATTATTAAAATATTAAATTATAAGTGTGTGGTGTATATTTAATGTGTTTAATTTAATATTATTTTATTATATAGTATAAAGTATATATATATACATATAATATATCAAAAAACACAACTTTTGGAAAATTACCATTTTGCCCCCGATTTCTCTCTTCTCCCTCCCGATCATTTCCTCGCCGTCCGACGCCTGTAACTGTCGATTTCTCACCGTTGGTGTGCCATACGGTGTGCCACCTCCTTCCTCAGCCTCTTTCGCCGCCTGTGGTAGCCGTTTCCGGCATCTGGAAGTCGGTTTTGGCCGGAGAAGCTGAACTTCTCTTCACCGTCGATCACGACGATTCCGGCCACCATTTTCGACACCGCCGGTCTCTTTCTTCTCCTTGAGCTCCGGTGAGTGTAATTCTAGCTTTTTTTTGAGCTTAAATGGTCTAGAATTGCTTAGGTTTCGAATTTTCCAATTCGGTCACATTAAGATTTTTGATTTTTTTGAGCTTTGAATTGATTGATTCATGAAAACTCCCTTCACAAATTTTGATCCTAGTAGATTAATCTACATGTATGAATTTTTGTGGAATTTTTTGAGATTATTTGGATTTTTGGGTATTTTTTGAATATTTTAATATTATTTTCTAATTTTTGGAAATTAATTATTTAAATTATGAAATTGTGTTTTATGGTTAAATTAGGTGTTTAAATGAATTATAGGAATTTTTTTGAAATTTTTATGAATTTCTAAGTATTTATTTTGAATTATTGAAATTTATGGAATTTTGGGAAATTAGGGTTAATTGTGTTTTAAATTGAAATTAATTGGTTAACTGAGTTTAATTATTTATATTATTGATAAATATGTTGAGAAAATAAATTTTGGATAATTGTATAATTTTTGGTGAATTTTTGAAGTAATTTAAGTATATTTATATATATAGGGGTATTTTGGTAATTTTGCCCTAAATTGGCTAAAAATGTAATTTAATTGGTTTTAATAGTTATTTAGGGTATAAAAATGATTTCTATAAATTATTTGATATTTTTAACTAATTAAAACTATTTTTCGTAAATTATTTTCAATTATATATATAATATACGGTTTTTCTAATAAAATGAGTTTTTATCGGTTTTTACTGTGTTTTAAGGTTAATTATGTAATTTCTACGTATAAAATGAATTTCTATGTTATAAGGATATTTTTGGTATTTTCAGAATTGTTCTGTGTTTGTGAACCCCGGTCGGTAGATTGTAGTCTGGAGTCCGACCGAGGGGTTGTGAATGAGATGTAGGGTTTATTTTTTGAAGTGTGTTTCTTTGTAGGGTCGGCTCTACTCTTTTGAGTAGAGAGATGTACGTTTTACAGGGGATGTTCTGCCGAATTTTCGGTAGAATTCTCGTAAAACGTGATATCCGGTCGAACCCTGATATCAATTCTATGTTTAATACTCTAGATCGAATTCTAGGATTTATGTTAGGTTTATTCTAATGTCTGTCGTTATTTGCTTGTTTAGTTACGCTGAGACCGAGGGCTAGTGGTCCAGGCCCGTCGGACCCATCTCGTGGAGCGCACTAGGGTGAGTTACTATACTATATATATATGCTTAGGATGCATGATTTAGAAATATATGTTTTATTTTGATTAAAATGCATAAATAATATGATTTGTATTTAAGTATATTTTTGGTTTATTTTTGGTATTTATTAAATTATATGCATGTTTTGTAAATAAAATATATTTAAAATGTTTTTAAATATATTTCTAGCTTAAGTTATAATTTGATTGGATTCATTTGACGTATATATACTCGAAATATACTTGGTTTACTTTTGGTATATTTCCAGTATATATATGGTTTATATTGTTGTTTTATTTAAATTCATGCATCATTTAATTGTGAATGAATGTTTTATATTTATTAATGAAGGATATCGATAGAACGTGCTACCTAGTGGGCAGCACTAGGATCGAGTACGTACCGGTACGCTTATAGCAAGTAGGCTATATTACTAACCATTTGTGGATATTGATTGATTATGATTATTTGATGTGTGAGATGTGATTTGGGTGTGATTGCTGGAGCTCGGTTGACCAAGTGTCTCGGGGCCAATCACACTGGCAGTCAGACTGTTGGAGCTCGGTTGACTTAGTGTCTCGGGGCCAGTCTACTGTCTAAATGGATTAAGTGGATATATTTGGAATAAGTGAGCCTGTGTGGCTAGAGTGTTGTCTAACACTATTTCCGAGGTTGCGATATCTTAGGGTTCTATTTGATCCTTCATAAAAGATGATTTTTAATAAAATATATATAAAATGATTTTATTGCATCCGTGTGTAATTGCCTGTATATATATATTAGATATATACTGTTGACTGTATGCATTATCATTTAGTGTGTATGTATATATATTATAGTAATTCACTCAGTGAGGTCTGACTCCCCTCCGTTGACTATTTTTCAGGAGAGTCAACATCCTCAGACCTCAGTAGCAGGTCTATACGCTGGATTTCTTCCGCCCCGGCTTCTTTGTGTAAACTGCTTCTCTAAGTCTTGGATTTATTTTATCTAGACACTGCAGTAGTCATTAAATATTTAAAGAGATGTTGTATTGTATTATTTGAACTGGATTTGTATTAAGAGTTTTATATATATATATGAGATGAGATTTGATTTAAATCCAGTTGGTGAAATTGTTATTATGATATTTATGATTTTTATTTCCGCTGCATTTGATATTGTTATTATTATTATTGCATGTTTATTTTATTTTTAGGCTTGCTACGGGTTCCGGATTCGAAAGAATTCCCGTTCCCTAGCGCCGGTCATGGCCCCTGTTTTGGGTCGTGACAAATACTCACTAAATTGTGAGTTTTGAATCATTTGGATCATAGTGGGTTTGATTTCAAAGTTATTTTCAGCAACCGTCGGCCTCACAATCGGAGTTTGGTCACCTTGGACATTAGGACTCATAAAGTCCCTTATAGTTTTGTGGGCAACTTGTCCATTTTGGCCATTTTGCCCATTGTGTGCTTCCCTACCCCTTAGAGGCTAGTTTCTTTCATCCTCCCCTTCGTTCATCGTATCTCTATTCTGTCTTCTCCTTCTGTGAATAGTTTTTTCAATCTCTAATCAAGTGGTATTGACTAGACTCCTTGTTTGCTTACGCCACGTGTTGTGTGCATGCAACAACAAGAGTTCCTGTAAAACCAAAAAAAAAATAAAAATAACGTCTAAATCAAATAACACAAAATTCTCAACAATATCAATTTGGCAATCCCTAGCAATAGCACCAAAAACTTGATGGGTTTCCACAAGTATACGAATTCATATAAGTAGTAATTAAATATCGATCCCATAGAGATTGTTGATTGACTACAGTGATACTAGTTGTGTTTGTTTATTTAAACAACGAAAAAAAGGTATTTTGAATTAAACTAAAAATTAAACTAAGACAAAACACAAAAATCACAATGAAATAACAGTCACTTTAGAGAGCTAGGGTTCTTATTACCAATTCAACCTTTATTTAAGATTAATTAATTGTTAAGCTATACCTAACCTTAATCCAATTTGAGGATTTCTCAAGAATTATAGGCTTTCCTCCTAAGACAAACCCTATGATTAATCAAGTAAATTGACGTTCTTAGATTTAAAGCTCTCGCCTACTAAGTGTTCAGTTAACCCATTTTAAACACTAACCCTTAATTAATATTAGTTGCTTAAGTGTTTCTAAACTAAGAAAGCATCTAACAGGTTATTGTTTAAATCCAATACAACCCATCTCTTGATCAAGTTTTATTGTGTATATTCAATCAAAGGGTGATTAATCCTAAGAAGACATTAAGTTCAACAACAACTACAGGATCTAGATTAATTGTTTAGGTTTAATTGTGATTAGCCCATGGTTGAATTGCAATAAGAACCCTAACTAAGAATTTAGCTACTCATGTTAATTGTAAGAGACAAAGAAGAAGAATAAAAGAAAACAGACATCATCATTAAATCAAAATTAAGAAGGAATAAACACAATTGAATATAATAAACCCCCTGTTCAATAGGAAGCTTGATGTTCTTCAATTCTTATTCTCAAATCTCTAAAACTAACATAAGCAAAAAAAAATCCTTTCTCCCCAAAACTGCTCTCAGAAAAAATGTATATAAAAAAGTGATGAAAAATATATATCCCCCTTATTTCTGGTGGCTACCCTCTTATAAAACCCTAATTACCAGCCCTAAGGTTACAACCATGTGAAATCTCCATCTTGTCCCTCATGAGTCAACAATTAAATTCGACTCCAAATTTCTCAATCACCAGGTCGCACGGCTGTGTGCATTTTGCGCATGGCCGTGCACATCACTTCTTTAGTATTTTAGCATATCGACCTCCATTGCTTTTTGGGCCCACTTTAAGTGCCCACGGCTCCCATGTAACCTTCTTCTATTGTTCTTTGATTTCCCTAAATACATAAAAATCAACCAAAAATAAACCAACTAATACATAAAAATAAATAAACACATAAGACATGCATTAAGTACTCAATTAAATAAAAACTGAATAAAATAAATACAAACTTAACTGAAATTACATTTTTCCTAACACAAAGACTACTTAAACAAATGCATTTTTCACACTCATCAGTACATAACTCCACTTTTAGTTCTTTAAAGTTAAAGAGTCATTCTAGATTGGGAGTCATATGATGACTACAAGCTAAATCTAGCAACCATGAACTCGAACAACTGGTTGATGGTGTAGCAGCAATTGAAAGATCTGAATCTACATCATCACACTCGACTACATTTGAATTTAAGACAACATTTTCCTTTCCAAGTTTGCCTTTGTCCTTTAACTTGGGATAATCTTGCTTCCAATGCCCTTTTTCTTGACAAAAGGCACATTGATCTTTGCTTAGTTTGGACTTTGACTTTGATCTCCCTCTCCTTCCTTTATTCTGGCTCTGCGAATGACCTCTAACAACAAGAGCTTCTACTTCAACACTTGTATTTTCTTGCTTTTCTTTCTTTTGCAATTCATAACTATACAAGGCTGCAGTTACTTCACTCAAAGACACAACAACCTTCCCATGAAGTAGAGTAGTTTCAAGATACTCAAACTCATCAAGAAGTGATCCCACCAACATCAGAGCTAGATCTTCATCATTAAAAGTCACGTCCATATTCATTAAATCAGTTACCAGCTAATTAAAGCTAGTAATGTAATCATTCATTGTGGTACCTAGAACATAATTGAAGTGGAACAATCTCTTTTTCATGTAGAGTTTGTTCTGACTGCTTTTCTTCAAGAATTTCTCCTCCAGTGCCTTCCATAATTTACTTGCAGAAGTTTCTTTAGAAAATGCATACTTCTGCTCTCTAGAAAGACAAGATCGAATTGTACACATGCCAATCTATTGATCACCTTTCATTCTTTCTCTTCAACATCATCCAGTTTCTCTCCTTCAATAGCAATGTCTAGACCCTACTAAAAAAGGGCATCTAGAACCTCACTTTGCCACATGCCAAAATGACCAGTGCCATCAAAAATCGTCATTGCAAATCTAGCATTTGTCACAACATTTTTTGCCAAAATTAAAGATGAAGAAGCTGTTGACGCTGATATGGATACTTTTGTGCCATTTGTCATTTCTGCTACAAATTTTATTTAATAGTTGTTGATGCGGAATGCTAATTAGCCCAAGGAAATTTTTTCTGATGTGGATGATCAACTTAAGCCACAACCACAAAACATACTACAATTAACCAAGAGCTCTGATATCAATTGTTGTGGAATTCAAGTTAATTTTCACCAATAAAAAAATCACCTTGATAACTGTTGCACATGTGACTAGAGTGTAAACGATTGTACTAAAAATCACCCCAAAGTATATTCCCAAGAAAGAGTGGAGGGTCACAATAGTCCTACTTAAAAACTACTATCCTTAAACAGAATTTTACCAAGACAAGTAATTTTAATAGCACAATAATTAACAACAACTATATCCGACAATAGCTATTAAATAGACATAAAAAAGAACACTAAAATTTAACGAGGTTTGACCAATTATGCCTACATTCTCGGATATTACCAAAATAATAGTTTACTAAATGAGAAAATATTACAAAAAAAAAGAAAGAATACAATTGCCTAAATATATAGGAGAGGTAATTTTGAAATGATTTTACTAAAATGGGGGAGGAGTCCTTTTATAGGCAAAAGACACCTAATCAACAGAAATAAACCAGACAGAGAATTATAAGAAAGGTCTAAAATAGACATCGAAGAATATCGCATGAAATCTGACATTTCAAAAAATATTTCCAACGTTGAGCAGAGTCAAATCTGTCAGGTTACGGATCCAGCGTGGAATCTCACTATGGAAGCGGTTGTTGCTTATGTCGAATGTGCGTAGCACATTAGGAGTGGTGAAACAAACTGGGTGGAGTTCCCACGAATTGGTTATGGCTCAATTGGAGAAGCCATAGACTAGTCAAGTTCAGTTGACTTGGGAATATCTGGCCCTTGGAAGTTATTATCAGATAGTTTCAGAGAGCTCAAGGAAATGCAACTGGAAACCAATGCCGCCGGTATTTCTCCTGTGAAATTATTAGAAGACATACCCAAAATTATCAATTTACCCTTCTCCCCAACCAAGAAAGGAAAATCACAATGGAAATTATTGTTTGATAAGTTAAGAAACTTCATGTTTGGAATCGGAAAAGTGTTTCCTCTAATTCCCGCAAACATTCCACCGAAGCAATTCCAAGACAAATCTAACCAAGAAATATTGGTTGGTAGATCATAAATTTCACCGTAAAAGCAGTTATTCCTAAGATTGAGATAATCAAGTTGTGCATTATTCTTACTCAACCAATTTGGGAACCTTGCTTTTATTCTATTGTGAGACAAATCCACTACATTCAGCTTAAACTGATTACAGAGAAATTCAGGAATACTGCGGAGACCACGGCTTTCCAGGATAAGAACCTGCAACTGAAATGGTGGAACCCAATAAGGATATTCTATCACAACCTTGAATTTGTTGTTGTCGCTTATGAATTTAACCACCTCAAGGCTTGAATGGTTAGCAAATTCCTTAAATGAGAATGAGCCCTCAAAACGGTTATGCCTGAAATCAACATACTTGAGGGATTTGAGGCTAGATAACAAAGATGATGTAATTTGGCCAGTGAACTTGTTGAAAGACAGATCTAAGATCCTAAGAGATGTCAAATTGTTTAGGCACTCAGGAATACTGCCTTCAAAATAATTAAGGCTGAGATCTAATTCTTCAAGTCTCTTCAAGCCACACAAACCTGTGAAAGGAATAAACATGAAATTATTAATTGAATGAATCTGCCAAACTTAATTTATTCTTAATTTAAAAAAAAAAAAATCATTGCAACAATCAACTAAATGCAAAACAAGTATTATATCGTTTGCCTGGATATAGTTGGCATCATCGTACTAAAATATTTCTAAATTATTATTAGTAAAATTCTCTGCTTATTAAAAAAAAGTGTAAATTACTTTGTATTGGCCAAGCGTTTCCACCCAATCTGATATTACCCCTTAACTTGAGCACCGTCCAATTCTTCAAATTATCTAGTCCTGCATCAGATGCAAGAAGAAGGCAAAAGATATAATTGAGAAAGACTCAGAGAGATTGATCGAAACCATATTTACCTTGGTTAAAAAGCGGCCGTTCTTAGGCATTTTAGGACAGATCGAGAGTTCTGAGGGATGAGAACATGCTAAAGAAGCTCAAAATATCATCCCTGAAGCAATTCCAAGACAAATCTAGGTACTCCAACTTGCTTCTGAAATTTGATGAATCTTTGAATTCTGTGGAACATTGAAGCAATGCTTAAAAGTCAGATAAATGGAAATCAAACGGGCGGAAGAGTAGCATATATATACATATACGTTCATTTTCAGTGAAACCAACAATTCCATTGAAGAATAAATCAATTCTTGTGAGCTCCTTGATTTGCTGAAACAGTGACATGTTCAACAAGCTACCGTCGTCAAAGCCGCGAAAGGCCTGGGTATAACCTCTGTTTCTCGAATTGTTGAGGGAGAGCTCAATCACGTGTCCTGTGGTGGAGTTGCAGGTGACTCTCTCCCAGTTACAACAGTCACTCGTTGGATCATCAACTACCCATGAAGGGAGAAGATCATGATTATCTGATTCTGACCCTCCAAGAGATGCCTTAAATTGTAAGAGAGCCAATCTCTCTCCTTCATAGCAACCTTTGTTTCCATGGATTTGAATGCATAATATTAGACTTGACATTAAACACCTTACTAGCATCACTACCAACTCCATCAGGAAAATGGGATACTTTTCACCAGCTACCGACCCAAATATATATTATGGCATAGAAATTGGCCCACAAAAAATTTAAAATAATTTTCTAAAAATACCTCAACTGCATTTCATAGAAATTGCTTTCCACAGCTTGGTGAAGGTTTAGTCTTTGAAATTCTCTTCCCTCATTTAATACAATTGCCTTGTCTTCTACGTATAGGATACGGGATCTTACAAAGTCATATGTTCATCATATGGATATCAAATGGTTGATAGATAAATAAAAAACAACAAGCATACGTTTTGATTAATTTGTAAATATATATTTTATATGATTAGAATGTAAAAAAATCCAATGGAAATTGTTACATTAATCTTTGATTATATAAATAATTTTAAACAAATTTGTTAATAATTATTTTCTTATATTTGTATTTACTTTTTTTTTTGAAACACATATTTGTATTTACTATATTCATGAATTGTGCATGAATAAATCAATAGGAAAAATCATAAATTTTTGTTGAGTAGATGATATTGAAGAATGCTTGCCTTCACTGCCCTCACGAATTTCTTTAAAATATTATGAAGGAAAATTTATTTTATGTAAAGATACTTGTTGCGTGCACTTAATTTTTATTAAAAAAAATTATTTCTATCCTTTCATCCCACACTTTTATTAAAATTAATTAAAATTATTGTTCAATATACAAAAAATTTTAAACATATTTACTTTATATGTGATTAAAAATTATTTAATATTCTTATATGTGATTAAAAATTATTTAGTGACGTTAGATTTGATTTCTTCCATTATTATTTACATAAATCATAATTTTTTTACTTGTCTTTGTACTTTCTAAAATAATTAATAAATTGTTTATATATGTTAAAAATACCTTTCGAGAAATATAATTTTATTAAAAAAGCTTTATAGTAATTTTTACATATACCATTATTTAAAAATAATATATTATAAACCAAAAAATATATTTTTAAATTATCCAACGTGAGCTTATTTGCACAAATTCACACAATATCTCAGTACATTGCTCCCACTAACAAAATTTTTCCAGATTCATATCTGGGCTAAAAATAATAATATTTTTTATTTGAAAATAAATAAAATTACTGAAAAATTTTAATTAATTAATTATTAAAAATATATTCACTATATTAAATAACTCAATATATATATCCAACACTTTTTTAGAAATATTATATTGGTATTACTTTACACCCTTTGAAATGTTCGTATAAATTCTTAAAGAAAAGATTTATGTAGCCCGCTTAAAATAATAGGGGAGGGGATTTTACCAAAAAGCCAATTAAATAAAATTGTTCCCAGGAGGCAATTTTATCAAAAAAATTAATAAAGAATGTGGACAGCTGCGCAATGTCTATCAACGCCCAAATTCTTAATAGTTAGTTCAATTTTTTAATACACTATATGCATATAATGCATCAATTTTTCTTTATCTAAACTACAAATATCCTGAATTTTTCATACTTTAATTAATTTAGTTTGATTCAAATAGAACTATGAAGATAAAAAAAGTTTTTCAACAACTAATTTATTATAGTTATATGCATCATAACTCAAATTTAAAACGTTGTTTAAGTATGAGTAATTTTCTATTAGTTGATTTCAATAATTGTTATTTATATAGTGTATTAATTTAAAAATACTTTCATGCCCTCCAAGGCATTATAAGATATAAAATTCGAATATTATTTTGCTAATTTAAAAAGAAAATCGATATCTAAATCATATAATCTTTTACTAAGAAAAATAAAATGCAATAACTAACGAAGAGAGGAAATTGTTAAACTTATGTGAATATATGAAAGGTACATATATATTATGGCTGTTTAGTTCGTACTTCAGAATCGAAAATAATAAGAAAATGAATGAAAATTTGATAAAAATGTTTGATTCTCCTGGGAATGGGAATTAAAATGAGAAATTAATGTCATTAACAACTAATTTTATTTTTATAAAAATATTTTTTAATTATTATATATATATATATATATATATATATATATAATATTAACATAATAATAATTATTTTTATATATTTAAAATTAATATGATAATTATCTACTACAAAATATTTTATCTATAAATAACAAAGAAATCAAAAGTTATTTCATAAGAATATAAGCGGAATGGTGATTTCTATTGATAAGAGAATCACATTCTTATTTTCATATTGAAATTTAGCCAACCAAACATTAAGAATCAGAATTATCCATTTCGATTCCAATTCTTACTCTTATTGTCACGACCCGAACCCAAGGGCACGTGACCAGCACTAGCAAATGGGTAGGAATAAAACCCCTGAAACTCATAGTAAGCCTTAAAGAAAAGAAAAATAAAACTTTTCAATTTAAAACTTTATTTCATAACAAAACACATTATTAAACTGATTTTTCTAAAAATAAACATAATCGAGTGCATAATAAAATATTCTCCATCGTCACATATCATAAATCAATCTTAAATCATTATACATAAGCGTGGTTCATTGAAATAAAATATACAAGTATACTTAAATCATACAAATTCTTAGTATAGTTACTACTGTAGTTTTCTAGAGTTACTACTACAGTACAGTTCATAGTAACCTACATAGTATAGCTGGTGATGAAGAAATCCGGCGTAGAGGTAATCTGAGGTCGAACTCCCAAGCTCCTGAAAAAAAATAAATTGAGGGGAATCAGACCTCGCTGAGTAAGTTAATAAAAAGAGCTGTACGGTTTAGAAACCTTTTGAAAACCATATATTTATAGTGAAAATAATTTTATAATGTATATATATATCTTTTGAAAAATCTCGGTAGAACCCTAATCCCAAATTTCTAATTGGCCAACTAGGCCCACTTATTCCAACTGGACTGCTGGTCCCCGAGAGCAAGGGCATTAATCGAGGCACCAGGCCGCAGTCATCCACTTAATCTAAATACATGGCACTGGCGGTCCCCGAGAGCTAAGGCATCAACCGAGGCACCCATCCCAGTTCATTATTAACTTCCCAATCACCGACGGTCCATAAGAGCAAAGGCTTCCACCAAGGCACCCGTCCCAGTTTACATCCACAAGTTATATATATATATCAGATCCATCTCTCAATCTTTACCGTGTGCACACGGTCATGGTGAAACCCACCAGGTAGCTCGTTCTACCAAAATTTCTCAAAAACTGATTTAAAATAAATAAAATGCGCTTAAACCTTAAATAGCAGCATTAAATTAAATAAATCATATAATAAAAACATAAAAATATGAGCGCACGCATCTTTAAATAAAACACATGCACATATCATTTTATCAACTTACAAGATGAACGAGGAGGTTGACGACCACGTGTCTGCTTCGATCCAACAGCTTCCGCTCCGATATTCTCTAGAAAATAAATAACAGACCTCTTTTAAAAACATGTCTATGGAATTGAAATTGAAAATTAACAGAAATAGTGAAATTCTAGACTGACTCGAGGAAGACCAGATAAGATTCTATAGACAGGAAAAAGCCTAATTAACGGTAGAAATTTACTAAAAATATCACATTTTACGAGAAAAACTATCAAAATTTCGACAGAATCTCCTCTGTAAAACGGACATCTCTCTACCATAGGTAGAGTCATTCCTGCATGGAAAACGCACTTCTAAAAATTCATAGACATTCACACTCGAGTCGGGTTTTCAGAACTACACTTTACCCCGACCGAAATCACAATTTAACCAAAACATCACAAAATTAAATCATTTATTTCAAAAAAATGCATATTCATATACATAGTCATAGCTTATAAAATCATCTCTCATTGAAGCTTAAGAACAAAATCTCACAAACATATATATATAATATTTGTAAATGATATTCAAAATTAACTTTACTTAATTAAAAACACCTATAAATTTATACAAATCCTCTAAACCTCTTAAATATTAATAAAACCAACAAAAATATATATTTAACTATAAAATTACATATTTATCCATAAAATACAAAATATACAAAATATACTATTATTACTCAAAAATATTCCCTAAAAATTTTACAAATGTCTAAAAATTATTTTCTCAACATATATATTATTAATATTAACTAAAACACATAATTAAACTAATATTCCAACAAAAATCCAACTCTAACCTAATTATTCAATTTTGACATAAACTATAAAAATTATATAATATTCTCAAAAATTATTTTCTTTACTCTAAAATTAATATTAACTCATAATAACACCAAAAATACCAAATTTATAATTTTAATAATTAATTTACGAAAATTAATAAAATAATAATAAAATATTTAAAAATTCACAAAAATTAAAATAAATTCCAAAAATCACACAAAAATTCATAGAGGTAGATTAAGCTTCCAGGAACAACTTTTGTGAAGGAAGTTTGCAATATTCATCAAGATCAACCTTAAAAAAATTTGAAACCCTAGAACTCCATAAACAAAAATCAACAAAAACTCAATCAAATGGAGATTAAAGATTAAACTAAGCTTGCATTAGTACTCACCGGTGCAAGAGAAAGTTAAAGACACCATAATCGAAGAAAATGGTGACTGAAAGTGATGAAGGCACAGTAATAGGCAGAGAATGGAACGGTGCAACAGGATATGAAGAAGGAGCTGTGTTTTTTTTTTTTTTTCTTCCCGTTTCTTCTTTGTTGCTGAGAGTTTTGGATGGTTTTTAACATATGACATGTATGTATGTGCTCATACATGGCATGCATGTATATATATATATATATTACATAATAAAGTATCATTAAAATAATGTGGTCAACTTTTTGTAAAAATATCCACCACACAATTAATGCATACATACATATAATATATATATATATATATATATATATATATATATATATATATATATATATATATATATATATTCTTACTTATAATAATAATACACATACACACATGCAAATTATATAAACCCAAGTTAATATATATATAATACATAAAATAAGAATCCAATTAATAAAATAATTTTATTAACAAAATAAGTAGTGACATTTAATAAAACGATAATAGAAATAATAATGTTAAAATATCCACACATAATTAAACTAATATTCCAACAAAAATCCAACTCTAACCTAATTATTCAATTTTGACATAAACTATAAAAATTATATAATATTCTCAAAAATTATTTTCTTTACTCTAAAATTAATATTAACTCATAATAACACCAAAAATACCAAATTTATAATTTTAATAATTAATTTACGAAAATTAATAAAATAATAATAAAATATTTAAAAATTCACAAAAATTAAAATAAATTCCAAAAATCACACAAAAATTCATAGAGGTAGATTAAGCTTCCAGGAACAACTTTTGTGAAGGAAGTTTGCAATATTCATCAAGATCAAACCTTAAAAAAATTTGAAACCCTAGAACTCTATAAACAAAAATCAACAAAAACTCAATCAAATGGAGATTAAAGATTAAACTAAGCTTGCATTAGTACTCACCGGTGCAAGAGAAAGTTAAAGACACCATAATCGAAGAAAATGGTGACTGAAAGTGATGAAGGCACAGTAATAGGCAGAGAATGGAACGGTGCAACAGGACATGAAGAAGGAGCTGTGTTTTTTTTTTTTTTCTTCCCGTTTCTTCTTTTTGTTGCTGAGAGTTTTGGATGGTTTTTAATATATGACATGTATGTATGTGCTCATACATGGCATGCATGTATATATATATATATATATATATATATATATATATATATATATATATATATATATATATATATATATTACATAATAAAGTATCATTAAAATAATGTGGTCAACTTTTTGTAAAAATATCCACCACACAATTAATGCATACATACATATATATATATATATTCTTACTTATAATAATAATACACATACACACATATGCAAATTATATAAACCCAAGTTAATATTATATAATACATAAAATAAGAATCCAATTAATAAAATAATTTTATTAACAAAATAAGTAGTGACATTTAATTAAAATGATAATAGAAATAATAATGTTAAAATATCCACGCAAATTAAACGATCAAAAATAATATTTTTACATAGAAAATTTAAATAAATATAAAATAATAGAAATAAATCATAAATAATAAAAATAAATTAATAAAATCTCCAAATTTTATTATCACTACATATCTCATTTTAAAATAAAATAATTAAAAAAAATAGGGTCATAACACTTATTTTTTACTAAACAAACGGACAATTAGATTATATGGAAAAGATTCATTTTTGCCCCTAATGTTTTCAGCGTGGCGCTGATAAGCCCCTTTCCTTTTTTTTTTTTCTGAAAAAACACAACTTTAAAAAAATCAACTATTTAAGGCCTTATTTTAACAGAAACATTAAGAAGCCTTACTAATGCTGACATGGCTAACTAATACTGTAGACGTTTTTACTAATTACAACTAACATTAAAATACCCTTGAAACTGAATGTTGTTGTAGATATCTTCCCACAAAGAGCAACAGGAAAATGTGGAGTCTGCAGAAAGAGATAGAGACATTGATACTTGAAGTAGTCAATGCTCGGCGAGAAGAAAGACAGAGGTCTCGAAAACCTGAGAAAGATTTTTTAGAAGCTATACTTGACAGTGCTGATAATGCTGAAGACTTTAAGCAGCAAACTAATTTATTTTATTGTTTTATTTTTTTAGTTGACAAGAAGTCCGCCTTTTCTTCGTAACCTCTATCTCCCAAAACCCATAAAAATTGTAGCCTTTTGAACGTCTTTCTTTCTTCCTTACTTGCCACCAACGACATCGCCCTCGCCTCTTGGTCTCTTCACACTGTCACCGCAAAGAATTTAACAGGTTCATTGTTATCTCTCAATAGCATGAATTTAACACGACATCACCCTCGCCTCTTGGTCTCTTCCCTAGGAAGGAAAAGTTTTTGGCCCTTCCATTCACGCATATGCATGAAAATTGGGCCTGGATACATGTAATGTAATGGTGGGTAATGCGCTTGTTGACAGGTACGCAAAGTGTGGTCAGTTTGAACTAGCAAGATTGATCTTTCATGAGCTAAAGGTCAAGAATTAAATGTCTTGGAACACAATGATTGATGGGTACATAAGGAATGGCGAGATAGAAAGTGAATTGAGTTGTTCGATGAAATGCCTGATAGTGCTGTTATATCGTGGACTGTGTTCATTGATGGGTTTGTTAAAAGGGTTATTTTGAGCAAGGACTGCAATGGTTTAGAGAAATGCAGGTTTCCCAAGTTGCATAGATTTTCAGCTGTTACCTGCATTACCTGCCTCTTGATGTTGCTTTTCCTGGCAACAACAAAATTGGAAAAAACATTAGCCATGAATATTAATTTAAACTGAAAATGAAGAAAAAAAGAAACACCCCCATACTTCTTTCTTGATTTGGACAATGGAGACTTTGAAGTTGGTAAAGGAAGGACAGGAGTAGTGATTTTAGCCCTTTGAGAATTTTTCTAATGTAAAATCTATCTTTTGATTCTTTGTTGTTTTTTATCTCTGTTTTTGCCAATTGTGAGCTCTAGTTGAATCTTTGCTTCTATGCTCTCTTAAAGCTATCTACAATGTCATTTTCTCGTCCACTACACTTGAAATTTTGGCTAAATGTAGCATTGTGCGAAATTTTTTTTTCTGAATGGTCAATTTTTGTTGATTTTTAATGAATTTTAGAGGATTTTGCTAGTGATTTATCAGATATTTTCTGTATTGTGTTAGATCCAGTAATTGGAAAATTTCGCTCGTCTCCCTTCATGATCCAATCAAGATATGATAATTAAAAGTTGAGATCTTTTCTTATTAAAATTGTTTAGCAAAAATTGTATTATAGTTGAAATTTAATGCTTACAGATCTAATTTCGTCTAGTTTTTTGAAGTGTAGCTACAAGAAAATTGTTTGTTTTGATCTCTTTTCTGTGTTTGAGTAGTTAGTTTAAAGAAAACCCATTGGCTGTTAAATCTTTGAGAACGTTTAAAGTTGTAGTCTTTTGTTTATTCTGAGCATGCCCATTGTGGGATTGTTTTACACCCATGTCTGAAAAAGTCAAAACTATGCAAAATCCAACTTTTTTTATATTACTTTTAGAAAGTCATTTTCACTTTGTGGGACTCACTAAAGCCATATCACTCATTTATAAACGGTGGCAAATATCTGTTAAAAACCAAAATGGATGGAGGTGCTTAAATAGTTGGTTTTTTAAAAAGTTGTCTTTTTTAGAAAAAAAAAAAAAAAATCCCTAGATTATATGGAACTAATTTTATACATGTTTTGAGAGCGAGAATTCTAATATGGACTTGGACTTGAAAATTATGGATTTGGAATTGACCAAGTCGTGGAGGTTATGGATTTGGAATTATTTTTCAACCATTTTACAAGCTCTGTATTCAATGGATGATTTAAAGCTGATTCATGATGTGAGGATAATTTTAGGATGCACTTTGCCTCACCTTCACCTTCTTCACATCTCCTTTGTCAAGAAAAGGAAATTGAGAGTAGTTTAATTGGGGGAATGTTTTCTTGCATTACTTTCTTTCATAATACAATTGTATAGATAATATTTACACACATCTAATTTTGGTAATATAATCACTAATTTAGACAAATTAATTCCTTGATTTCCTCCCTCAATCCTTTCACTTTCTAATTCTATATTTATCCTATTCACACTATTCAACACTCTCCCTCAATTTGGTGCATAGATATCATCAATGTTCAACTTGTTCAGTGAGTCATAGAATACTTGGCTTGAGACAGTTTTGGTGAATACATTTGCTAACTGATCTTCAGATTTAACAAAAGGAAGTTTGACCATCTTTGTTTTAAGTTTTTCTTTGATATAGTGTCTATCTACTTCAACATGTTTAGTCCGGTCATATTGAATTGGATTTTGTGCATTTTGTATAGCTGACCGGTTATCACAATATAAGTTCATCTCTATTTCTAGAGGATAGCCAATTTCACTAAGTAAACTTTTTAGCCAGAGGAGCTCATATAACCCTTTTGATGTCCCTCTGAACTCGACTTCCTCACTTGACAAAAGCAACCACATTTTGTTTCTTACTTCTCCAAGTGACAAGATTACCACATACAAAGGTGAAATATATAGACTTTGACCTTCTATTTGAGCTTCTTGCCTAGTCAGTATCAGTGTATCCATCAATATTCAAGTGATTATGCTTTTTGAAAATGAGCCCTTTTCTAGTTAATGATTTTAGGTACCGCAAAATTCGGAATACTGCCTTCAAGTGTTCTTTACTCAGATTATGCATGAATTGGCTCATTAAGCTTACTCCATATGCAATGTCTGACCTAATATGAGATAGGTATATCAACTTACCCACCAGCCGTTGATACTCACTACAACAAAATGACTCATTTGTTACAATTAACATTGTCACAAATATTGTAAAATTGTCACAATATATTAATTGTGACAACAAAAAATTGTCACGAAGTTGTCACGTAATACCCTATTGCAAAAAGTATATTATAAAATGTGTCAATTAAAAATTGTTACTAATTACATTTTTTATGACAACAAATTAAATGTCACAAAAAATATTGTTTGTGACAACATATATTGTAACAATTAAAATTATAACTGTTACATAAAAATTATATTGTCACAAATACAATACTACTTTTCATGATAATATTGTTTATTGTTCAAAAAACTACAAATAGTGACATTATTAATTGTCACGTTAATTAAACTAACTAGTCAAGATTATATTAGTGACAATTTTATATGTCACAAAGGATACATAGTGATAATATTTTATTGTCACAAGTTAAAATCATGTATTAGCATCATAAATTAACAAGCACCTCATTCTTATATTTAATTTTATCATCACCAACATCATTTAAATTTTAACTACTTTCAATTTTCATATAATATTTATATAAAATTTTAACTTTTAATATTTGAAAAACTTTTAATTTAATAGTTATTACAACTATCATAACAAAATAACAATGGAACAATTTATAGAGAAAAGTTGGAACCACTTGTTTACTTACTAACAATGTGAGATTCAATAACAAGAAATTAAAAGTGACAAAAGAATATATTTTGTGGCAATATAATATTAAATTGACACAAATATTAAAATTTATCCGTTACAACTTTTAACTTGTAACAAAAAAAAAATCTATTATATTTATAATGGTTAAAATTTGTCACTTATAAATTGAAAATTTTAGTGACAATATTAAATAATATGTCTTTTACATGACAAGTTAAACTTGTCACAAAAATATTTTTTTATTACATCTAAAAAAATTGTCACAAAAAAGTTCTACTATTAATTTTATAATAATAATTAATGACATTATTGTGATAGATTGTCACAAAATTTTAATATAGTTGTGACAATTTAATATATTGTCAGATATTATTTAATGATAAATTAATAAATTAAATATTATGACATATCATAAAATTATTGTCACTTATATAATTTTTTTGTGACAATTAATTTTGTGACTATAAAAATATTGTAACTAATAAATGAATTTGTAGTAGTGAATGGTAGTTATTTGTTGACATTTGATCCTTCAGTTTGTTATTTTGAACAATGGGTGTGTCTACCAGCTTACAGTCGAGCATTCCAGTATCAGCAAGTAGATCAAGTGTATATTTCCTTTGGAAAAGAAATATGCCTTGTTTTGACCGAGCTACTTCAATGCTTAAGAAATATTTAAATTCCCCAAGATTCTTCATCTCAAACTCGCATGCCAAGTGTCTTTGTAGATTTGAGATTTCCTCTTCATCATTCCCTGTGATTATCATATCATCAACATATATAGAATCAAAGCTATTATTTTCCTATCCTGATGCTTTAAAATATGGTATGATCCAATTTACTTTACTTGAACCTGGGTTTCTTCATTGTTGAGTGAAACCAGTCAAACCATGCTTAGGGGGACTGCTTTCGACCATATAGTGCCTTTTATAGTTTACAAACATACCAGCTTGTAAAGTAATGAAGCCTGGTGGAATATCCTTGTACACCTCTTGCTTCAGATCTTCATGTAAGAATGCATTTTTTACATCGAATTGATGAAGAGGCCAATTTAAGTTTGTAGCGAGAGATAGCAACACTCTTACTGTGTTTAGCTTTGCAATAGGGGAGAATGTCTCTTGGTAGTCAATATCGTGAGTCTGAGTATAGTCCTTTGCTGCAAGTCTTGCTTTTTATCTATTAGTATACTTTATGCTTCATAGAGAACACCCACTTGCATCCCATAATTCTTTTTCCCTTTGGCAACGGAATAAGAGTCCAAGTGTTATTCTTTTGGAGGGAAATCATCTCATTCTTTATGGCTTGAGTCCATTGAGGCTCGGTTAATGCTTCTTGTACAGTATAAGGAATACACTCAATAGAGGGCTTATGTGCAAAAGTCATTAAAGGTTTTAAGAGTCTTTAAGTAGATACATATTAAACAATAGAATATCTTCCTTCTGTATTTTCTTTGTCGGTGAGTATTAGTTTGGTGGCTTTCCCCAATTATGTTTGAAAGGTAATTTATGAATAAGAGAATTTAAATTTAAAGGAGAGTTCAGAGTTTGTACCTCAGGAATGTTCTCAAGAGATAGGTTGCTTTGTACTACTTAGGGAGGGGTTTCTTTATTTCCAAGCTCAGTAGTTTACTCTTCTCCAACATGCTTGGACATCGAGTTTCTTTATCTGTCATCACGTTTAGTGTTAGATTCTGAGTTTTTTGTTCCCTCAGATTTTGAGTTTTTTGTCCCCTCAACATGCTCAAGGTTGGATTTCAAGTTTCCTCATATCCCTTGAGGATGCTCGGAGTTAGATGTTGAGTGTCCTTATGTCCCCTCGGCATGCTCAGAGTTAGATGCCAAGTGTCCTCCTACCCCCTCAGCATGCTTAGAGTTAGATGTTGAGTCTCCTTCTAATCCCTAGTTTAGCTAGCTTTTTGATACCTAATTCCTTTCTTCATTTGTTCTCTCCTTTTAAAGGAAAGAATGAGTATCCCAATGTATGAAGAACATTTTAGATTCCTAAACGTGACATCTAGAGTGGTGTATAGATGCCGAGTAGTAGGATTATAACATTGGTAACCCTTTTTATTACCTCCATAGCCTAAGAAAACAAACCGGATTGCACAGGGATCAAGTTTGGTCCTTTAGGTTTTATAAAGGTGAACATAAGCTACTGAGCCAAATACTCAGAGTGGGAGCATTATAATTGAGGGTAAGCATACATACCGAGCAAGGGTCTGAAGAGGAGTATGAAAGTCTAGAACCTAAGATGGTAATCGATTCAAAAGATAGACCACAGTGGAAACAACATCTGTCCAATACCTCTTTAAAGCCCGAGTAGCAATTAATTGAGCTCGAGCTATCTCGAGTATATGTTTATTCTTTCATTCCATAACACCATTTTGTTATGGTGTTTGAGATCATGATGTCTCATGGTATAGGCCATGAGTCTGAAAATACTATTAAAATTTGTGGTTAACATACTCCCCTCTACTATTTGACCTAAGGATTTGTATCTTATCTGAATATTATGTCTTGATCATGTTATAAAAGGATGTGAATGTGTTAAACACCTCATTTTTATGTTTTATTAAATATAACTAAGTCATAAGTGTACAATCATCAATAAAGGTGAAAAACCACTTAGAACCTAAAGCACCTGAGCAAGGAGATGCTCCCCAAACATCGAAGTGAATTAATGAGAAAGGTACAATCCTTTTATTTGAGCTAACTGGGTATGGTACACGATGACTTTTGGCTAGAGTACCAGTGTGACATTTGAGCTTGTACTCAATTGACCCAGAGAACATGCTACAAAATAAATGCTTCATGTAAGTCAAGGATGGATGTCCTAACTAGTGATGCCACAATATGATCTGCTTGTCATTTGTATTCAGCTGGTGCAAAGTATTAGCTTTTCCAAGACTGAAGTCATTCATGTAGTATAACCCCCCCTCTTATTACCACAACTAATAATTTCCTTTATAAGAATATCTTGAACAAACAAAAGGTAGGATACCTTAGTGCACAACAATGTAATTCCTGAGTAGCTTGTCATATAGATTGGAGTTTGTTTAAAAATGAGGGAACTAATAAGGTGTCTAGCAAGGAAAAAGTGGGGGATAGTGTGGCTTTTTCGGCTCTTATAATTGGATAAGCCACTCTATTGGCAATTGCAATATATATTCATTTTGGCTGAGTAAATACCATTAAGTCTTTTTTATCAAAATTCATATGGTCGGTTGCCCCAGAATCAATAATCTAACCAGTTGAAGTTCCTTGTTCAATATAATATAAGCCATAACCATTGTTACTTGAACCATTAGGAAGCTCGGTTATGGTAGTAGGAGAATTTTTACTTAACACTAAAGACAGTTGAGACTCGATAAGTGCAGCTCAGCCTGTAGTGAGTGTTGTTTGGTCAGTACTCTTACCCGTATCTACGTCACATTTCTTTTTTAGATCTTACCACTACTCAGGATACCCATGTAGTTTAAAATAGGTTTCTCAGGTCTGTTTGAGGTTCCCATAGTGGGTACATCCTTCTTCAGCTCCCTTCATCTTCTTTTTTCCATTGGTTATGGATGATGATCCAATCTTGGACATCTAGAGACTCTGTGGATGAATCTTGTATCTTTAGAGATCATTGCAGCATTTGGTATTGTCTTTGTACTGCTTAGCATAACAGCCTGCCGGATATCTTCTCTCTAGACTTGAGCATAAGCTTGTTCAACCATAGGAAATGGTTGGATCTACAGTACATCACTTCAAACCTTATCTAAATGGTCATCTAATCCATCTAAAAGGGTATAGACTCTATCTTCTTAGATATTGGCATTGTAAATCTGTATATCCTCAACACCCTTCTTCAAATTTGGTCTCTGAAAGTATATCTCCCTCCATTGTCCTTGGAGATTATTATAGTATGATTCAATGGATCCTTCAGCCTGCGTCATCCGAGCTACCCGCCTTAGCTCGTACACTTGAGAAGTGTCAGATCCATCAAAAAAGGTAGTTGCAATAGAGTCCCATAATTGTTTGGCAATTAGATATAGAATGAAGTTGCTAATTAGATATGGTTCCATTGAGTTTATCAGCCATCCTTTTACAACAACAATCTTTGTTCTCTACTTCCTGAAGGCTGGATCTATTGGTTCGGGCAGTAGAGTGTCACCGAGGATGTATCCAAGTTTTTCTTTGTCTACTATGTACATCTCCATTACTTGGGACCAAAGACATAGTTTTTTCCATCCAATTTGATATCCATATGAGTATCAAAATTATTAGGACTCAAAGTCGCTAGGGTCAGGGTCAATTATAGGTATCACAAATTGTGTCACTTGTCACCATCCTTATATTTATATTACTTCACATCCCTTAAAATGTTTATTTGAATTCTTATAATTACAGTGAAAATTACTTTTAATCCTTTAGTTTCTTAACAGGCTATATATTTATATACTATGTTAATTTAAATATACTACTCAAATTTGAAGAGAGTGTTGCGCAGAATGTGAACCGCTGTTTGAAATTTTTGATAGATTGCTGACGAAGAGAGTAAATTGGTAAGATGTTGTGGGTGAATGAAAAGGTACCTGGAAATTAAATTATAGGAATGAAACTAATCTTGTATATGTTGTACAGGGAGGATTCTATTCTGGACTTGACTTGGAAATTATGTATTTGGAGTTGGCCAATTATCTTGGAGATTATGAATTTGGAGCTGTTTTTGAACCATTTTACACGGTATTAATGGGATGACTTAAAAGCTAATCATGATGTGGGGATAATTTTAGGATGTAATTTGCTTTGATCATTACACCTTCACCTTCTTCAAATCTCATTTTCATGTCTCTGGCCGTGCTGACTTTACCAGAAAAGGGAGTAAAAAAAGAAAAAGCTTTTTAATCCAGTATCATTATATTAACTTTTTATACTACTTAAATTAACATTATTAAATTTATTAATTTTTTTGGCCCAAATATTTAATTTATTAAATTTATTTTTTAGGAGTGTATTGTTTAATTATAAAATTAATGAATCAATAATATAATTTTAAATCAAATGATATAAAAAAATTGATGCAAAAATATTGAATCAAATAGGACCTCTTGTAGTAAAATAGGTAAGAAAAGAGGTAATAGAATTAAAATATTAGTAATCAAGTATAACTAGTCTCTAAAATCAACTAGTCTCTAAAATCATTTTGAAATATTTATTTGAATTTTACCATCATCAATTTAATAAAAAGATTATCCAATTAATATTTAAATCCTATAATTTCCTGTTAAAAAAAAAATTCAAAATTGATAAAATATTCTTCAATTACCCAACAATTTCTGATCCAATTTCAATGTAAGTCCATTCAGAGCGTCGAAATGCACAATCGCCATAAATTAACAAAGAAGACTTCCAGTGTTGGCAGGCCCCTTTAAATAATAATCATTAAGAAATTAAAAAAAAAAGGAAAAAACTTTTTAAGCATGCATATCATCTCATATAAGTTTATTTATTTTTTCTCTATCAAGGCTTCGGAATAATCATGAGGCAAGGATTTAAAATTCGAATCAGGTGATGACTTTATCTCTGTTTTGGCATAGAAATAGGAGCAATTATTTTATTAGCAGAGAAATTAAATAATAACATTGATGGCATAATTTAAAATTTGAACTTAAAAAGGAATATTAGACTACTTTCTTACCTTAGAAATATATTTTTTTTTAAGTATATTTTTTTAAGATAATAATTAATATCATAACCAGGTAACATTAATAATATGTCACTAGTTACAGCAGTTTATGATTTTTACCTTTCATTTATTTTTATTATTACAATAATAATAATTAATTAATTAATTACAAGCTATATACCTTTAATTCATGGCACGATGAATTTGTAGAACATTTGAAGGCTAATTTGAAATAAACATACTTTTATAATATCAAAAAAACTTTAGTATAAGAGTATTTGTATACATTCATACACTAATATTTTCATAAATACTCAATGACACTTTCTTAGGCATAATACAAATACAGCTCCCTGAACTTGTCACGATTGGTCATTTTGCTACATGCATTTTACTTTTGCTAGATTGCCACTTGAAATTGGCTATAACTTGATATATAAACACTTGTATGCTTAGCTAGAAAATTGCGTGTGTTCTATTTATTTATAGTGCGTGAAGAGAAATAATATGCAAAGATTTTTTTTTTTAATATATAATGGTCATTTTTCTTATTTTTGCATATTTTTCCTCTCAATGATCTTCATTCATTTTAACTTAACATCTTATTCATTTTTCTATTGTTTATATCTTCCTCCTTCATCTTAAATAGAAAACTTCTTCCTTCTATCTCTTATTGTTCTTCATTCTTCTGTGTTTTCATTGTTAGAAAACCTCCAAAATAGAAGGCAAGGCCGATGGCATCTCAATCGGAGACCATTGCAAGTAGCCTAATTGACAGTCAAATGCCCATACCTTATTGTGACTGTAATCAAGTAGCGGTTCTTAAAATGTTAAAGACAATTGCAAATCCAGGAAGGCGGTTCTTTGGATGCCCTCGTTTTGGTGTAAGTTAAGTTCAATTTTAAGAATGGATTTCAAAAATTGGAGTTTAGGGTTTAGTTAAGATTCATTCAACATATATAATTTACAGGTTGCAGGTTAGCGTCCTTGTGGGTATTTCTAGTGGTTTGATCCACCAATATGTTATCACCTGAAGTGAAATTTGTTACGGCTCATGCATAGAGCTAGAGAAGCTAAAATAGAAAGAGATGTTGCCTTAGAAAAAGTGAAGAAATTGCACTTATTGGTTGTCATTTTATTATTAGTTATATTTGTTTGTATCTTAGTAAGATTTTAGTTAGGTCTTGAAGCTGAAGTTACAGGCAAGACTTGTATTTTGGTGTTTGAAGTTCATTTTGCACGTTAATGCAACTAATTTATTATGATTTATATGTTCATATTACATTTTTCCAAACAACTCTTTTCCCTTTATCCATATGGCTTGTTAATGGTGCTGAAGCTGTTGTGCCTACAACAGAATTCTAACTTTGACAAAATATGGTCTCTATGGACCTTCCCTGTGACGATAATCTTATTTGCATTTGGTGGTTGGCTCTCTCCATTTGTAGTTGTTTTGAAGTAATTGCATCCTTCCTTTTAAATTTCAATCCATGAGGCTAAAATCCAACATCTCTGATTGCGTTGCCAACTTGTTTGAGGTCTTTATAGTTTATAACTATGCTACTTTCTCTCTTACCCCGTCATTTTGAAATACCAGTCATTCAAACTAATTACAAACTCAATGTATATTCCTAATTATTATAAAATATAGTCAACACAGTAAAAAACACCAACCTTTTCAATATTGAGCCTTGTTCTTACATTGGTGTATACTCCAACAATAAAAAATGTCTTATTTGAATATCGAGAATAGTCAGGTTATGACAATTTTCATTTACAATGTTTGTTTCATTTGTATTTTGTGTGTTTTGTGAGTAAGCAACAAAATCATAAGCAATTGAACCACTAATGCCTTTTTCTTATTTGCTTGCTCTCTCAGGAATCACATGAGCTTGTGAAGACTAATTTTAACACACAAGTCAAACAAAATGCACAATGCAGACAATACACCATTAAGGTATAATGCACACATCAAAGTTAAAATAATACATGGGGTTGATGTAATTTAGAATTTCCAATATTTACATTTTGGTTCCCCTTTAGTTGACAACCTTTTTTATTGTGAATTTATTATTTACATATACTGAAAGTCATCTTTGCTCACCTTCTTGGAAATTTATTAATTTTTTTAGGTTCATCTCTTAGTTTTCTTCTATTCCTTTTTGGTCTACCATGCATAGATTTAACTGTTAGTGGTTCAATACATAGATGGTCTGTCACATCCGTTCCCTAATTATAGGTACATTTACATTCATTTTTGCATTACATTTACATATATGTTAATAGAATTTAAGTATAAGCTAGTATATGTACAGTTAGACTAATGTATTAAGTTAAGTTATGACTTGTTCTCAATTAGTGAGTGTGAATTTTTTATTTTTAATGACACTTAAAATGAATGAAATATTGAGAATAAAAGAGATATGGAGTTGAAATGAAGTAAATGATAAGAATTTAAATGTTAGTAAGAGATGAGGACTCAATAGAAGCAAATAGTCATCCTAGAATGCATAATTGAAAGCTTGAAGATGAATAGGAAGTAAAGCCATTTCATTAAGGATATAAATGGATATTTTGCAACTTGACATATCCATTTTAGGGCTGCCATCTCCTCCATTTCGTGGTCATCTCCTTGGCAACCATTTTTGTTAAAGAACATAATAGAAAAGAAGAGAAAGAGGGAAGTTAGAGGGGCTGCTTGAATTCTTCAAGTTTAGGCTTGATTTGAAAGTGGAATTTGGTGATACAAAAAACTTTTCAAGCTGGAAATTTCATCCTAAAAGCCTGCTCTAATTGATTTGGTAAGTAATTTAAGTGTTTTAGTTTATTTCAATTAGGGTTCATATACAATAGTTCTCAGGCTGATTTTTGCTGATTTTTCAGTCTTGGTATTTTAATCATAACTTGAGATAAAGAGCTCCAAATTGAGTGATATTTAATGCTATGGTGATTTTGAAGAGTTTTCTAAAAAAGTTTCTCTTTGACTCAATCTTAATCAATCTTTATGTTAGTTTAATCAAAGGAAACATTTTAATGCTCAATTTTTCAGATTCTTTAAGCTGATTATAATACGACCCTTATAGATTTCTTTATGGTTTTCCAATTGAAGCAAAATTTTTATGGAATAGTCTAGAAATATACATCTAAGATTGATTAAAATTTAAGTTGAAAATTCCTTTTCTATAAGTCTCAAAAAATTTTCAAATTCAGCTTTAAAAGCAGTGATTTTGATTACGTGAATAAGTTTTACAGAGTTTATGAGTTAAAACTAGTTTAGATACTTTTTGTATCTCTTGAGCTAAAAAACTCTAAATTAAGCTTGGTTTAGTTCTAAGAAAACTTAAAATAGTTATCTAAAACTTTTTAGTTTTGATATAGAGATTATTATGATGGAATAGTGGTCTAACTGACCTGTACTTTTTATTGCTCAATCTATCTAAGTAATTGACTTGTTTTTAATGCGACCTATATAATTTTATTTGTGATTATTGAATAGAAGTGAAAACTTTATTGAAGGTACTAGACACAAATATCTAAGTTTTTTTAAAATTTTAGGTTAAAATTATTCTTCTACAGGTTGGAGTAATTTTTCTAATATAGGCTTGAAAACCGGCCTTGTAGAGTTAATAAGGCTGGTTTGTAGAGTTAAGTTAATTTGCATATTTTGCATTTAGTTTGGGGTTTTCATGGTTAGGTCAGTATATGAGATTCTTATATTGATGATTTATAAATGAAATTTCTTATGTTAGGTGCTGGAAAAGGCAAAGGAAGTGCAAGTGCAAATTAAGCAAATTCGGTGAGCCATATTTGTGTGTTTATAGGTTGTTTGGTGAGTAGATATTCAAGCCCCTTAAATTTTTTTATATCAACAATGAAATGAGCTTTTGATGTTTTTTTATGAACTTGATTTGACGTATTGAAATTGATTTAATTCGGCTTGTTGTTACTTGAATTATTCAAGCTTTGAAATAATAAAAAGGTTTCAAATTCACAAGTGAAAAGTGTTACTACATTATGCCTTTATTTTGCAATATGAATGAGATTTATTTTGGATACTTAATGATTTAAATGAGATTATAATCAGCTTGATTTCATTCCTTTGAATTTTGATGAGAAGTGGTTTGATTTTTAATACTATGATCAGCTATAAATGCAATAGAATGGTTTTCATTAATTTTGGATGAAATGAAATTTGTTTTGTGTATTACCTCCCTATATGAGATGAATGAATGTATTGAGGTGATATATGCACATTTGAGATTATATTGGTTGTTGCAATAAAAAAATCCCTAGATTATATGGAACTAATTTTATACATGTTTTGAGAGCGAGAATTCTAATATGGACTTGGACTTGAAAATTATGGATTTGGAATTGACCAAGTCGTGGAGGTTATGGATTTGGAATTATTTTTCAACCATTTTACAAGCTCTGTATTCAATGGATGATTTAAAGCTGATCATGATGTGAGGATAATTTTAGGATGCACTTTGCCTCACCTTCACCTTCTTCACATCTCCTTTGTCAAGAAAAGGAAATTGAGAGTAGTATAATTGGGGGAATGTTTTCTTGCATTACTTTCTTTCATAATACAATTGTATAGATAATATTTACACACATCTAATTTTGGTAATATAATCACTAATTTAGACAAATTAATTCCTTGATTTCCTCCCTCAATCCTTTCACTTTCTAATTCTATATTTATCCTATTCACACTATTCAACACTCTCCCTCAATTTGGTGCATAGATATCATCAATGTTCAACTTGTTCAGTGAGTCATAGAATACTTGGCTTGAGACAGTTTTGGTGAATACATTTGCTAACTGATCTTCAGATTTAACAAAAGGAAGTTTGACCATCTTTGTTTTAAGTTTTTCTTTGATATAGTGTCTATCTACTTCAACATGTTTAGTCCGGTCATATTGAATTGGATTTTGTGCATTTTGTATAGCTGACCGGTTATCACAATATAAGTTCATCTCTATTTCTAGAGGATAGCCAATTTCACTAAGTAAACTTTTTAGCCAGAGGAGCTCATATAACCCTTTTGATGTCCCTCTGAACTCGACTTCCTCACTTGACAAAAGCAACCACATTTTGTTTCTTACTTCTCCAAGTGACAAGATTACCACATACAAAGGTGAAATATATAGACTTTGACCTTCTATTTGAGCTTCTTGCCTAGTCAGTATCAGTGTATCCATCAATATTCAAGTGATTATGCTTTTTGAAAATGAGCCCTTTTCTAGTTAATGATTTTAGGTACCGCAAAATTCGGAATACTGCCTTCAAGTGTTCTTTACTCAGATTATGCATGAATTGGCTCATTAAGCTTACTCCATATGCAATGTCTGACCTAATATGAGATAGGTATATCAACTTACCCACCAGCCGTTGATACTCACTACAACAAAATGACTCATTTGTTACAATTAACATTGTCACAAATATTGTAAAATTGTCACAATATATTAATTGTGACAACAAAAAATTGTCACGAAGTTGTCACGTAATACCCTATTGCAAAAAGTATATTATAAAATGTGTCAATTAAAAATTGTTACTAATTACATTTTTTATGACAACAAATTAAATGTCACAAAAAATATTGTTTGTGACAACATATATTGTAACAATTAAAATTATAACTGTTACATAAAAATTATATTGTCACAAATACAATACTACTTTTCATGATAATATTGTTTATTGTTCAAAAAACTACAAATAGTGACATTATTAATTGTCACGTTAATTAAACTAACTAGTCAAGATTATATTAGTGACAATTTTATATGTCACAAAGGATACATAGTGATAATATTTTATTGTCACAAGTTAAAATCATGTATTAGCATCATAAATTAACAAGCACCTCATTCTTATATTTAATTTTATCATCACCAACATCATTTAAATTTTAACTACTTTCAATTTTCATATAATATTTATATAAAATTTTAACTTTTAATATTTGAAAAACTTTTAATTTAATAGTTATTACAACTATCATAACAAAATAACAATGGAACAATTTATAGAGAAAAGTTGGAACCACTTGTTTACTTACTAACAATGTGAGATTCAATAACAAGAAATTAAAAGTGACAAAAGAATATATTTTGTGGCAATATAATATTAAATTGACACAAATATTAAAATTTATCCGTTACAACTTTTAACTTGTAACAAAAAAAAAATCTATTATATTTATAATGGTTAAAATTTGTCACTTATAAATTGAAAATTTTAGTGACAATATTAAATAATATGTCTTTTACATGACAAGTTAAACTTGTCACAAAAATATTTTTTTATTACATCTAAAAAAATTGTCACAAAAAAGTTCTACTATTAATTTTATAATAATAATTAATGACATTATTGTGATAGATTGTCACAAAATTTTAATATAGTTGTGACAATTTAATATATTGTCAGATATTATTTAATGATAAATTAATAAATTAAATATTATGACATATCATAAAATTATTGTCACTTATATAATTTTTTTGTGACAATTAATTTTGTGACTATAAAAATATTGTAACTAATAAATGAATTTGTAGTAGTGAATGGTAGTTATTTGTTGACATTTGATCCTTCAGTTTGTTATTTTGAACAATGGGTGTGTCTACCAGCTTACAGTCGAGCATTCCAGTATCAGCAAGTAGATCAAGTGTATATTTCCTTTGGAAAAGAAATATGCCTTGTTTTGACCGAGCTACTTCAATGCTTAAGAAATATTTAAATTCCCCAAGATTCTTCATCTCAAACTCGCATGCCAAGTGTCTTTGTAGATTTGAGATTTCCTCTTCATCATTCCCTGTGATTATCATATCATCAACATATATAGAATCAAAGCTATTATTTTCCTATCCTGATGCTTTAAAATATGGTATGATCCAATTTACTTTACTTGAACCTGGGTTTCTTCATTGTTGAGTGAAACCAGTCAAACCATGCTTAGGGGGACTGCTTTCGACCATATAGTGCCTTTTATAGTTTACAAACATACCAGCTTGTAAAGTAATGAAGCCTGGTGGAATATCCTTGTACACCTCTTGCTTCAGATCTTCATGTAAGAATGCATTTTTTACATCGAATTGATGAAGAGGCCAATTTAAGTTTGTAGCGAGAGATAGCAACACTCTTACTGTGTTTAGCTTTGCAATAGGGGAGAATGTCTCTTGGTAGTCAATATCGTGAGTCTGAGTATAGTCCTTTGCTGCAAGTCTTGCTTTTTATCTATTAGTATACTTTATGCTTCATAGAGAACACCCACTTGCATCCCATAATTCTTTTTCCCTTTGGCAACGGAATAAGAGTCCAAGTGTTATTCTTTTGGAGGGAAATCATCTCATTCTTTATGGCTTGAGTCCATTGAGGCTCGGTTAATGCTTCTTGTACAGTATAAGGAATACACTCAATAGAGGGCTTATGTGCAAAAGTCATTAAAGGTTTTAAGAGTCTTTAAGTAGATACATATTAAACAATAGAATATCTTCCTTCTGTATTTTCTTTGTCGGTGAGTATTAGTTTGGTGGCTTTCCCCAATTATGTTTGAAAGGTAATTTATGAATAAGAGAATTTAAATTTAAAGGAGAGTTCAGAGTTTGTACCTCAGGAATGTTCTCAAGAGATAGGTTGCTTTGTACTACTTAGGGAGGGGTTTCTTTATTTCCAAGCTCAGTAGTTTACTCTTCTCCAACATGCTTGGACATCGAGTTTCTTTATCTGTCATCACGTTTAGTGTTAGATTCTGAGTTTTTTGTTCCCTCAGATTTTGAGTTTTTTGTCCCCTCAACATGCTCAAGGTTGGATTTCAAGTTTCCTCATATCCCTTGAGGATGCTCGGAGTTAGATGTTGAGTGTCCTTATGTCCCCTCGGCATGCTCAGAGTTAGATGCCAAGTGTCCTCCTACCCCCTCAGCATGCTTAGAGTTAGATGTTGAGTCTCCTTCTAATCCCTAGTTTAGCTAGCTTTTTGATACCTAATTCCTTTCTTCATTTGTTCTCTCCTTTTAAAGGAAAGAATGAGTATCCCAATGTATGAAGAACATTTTAGATTCCTAAACGTGACATCTAGAGTGGTGTATAGATGCCGAGTAGTAGGATTATAACATTGGTAACCCTTTTTATTACCTCCATAGCCTAAGAAAACAAACCGGATTGCACAGGGATCAAGTTTGGTCCTTTAGGTTTTATAAAGGTGAACATAAGCTACTGAGCCAAATACTCAGAGTGGGAGCATTATAATTGAGGGTAAGCATACATACCGAGCAAGGGTCTGAAGAGGAGTATGAAAGTCTAGAACCTAAGATGGTAATCGATTCAAAAGATAGACCACAGTGGAAACAACATCTGTCCAATACCTCTTTAAAGCCCGAGTAGCAATTAATTGAGCTCGAGCTATCTCGAGTATATGTTTATTCTTTCATTCCATAACACCATTTTGTTATGGTGTTTGAGATCATGATGTCTCATGGTATAGGCCATGAGTCTGAAAATACTATTAAAATTTGTGGTTAACATACTCCCCTCTACTATTTGACCTAAGGATTTGTATCTTATCTGAATATTATGTCTTGATCATGTTATAAAAGGATGTGAATGTGTTAAACACCTCATTTTTATGTTTTATTAAATATAACTAAGTCATAAGTGTACAATCATCAATAAAGGTGAAAAACCACTTAGAACCTAAAGCACCTGAGCAAGGAGATGCTCCCCAAACATCGAAGTGAATTAATGAGAAAGGTACAATCCTTTTATTTGAGCTAACTGGGTATGGTACACGATGACTTTTGGCTAGAGTACCAGTGTGACATTTGAGCTTGTACTCAATTGACCCAGAGAACATGCTACAAAATAAATGCTTCATGTAAGTCAAGGATGGATGTCCTAACTAGTGATGCCACAATATGATCTGCTTGTCATTTGTATTCAGCTGGTGCAAAGTATTAGCTTTTCCAAGACTGAAGTCATTCATGTAGTATAACCCCCCCTCTTATTACCACAACTAATAATTTCCTTTATAAGAATATCTTGAACAAACAAAAGGTAGGATACCTTAGTGCACAACAATGTAATTCCTGAGTAGCTTGTCATATAGATTGGAGTTTGTTTAAAAATGAGGGAACTAATAAGGTGTCTAGCAAGGAAAAAGTGGGGGATAGTGTGGCTTTTTCGGCTCTTATAATTGGATAAGCCACTCTATTGGCAATTGCAATATATATTCATTTTGGCTGAGTAAATACCATTAAGTCTTTTTTATCAAAATTCATATGGTCGGTTGCCCCAGAATCAATAATCTAACCAGTTGAAGTTCCTTGTTCAATATAATATAAGCCATAACCATTGTTACTTGAACCATTAGGAAGCTCGGTTATGGTAGTAGGAGAATTTTTACTTAACACTAAAGACAGTTGAGACTCGATAAGTGCAGCTCAGCCTGTAGTGAGTGTTGTTTGGTCAGTACTCTTACCCGTATCTACGTCACATTTCTTTTTTAGATCTTACCACTACTCAGGATACCCATGTAGTTTAAAATAGGTTTCTCAGGTCTGTTTGAGGTTCCCATAGTGGGTACATCCTTCTTCAGCTCCCTTCATCTTCTTTTTTCCATTGGTTATGGATGATGATCCAATCTTGGACATCTAGAGACTCTGTGGATGAATCTTGTATCTTTAGAGATCATTGCAGCATTTGGTATTGTCTTTGTACTGCTTAGCATAACAGCCTGCCGGATATCTTCTCTCTAGACTTGAGCATAAGCTTGTTCAACCATAGGAAATGGTTGGATCTACAGTACATCACTTCAAACCTTATCTAAATGGTCATCTAATCCATCTAAAAGGGTATAGACTCTATCTTCTTAGATATTGGCATTGTAAATCTGTATATCCTCAACACCCTTCTTCAAATTTGGTCTCTGAAAGTATATCTCCCTCCATTGTCCTTGGAGATTATTATAGTATGATTCAATGGATCCTTCAGCCTGCGTCATCCGAGCTACCCGCCTTAGCTCGTACACTTGAGAAGTGTCAGATCCATCAAAAAAGGTAGTTGCAATAGAGTCCCATAATTGTTTGGCAATTAGATATAGAATGAAGTTGCTAATTAGATATGGTTCCATTGAGTTTATCAGCCATCCTTTTACAACAACAATCTTTGTTCTCTACTTCCTGAAGGCTGGATCTATTGGTTCGGGCAGTAGAGTGTCACCGAGGATGTATCCAAGTTTTTCTTTGTCTACTATGTACATCTCCATTACTTGGGACCAAAGACATAGTTTTTTCCATCCAATTTGATATCCATATGAGTATCAAAATTATTAGGACTCAAAGTCGCTAGGGTCAGGGTCAATTATAGGTATCACAAATTGTGTCACTTGTCACCATCCTTATATTTATATTACTTCACATCCCTTAAAATGTTTATTTGAATTCTTATAATTACAGTGAAAATTACTTTTAATCCTTTAGTTTCTTAACAGGCTATATATTTATATACTATGTTAATTTAAATATACTACTCAAATTTGAAGAGAGTGTTGCGCAGAATGTGAACCGCTGTTTGAAATTTTTGATAGATTGCTGACGAAGAGAGTAAATTGGTAAGATGTTGTGGGTGAATGAAAGGTACCTGGAAATTAAATTATAGGAATGAAACTAATCTTGTATATGTTGTACAGGGAGGATTCTATTCTGGACTTGACTTGGAAATTATGTATTTGGAGTTGGCCAATTATCTTGGAGATTATGAATTTGGAGCTGTTTTTGAACCATTTTACACGGTATTAATGGGATGACTTAAAAGCTAATCATGATGTGGGGATAATTTTAGGATGTAATTTGCTTTGATCATTACACCTTCACCTTCTTCAAATCTCATTTTCATGTCTCTGGCCGTGCTGACTTTACCAGAAAAGGGAGTAAAAAAAGAAAAAGCTTTTTAATCCAGTATCATTATATTAACTTTTTATACTACTTAAATTAACATTATTAAATTTATTAATTTTTTTGGCCAAATATTTAATTTATTAAATTTATTTTTAGGAGTGTATTGTTTAATTATAAAATTAATGAATCAATAATATAATTTTAAATCAAATGATATAAAAAAATTGATGCAAAAATATTGAATCAAATAGGACCTCTTGTAGTAAAATAGGTAAGAAAAGAGGTAATAGAATTAAAATATTAGTAATCAAGTATAACTAGTCTCTAAAATCAACTAGTCTCTAAAATCATTTTGAAATATTTATTTGAATTTTACCATCATCAATTTAATAAAAAGATTATCCAATTAATATTTAAATCCTATAATTTCCTGTTAAAAAAAAATTCAAAATTGATAAAATATTCTTCAATTACCCAACAATTTCTGATCCAATTTCAATGTAAGTCCATTCAGAGCGTCGAAATGCACAATCGCCATAAATTAACAAAGAAGACTTCCAGTGTTGGCAGGCCCCTTTAAATAATAATCATTAAGAAATTAAAAAAAAAAGGAAAAAACTTTTTAAGCATGCATATCATCTCATATAAGTTTATTTATTTTTTCTCTATCAAGGCTTCGGAATAATCATGAGGCAAGGATTTAAAATTCGAATCAGGTGATGACTTTATCTCTGTTTTGGCATAGAAATAGGAGCAATTATTTTATTAGCAGAGAAATTAAATAATAACATTGATGGCATAATTTAAAATTTGAACTTAAAAAGGAATATTAGACTACTTTCTTACCTTAGAAATATATTTTTTTTTAAGTATATTTTTTTAAGATAATAATTAATATCATAACCAGTAACATTAATAATATGTCACTAGTTACAGCAGTTTATATTTTTACCTTTCATTTATTTTTATTATTACAATAATAATAATTAATTAATTAATTACAAGCTATATACCTTTAATTCATGGCACGATGAATTTGTAGAACATTTGAAGGCTAATTTGAAATAAACATACTTTTATAATATCAAAAAAACTTTAGTATAAGAGTATTTGTATACATTCATACACTAATATTTTCATAAATACTCAATGACACTTTCTTAGGCATAATACAAATACAGCTCCCTGAACTTGTCACGATTGGTCATTTTGCTACATGCATTTTACTTTTGCTAGATTGCCACTTGAAATTGGCTATAACTTGATATATAAACACTTGTATGCTTAGCTAGAAAATTGCGTGTGTTCTATTTATTTATAGTGCGTGAAGAGAAATAATATGCAAAGATTTTTTTTTTTAATATATAATGGTCATTTTTCTTATTTTTGCATATTTTTCCTCTCAATGATCTTCATTCATTTTAACTTAACATCTTATTCATTTTTCTATTGTTTATATCTTCCTCCTTCATCTTAAATAGAAAACTTCTTCCTTCTATCTCTTATTGTTCTTCATTCTTCTGTGTTTTCATTGTTAGAAAACCTCCAAAATAGAAGGCAAGGCCGATGGCATCTCAATCGGAGACCATTGCAAGTAGCCTAATTGACAGTCAAATGCCCATACCTTATTGTGACTGTAATCAAGTAGCGGTTCTTAAAATGTTAAAGACAATTGCAAATCCAGGAAGGCGGTTCTTTGGATGCCCTCGTTTTGGTGTAAGTTAAGTTCAATTTTAAGAATGGATTTCAAAAATTGGAGTTTAGGGTTTAGTTAAGATTCATTCAACATATATAATTTACAGGTTGCAGGTTAGCGTCCTTGTGGGTATTTCTAGTGGTTTGATCCACCAATATGTTATCACCTGAAGTGAAATTTGTTACGGCTCATGCATAGAGCTAGAGAAGCTAAAATAGAAAGAGATGTTGCCTTAGAAAAAGTGAAGAAATTGCACTTATTGGTTGTCATTTTATTATTAGTTATATTTGTTTGTATCTTAGTAAGATTTTAGTTAGGTCTTGAAGCTGAAGTTACAGGCAAGACTTGTATTTTGGTGTTTGAAGTTCATTTTGCACGTTAATGCAACTAATTTATTATGATTTATATGTTCATATTACATTTTTCCAAACAACTCTTTTCCCTTTATCCATATGGCTTGTTAATGGTGCTGAAGCTGTTGTGCCTACAACAGAATTCTAACTTTGACAAAATATGGTCTCTATGGACCTTCCCTGTGACGATAATCTTATTTGCATTTGGTGGTTGGCTCTCTCCATTTGTAGTTGTTTTGAAGTAATTGCATCCTTCCTTTTAAATTTCAATCCATGAGGCTAAAATCCAACATCTCTGATTGCGTTGCCAACTTGTTTGAGGTCTTTATAGTTTATAACTATGCTACTTTCTCTCTTACCCCCGTCATTTTGAAATACCAGTCATTCAAACTAATTACAAACTCAATGTATATTCCTAATTATTATAAAATATAGTCAACACAGTAAAAAACACCAACCTTTTCAATATTGAGCCTTGTTCTTACATTGGTGTATACTCCAACAATAAAAAATGTCTTATTTGAATATCGAGAATAGTCAGGTTATGACAATTTTCATTTACAATGTTTGTTTCATTTGTATTTTGTGTGTTTTGTGAGTAAGCAACAAAATCATAAGCAATTGAACCACTAATGCCTTTTTCTTATTTGCTTGCTCTCTCAGGAATCACATGAGCTTGTGAAGACTAATTTTAACACACAAGTCAAACAAAATGCACAATGCAGACAATACACCATTAAGGTATAATGCACACATCAAAGTTAAAATAATACATGGGGTTGATGTAATTTAGAATTTCCAATATTTACATTTTGGTTCCCCTTTAGTTGACAACCTTTTTTATTGTGAATTTATTATTTACATATACTGAAAGTCATCTTTGCTCACCTTCTTGGAAATTTATTAATTTTTTTAGGTTCATCTCTTAGTTTTCTTCTATTCCTTTTTGGTCTACCATGCATAGATTTAACTGTTAGTGGTTCAATACATAGATGGTCTGTCACATCCGTTCCCTAATTATAGGTACATTTACATTCATTTTTGCATTACATTTACATATATGTTAATAGAATTTAAGTATAAGCTAGTATATGTACAGTTAGACTAATGTATTAAGTTAAGTTATGACTTGTTCTCAATTAGTGAGTGTGAATTTTTTATTTTTAATGACACTTAAAATGAATGAAATATTGAGAATAAAAGAGATATGGAGTTGAAATGAAGTAAATGATAAGAATTTAAATGTTAGTAAGAGATGAGGACTCAATAGAAGCAAATAGTCATCCTAGAATGCATAATTGAAAGCTTGAAGATGAATAGGAAGTAAAGCCATTTCATTAAGGATATAAATGGATATTTTGCAACTTGACATATCCATTTTAGGGCTGCCATCTCCTCCATTTCGTGGTCATCTCCTTGGCAACCATTTTTGTTAAAGAACATAATAGAAAAGAAGAGAAAGAGGGAAGTTAGAGGGGCTGCTTGAATTCTTCAAGTTTAGGCTTGATTTGAAAGTGGAATTTGGTGATACAAAAAACTTTTCAAGCTGGAAATTTCATCCTAAAAGCCTGCTCTAATTGATTTGGTAAGTAATTTAAGTGTTTTAGTTTATTTCAATTAGGGTTCATATACAATAGTTCTCAGGCTGATTTTTGCTGATTTTTCAGTCTTGGTATTTTAATCATAACTTGAGATAAAGAGCTCCAAATTGAGTGATATTTAATGCTATGGTGATTTTGAAGAGTTTTCTAAAAAAGTTTCTCTTTGACTCAATCTTAATCAATCTTTATGTTAGTTTAATCAAAGGAAACATTTTAATGCTCAATTTTTCAGATTCTTTAAGCTGATTATAATACGACCCTTATAGATTTCTTTATGGTTTTCCAATTGAAGCAAAATTTTTATGGAATAGTCTAGAAATATACATCTAAGATTGATTAAAATTTAAGTTGAAAATTCCTTTTCTATAAGTCTCAAAAAATTTTCAAATTCAGCTTTAAAAGCAGTGATTTTGATTACGTGAATAAGTTTTACAGAGTTTATGAGTTAAAACTAGTTTAGATACTTTTTGTATCTCTTGAGCTAAAAAACTCTAAATTAAGCTTGGTTTAGTTCTAAGAAAACTTAAAATAGTTATCTAAAACTTTTTAGTTTTGATATAGAGATTATTATGATGGAATAGTGGTCTAACTGACCTGTACTTTTTATTGCTCAATCTATCTAAGTAATTGACTTGTTTTTAATGCGACCTATATAATTTTATTTGTGATTATTGAATAGAAGTGAAAACTTTATTGAAGGTACTAGACACAAATATCTAAGTTTTTTTAAAATTTTAGGTTAAAATTATTCTTCTACAGGTTGGAGTAATTTTTCTAATATAGGCTTGAAAACCGGCCTTGTAGAGTTAATAAGGCTGGTTTGTAGAGTTAAGTTAATTTGCATATTTTGCATTTAGTTTGGGGTTTTCATGGTTAGGTCAGTATATGAGATTCTTATATTGATGATTTATAAATGAAATTTCTTATGTTAGGTGCTGGAAAAGGCAAAGGAAGTGCAAGTGCAAATTAAGCAAATTCGGTGAGCCATATTTGTGTGTTTATAGGTTGTTTGGTGAGTAGATATTCAAGCCCCTTAAATTTTTTTATATCAACAATGAAATGAGCTTTTGATGTTTTTTTATGAACTTGATTTGACGTATTGAAATTGATTTAATTCGGCTTGTTGTTACTTGAATTATTCAAGCTTTGAAATAATAAAAAGGTTTCAAATTCACAAGTGAAAAGTGTTACTACATTATGCCTTTATTTTGCAATATGAATGAGATTTATTTTGGATACTTAATGATTTAAATGAGATTATAATCAGCTTGATTTCATTCCTTTGAATTTTGATGAGAAGTGGTTTGATTTTTAATACTATGATCAGCTATAAATGCAATAGAATGGTTTTCATTAATTTTGGATGAAATGAAATTTGTTTTGTGTATTACCTCCCTATATGAGATGAATGAATGTATTGAGGTGATATATGCACATTTGAGATTATATTGGTTGTTGCAATAAACAATAGGGCACTTGATTGCAGGACGGTGAAGGAAGAAAGGCCATTCCATGCTAATGTAGTTGAAGGGTTAACCTTTAAGTGTACTTGGAAAGTGAGTTTGTGATGGCCTGTATGTTATGGTTGGGTTGTGATGCTTATTACAAGGATGGTTAATACAAATGAAAGGTATGTTTGAAAGCAAGATTGAATTGGATATTTTGAGTGAATGATAATTTGATTATTAATACTTTAGTATTTTTAATTTGAGATGTTTATTATATTTAATTTAGCTAAACTATTTTCTACTTGTAACATCTATTCATTGAGTATTTTTGTACTTATTTTACTTTATTTTATAAGTTTTTTCAGATAGCTAAGCTTGATAGTTGGTGAACTGAGTTGAGTGACTGTAGATAGATGTCCAGAATAAGGTTGGCAAACAATCCTCATTAGAGTAGTCTTTTCTTTTATTTATTTTTTTATTTGTTGTCTAAGTGTTGTAGAATATTGGTGGTTAAGCCATATTTAAAAATGTGATATTTATGTTATCCAAATATTTTTTACATATTTTATTAATCATAAATAATATTTTACTATTCATAAATACGTATTTTTACTATTCATAAATAGTACTTCATTATAAAAAAATATGTAATACTTTAAAAGTTCTTATTCTTTAAATATAATATATGTATAAAACTAAACTTTTATAAGAGATTAATTTTGAATCCTCTTGCAAATTATTTTGTGATTAGTTTTAAATGTCCATCTCGAGCTATGTGAGACGAGGTGTGACATGGTCTTTGTCCTTTCATAATTTAATACCTAGCACACATTGTATATATTGTGTGTATGTCTTCAGGTATATGTCCTTGCGATACCACTTGGAGATAAACTCTGCTAGATCTATATTTCTGTGATATATAGCAGAAATAGTATGTAGACAGGGTATTCCCTTCAGCTGTTAAAATTGACATGTGCACTCTTCTTTCTTTAAATCCACTGTGAGACCATATGGCTCATATTGCACCTTGAAACCTGAATCTCCATTCCATAAAATGTCACACTTCATAGATTTTTCTTTATTTTTTTAAAACCTGTCCATTGCTATTAGAGAAATATCATATATCCAGGTTTTGGCAAAATTATTCATAACTTGAATCTTCTACATTAGCTTTGCTCTGATCTCCTCACACATAGTCATAATTGACTTATGTCTTGTTGCCAATATCCAAGCATTGAATGTCTCACACATATTATTCCCTAGTACATCACTCTTTGTTTCACATCCTTGATAACATCTAACCCATCTCTCTTTATTATAGCAAAGGAGGTCCTTAACAATTCCTCTTCCAAATTTACTTAATTCGTGCAAATTATCCCTTAATTATACTTCAAAGCTACTTCTAGCACACAACCAAAAAAAATTTCTTCATTCTTTTCCTCACCATTTTTTTGCTCAATTAGACCAAATATGTCTACCACACATCCTATGTTCTATATAAGGCAACTCAGTCTCAATTGCAGGGACTAACCCCTAACAACAAAAGTAGAAAATAAATAAATAAATAATAATAATAATAAATAGAAATATTCAATATTAATGAGGTTAAGTTACTCACCTTTTGCATATCTGTCATGAGGAAAAAACCTTCTCTAGTTCCTATATCCAAATCATCTCACAAAACTCTTAAAAACCAGCTCCATGTATCCTTGTTTTCAACCTGAACCACTGCCCATGCCACAACCATTTGCCCATTCCTATCCTTTGCAATAGCTGCCAAAATCTATCCTCTACAAATAACCTTTAAAAAGCATCCATCCAAGCCAATGACCTTTCTACAACCCTCTTTGAAGCTTTTTTTTAGAACATAAAGGCAAATATAAAATATGTCAAAAAGTATCTTCCCTAGCTAGCTTAAGGTGTCTGTCTTTACAAAGCAGGTGCAGCTTGGATTAGAGGCTGATTTCATCTACATACCATTGTATCTTATTGTATTCCTCAACATAATTTCCCATAAATTAAGACATCACCCTTAATTTTGCTCTTCCACACATAGGTAGCCCAGCTTTAACCTTTAATTGCTTCTAACACAACTCTTGCAGTTGCCATAACTTTATCGAAGGTTGTGACAAAATTCTTTCTGTGAAGAAATTGGTAAAAAAATTTGAAATGCATAACTTGTTCTTATTTGTTCTACCACACTCATGCACTAGATTATATGTCTTAAGTGTGAAATCTTTAGTGTTCCCATTAACACTTTCATGTAAATGCCAATTATAACTTTCTTTCTTGCAAGTCACCCTCACTGTATGAGAATCATTAGGTCTCAATCTTAAAACAATTCCTCTCATCACAACATACTTGGCCACAGCTTCCCCAAATTACACTGCATTTTCAAAAATCATTTTAAGTTGCCAAACTAGTATTTCAAAAGTGGGATCATATTGAACTCTACAATTTTATGTTCTTTCAGGCACCTCATTGTCACTCAAATCTCCACCAACACTAATGTCACTATCTGGATCATCACTATCAAAATACTTCTCATTACTAGCAACCTTGCCTACATATCTATTCCCTACCTCCCTTGTATCATCATGCCCAACATCAATGCCAGCTTCTCCAAGCTCAATGTGGTCATCAGCAATTGTATTTCCCCTGTTTGGTCTTCTTTTTCTAAAGTTTTGAAGCTCTTTTCTAGCAACTAGAACTTCTTATTAATATCACTACCTTCATCTTTAGTATGTACAATTTCATCTATAGGAGTGCTTCACCACCTGTGTTACTGTCTTTTTCACAATTATCAACTTTATAAGCTTCATTTGCCCTTTTGTAAGGCTTATCCACACTCTGCTTAGCCTCCCCATGTTCAGCTAATCTTTACTCAGCCTCCCTTTAGTTTGCCAACCCTTGCTCAGCCTCTCTTTGCTCAGACAACCCTTGCTTAATGTCCTCTAGCTCTGCCTCTCTTTCCTTGGACACACATTTTGTAGTACCAACTCTTTTGTTTCTTTTTATATCACTTCTACTTAGACTAACTATAGCCTTATATTCTTTAATTGCCTTTGTCTTATTACCCCCTTTAGTTTTTTAACAAAGATTTTCAGCCCCTACTTTTTCACCCCTTACTTTTTCACCATATCCATTCATCAAAACTTCAACATATACTTACACCATACCATTACCCTTCTTCACCTATTGTAATAACTCCATAAACTGCCTATCATCTACCATTTCTCACGGTCCATTAGTCAAAGGCAGTCCATTTGCCTTGTATAATAACTTAACCTCAGTATAGCCTAGTTTTTCCATTTCATCAACCAAGTCTAGATACTCAATTTTGTCTAAATCTAGTCCATGTTTAGGCATTATTTCCCCACCTACATAAATTAGCTCATCTCCCACTAAAGAAAAATGACCACCATGATTATAATATATAGAAAATGTGTCCGTTCTGCATAAAAAAATTAAAATAATATCACTAACATTACTAAATAGATTCAATCCCTAAATTATGTGACTTTTCTATTTATTATAATAAGTAATGAAAAAAAAGCATGCTTTAACATATGAGCATAATAAAGTTGCAGTGTATGCAACAAACAAAACCTAACTTTAACCTATATTAATGAAAATACCAAGTTATAAGACACAATATTTATTTTCACATTGAGGCTAAAAATGTACCTTCATTTCTTTATAAACCTATCTTCTAGCTCTGTTTCTCTTTGGAAGATTGTCTATCTTCTTTCTACTTTAAGTGTCTAACATAGTCATTTAAGCTTTATTTCTTTTTCCAATATAAAGCTTAGGTTATTTTCTTTTTGATTTTATAACAAATAACTACCAATAATACTAAGTGAAGCTTATTCCTTGAATCAAAAACTTAAGAGTTAAAGGTTTTAAGCTGAAATAAACACTCATAGCTTCATTCAATCAATTTAGGGATAAAAATTTTAAGGTTTTAGATTCTTAAGCTTTAGTTACTAAGTAGGAGTTAAAGGTTTTTTTTTTTTGTCGAAAAAGTGGAGTTATGGAGTTATAGGTTTAAGGCTTCACTTAAGTAAAAGTCAAATTTTCACTTTAAACACATGTTGTCCATGTATCATCCTAATTAGCATGACTCAGCAACACACGCATGTTTTATTTACAACACATTCTAGCAGGTGTTCATATATCATGTTATAGCTAAGTTCAGGTGGTAATTTGGCAAAAGTGAAAGTACAGGTAGCAAAATGACCAATTGTGGCAAGTTTAGGGCGCTCCATATGTATTATGCCCACTTTCTTATTTAAACTTACCCATGACACACTCTTTCACACATATATTAACTCTTTTATATGTACACTAACACACATATGACACACTTACCTTTTTACACATACACTCACTCACTTTTTTACACACACTCTTACAAATGAGGATGGTGGTATTTATAACTGAGGGTTAGGTATTATTCCCACCTCCTTATTAACACTCCCACTTCCTTACTAACATTCCCACCTCCTTACTAACACCTTTATAAGGGAGCCTTATCTTTTTATTTTCTCTTATCCTTATCTTCTTGGATTCTCTATACACTACTACAACATGCTAAATCACTCCACACAACTCTCTAAACACTACTTCAATATATAAGAGAAGGCCCTTAGCATCAACTCTATTGTCTTCAATCTTTGGAACTCCTCGTCTATCTTAATCATGAACATTACTTTCCTAGCTTTGATCTTCCACTTCTTTAATGGTTCAACATCTACCTTTAAAGCCAACGTACTCTCACTTCCACCAACTACTTCCCATAAATCTTAACCTTGGAGATACGACTCCAAACATGTCGACCACATACTATATTTATAATTGTTTAACTTCTTGATACTACCCAATATGAGATCCATCTCGTGACTTGGGACTTCTCTCAACCAAGCAAGCAATCGGCTTCACAATACCACTCAACTATGCATAAGATAATTACCCCTTAGGACACTTCGCTATCTTAAACTAAATAACTCATTTGGGCCCTTAACCATCCTGCTTTGATACCACTTGTAAAATATATGGAGGATAATAAATTTACTTTTATTATATTAAATAAATTTTAGTACAAGAGTATTTGTATACACTCACACACTAATATTCTCATAAACACTCAAGACACTTTCTCATTAGATTAACCCATATTTAAGACCCTGAACTTTGACACTTTATTTTATTAAGCCCTTAAACTTTTATTTTTTAAAAGGCCCTCAAACTTTTATTTTTGTTTAGTTTGAGGACTAAACTAATATAACGGTTAAATTTTGAATTTGTGCTCCAAAAATCCATTTCTTCTTTCTCCCACGTGGAGTTAGCTTGTTAACGTGGCTGTTTCGTTAATGATGTCAACTTATCATTGACGTCAATGTGGAAGGTAGTTTTTGAAGACAAAATCCTAGGGTTTTAGTGTTTAGCTTAAAGAAATCAAGCTTTTGTTCTCCTTCCTCTTATTCTCTAAATCAAAATTCCTCCTTCCTCTGATTTTCCAAATACTTGCTGAAATTAAGAAGCTAGGAGTACATAATAAGATTTTGGTTGAGAAAGATGGCAAGTGGTGATATTGTAAGTCCAAGCTCTCATTAAGGTAGAAATTAAGAAGACATTGTACAATCTATTTTTGAAGAAACTATGGTATACTGCAACTGCGGACAGAGAGCTCCTTTACTAATTTCAAGAATTGAAGCCAACCCTGGTAGAAAATTCTATGGGTGTCCTCATGTGGTAAATTTTTAAACTTGTTATTTAAACTGACACTGGTTTGTGTTTACATAGGGCATATTGATTTGGATTAACAATGATAGATTTTCATTTTATAGGTTGGGCATTGTCAATTTTTTTAAATGGCATTATGAATGGCTAAGTGAGCAATCTCTGACAATGGTGAATGAACTTCGAGCTTTAAACACGCATTTGTCAAATTTAAAAGTTAACTCTGATCAAGACCAAAGTGCAATGGTGTCTTGGAATGAGCTGGATTCATTGCAAAATGAAGTGCATCAACTGGAAATGTAAAATTTCGAATTAAGCCAAGCTGCTAATACTACAAGGATTAGTAGAGATTTTAACAGAGCTAGCTTCTTCATTGTTGTTACTCTATTAGTGATCAAATTGTTTAAGTGAAGTTTGTTAGTTATTGTTAGTGTGTTTGTTTGTTAATGTTAATGCTTTATTCAAGATGTGTGTAAGGTGTGAGTTAGTGTTCAGGTGTTGGGTTAGGTTTAGTATTAAGCTTGTGTAGTGGTTAATAGTGTAATTTGAGTCTCAAATTATATAATTTTTATAAGTTAAGTTAATGAAGTAATAAAGTACTTTTAATTATATACATTGTCATTGAACTTGTGTATTTAAGTAATGAAATAGATGTTCATGGTTTGAACATGCTATAACCACTTATTTTAGTTATGTTATGCATAAAACATATACAATTGTGACATAATAAGCAATTGTAAAAGCTCAAGACTATAAAATACCCCTTACTATATAAGTAGTCATTAAAAGGCTTCATTAGCTGTTAAAGTTGCAATACAGGCATACTAAATCCAAAAATGTATTCCAAGCACTGGATAGAACTTAACTTGCAAAATGAAAACACACATGCATTTTGCAGGTCAACTATACCAAAACCATATACCAAAAAATAGTTTTTTAACACAATATACTATTACTATCTAACAAGCTTCTTTATATTCTATCACTTTGGCAATTGGTACCCCTGAGTAACCCACTAATTTGCAAACTTGAAAGCTACCCCTTGCTACTTTAAACACTACTTTCAAGTTGGTAATTTTTTTCCCTTTGTGGTCCCCTCACTATCTGCAGTCATTACACCCACAGATGTTTGCATTTCTGTTGAAGTTTGAAATAATCTTTGAGGAAGTAGTGTTGATTGATGTCCTTTAAATTTATGAGTCTTCCTTTTATAATTCTTTCTTACTTTCTTTGGAATATAAAATATGCCGTATCTACATAACTCACTTGATTCTAAAGCTCCTTCAGTGTTAGTATTGTTGGTGCCTCCTTCATGTCAACATGAATTCCTAACTATGACTTTAGATGGACTTTTGGCTCTATCTTTGTTGCAACCTATGGTAGCTTTTTTTTCCTTCATTTTCCATAATTGTAGAAATTAATAACATAAAAATTATATAAAAGCACTCACTCATTGACTGCACTTACCTTGCTTAGTCTTGCTCTTGATAGTGCTAAACACATCTTTTACAAACTTATGGACTGTAAATTGAACAACACTCTGTCCCTTTTTGCCCTTTACCCTTGAACTGTTTGTTATTGAAGCATTCCTTATGCCATCTATTCCACTTGTTTGAGTGTTAACCTAAAATAAATAGCAAAATTTTGTTTAGATAGCTACTAATGAAATAGGCACATGCATCTATATAAAATCCATACTTCCATCACTTAGTCAACTTTGGATTTCTTTCACTTTTTAACCTGTGAAGCATCAAAATAAATTTCAAATGCCTTCAAATATTAAAGAATAATAAAATTTAATTAAAACTTTAAAATAAATGAACCTGTGTAGTAGCAGTCCTCTTAGGGCAGCTTTTGACATCATGACCTAGATTTTTCCACACTTGGCACTTTATAATTATCCTCCCTTGCCTTGTTGGTTTACCACCCTTCTTAACTTCATCTTTGTCTTTTCTTCTCAACATTTTTGGCCTACTAAGTAGCTTTCTAAAAGTTGGACGTAAAATTGGCTCTTTGTTCCCTTTTGCCCAAACATCTCTACCCCTTAAAGGCTATATCATATATGCATATGCCTTTAAATAGGTATCCTTGTGATACCAATGGAAAATAAAGGATTTTGGCTTTTTGTCAACACTGTGCAGTGCACTGATAGTATGGGGACATGGAATGCTGTTAAGTCCCATTCCTTGCAAGTACATGTGTGTGTCTCTAAGTGCATAGTGTGCCTATTGGCAACATAATATATGCTTGTTACCTTGAATCCATCATCTCCATTGAGCTCTACAAACCATTTATTAGTTGCCTCTTTATTCTTCTCTAATTTTTCTAAGGCTCTTGGAGCAATGTCAGAAATCCAACTCCTTACAAATTGCCTCTTTTTCCAAATTTTGTTCATAACTTGTCTTCTAATGATATCCAACATTGAAATTATTGGCTTGCTTCTTGCTTCCAAGATCCATCCATTATATGTTTCTGAAAAATTATTGTCAACCATGTCACATTTGGCTTCAGTTATGAAAAAGGCCTTGGTCCACTCTTTCAAAAGGTACTTAAACACATCTTCAACAATTCCCTCACCTAATTTCTTTAATACTTCAAGGTTAGCTTTCAGCTAGTTTTGATGCAAGGTTGAGAAGTTATCCTTGGTTTTAACAGAATTGCCAAGAATTTACTATTCACCATTTTGTTCCTATTAACTCTAACACAATTGTGATTATTATGGTAAGTTTTAACAATAAAAGTGCCATTTAAGTTATCTATCGAACCAAATAATGTCCATAGACACTTATCCTTGCACCGTGCCCGCACCCGTTTTCATTCATTCTTTATAGAATGGATCTTTAATCCTTTCATTATAGTATGTTTTACAACTGCAAACCTAAATTGTTAGATGTTTTTAAAGCTCATTGCAAGACTAAACACAAGGATCTTAGCTTCAGCATTAAACTTGAGCCTTGAGTTAGGCCTTCTAAGTGCATCATCTGCTACTTCTTTGTCACTCTCATTATAATAACTCCACAAATCATTGTTGTCCAAATATTATGAGCTGCCAGCACTCCTATCATCCTCTCCAGGTCTGTCCATTAAATTTGCATCTTTATGTTCAATAGCTTCTTCATCAACAGCTGCTTCATCATCAACACCTATTTCAACCTTTTCATTAACACCTGTTTCAGCTGCTACTTCAGAATTTTGGTTTTTTTCCTTGTGTTTCTAGCTACCCTCATTTCCATATCCTTCCTCACATTTTTCCTAGCTGCCTGTAACTCTTTCTCTTCATTATCACTCAAGAAGTTAACAAGCATTAGAAACTCATCAGAGGTTTGATGAGCTTCATCATCAATACCTTCAAAAGCTACCTCTTCATTCTCTCCTTGACTTAAAGATTCTAGATTTCCACCTTAACTCAATCCTACATTTGTTTTTCCCTCATCTTTACTCTATCTTTTAGCTGCATCCTTTTCTCTATGTTTCACATATATTTCTAGTTCATCACCACCAACCAAAGTCTAAGCTATTGAACATGCATCATTATCAATTTTTATTTCTTTAAACTTCCCACTATCTAGCTCCTTATAATAAATCCCTTTAATATCACTAGACCCAACCTCTTTAACATATGTAAGAAAATTGACATAAGACATGCAATCTATGTCAAAATACAATTCGATCACTATCTCTCGCCCACCTATATAATCCTCTGCATTTTTTCCTTCAAACTTCCCTCAATGTCTTATTGCCAATGCAATAGTAACACTACCCATCATGCATCACCTATGGTTAAAAAATAAAAAATTAAATTATAAATGCCTAAAATAGTTTTGTACTCTATTTGTTAGCAATTTTTAATGAAAAAACACATTTTTTATACTTATATTGTCTCTATTCCTCATTTGCTTTATGTGTTGGACCACCACTTACACTAAAAAAAGCATACACTTTACTAAAGGACATATAAAATTGGCCACCACTCACAAACTTTATTATACATAATGACACTATACTACAGACAATGACACTATCTAGGGAAAAAAAGGTTAACCTTTAACTCAAAAGTACTTGTGTGGACCACCAAACTTTGGCGTTTCTTTCTTCTTCAAAGCCAACCAAAATTTCTTTTTCAAAGATGGTCCACTCACTATATATTGCATACAAGTTTGAAACCAGGATAGATTTGAAATTCTGTGTTAAAAAAAGCTCAATGATTCTTAGCCTTTAGCATTTCTCCCTTGTTCAATGTGAACCAAAATTCCTTTTTCAAATTTCTTCTCCTCACTATATAATGCATACAAGTGTAAAAGCAAGAACGATTTGCTTCGATGTGTTTAAAAAATTTTTGGTGTTACCCAGATTAAGCTTCAAGAAATCTAAGGTTTAAAGAAGGAAGAAGCTTTTTGAAATCTGTTCTGTCTCTCTCTCTCTCTCTCAACTGTGAGCTTTTTTAGGTCCTTAGTGTATTTTCAAGATTATTTACACATGTTTAATTTTCTCTCTCCAAATCACCAACTTTAATTATCCCACTTAGCCTCATTCTTCCTAATCAGTTGAGTGAAATTTCCACCTCACGTTGCTTACACTAATCACATGTGCACTTAACAACATTGATTTACAATCTCGACAATTCTGTTAGTTTAGTCCTCAAACTAAACAAAAATAAAAGTTTAAGGGCCTTTTAAAACAAAATAAAAGTTCAAGGGCTTAGTAAAATAAAGTGTCAAAGTTCAAGGGCTTAAATATGGGTTAATCCCTTTCTTATTTAAACTCACCCATTGCACACTCTTTCACACATGCATTAACTCTTCCATGACACACACACTCTTTTATACATACATTAACACACACATGACACACTTACCTTTTTACACATACACTCGCTCACATTTTTACATACACTCTTACAAATAAGGATGATGGTATTTATAGGTGAGGGCTGGGTACTATTCCCACCTCTTTATGAACACCTCCATAAAGGAGCCTTATCTTCTTATCTTCTCTTATGTTTATCTTCCTTTATCGTTATCTTCTTTTATTCTTATCTTCTCTTATCTTTATCTTTTTAAATTCTCTACACACTACTACAACATGCTAGGTTACTCCACACAACTCTCTAAACACTACTGCTATATGTTAGAGAAGGGTTTAGAGTTGGTAATGTATTCTTCATTTAAAATTTTTAAATTTCATAATTTTAATTAATTGTTTAAAAAATTAAAATTTCAACAAAAATTGGAAAAACTTTGAGGCCAAAATAGAAATTTAAAAAAAATTGTCATACACATGTATTGTGTTCCTATTTTTTATACAACTGAGCATATTTTCTTATAGTAACATGGTATATCATTGAAGTACAACCACCACCAATGTACTCAATTCCTTCAACTGTACAGTTTGGAAGACTTAAAAATGCATTTATCTCTAAAGGATGCAGCAAAAGCAACAACATAAAGCAACTAAGTCAATTATAGCAGGCAAAATTTATTTTTAAGCCCTTAAATTATAGTGATTTTTTTAATTGAATCCCTATTATTGCATTGCATTGAGGCCCTATGTTATTATTTATGCATACATTGAGCTCCAATTTCACAAATCCATATTTTTTATGAAATTTTTAGAAGCTCAATGTATTACATAAATAATAATATAGGGGGTTCAATGTATATATAAATAATAGTAAATGGACTCAATGTATACATAAATAATAGCATAGGTGCTCAATGTAATATAATAAAATGATAGAGACTCAATAGAAAAAACCGCTATAGTTTAAGGGCTTAAAAATGATTTTTGCCATTATAATATTATCGTCACCATCTCCACTATTAACCTAAGGCAATGATGCAATCATGCATCACTGCTAGTAGATATGCACCTTTTCTTTAACAGTGTGCGTCGTTGCTCAGGTTTCCCTCCATAGTTGCTCTCATCAGAGTTGACAGACTGGCATTATCCAGCATCGAAGATGGCTAAATATAACAACTCAGTTAGCTGGAAAGTGTTAACCAACCAAATTGTTGTACAGGTCAAGGCTCTGTATTTCTTCCGAGAAGTTCGAGAAACTTGTCACGTGTGAGATGAAACAGAACAACTTTAAGGCAGTTAACAGAATGCTGATACAGGGCTATCTATATGATTTATATACAAACGTTCACCACTAATTCAGTTGTTCAGCGCATAGATTGCACAATTGAGTTTTGTATGTTATTAAAATAATCAAAGTGATGACATGATATTGTCCAACATGACGTTATCATGCTTTCATTTCATGTACAATTTGCATAATAAAATGTTCTGAAGTAGCGAAAGACATACAATTATGAGTTACCTATCTTGGTTTTGCTGATAACTTGTGAAAGGTACCAAAAAATAAGTAATAACAAGAATACATACAATCGTCAATGAAATCGAACAACTTTCGCCGCCAATTAGTGTTGATGTAGAGAAGAGAAACAACACCAAGGAAGAACATCACGTTCGCAGCAGCAAAACTTGCTTTGAAGACCACAGGATCAATTTTATACCATTTCTCTTCACCTGAATCGGAAGATACTGCTGGCGACTCAGCAACAGGACTGCAACTTTTCACTAATGGAGGTCCACAGAGAAATGGGTTTCCATCATAGCTGCTATTTTCAAATGTCCCAAATTGTGCTTTCCTATCTGGAACTCTACCTGACAAGTTGTTGTGAGCCACAGAGAACACTTGCAGAAAAGTTAGATCGACCAAAGCAGAAGGAATATCACCAATTAGATTGTTGTAAGAGAGGTCCAGGCTCTCCATTTGTCTCAGACTTGAAAAGGTAATTGGAATGGAACCTGTCAACTGATTGTGGAATAAGTTTAAAGCACGAATCGACCTTAGTTTTCCTAGTTCAGGTGGTATTTCACCAGTTAGCTGGTTACATGACAAATCCAATCCAGACATCAAGTCAAGAATACTTCCTTCGTAAACATTGGTCCTGGTTTTAGTAATAAACAAACCTTCAACTCGTTTCATGATATCCATGTTGTTCTGATGGATGATGTCTGGCTGCAGAAGACCCTCGAAGACATATGTTGTAGACCTAGGTAACAAGACATTGAGGGACAATCCAAGAATGAAGTGATATTCCTTTATATTCCTAAAAGTGATATTACTGAGACAAGAATGTATTGATCCAGAAAATGAGTCATTGGAGAGGTCCAACATGCCCATATTATTAATTTGACATAGTTGATCAGGGACAGAACCACTCAAATAGTTCCCTCCTAACAGAAGAACTCTCAGATCAGAATTAACCACAACTGGAGGTCGAACTTCACCAGACTAGAAATTATTTTTAAGATTCAGAGTCAGCAAATATGAGATGTTGAGCAATGTCCCCGGGATAGGTCCTGTGATTCTGTTCCCTTGCAAGTTGAGATGATTTAGATTTGAAAAGTCAGAAGATGGTAAAGGGCCTGTAAGAGAGTTACAAGAAAGGTCCAGGAGCACAACTGATGAAGCTAGCAGTTCACAGGAGATTTTACCTTTAAAATCATTATCTCGCATGCTGACTGCTAAAAGTAATGAATTGTTACTGCCAAGGAAGCTAGGAATCTCACCTGAGATGTAGTTGCTACTGACATCAATATTATATAGATTGGAGAACTAAGAAATCCCACTTGGTAGAGTGCCGGTGAATTTATTTTCACCCAGTTGCAAGGATGCCAAGTTACTTAGGTTGAGATTTGATATTTGGCCATGCAGTCTATTATTTGATAGATTCAGAACATTCATGCTGGAGCAATTTTCTGCAAACTTCTCTGTAACTTCTCCTCCAAAATTGTTGCTAGAAAGATCTAAAAACATCAAATAGGGCACGTTGCCCACTGAGGAAATAGTACCTTCAAGAGCATTTTCAGAAATATCAAGGGCTATCACCTTCGGAAGCATCGCCCCTATATTTTCTTGAAGCTGCCCATGGAAATGATTATCTGAGATATCCATCTCAAAGATGTTACCACAATAATTGGGAGATAAATGAAACTGACCATAGAAAGAATTAAATTCTAAGACTCGTAAAGTCCAAATTGATGTTGTTTTCAAGCAACCAGATGGGGAACGTTCCTGTCAGGGTGTTGTGGGAGAGATCAACTACTCTTAGATGAAACTGGTGAGTGAGAAACTCTGGAAGCTCGTTCAAATTACAATTTGGTATCACAAGAATGGCCAACTGGAAGTTAGGAAGCCAACTTGAATGTTCAGCTTCAACTTCCAACTTATTATTATTATCACTTCCAATCATCACTCACTGCTTTCAGGTTGGTGTGATTAGCAATTGAACTGAAAGAAAAGGAGCCTCAAAAAGATTGTAGCTGAGATCAATGTACTCGAGGGATGAAAGGGGAGATATCAATGTTGAAGATATTTTTCCTTCAAGTAGGTTAAATGAGAGGTCTAACAGTCTAAGAGATGTTAAACTGCTGAGACAAGGTGGAAGAGCTCCACTAAGATTGTTCTGACTGAGATCCAGCTCTTTAAGGTTCTTCAGTTCACAGAAACCTGCAAAAGTATTATTTCACAGAAACAATATCCGTCATGTTTCAGCCATGGGGTGGGTTGCCTGTGCACCTTGATTTCCAAAAGGTATCCAAATATATACCTTGTTTGCGTTAAATACAAAGGTGGCCACCAAACTTTACACTTATTATAATTTGAATACTAAATTTCAATTTGTTTCTTTAGAGTCACCTAACTTTGATTTTTTTTAAAGGTACTGTCAAAAATTTTTAGTCCCCTAAATTTCACTTAAAACCATTTTAATCTCTCAATCTCTTTATCTTTTCAATTTAGTCCATAAATTATAAAAAGTTTGAAAGTTTACTTCTTCTAAACTTTGATACCATTCAAAATGAGTTTGCTCTTACTAATTTGAATCAAAATAATTTTCAAATTTTTCCTTATTTCTTATAAATATATAGAAAATATAGACTTATTTGAAAAAAAAAATAGTAATTTGAAAAAAGTTTAGGGTTTAGGTACCAAAAATAGTAATTCAGAATTAAATTTCTTTAATTCTGAATTAAAATAGTAATTATTAGTTGTTTAGGTACCAAAAAAATTTTTAGTAACTGTAATGAAATGAAATATAAGTTTAGTATCTAAAGAGATACAAATTGAACTTTAATAACTGAATTGTGCATTTGACCCTACCTTCTTCAAGTAAAGATCTATCAAGCCTATTTTCGGCCAAAGATAAGGCTTTGAGCGAAGCCATACGCCCAATGGATGAAGAAACATGTCCAGATAACTCGTTACTCAAATCTAGGATTTCTAAGTTCAAAAATGTTAGAAACATATTTTTCTCTTTAGTCAGCATATGAAACAAGGCTTAGTTATCATTACCTTCAATTTTAAGTGGACCAATGAGAAATTCATAATCTTCAAGTTGTTTAACTTAGCTAATTCTGCAACCAAACAAGAAAGCACATGAAATCCAAGGAACATCAGATACTGATAGCATCAAAAATGCCTTTCCTTCTTTAGAACAACAGTCAGTTAACTGGATTGAACTAAAATCTCAATCTCACACTTTTAACATCAAAGCTAATCATAAAGATTCACAATGAGTGTTGTCTGATAGGCCTGCTTACTCTTTACATACCTTGAACTGGTAAGGTACCATTTAAAATATTAAGGTTGAGGTCCAACTTTTTCAAATTGTTCATGTATGTTATATCTTGTTAAAAGAAACAAGAAGCAAAATAAACTGAGTGAAAAGTAGATAAATTCTAAAAATTCATAATAAGTAATAAAGCAAATGTACATACTGATTGGAACGGTTCCTCCCATCAAATTTCCTCTAAGATCTAGACTCCTAAGAGATGTGATTGCACCTAATGACTGTAGAACACTTTTGTTGAACTGGTTACCAACAAGGTTCAGGGTCTCCAACTTTTTAAATTTTGACAAATCTTCAAAAGTAGCTAAAATGATAGTTATCTGCAATAATTAAGTAGGAAGCCACATCATATGTATATATTCTTTAATTTAAATATCTTCTGATCCCATGGAGCCATTGAAGCTGTTATATGATAAATCTAGAAATTTTAGGTTTTTAAGAGCTACTAGATCTGCATTCAAAAATATAAATTTAGAAATTCAATCTTGGTCATTGATCATTAACCCAAAAACCAAACCATATATGGTTTATTTAAGGTCTGCCTTGATATCAAAGAGGCTCAACCTATCTTCCTCTAAACAGCTTTGACACCCACTTAAAACTATTGCAATTACCAGCATCCATAAACTGTAATTTGACGTTAGCTTCTCCATTCACATAGACATTACTTTTTTTCCCTTTCTGATACTCGAAGAAATATATGATAGTCAACTTGTTGATTTGTAGATAATCAGATATGCTTACTTAAGGAGATTTTTGTCCAGAACATTACACTTTACAACTAATCACATTTATGATATATACTCCAAAATATTTCACACTCAATTAATAAATATAATGCTCCCTTCCTAGCCTAATAGTTCAGATGATAGATATTATAAGGATGACATCATAAGTTAGATCTCTTCCCGCTTAACCTCTAGTTGTTCCATATATATCCAAAATTCATTAAATTCTAACTAATCTGATTCAACTCAAATAGGACCACAAGAGTAACAAAAATCCCTTAACAACTAATTTAATCTAGTAACATATATTAGAACTCAAACGTGATACTTCATGTAAGCAAGAATAACTCATGCCCATTAATCTCAATGTTTGTTTGTTGGTATTTATGTGTTATAAATTTTAATTAGGATGTGAAATATGCCAAAAGTATATAAATATCACAACCATTTAAGGGGAACCTTGGCAAATTAGCTTTAGAAAAAATAACAAAGTATAAATGATAAAAAGAAAAATTTTAATTAGTAATGAATCCAAAGCGATTGCTGCTTTTTGATAGGTTCCACTTGCATTCTTTAATCTAAAGGGCATCACCTTATAGCAATATATCTCCCATTTTATAATAAAAATAGTTTTGATTTTATCCATAACTAACATCGTTATCTTATTATAACCTGAAAACTCATCCATGAAAGAGTACATTGCACTAGATGTTGCACTATCAACAATCACATCAATATGGAATGAAGGAAAGTCATCCTTTGGGCATGCTTTACTTAGATCTCTGAAATCTACATACATCTAAACTTTTCATTTTTCTTGGGAACTAGTACTATGTTTGCCAACCATTGAGGGTACTTTACCACTTCTAGAAAATTAGCCTGAATTTGCTTAGCAATTTCTTACCTTATCTTTTCTGTCCACTATGGTCTTAGCCTATGAAGTTTTTGCTTAATAGGTTTAGCTTTTGGATATATTAGAATGCGATGCTCTATAATTTCTCTATCTAAACCTAGCATATCCTTATATGACCAAGCAAATACTACCTTTCTTTTTGTTAGTATTCTCTCAAATTTTTCCCTCTTTTCATGAGTTAAATCATGTGATATAGAAATGTGCTTTGGTTATTCATTTATGCCCATATTTAATGAATCTAATTAAATAGAATTAATTTCAAACATGTATGAACGATCAATATTAAAAGCACAAGACCATTAGGATAAAGATCACACAAGTAATGCACACTAGAGTTCGTATCATTGACCATAAGAAATATAGAGTTTTTATCCTCAAACAGACCAGACGTTATTACATTAGTTTCTTCATAAAAAAATTGCTTAAACTATTATTAATAATGCTAGCTAAATCCCGTGGTGGTTCTTTATTAAGTGGCAAACAAAGCAGCTCTTTAATGGCCTTAGTCTCCATCTTCTCAACAACTTTCTTCATCACCTTGTCTTTGTTATCTTGCACTAGACTTTCAACTATCTATTTCTTAAAGATCTCAAACTTAGGAATATTCACACTAACTACTTGGACAGGCTCTTTTTCACCCAGGTAGAACTTTTGTTTCCCTTTTTTGACAAAGCTATCCCTTAACGGTCCCACATTCTTTAAAAGGTTATTCTCATTAAAAAAAACCTTCTTTTAGCTCTTTTACTGCTAAATCCAACTCCTGTATAGCTCAATCCTCTTATATCATCTTGGCGTTTAAAATCTGGGAGTTCTAGACTTCCTTGCTCGTTCTTTTCTAGTCCTTGTCCAGGCCAATAATTCATTTTCTTAATCATGCTTATAACCCTTGGGTCCATCTCAATTCCATCAGAGATCATGGCTATTTGGAAATTAGGAAGAGTAACTACCTCCTTTTGACTATCCATAACTACAAACACAGTCTTGTCCATACTAGCATCTAAAGTCATTACTTCTCCATCAAGTAAGAATTTCACCTTTTGATGCACAGTTGAAGGCACTCCTTACAAAATATGATATCAAGGCCTACCCAAAAGTAAGGCATAGGTGACAGAGATGTCTAGCATAGTAAATTCCACCATTACTTTTATAAGCTTGGTCTTTACAGGAGCCATAAATGTTCCCTCTACATTCCTTGTGCTATCATCATAAGCTCTTATTACAATGTTTAATTTTTCTAAATCCTCAACCTTCACTCCTAGATTAGGCAAGATCTATAATGGGCAAACATCAATTGTAGACCTATCATCTACTATCACATAATTGGTCATTTTCCCTCTTACTTTAGCTGGAATGAACAAGGCTTTATTATGATTCTTTCCTTCCATAAGTAATTCCTTATTATAGGAAGTAATAACACCGTGCTTTAGGGTTGTAGTAGTTTCAATGTTCATTTTAGCTAGAGCCTTCCTATGGCTACTTGAATGTATCAAGAGCTCTCAAATGCTCACATTTGCTTTTTCCTTCTTAAGCTATTCAAGAATCAAGTCATCACCATGTTCATCTAAGTCTTCTCTTTCAATAACTTCTTCTCTCTATATAGTTTTCTTTGTCAATTTATAACCCTTCCCACTTCTAGTAACATGACTGACTTCTGGATTATTAACCCATACATTATAGCCTTCAGTGCCTTCTTCATCAAAATTATGCCAGATGTCAATAACCCCAATAGTCTTATCCTTCTTTCTATCCTTCCATACCTTAATCATGCATTTTTCTTTTTTATCTAGTAGCTTCTCACCATCCTATCCTGTAGGCACAATTAACTCATTGGGTATATCAAAAGAAGGTGGTTTAGTGTAAAACACCTTATAGTCGAACTTGTCCAAAGGTTATTCCAATAAGTCTTATGCTCTTTCCACATCTTTAGGAGTATTAGGATATTTATAATTAGTTTTAAGGTCTAGGTCCTCAAAGGAGTTTAGCACTTCTTCCTCACTTACTCCTGAGTTGATCATCATAGTCGTTGTTGACAGCATGTTTTGGTAATTTAGGAAAGGGTTATTTCTGGTATTTAGGTTGGGATTGGATTTCTCAAGGTCTATGATATTTTCAGAGTCTATGAGGTTTTGAATTTCATGTTTAAGGCACATGCAAAAGTTAGTAGAATGACTAATAATTTGATGAAATTTGCAGTAACTGTTGGGTCAAAGCTAAGGAGATTTGGGTTTGGTGGTCTAGAGGGGGTTAAGGGTCTAAGGAGGCCCTTTTGGATCAAATGATCCAAGACTTTAGATAAGGGTTGGTTAAAATTCTAGAATCTCCTAGGTTGTTGAATAGCATGAACCACCACAACCTGACTAGCATTTCGTTGTTGTATGCCCCTAGTTGGGTAGTTTTTTGCTCTAATGCTTTTAGCAATCTTCTTTATCTCACTTTCAATCTCCTCAACTTGTAACCCATCATCATAAAGGTCTATAAATGTCTTAGGGTTCATCATCTGCAACCTTTTAACCAAATTAGGTGACACATTTCAAACAATCATCCTAACCTAATCCTTTTCAACTAGCTTATTTTTCATTAATATTTCCTTATTCATGAATCTAGTTAGAAAATTTGAAAATGATTCAGTAGGCTTCTGCTTGGCCAATTCTAAATTGCTAATAGACATTTCAAGTTTGGTATTGTAGTTATATTATTTCAGAAAAGCAGTACACAATTCTTCTCCAATCCATGATACTAATTAATAGTCATACCCTTTAAGGATAATATAAATAACTTGGTAACTATAGAAAAAAGGGCCTTAATGGTGCTCATAGCAGTTGTATATTGATTAAGGTGAATCCTTGGGTCTCTAGTACCATCAAACTTCTACAGTTGTGGCATCTTGAACTTATCAGGCACTTTATCTTTTTTAAATTGCATCACATCATCAAAGTTAAATAAATATTCAATGCCCTGTCCTCTCATCAATTCTTCCATTTTAGACATCTTCTGAGTCAGTGCTTTCATTTGCTTGGATTCCAGCTCTTAAACTTGCTCAAGTGATTCCTTTTTTACCTTTTCAACCAGGTAGTTCTTAACATCCTCCAATTTCCTTTCCACAGCAGGTACATTTCTAGTCTAGCAGCATTTAAAGGTTACCCCCTGGCATCGTCATTGTTAGTAGGTGGTGCACCTATAACAGGTGGATTGGTCACAACTGGAGGTGCAACAGTAGGTGGTGGCATTAGTCCAGCCATAGCTTGTTTTAATTTAACTTGCATCATTGCTCTTATATCATCCATCAATTCTCCTTTGAAGTCCTTTAAGGTCCAATTTCCTCCCTTTTGTTATTCTATTTTTTCTGCTTATTTAGTTGGAGCTTGTGTAGCTTCTAGGTAAAGTGGATTGATAGGACTCATTTCCAATCTACTAAGGATCTCTTTTATAATTGACTGCAGGCTTGAATCCATTCTCACTAGTCTACCACCTTTCCTACTCCGAACACAAGAAAACCCAGATGAATTTATAATGGCTGAAAAACAAAATGTTAGTATGATGCATGTATGCATGTATACATGATGCACATGCTATGCAACAAGTAGCAAGTCAAGTCAAGTAATAAGTTAAATATACATACATCCTTCCAACTTTATTCCTCCCACACACATATTCAATGGCGAGTCTCTTTTCCTAGGATTTTTTGTCTTGGCCTTAATATCAATAGGGGATATCAAGAACCAAAATGCATGTTATATCTCTTAAAGCAATAAAAGCATAAAAATAGTATTTTTAGGTATAAAAAATTAGCCCAATCTTTATTAACCCAAATAGGCTTCTAAAGTATGGGCTTGGGCCTTTATAAATAGAAATACCTCATGGCAACATTCATAAGAAATTTTAATAATCCTAGGGAAAGTTACTAGGCCTCTATATGAGCTGAGTTCATGGAAAAGTTAAGGTTCCCTTAGAAAGAAACCCTCCTTTAAGACTTGAGTCACAAGCCAATGTTAAAGGGGGTCGGCATCCTTTGTAAACTTAAGAGCAAAGGCACTATTTGAGCTCAGGGCTCTAGAGAACACACTAATCGCTATCACAAAGACATGGCATGGAGGTGAGAATTTGCCACCCAAAGTAATAACTGGGAAAAACTGAAAATAGTGGTACTCAATTCTCTAAAAGAAAGCTAGCACCATAACCAGAAGATTCTATATACGGAATACTAACTTCTTTTGGTTTCATGTTCATATAGAATTACTTTATGAATTACTATCTTATCCTCTATTTACATGTAATTTCATGTAAACCCTTATTTAAACAATTAACCCTAAACAAACTAGTAATGAAAAATACATGTAAACAATACATTCATTTAAGTTCATAATTTCTAAGTTAGTCTAATCTACATTGATTTTAATTAAATGGGCTAAACCTACATGTTTTAATTTACAAGTGACCCTAAAGACTAATGGGCCTAATTCGTATTTAATTTTAATTAAATGAATCTAAGTCTATTTATTTTAATTCTAAAAATAAGCCTCAATCAACAAATTATGAAGTATTTAAATTAGTGGGCCTAATTCTACATGTTTTAATTCTAAGGTGATCTTAAATCTAGAAATTATGGAAAAGGCTTTAATTTAATGGGCTAAGTCTCAATAATTTCAATTATCCTAGGTGGGCTTATGTCTAAATTAACTAAATAAACTTAAGTTATCTCTAACCTAAAATTTAATTAATTATGGGCCTAAAATCAAGTTTAATTAATTAAACCTAATCATAATTAAATTAGTAAAACTACTAAAGAAAAGGTGAATCTAATTATTCAACCTTAAAAACCTAAAACTATTTAAATGGGTTAGAGCCTAATATGGGCTTGGGGCCCAAAACATGTAAAAAAATAAACAAGCCCAAAAACAATAAAAAATATCAAAACAATCAAATAAAATATCAAATCGTCAATTAAATTTAGTTTTTTAAAAAACCTAATTTAGTTAAAGTGTTCTTGAACAACAAATTATAAAATAATTAACAAGCAACCCTAATTTTATCGACTTAAATCTAATTCAATTTTAATTAAAAACCCTAATTATCTCTATAGCCATTGATTTTAATTAATCACCCAGTTAAAACCCTAATCTTACTACCCAATTAATTAAAATAAACACACAACCACACACATAACATTCCATTATTCCCACTATTGAGGCTATTACAATGATCTACTGAAGATAAAAACTAATACAACCCAAAAAAACTAAATATAAAAAATACAAAATAATAATAAATAAATAAATAAAACCTAGAAACTATATTCAACTACAAGATTCAATTCATGGCATCTCATGAATATTCATGGATTGTGTTCTTTACTGTGAATTTATTACATACCTCCCTCCATAATCACAAACAAAAAAAACACAAAAATAAATAATAAATAGTAATTAAACAAAATAAAAATTAAATGAAACTAAAATAATCAAATAAAAGAAAAAGAAGAGGATAGAAGAAGAGATTATTAGATGGATACAATATTAATTTGCTCCTCATAGTGGTATAATTTACTGTTGTTTTTTAGAATAGATCTCCAATTCTTGATTTCCTCCTCCCCGAAAGTTTATGCTTTTCTTAATCCAAAGAAAATTTTATTTGAAAATTGTGTAAAAAGAAGAAGGAGAAGTCCTAAAAAAAATCATTTTCTTTTCCAAAAGTCTCTTTTCTTTTCTAGGAGAGTTGAGCTAGGTTTATATAGAAAACCCTAGCTAAAGTCATGTATCTTATTGTGAATTCTCCTCTTCACAGTGATAGATTTTTGGTTTAATAAAGACTTTTAATTTCCTAAAAAATTTATATAAATCCTAAAAAAGGGATTTATCACATTATTTAACCAATTAAAATTCATAAAAAAAAATTATTTACTGGAAAATCAAAAAATATAGACGGAATATGTTTAATCCCGACCGGGATTACTGTAGACGGTGGGGTTTAGCGTGCGTCCAAGATTTTAGTAACCACGACACTGTTTGAACTTAGGGCTCTAGAGAACACATTAACCACTGTCACAAAGACATGGCATAAAGATGAGGAGTCGCCACCCAGGGTAATAACTGGGACAAATAAAAAAAGTGGTACTCAATTCCTTAAAAGAAAGCTAGCACCACAACCAGGAGATTCTGGATACGAAATACCAACTTCTTTCAATCTTGTGTTCATTTAAAATTACTTTATGAATTATTATCTTATTCTCTATTTACATGCAATTTCATATAAACCCAAAACAATCAACTCCAAGGTAAACTAATCATAAAATATACAAGTAAATAATACATTCAATAAATCACATAATCCCTAATTTAGTCTAATCTACATGGATTTTAAATAAATGAGTTAAATCTACATGTTTTAAATTATAAGTGAACCTAAAGACCTAATTCCTTTTGATTATAATTAAATGAACCTAAGTCTACTAATTTTAATAAAAGTGGGCCCAATTGTACAAATTATGGAATATTTAAATTAGTGGGCCTAATTCTACATGTTCTAATTCTAAAGTGATCTTAAATCTACAAATTATGAAAAAACACTTAAATTAAATGGGCCAAGTCTAAGTTAATTAAATTAAATTAGGTGAGTCTATATCTAATTAACTAAATGGACCTAAGGATATTTCTAACCTAAAATCTAATTAATTATGGGCCTAAAAATATATCTTAATTAATTAAACCTAATTAATTATTCAATGAGATGGGCTAAAAGAATTACCTAAATTTAAATAAATAAATTAAGACCTAAAATGGGCTTAAAGTCCAAAACACATAAAAATAATAAATAAAACCCAAAAACAAATAAAAACATAAAAGAAACAATTAAATAAGATTAAACAAATAATTAAATTAATCCTTACTAAAACCCTAATTTTTATTAACATGCAACCTAAATTAATCTACTTCCTCCATTGATTTTAAATAATTACCTAATTGAAACCTAATTTTTTACTAACCAATTTAATCAAAATAAACATGCAACCACATATATAATTTTATTATTCCCACTATTGGGGCTATTACATTAATTCATAAAATAATTAATAAAATAAAAATACAACAATAAATAAATAAAAAAATAAAGAGATAAAAACAAAATAAAACCCTAGAAACTAAGTCTCTACGAGGCTTTTATCCATAGTCTTCCACGGAGTTCTCATGAAATTCATCCCTCCCACATGATCATCATGCGTTTTTCTCCATAATCACCACAAAAATAAAATAAAACAATGATTAACGAATAAATTATGATAATAACTTGAAAGAATAATAATAATAATAATAATAATAATAATAATAATAATAATAATAATAATGCAAAATAATCAAATAAATAAATAAATAATAGAAGAAGATGATATGTTTATGGATGATTTAGGGTGCTTTTCAGATTGGTAGTTCACCGTTCTTGATAAACCTTCGAATTTTTTCCTTCAAAAATTCTTCACGAGTTTTGAATTAATTGTTGAATCAAAAGGAATTTTTTGGTAAAAAAATAAACTCCAAAAGAATAAAATCACATTTTTTTTCTCTTCTCTTTCTTCTTCTCCCATCTCTTCTCCTTCTTCCACTTTTCTTTTTTCACGCCCTTTTTTTTCTCTTTCGTTTTCTTTTCTCTTTTTTTTCTTATTGCTTCCCTTCCTTTTTTTTTATAGTAGAACCAGGAAACCTAACCGTAATCCTAATGTAATTCTAATTCCTAAAGTGTATTTAGGAATTTTAAACCGGGTAGGATTGAGTTAATTAGGAAGTTTAAACCAATTAAAACACTGAATTGGAAATAATTATAAATAAAAAATGGAAGAATTCAATTCCGATTGGGATTGTGTAATTCCGATCGGAATTATATAATTCCGGACAGAATTATAGAATTCTGACACACTTTTTTTAACATTTAATTACAAAAAGGCCCCCAAAAAATTTTAAATTTTGCAATTAGGTATTAAAAAGAACTTTGCGATTTAGTCCCTGAAAATATTAAATCCTTCCTTTAAAAGCCCTTAGAATTTTTTAAAGATTAAGTATCGAAGACATTTTCATCACTAGAGTCCTTTACTGTATCCATAATATATCATCCCAAAATTGGGTGTCTACAATTACATAATTCCAATCGATTTTATGTAATTCTATTCAGAATTATATAATTCCGATCAAAATTACATAATTTCAATTGGAATTATGTAAATATGATCGGAATTATGTAATTTTGATCAAAATTATAGAATTTTGATCTCTTTTTTAATTACAGAAAGACCCCTAAAAGAAATAAAATTTTTAATTAGGTCCTTAAAGCAAACATTACAATTAAGTCCTTAAAAACCAAATAAGTTCTTGTAAAAATACATTTAGGCTTTTGAGGCTTTAAACTTTAAGTGTTGAAGATATATTTATAATATTTTCATCATTAGAGTCCTCTGTCGCATCCACATTCCATTTTCCTGAAATTAAGTGCTTACAGTTGCCATGGAAAATGATGTATAATAGGTAGCATGTTCATAGTTTGCACATGGGCATTGGTTGACAATTGATGCAAGGTGTGTGGTGAAATTGATGTCGATGGCTAATGAAATTCCTAGACTGTCAACACTGAAATTTGCACCATAACTTATTAACAGTTTTTTGACATGAACTGGCCAAGGTGAAAATTCTTGGAGTTGATGAATTCCAAGTATGTATACTCTTATGGTGAAGTATGACAATTTTTATTTTTTAGAATTATGACTGTCATAGATAATGGTGTAGTCATTGTTCTTTTAATTTCTAATCATAGTGGAGATTGTTGAAATATGATAAAAAAATTAAAAGATGAATGTGAGAATGTTATCCCACATTGAGAAGAAGAGAAGGAAAGAGGGGGTTCGTTAGTTATAAAATAAACTCCTTATTTCTTTTATTAAGTGTGTCAATCACTATTTTTTTATACCATTGAAAGCTATTAGCAATACTAGTAGAGAAGCAAATTTCTTTTAGGTATAATTGAGCTTTTGAGTATGTGTGAGAGTTAAATATTTTGTAGCATGGTTTTAATAATTTTTCACATAGTGAATATTTTTTTCTCTTGATTGTCTTTTGACAACACTCGTCATTTTTATTAACTTTGGAGTTTTCCATGTTAAATTATTTTGTATTTCTCTTTTTTATTTTTCAAGTATTTTTATTTAAGTTATGATCTAAAAGGATAAAGGTATTTATTTAATTACAAGTGGAGCATTTTCCCTAACAATAACTAGGATTCCTCTCTACTTCATTGGTATGAGGCCTTTTAGGATAAAGCTTAAGAGTAAATCCATTAGGGTTTAGGCCTAAAGTGGATAATATCATACCAATGTGGAGATATATAGTGTCTGTAGTCCAATAAGTGGTATCAAAGCCATGTCCTAAAGTTAGCTATGGTCGATGAATCCTCAGAATGTCGAACAAAAGGTGGTGGGCCCCAATTAGATCACGATGTGATCCGTGAATAAGCTCTATGAGATAGGCAATGTGCTTTAGATACTTCATGTACGTGTCTTAACCCCAAGATGGTGAAGAGGAGTTGACCTAAATAGAGAAAACTCTTGAGTCAGATGGTGCTCTCCAGATGCTCCAATGACGTGTCATGACCCCAACACAGTGAAGTGGAGAGGAACCCTAGTTGGTAGAGAGTGAATGGATATATGATCATTTGAGAGGGGCCTCGGTGGTTTTTTATTTGATGGGAGGATTTTTGGGTGTACGACCAAAGTCCCACATTAGCTAGAAGTAGGGAGGATTCTGGATATATAAGGATGGGAAAATATCTTTATTGGTATAAGGCCTGTTGGGGTAAAGTCTAAGAGCAAATTCATGAGGATTTAGGCCTAAAGTTTACAATATCACACCAATGTAGAGATATGTAGTGTTTATAGTCCAACAGTTATTTCTATGGTATATAAAAATGTTTCAATGTGAAGGAATAGTAAGAGGAAGATCTGAATCAGAACCAAGAGATGCCTTGAATTTTAAGAGAGCTAATCTCTCTACTTTAAAGTAGCCTTTGTTTTCATTGATTTGAGTCCAGAATATAGCACCCCTAAATAGCCACTTCACTAAGATCAACTCCATTTTGAAATGCGACAGTCTTCCCAACTACTTACATGTCCCAACCATATATCTATATACGCGTATAACTTGCAAATTTATCTATAATGACATTTTTCTATATGTCTTTTAATTGATCTATAATCAATTTGAGCCAGCATATATTTTTTTCAACATGGTTTTCATCGGTCTTGTAGCTAAGATGTTGAATTGAGTGGAGCTAAAATAATAATACTTTTTATATGAAAATAAATAAATTTTATGGTAAAAAAGTTCAAATAATTATATAAAAAATAATGTATCTATATATGCTATATTAAAGAACTTCACACATATATATATATATATACATATATTATATTTATATTACTTTACACCCTTTAAAATATATAAATTCTTAGTATTCAGTAGTGATAAGGACTCTGACTACTTTGGAGTCGAGTCGGGTGGATCTATAAGAGAGACAAAACTCTTTCGGCATTGCTTGTGGACCGCATAAAAAAAATTTTAGCAAAATTTATTTTATAGAGCCCACAAGGTGATTAAACCGTTTAATGGAATGTTTACTAAAAATATATTTATTCAAGCTGTCATATATGTTAAATTTGATCGGATATGTTTGAAATACTTTAATTTGAAAGAAAAATAAAATTTTTAGAATCAAAAAGAAAAAAATTAAAAATTTAGTATCAAAATGAAATATGTCCTAAAATTATAATATCAATGATGAACTAAACCTAAAAGCGAAATTAGATAAAACTCGGCTCGATTATATCTAGTTTGAAAATGTTGCGCAAAATGGGAATCACAGTTTGAAAATTTTGTTAGAATGCTGACAAAGAGGGGAAATTGTTAAGATGTGGCTGAATGAAAGGTACCTGGAAATTAAATATAGGAATGAAACTAATCTTATATATGCTTTACCGCGAGGATTCTAATCTGGACTTGACTTGGAAATTACGTACTTGGAGTTGGCCAATTGTCTTGGAGATTATGGATTTAGAGTTGTTTTTTAACCATTTTACAAGCTCCGCAATTAATGGGATGACTTAAAGCTAATCATGATGTGGGGATAATTTTAGGATGTAATTTGCCTTGACCATTTGACCTTCAGCATTTTCATGTATTTGGTCGTATTGACATACCAGAAAAGGTAGTAAAACAAAAATGCTCTATAATCTAGTATTTTTATATTAACTTTTTGTCCTACTTAAATTAACTTTATTTATAAATTAACTTTATTTAATTTATTTAATTTTTTTAGTAGTGTATTGTTTTCTTATAGAATTAATATATCAATAATATAATGTTAAATCAAATCACATAAAAAATATTGATACAAAAATATTAGATCAAATATCACTTTTTGTAGTAAAATAGGCAAGAGAAGAGGTAATAGAATCATAACATTACTAGTTCAATGATAGTTCATCTTTGAAGACATCATAAAGTATAGCATTTGAATTTTAACATTATCCATTAAAAAGGAAATGTTGCCCTTTATTATGAAATTAATTAATAATTAAATCTTATTATGGCCCTATTAAAAGACATGCACAATTTAAAAATATTCTCTCAATTACCAAGCAATTTCTAATCCAATGTCAATGCAAGTCAATTTAGAGCATAGAAATGCATAATCGCCATTAATTAACAAAGAAGACTTCCAATGCTGGCAAGGCCCCTTTAAATAATAATCATTATGAAATTCCAAAAAAAAAAGAAAAAAATTTTGAAGCATGCATGTCATCTCGTATAAGTTTACTTTTTTCTATATCAAGGCTTCGAAATAATCATGAGGTGAGGATTTAAAATTCGAATCAGGTAATGACTTTATCTCTATTTTGGTATAGAAACAGGGGAAATTCTTTTATTAGTAGAGAAATGAAATAATAATGTTGATGGCATAATTTGAAATTTGAACTTAAAAAGGAGTATTAGACTACTTTCTTACTACTAGAAACATATATATTTTTAAATATATTTTTTAATATAATGATTAATGTCGTAACTAGTGACGTGTTGCAACATTTTATATTTTTACCCTTTATTTATTTATTTATTTATTATTATTATTATTAATTACAAACTAAGGCTTTTAAGTAATTCCATGATGCTGATATTGATCATTTTAGTATTTAAACTTTTCAGAAATTTACAATTGAGTGTCTCAACTAACATTTATTACAATTGAGTGTTTGAACCTGTTAATATATTATAAATTAGTGTTTTTAGCAAGTCACCAACCATTACTCAAGTTCACCAGCACCAAGCTTGGTCATACACATAAGTGACTGAGTGGGCCCCGTATATCATCATGTCATGGTTTACCTAAAACAACACTGATTTGTAATATATTAACAAGTTCAAACACTCAATTGTAATAAATGAAAATTAAGACTCTAAATTGTAAGTTTTTAAAAAAGTTCAGACACCAAAATAATCAATATCCCTCACACGATGGGTTAATTAATTACAAGCTATAAGCCTTTAAGACATTACATGATGGTTTCACCTAATTCATTTTAAAATTTTAAATCTCATAATTTTAATTAATTGTTTAAAAAATTAAAATTTCAACAAAAATTGACCTTTAGATCATGACACGATAAGTTCACCTAGTTCATTTTAAAATTTAAAATTTTATAATTTTAATTAATTGTTTAAAAAATTAAAATTTCAACAAAAATTGGAAAAACTTTGGGCCAAAATAGAAAGTTTAAAAATATTTGTCGCATACATATATTGTGTTCATTTATATTTTCTTTCTCATAGTAACATGGTAGGGATAAAGATAAATTTGGTGCTCAAACTTTTTAAAATTTAATAGTAAGGTGTTTGAACTTTTTATAATTACAATTGAGTGTTGCAACTATATAAATATTATAGAATAGTATATTCAGCAGGTTAATGCTGACATACAAAATCATGGCCCCATAATTTCAATTGAGCTGGAATTTAAAATAGGTGAACATGAGATGCACGTGAGTGACATGTCCGTTACAGATGAGAAATTACAAAGAAGGATAATTAAAATTAAAAAAAAAGTCCTATCACTCTAAAAGCTGCAATTCACCAAGGAACATGTGAACAATAATTTTGAACATACTGGCTTAGCTTTCTTTTTAGCCTTTGGACTTCTTCCTCCGCCAATGTCATCTTCTTACTCTTATAGCTTTCAACAAATTCCATGAAATGAAAGTATCAATAATGGGACTGAAAATCCATACCAAACACATCATTTTAAACTAAAACAACATCATTCTTAATAAAATTCCTTCTCTTTACATATTGTAAAATGCCATTGACAAAGCAATGAACACTAATAACTTGCTTTCTGGAACTCTTGAGCTAGAAACTTGCAAGTAGTCAACAAAAGGCAAAGTGAAAGGTGGGAAGGATCGCCACAAACCCTCTGATGCCTAAGTCAAAATATAGAGAGAAAATCTAAAGAGAGAGCAATCAGAGTATGAGAAAAAATAAAATGAATGAGAATGAGGACTATGAGGTCCTATTTATAAGGATAGTAATGCTCAAACCTATAAGGAGTATGATTCCTTTTTTAATATGAGTCCTAGGCCAATTGGGAGAGTTTTTCTTCTTTTTTTAGGAGTCTTCTGTTTTAGGAACCTTTTCTTGAGTGTCTTTAAACGTCCTTCCTTTTTGGGTAACCTGTATAGGGAGATAAAGATCTTAACTAAACAGGAATATATATATATATATATATGGTATCAAGAGTCCCCCCTCCGAGTCTATTCGAATATTTATGTCCAATGTATTGGTGTCTGCAAGATGAGAGAAAATGTCATTGTATCGGCGTGGAGAGAGAGACCGCTTGAGTAACTATATCCGATATGGAAGGGTAAGTTGAGCTGGCCAACCTCAGTCATAGGAAAAGACAAAGCTCTATACCGAGTTTTGAGATCATCCTATAAGAACATCATTGAAATGCCAGCTGGACTTGAGTACACAACCTGCAATAAAAAAGGATGTGTAATGGATTAACCTGCCAGTGTGGAGATAATATGATGGAACCAGTCGTCACTGGAGTTTTAATGCTCTGTGCATTAAAAGCGCTGCCCGAGTGTCAAACCTCAGTACTATAGAAGCAACCTGAGGGTGCTAGCTTCAGTCACTGGACTTAAATGCTCGAGGCTTAGACGCTCAATGCAAAGATGCAAGGCTTATATTAGTACTGTAAAAGTGACCTGAGGGTGCTAGCTTCAGTCACTAGACTTAGATTCTTGGTGCATTAGAAGCGTAGTCCAAGTGTCATATAGTCTCAATGTATTAAAAGTATGGCCCGAGTGCCAAACACCAATACTATAGAAGTGACCTAAGGATGCTAGATTTCAGTTACTGGACATTTAATGTTGGAGCTTTAGATGCTTAGTGTGGAGGGACAGCTGGCAATGACATGCATATGGTTAATGACCGCTATGTCATTTTAATGCCTTTTTTAAAATTTGAATTTCGTAACTATTGCATCTATTTGTGTGTTAGGAGATGAGATGTTTCTGCTACCATAATAATGTCTTTTCTATTTCCTAAATTGCCCTTAATGATGTGGAAGATGTCAAAGTATTTATAAGGGCAGTAATGGCTTATTCTAGATCCTTCTATTATTCTATAAGTATTTTTTCTTCTTTTATCTATTGTACTTTTGTTGCTTACTATCTTATCTATTTCCTCTTCTTTATGCATTCTATCACTAGGCTTCATTTGCAATGAAACTTGTATTCTGTAATTAGGTGAAACTTTTCTCCCTTCATACCTTTCCTTTTTTCTTGTTAGATAAATCCATGGCACCAAGGGAAAAAGTCAGTTGCGATCTTTTTGTCTCTAGGATAGATGAGGAATTGCTAGGATGGTATTGGAGGTGTTTTAGTATCCCTTCCGATTTCATTTTGCATACTGTAGATAGAAAATTTAAAGCTCACACCATGATGCTAGATTTTTATAGGCTAGTTGTATACTTTGACCAATTAAAGGAGGGCTTAAAGCTCCCCCTGGACCCCTTTATGAAGGAGTTCTTGAATAGGTATAACAAAACTCCTGGGCGACTCCATCCCAACAGCTACTAGATTTTTACCGAGTTCATATAGTTAATGTATAAAAAGGGTAGAGAGCTAGACCTAGATGTCCTATGATACCTTTATAGTTTTAATAAGAAAAAGGGGGAGTTGATGTTCTCTCTATCGGCTATTCCTAACCATAGCCTTTTTATGAAACTCCTTGACTTATATAAGAAGTGGAGACATAAATTCTTTATGGTCGGGCATCCTTTAAACTTTATGGAAGTCTGGCGGATGTGGTCGGATGAGTGCCAAAGGGTGAAACGTCCTCTAAGGTTATCCAACCAAGATACAGAGATGGTCTTAAAGCTTCACTTTCAAGGCCTAGCTAATGTCTGATCAGCGAAAGATGTATCTCGAAGATATTTGTGGAGAGTCTGCCTTGATCATACTCAGCCTACTGATATATTTTAATCATTGAAAGGTATCTCTCTGACTTTCTGTTTTTACCTTTTTATTTGTAGATGGTTGACTATTTTGTATTTACGGATGGGATTCAGCTTGTAGTTGACTAGCCATAGATGCAAGAAGAAGCTTAAATCTCCTCCTTATCGCCTAAGCATGTAGCGTCAATAATCCCAGATGAAGCCGTCATCAATTTGAAAGAGAAAGTTGTAGCCGAGTCTTCTCAGACTAAAAGGAAAGGAGGCAAAAAAGGCGACTCATAGACAGAGAATCATATGTTGAGGAACTTGATGAGGAGATATTTCTCCAGTATCTAAGGCTCTCCAGGTGTCTGGACATGAGGACTTGGATTCTAAACAAAATGAAACCTCCAAGTGTCTTGAACGCCCAAGTTAGAGATCAGTATACTGAGTATTTAAGGCTACCAGCTGATATGCAATGTTGGACAAAGGAGGGTCGTGAGGAGTTATTTAGCTTTATAATTGGGCATTCGCTAGAGGTAAGTGTTCAACATTGCTTGATCTTTTGTGTTTTGAGTTTTAAGGTAATAACATAAGTTCTCTTTTTTCAGATGACTCAGGCTTTACTGTTGGCGAAGGATGAATATTTCTTTCTGAAGAGCCAATATAGCCTAAAGGAGATAGAAGTGGGGACCATAGCAATCAACTTCAAAAAGAAGTTGGATAACATGAAAGTGGCACTAGAACTCTACCAGACTAAATATGCATAGGCTATGCCTAAGGCAGAGGCTAGCCAAAAGAAGGTGGCTAAGCTGGAGCACAGTCAAGCTTAGCTGACTAGGAGGATCGAGGAGAAAGACTCCTGGATTACCGACCTGGAGAGGAAGTTGGGCAAGGCCGAGAAAACTAGAGAAAATGACAAGAGATCCTATCAGAATATGGTTGGAGGGTTTTTCAAGGCCTATAGGTCCGAGTGTAGGAGAGTCCTGCTTTCCCAAAATTCGAATATGACTTGATGGACCTGGATAAGATAACATCATCTCACCTGGCTAAGATTACTTCCGAAGAGGATGCCTGAAGCAAGGCCTCCTCCCTTTGTGCAAAAAAAGCTACTAAATTAATAAGGGAACTATCTTCTGAGCCTCCTGTATCTGTTAGTGCCACCAGTGCTGCTCCCCCCTCTATGTACAAGTATGAGTCATCTGATGCTCAGTTGCTAGACTAAAGTTTATTTTTTTGACTTTGTAATATAATTTTTTTCATCAATACATGAAGATACTTTATTCAATAGTATTTCAAGTACATATACTAGTAATATTTTTAAAGGCATCTGAGTTCCAATATCGTTATAATTCCTTCCCTTGTTCATCTATTATTTTGTAGCCCCTTTGGATGTTCGCTCTATAATCTAATAGGGGCCTTCCCAATTGGGTCTAAGTTTACCGATACTAGAGTTTCCTTTGCCAATGTCTAGCCTTCTAAGCACCCAATCTCCTATCTTGTACTGTCTTGGTTGGATATGCCAGAATGATACCGAACTATCTTCCGCCTGTGTGCCTCTACTACAGCGGATGCCCATTCTCTTTTTTCTTTCAGTAAAACCAGGCATACCTAGGTGCTAATGCTATTGGTATCCTAATTTAATTCTTTACTGACTCGATAGCTTAGCAATCCAATTTCTACTAGTATTACTGCATCCATACTGTAGGTTAGTCTGAATAGGGTTTCTTTCAGGGATGATCTAGGTATAGACCTATAAGCCTAGATGACATTATTAAGTTCTTTGACCCAATTTTCCTTTTTTTCGTCGAGTCTCTTCTTCAATCTCTGCATGATAATCCTGTTGGTGACCTCTATTTACCTGTTTGTCTATGGGTGAGCTACTGAGGTAAAATAAAGCTTTATTCTGAGATTAGAATAAAACTTTCTAAATTTCTCATTTTCAAATTGCTTTCCATTATCTATGATTAAGGTATGCAGTACTTCGAACCTGCAGATGATTTCTCTCCAAAAGAAGTGTTGAATTTAGGCCTTTGTGATGGTCGGTACAGCTTCTACTTCTACCCACTTAGTGAAATGATCTATGGCCATAATTAAGAATTTTTTCTATGATGTTGAGGTCAGGAAGGGAGCAAGGATGTCCATTCCCTATATAGTAAAGGGCCAAGGGCTGTCGATCGGATGTTAAGGGTTGGAAGTCTTATGATTAAGGCAGGCAAACTGCTGGCACTTATGACATTCCTAGGTTAGCTTTTGAGCATTTTAGGACATAGTGGGCTAATAGTATCCTTGCAATAATGCCTTCCTGGTTAATGTGTATTGTGATTCATGTGCTTCATAAATCCCTTCATGGATTTCCCTGAGTATGTAACTCCCTTCTTTTAGGACATACATTTAGACCATGGGTGTGAGAGGGATCTTCTATAGAGTTCTTCATGATGGATAGAGTAGTTAGCAGCCTTCATCTTCAGCTTTTTTGCTTTCAATTTATCTTCTAAAAGTGTCCCATTCTCTAGGTATCAAACGATCGATTTCATCCATTCCAAGATTTCTTATACATCTATGATTTCTGAATTCTCAATGTTGGGTTTTATTAGTGCTTTGGTGAGCTCCATTTCTCTAAATGCCTGATTGTCTTTAGCCACTAACTTGGCCAATAGATCAGCCTCAAAGTTTTCATTTCGAGGGTTCTAGATTATTTCCCATTGTCCCTTGTCTTACTCGATCTTCTTTAGGAGCTACACGACTTTGCCAATGTATCTAGAGATACTTGGATCCTTAACTTAGAATGTCCCTTTTTCTTGGTTTACTACCAATTGAGAGTTTAAGTGTATTGTGAGATGTTCAGCCTTGACTTATATAGCCAACTTTAAGCCCGTGATAAGTGCCTCATATTCCACAGTATTATTAGTTATGTTATACCCTATTTAAACTGTATATCTAATATGAAATTTATGCAGTCCTTTGAGGATAATCCTGGCATTGGATCCTTGGGTGGAGGAAGCTCCCTCAATATAGAGCCTTTATTCTAGTGCTTTGGAGGTAGGGAGATCTTCTGGCATTATTTCCTATGCAAAGTTCGCTAATGCTTAAGCCTTGACCTACTACCAAGGCTCATAGTTTATATTGAATTCTTTGAGTAATATCGACCATTGGGCCAACCTGCCAATGTCTCAAACCTTTGTAGAATTATTCTCAAAGGGAAGCTAGACCTTACAATAATGGAATGAGCCTGCAAGTAGTGTTTGAGCTTTTGGGATGCATGGACAACTCCCATGGCCAGTTTATATAGTGTCAAGTACCAAATCTCAGATCCTTGGAGTACTTTCCTAACATAGCATACCAGAATTTTTGGCTCTCTTCCTTCCTTACTAGTACCAAGGCTATGGATTCTTGGCCCACGGAGAGGAATAAGTACAGTGTTTCCTATGGGATCAGTCTGCTGAGCAAGGGCAATAAGGATATGAATTTTTTGATATCTTTAAAGGCTACCTAGAAATCTTCAGTCCAAATGAATTTCTTGGAATTTTTTAAAGCTCGAAATAGTGGTAGGCACTATTTGGCTGAGCAAAAGATGACATGCCCCAAAGCCGTGATTTTGCTATTCAGTTTTTATAGCTCGTGGATAGTCTTTAGAGCTTTCATGTTAAGAATGGCCTTTATCTTTTCTAGGTTAGCATCAATACCTCTGTAGGATATCATGAATCCCAGGAACTTTCCTACCTTGACTCTAAAGATGCACTTTTCTGGATTCAACTTGATTTGGGACTGGCTCAGTAATTGGAGGATTTGATCGAGGTTTGCAGGGTGTTGCCCTACATACTTGATTTTAATAAAAATATCATCCACGTATACTTCCACATTTCTCCTGTTCTACTCTTGGAGTACATGGTTCATCATCCTTTGATAGGTTGCTCCGACATTCTTTAATCTAAAGGGCATCACTTTGTAACGGTAAAGACCTTCGTGGGTGATAAAAGATGTTTTCTCTTGGTCTTATTCCTTCATCAGTATCTGGTGATATCCTTGTGTTGCATCTATAAAATTGTATATATCGTGGCCAATAGTGGAGTCTACTAGTTGGTCAATTATTGTCAATGGGTAGCTATCCTTGGGAGATGCTTGGTTGAGGTCAGTATAATCCACATACATTATATATTTGCCATTTGATTTCTTTACTAGTACCAAGTTGGCTACCCATTCCAGGTGGGTAATTTCTTTGATGAACTCAGCTTTTAACAACTTATTTATTTCTTCGACGATTATCTTCTGCCTCTCATATATGAAAGTTCTCTTTTTTTGGATCATCGACTTCGTCCTTGGTTTTAAGCTGTATGAGGCAAGCTGAGAATCCACCCCTATAATCTTAGATGCCTGGGAGGCAAAACCTCCTAAGTGCTTAATGAGGATTTCACTTATTTCTTGCTTAGTTTCGCTATCAAGATCATTACCAATCTTTACCATTTTTCCATCAGCAATTATAATGTCTAAACAACGTCGACTAGTTTAGGGCTGGCTATGTGTTTCTCTATCTCCCAAGTTTCTAGGGGGAATTCTTCTATCTGAGGTTTGATCGCCATTTGGTAGCATTGGTTGGCCGTCTGTTAATCTCTACGAATTGTAAGGGTTCCACCTTCGATTGGAATCTTCATGGTCAAGTCTCGGATACTTATGACCAACATCAGTTTTGTAAAGTACCAGCCATCCTATGATACCGTTGTATGCCAGTAGAAGGTCCACCACATTGAACTGAGCTTTAATGACTTTTGTTTCTTTAATGTCTCAATTTCTAAATTCCAAACTTTTCTCTAAAATTCCCATTGGCTATATGGTTCCTCCATATAAGCTTGTAGTGGGATTCTAGATAGCCTTTAGGCTAGTGACAGGGCCTCCCATTGCTTTGTAAGCATTCCAAGTCAATGCGTTGATGGTGCTTCCATCATTAACCAGTAACCTCTTCACTAGATAATTATTAATGTAAGCACTTACCACCAGGACGTCATTGTGGGGGTGCTGAACATGGTCCCTATCTTTTGAATCAAACATGATCTGTCTCTTTTTTCGGGTAGGTCTTTCCTCTCTGTGGCTCTTTTTAGGTCTTTTCTCAACATTTTCTCCTTCGATGATCATGTTGATGACACCGGCTAGATCATTCCGGGCCTTCTTTGGTTTCAGCCTGCCTCGCCCTTATGCATCCGGATTCCTGGCTCCTCTGGATGTGTCAGTGAAGTTGCTAAGTTTGCAATTTTATACTAATCTCTCTATGGCATTCTTCAATTCTCTGCAGGCCTTGGTGTCGTGCCCGTAGTCTCGGTGATATTAGCAATAATGCCCTCCATCTTATGTGACTCTCCAATGTGGACTTATTCTTCTGGCCGGGGTAATTCCTACTCCATTCTATTTGACCCATATGAGGATCTTAGATCTAAAGGTATTTAAAGGTGTTTATCTTTTAGCTTCCTTTTCAAATATTTCCACCGAGTTTCTGAAATTTATTCATGGAAAGCTTACTTTTCTAGGTCTTGATCTTTCTTTTTTAGCTAGTGTTTTCTCTTCATCCCTTCACATCCTTCTATCTTCATCCATTTTTATCATTTTGACCACCATAGCCATCACCTCTGTAAAAGTTCTAGGTTCTTTTATCCTTATCTTGTCTTTCAGTTTTTCGAGTCTGGTGCTATTCTTAAGGGCTTCGATAGCCACTTCATCTACAAGATTTTTTATTTGCATTGCCACCTTATTAAACAGGTCCAAGTAGTTTCGTAGTGATTCATCAACCTCCTGTTAACACATTCGGAGGTCATTGATGTTTTTGGCTGGGGGAATGTTGATGATGAACCTAGTTCAGAATTTCTTTGCTAGGTCTCTAAAAAAGGTGATGGAGTTCTTAGGAAGCCAATGAAACCATTTTTTAGCATTCTTTATGAGCGTGTTTAGGAAAACCATACACATGATTCCATCATCCATGTTCTAGAGCAACATTCTTGCTTTGAATGAGGATATATGGTTGACGGGATCTCTAGTTCCATCACATTGGTCCAGTTACGGCACTTTGAATTTTATTGGGATCTCCATATAAATTATCCTGCTTATAAAGGGAGTTCTTCCCTCCATAACGCATTCATCTTCCTTCCTCGGTCTTATACGGGCCTTGTGTATAACTTCTTCAACCTTTTGGGTCAATTTTGAGTTGTCGATGTCACAACCCAAAATGGGGGCCAAGACCGACGCTAAGGAATGGGAATTCTTTCAAATCCGAAACTTGTAGCAAGCCTTAAGATAAATAAAAACATGCAATAATAATAACATAAACAAAATATTTTACAGTGAAAATAAAAATCTCATGAATAAAATAAAATAATAATCTACTGACAGATTTAATAACACAAATCCATCTCATATATATAAACTTTTAATACAATTCTCAATTCAAATCTTTAAAATACAAATCTCATACAAACATAATACATAAATATCACAACTGACTATAACTACTGCAATGTCTAAATTATAAAATAAAATCAGGTGAGCATATTACATAGTAAAGCCAGGGCAGAAGAAATCCGGCGTATGGGTCTGCTACTAAAGTCTGAAGACGTAGACTCTCTTGAAAAATAGTCAACGGAGGGAAGTTAAACCTCACTGAGTGAATTGTTATAATATATATACATGCATAACTAAATGACATTGCACACATTTAATAATTATATAATAAATATATATACAGGCAAAGTCACACAGATGTTGCAAAATCATTTGATATAAATATTGAAAATAACATCCGTATATGAAGGATCAAATAGAACCCTAGAAAATCGCAACGTCAAACAGTGTTAAACAACACTCTAGCCATACAGGCTCACTTATTCTAAAATAATTTCACTTGTTCCATTTGGATAGTAGACTGGCCCCGAGACACTAAGTCAACCGAGCTCCAACAGTCTGACTGTCAGTGTGATTGGCCCTAAGACACTTGGTCAACCGAGCTCCAATAATCACACTCCCAAATCACATCTCACATCATAAAAATCAATCCAATCAATATCCATAAATAGGTTAGTAATATAACCTAAAAGCTATCATCGTACCGGTACGTACTCGGTCTTAGTGCTGCCCACTAGGTAGCACGTTCTATTGATATCCTTCATTATTATATAAAACATACATTCATAAAATAAATGATGCATGATATTAAATAAAATAGCAACATAAACCATATATACATACTAGAAATATACCAAAAGTAAACTAGGTATATTTCGAATATATATACGTCAAATAAGTTCAATATAATTACAAAATAAACTATAAATATACTTAAAAACATTTTAAGAATAATTCATTAGCAAAACATGCATATAATTTAAAATATACCAATAATATACCAAAAATAAACCTAAGTAATAATTAACCCATTTATGCATAATTTATAAAATAAATCATATATTTCTAAAACATGCAATCATAATACAAGTATATATAGAATAACAACTCATAGTTATTATGCTCCTCGAGATGGGTCCGACGGGCCTGGTCCCCTAAGCCTCGGTCTCGGCGCAACTAAGCAAACAAACGACAATACAACATTAGAATAAATCTATTAGAATCCATAAAGACTCGATTTAAGAATACCGGACATAGAATCAGAATAAGCATTCGACCGGACATTACGTTTTACGAGAATTCTATCAAAAATTCAGCAAAACCTCCCCTGTAAAACGGGCATCTCTCTACTCAAAGAGTAGAGCCAGTCCTACAAAGAAACACACTTCAAAAATATATCGCCACACAACCCCTCGGTCGGACTCCCAAACTACAATTCTATCGACCGAGGTTCACAATTCACGAGATAATTACATATCACATTAAAAATGCCAAAAATATCAAAAATGCCCTTCAATACTCAAAATATAGCAAATTAGGTATTCAAAACATTGAAAATAATTATTTTACCGATAAATACATAAAAACTCTAATTTTAATAAAATATTATTAAAAATAATTCTCAATAAACTCATAAATATTGACCAAAATACATTTTATAAATCCAAATTACTTAATTAACCCTAAAACATATTAAAAATCGATAAAAACTCATTTATTTAGAAAAATAGCATATTATATATAATTTGAAAATAATTTACGAAAAATAGTTTTAATTAGTTAAAAATACTTAATAATTTTTAGAAATAATTTTTATACCTCAAATAACTAATAAAACCAATTTAATTATATTTTTAGCCAATTTAGAGCCAAATTACCAAAATACCCCTAGTTATATAAATTCACTATAGATGTTCAAAAATTCACCAAAAATAATATAATTACTTAAAAATTAATTTATCAACATATAATTCAATAATATCAACAAATCTACTCAATTAAACAATTAATTTCAATAAAACACATAATTAACCTAATTTTCTAAAAAATCAAGTAAACTAAATAAATTCATAATAATTATATAAAAATCAAAAAAATTACAAATAAATTTCTAAAATTAATTTTAACACCTATAAACAACCTAAAACACAATTTCATAATTTAATTAATTAATTTATGAAAATTAGAAAATATTAATAAAATAATCAAAAATTCACAAAAATCAAAATAATTTCCAAAAATTCTAAAAAAAATCACAGAGGTATATTAAGCTACAAGGATTAATGTTTGTAAAGGAAGATTTCATGAATCATTGAAATAGAAGCTCAAAAAAAACAAGAACCCTAGTTGGCCAAAAATGAAAATTCGAAACCTAGAGAAATCTAGATCATTTCAAGTGAAACAAAGCTTGGAAATGCACTCACCGGAGCTCAAGCAAGAGATAGAGACTGGTGGGGCTCAAAACGGTGGCCAAAAAGTGCTTGACCAGCAATGGGAGCAATTCTCAGCATCTTGAAGAAAATCCAGCCAAACTCACCGGAAATGGAAGCTTAGGGCATCGAGAATGGCTGGAAGGGAAGGTGGCACATCAGGAGGCACACCGACAGGAAGAAAATGGTGTTGCACGCAACGAAAATGGTGAAGGGGCGATCGGGAGGAGGAAGAAGATGATAATGGCACTTCCGTAAATATTTCAAACTTTATTTTTGTTATGTATATTATATGTATATATGTATATATATATCTATCTCTATTATTATTTTAATATATAATATAATACACACAATAAATATGCACCACACACATATTTTAATAATATATATACACACATATACATATATACACACTTAATTAATATTAAAACTATATAATTTAATTTAATTTAATTTAATTTAAATAAACCATAATTTTTAATTTAAATGCATGTATACGTAAATGTTTAATTTGACACTTTAAAATTATGCATGGACTCATGCAACTTCATAAAACCGCTTAAAATAATTAATATTTATTTATTTACGTCTTAATTTTCCCGAAAATAAAATTCCTAGGAAAATTTCACGTAAAGGACTTAAAATAATTAAAAATAATTAAAAATGACTTTAATAAATGACAAACTAATTAAATAATCATAAATATATATGAAAATTATTAACACTGCATATCCCGATGCAGTTTAAAATTATCTAAAAACTCGGGATATTACAGTTGATAGCCAGAATCGTTGAGCTAGATTCCCCTTCCAGAACTCTACACTTCCCTTTGCTTCCTTTAGGTAATTTTGGAGATGTGGTGTTATTTTCATGTGAGCTGCTCCAAGGTTGCCGCTTTGAATCAAGGTATTCAATTGTTGTTGCATCAGGGCTACCTGAGCTTGGATGTTTTATATCATTGCTTCTTTATTTATTGGGGCATGGTTGAGTGTTTAGGTCACAGTATTTAAGTTAGGTATAGTTATGGCTGGTGTATCTGTTAGGTTCAGAAAATCTATGGAAGGTATAGGTCAATGATGATGTTGCAAAGGAGCATAATATAGGAAGTTAGTGTGTAAGCACCTAATTTTGGGATGATAAAGTGTGGATGCAACAGAGGACTCTAATGATGAAAATATCATAAATAGGTCCTCAATACTTGAACTTTAAAACCTTAAAAGTCTGAAAGCACTTTTCAAAGAAAGGGTTTAATGTTTTCAAGGACTAAATTATTATACTTTTTAAGGACCTAATTAGGAAATTTAAAATTTTTTAGAGGTCTTTTTGTAATTAAATGTTAAAAAAATTATTACAGATCAGAATTAGAGATTTCCAATCGGAAATCTATAATTCCGATCGGAATTATAAAATTTCGATTGGAAATTTACAATTTCGATCAGAATTGTACTATTCTGATCGGGTCTCACACTATTTTTTCAATTTTTTTAATTTTTGAAAATATGTCTCCTCAATTTTGATTAGCTAAAAATTTTTTAAAATTTATTTTTTAAATTTTCAAGAAATTAAGTCCTTTTAAAACTGAAACTCTTAAGTGTATAGAATTAAGGTTTTTGGCACTTTTCCTATATAAAAAATAGTTTAGGCTCTTGAAAAAGGGGGGCTCTCTTAAGACTATCTCTCTTTTTTTTCCAAAAAAAAAAAAAGTCCTCTCCATATTTTTATTTGAAGCAGTATGTACAATATTTTTCTTTAGAATTTCTTTATTTTTATAGAAAGATCAATAGACTTTTAAAGAGGAGGACATCAAGTTTTGAAGATCCATTAAAAGCAACAGTGATTGATAACACTCTAAGGAGCTAATTAATACTGCATCCATTCAATCATCCCTTCTTCTACCTTTTTCTTTTATTTTTATTTGATTATTTAGTTTGACTTTAATTTTATTTAATTTTTATTTTTATTTAAGCTTTAATCTTTATTTATTTTACTTTTGTGTTCATAATTATGGCGGGAGTAACCTAAGCTGTGGAATAGTATGTGATTGGACAAGAACAAAACTCATGAAGATCCATGGAATGTCATGGATTAAATTTTGTATTTGAATGTAGTTTTTTTAAAGTTTTATTTATTTATTTATTTGCTATTATTTTGCTGGATATTTTATTTTGTGTTTCTTAGGGTTGTATTAGTTTTTTTTCCTATTTATAGTAGATCATTGTAATAGCCCCAATAGTGGGAATAATGAAATTTGGTGTGTGCGTTTATCTGTTTTTTTTTTAATCGGTTAGTAAAATTAGGGTTTTCATTGGGTAATTAATTAAAATTAATGGCTATAGAAATCCTTAGGTTTTTTAATTAAATTAGAGTTAAGTTGGTAAAATTGGTTTTGCTTGATTGATTATTTTATTTTATTGTTTATGGTCACTTTAATTAAATTAGGGTTTTAGCATAAGTTAAATTAATTGTTTGATCTTTTTATTTGTTTAGCTTGGTATTTATTGTTATTTTTTGGGCTTGTTTATTTGTATTTATGTGTTTTGGGCCTTAGGTGCACATTAGGCTTTAACCCATTTAAATTTAGTTTTTTTAGCTTTAATCAATTAAAATACATTTTAGACCCATAATTAATTAGATTTAGGGTAGAGATAACTTAGACCAATTTAGTTAATTAGACATAAGCCCATCTAATTTAATTTAATTAATTTAGACTTAGCCCACTTAATTTAAGCCTTTTTCATAATTTGTAGATTTATGATCATTTTATTATTAAAATATATAGAATTAGGCCCATTAATTTAAATACTCCATATTTTATAAATTTAGCCCCATTTTTAGAATTAAAATAAAATAGACTTAGGTTCACTCAATTAAAATTAAATAGAAATTAGGCCCATTAGTTTTTAGCTCACTTGTAAATTAAAATATGTAGATTTAGCTCATTTAATTAAAATCAATGTAGATTAAACTAACTTAGGGATTATGAATTTAAATGATGCATTATTTACTTGTATTTTTCATAACTAGTTTGCTTTGGAGTTAATTACTAGAATAAGGGTTTATATGAAATTGCATGTAAATAGAGGATAATATAGTAATTTATAAAGTAATTCTAAATGAACACGAGATTGAAAGAAGTTGGTATTTCATATCCAAAATTTCTTGGTTATGGTGCTAGCTTTCTTTTAGGAAATCGAATACCACCTTTTCGATTTGTCCCAATTATTACCTTGGGTGGCGACTCCTCATCTCCATGTCATGTCTTTGTGACAGTGGTTAGTGTGTTCTCTAGAGCCCTGAGCTCAAACATTATCGCGGTTGCTAAAATCTTAGACGCGCATTAAACTCCGTCGTCTACATAATGATAAGAGCTGGCCATCCTTCGGTGTTTCCAAGGGGAATATGCATACCACCATATGAGGGTCTGACATACTGGAAAGGGGCTAAACGCATTATCAATAGGAGAGGTGCTGACAGATTTATTGGAGGAATAGGGGCAGAGAGGTTGTTGTGAGTGTCAAGAGTCGAGATTGGCGACGGGCTAAAAGTTATGGTGTCGACGTCTTAATTTGGCAGATGCACTAATGGCTTTTACCTAAGAGTTCCTACAGACGGTTCCACTTGATAACTTGCTTTCTAGAACTCTTGAGTTAGAACCTTGCAAGTAGTTAAAAAAAAGGGCAAAGCGAAAGATGAGAAGAATCCCCACAAACCCTCTGATACCTAAGTCAGAATATAGAGAGAAAATCTAAAGAGAGAGCAATGAGAGTGTTAGAAAAAATAGAATTAATGAGAATCAGAAATATGGGTCTTATTTATAAGGATAGTAATGCTCAAATCTAGAAAAAATAGGATTCCTTGTTAAATAAGAGTCATAGGCCAATTGAGAGAGTTTTCCTTCTTTTTTTGAGAGTCTTTGTTTCAGGAACCTTTTCCTGATTGTTTTGGACGTTCTTTCTTTCTTGGTAACCTATATAGGGAAATAAAAACCTTAATTAAATAGAAATATATATATATATATATATATGGGGTATCAAACACAAAAACATAAAGTTAAAATCAAAGACAGATAAAAAATCCAACTCAAAAAATATTGCAGAAGTAACAAATAGCAAGAAAACGTAAACCATTGCAACTTATTAAGAAATCCTAATTGAACAATGAGTGAGTGGGCATTTTTATTTGGTTCTTAGAATATAAAAATAAGTCATAAAATTGAAACCCAATTGAACTTCAGTCTAAAAAAGATTGAATTTCAATCCGAAAACACAACCATCAACAAAAGATCAGAACCCATAATCACCAAAATTAGATTAACTAATATGTACCCACTAAAAGCAAAAGCTAAGGGAAACCCATAAAGAATCACGAAGCAGAGAGTAACAAAAATGGAAAAAAAAAAAAAAAAACCTACTTGACTGCTCATAGTTCACTAGAATCAAGATTCATGCCCATATAAACATGGCTTATGTACCATAACCGATCAAAAGAGGCCATTGGAAGAGAAGAAGGAGAAGAGGGTTTAAAGAAGATTCTCGATTTTTGAATGCAATAATTGATCTTCTTTACTAATGGATTTGAAGTTGGTGTTGTTTTCTTGATGATTATCAATTGAAGAGAGGAAGATAAAAAAATGAGGAAGAGAAGAGCACATTATGGTCATTTGAAGGGCTATTATGGTCATTTCCTAATTAAACATCTCATGACTATCATGTGTCATTCCAAATGAGCAACTTCATCTAACTAGTCAGGGGTAATCTACCGGCAACTTGATTGTTACCTGTTAAATACACTGTTTTGTAATATTTATAGTCACAACACTCTATTGTAATTATAAAAAGTTCAAACATTCAATTGTTAAATTTTAAAAAATTTGGACATCAAATTTATCTTTATCCCTAACATGGCATATCACTGAACTACAAGCACCACCAATGTACGCAATTCCTTCAAGTATACAGTTTGGAAGACTTAAAAATGCGTTTATCTGTAAAGGATGCAGCAAAACCAACGGCATAAAGAAGCCAAGTCAATTATAGTATTATCGTCACCATCTCCACTGTTAACCTCAGGCAATGATGCATCACTGCTAGTAGATATACACCGTTTCTTTAACAGTGTGCGTCGTTGCTCAGACTTCCCTCCATAGTTGCTCTCATCAGAGTTGACAGACTGGCCTTATCCAGCATCGAAGATGGCTAAATATAACAACTCAGTTAGCTGGAAAGTGTTAACCAAGTTGTACAGGTCAAGGCTCTCTATTTCATCCATGTAAAAGTTCGAGAAACCTGTCACGTGTGAGATGAAACAGAACATCTTTAAGGCAGTTAACAGAATGCTGATGCAGGGCTATCTATATGATTTATATCCAAACATTCACCACTAATTCACTTGTTCAGAGAATAGATTGCAGAATTGAGTTTTGTATGTTATTAAAACGTTGAGCAGATGCAAACAATTTGTTGGATAATCAAAGTGATGACATGATATTGTCCAACATGACGTTATCATGCTTTCAGCGAATGTACAATTTGCATAATAAAATGTTCTGAAGTAGAAAGACACAAAATTATAAGTTACTATCTTGGTTTTGCTGATAACTTGTGAAAGGTACCAAAAAAGAAGTAATAGCAAGAACACATACAATCGTCAATGAAATTGAACAACTTTCGCCGCCAGTTAGTGTTGATGTAGAGAAGAGAAACGATACCAAGGAAGAACATCACGTATGCAGCAGTAAAACTTGCTTTGAAGACCACAGGGTCAATTTTATACCATTTCTCTTCACCTGAATCGGAAGATACTGCGGGCGACTCAGCAACAGGACTGCAGCTTTTCACTGATGGAGGTCCATAGAGAAATGGGTTACCATCATAGCTGCTATTTTCAAATGTCCCAAATTGTGCTTTCCTATCTGGAACTCTACCTGACAAGTTGTTGTGAGCCACAGAGAACACTTGCAGAAAAGTTAGATCGATCAATGCAGAAGGAATATCTCCACTGGATTGTTGTAAAAGAGAGGTCCAGGCTCTCTATTTGTCTCAGACTTGAAAAGGTAATTGGAATGGAACCTGTCAACTGATTGTGGGATAAGTTTAAAGCACGAATCCACCTTAGTTTTCCTAGTTCAGGTGGTATTTCACCAGTTAGCTGGTTACATGACAAATCCAATCCAGACATCAAGTCAACAATACTTCCTTTGTAAACATTGGTCCTGGTTTTAGTAATAAACTCAACTTCAACTCGTTTCATGATATCCATGTCGTTCTGATGGATGATGTCTGGCTGCAGAAGACCCTGGAAGACATATGTTGTAGACCTAGGTAACGAGACATTGGGGGAATCCAAGAATGGAGTGATATTCCTTTATATCCCCAAATGTGCTATTACTGAAACAAGAAGGTATTGATCCAGAAAATGAGTTATTGGAGAGGTCCAACATGGTCATATTATTAAATTGACATAGTTGATCAGGGATAGAACCACTCAAACAGTTCCCTCCTAACAGAAGAACTCTCAGATCAGAATTAACCACAATTGGAGGTCAAACTTCACCAGACAAGAAATTATTTTTAAGGTTAATAGTCACCAAATAGGAGATGTTGAGCGATGTCCCCGGGATAGATCCTGTGATTTTGTTGCCTTGCAAGTTGAGATGATTTAGATTTGAAAAGTCACAAGATGGTAAAGGGCCTGAAAGAGAGTTACAAGAAAGGTCCAAGAGCACTGTTGTTTTTAGCAAAATATGCTTATCCTACATTGGGAAAATAATTTTGATGGGAAGAGTTTTTTTATTATAAAAGAACTCCTCCCCCTTTAGTTAAATCATTCTAAAATTATCTCTCCTATATATTTAGCAATTGTATTCTTTTTCTCTTTTGTAATATTTTCTCATTTAATAAAATATTATTTTGATAATTTTTGAGGACGTAGGCATAATTGGTCAAATCTCATTAAATTTTGATATTCTCTTTTGTGTCTATTTAATAACTACTGTCAAATATAGTTGTTATTAATTATTGTACTATTAAAATTACTTGTCTTGGTAAAATTCTGTTTAAGGAGAGTGATTTTTAGGTAGGACCATTGTGATCCCTCCACTCTTTCCTGGGAATATACCTTGGGATGATTTTTAGTACAATCGTTTACACTCTAGTCATCTGTGCAATAGTTCTCAAAGTGATTTTTGTTATTATTGGTGGAAATTAACCCAAATTCCACAACAATTGATATCAAAGCTCTTGGTTTATTTTAATATGCTATATGGTTGCGGCTTAAACTGATCTTCCACATCATAAAAAAATTTTCTTAGGCTAATTGGCATTCCGCATCGACAACTATTAAATAGAATTTATAACAAAAATGGCAGACGGCACAAAATTATCAATATCAGCGTCAACAACTTCTTCATTTTCAATTTTTGCAAGAAATGTTGTGACAAATGCTAGATTTGCAGTGGAGATTTTTGATGGCATGGTCATTTTGGCATGTTGAAAAGTGAGGTTCTAAATGCCCTTTTTCAGCAGGGTCTAGACATTGCTATTGAAGGAGAGAAACCAGATGATATTGAAGAGAAAGAATATAAGGTGATTAATAGATTGACATGTGGTACAATTCGATCTTATCTTTCTAGAGAGCAGAAGTATGCATTTTTTAAAGAAACTTTTGCAAGTAAATTATGGAAGGCACTGGAGGAGAAATTCTTGAAGAAAAGTAATCAGAACAAACTCTACATGAAAAAGAGATTGTTCTGCTTCAATTATGTCCTAGGTACCACGATGAATTATCACATTACTAGTTTTCATCAGTTGGTAACTGATTTGATAAATATGGACGTGACTTTTAATGATGAAGATCTAGCTCTGATGTTGGTGGGATCACTTCCTGATGAGTTTTAGTATCTTGAAACTACTCTACTTTATAGGAAGGTTGTTGTGTCTTTGAGTGAAGTAACTGCAGCCTTGTATAGTTATGAATTGTGAAAGAAAGAAAGCCAAGAAAATACAAGTGTTGAAGCAGAAGCTTTTATTGTTAAAGACCGTTCCCAGAGCGAGAATAAAGTAAAGAGAGGGAGATCAAAGTCAAAGTCCAAACTGAGCAAAGATCAATGTGCCTTTTGTCAAAAAAAAGGGCATTGGAAGCAAGATTATCCTAAGCTAAAGGACAAAGGCAAACCTAGAAAGGGAAATGCTATCTCAAATTCAAATATAGCTAAGTGTGATGATGCAGATTCAGATCTTTCAATTGTTGCTACACCATCAACCAGATGTTCGAGTTCATGGTTGCTAGATTCAGCTTATAGTCACCATATGACTCCCAATTGAGAATGGTTCTTTAACTTTAAAGAACTAAAAGGTAGAGTTGTCTACACAATAAATAATGCCCCTCTTAACACACATGGGATTGGTTCAATTCACTTAAGCAATAAGGATGGATCAATCAAAACCTTAACAGGTGTTCATTATGTGTCGTATTTGATGAGGAATCTCATTTCTATAGGAACCTTAGAATCAAAAGGTTTCGAAGAAAGGGTAAAAGATAGGATAATGAGAATCATCTCTGGTGTACTTGTGATAATGAAGGGGATTCAAAAAAGAAATAATGTTTATTACTTTTTAGGTGGTATAATTATTGGGACAACAGCAGCGGTAGCTTTTATTGATAATCAGGAGTTGGAAGCAACCAAGTTATAGCATATGCGTTTGGGGCATGCAGAAGAAAAATTTTTGAAATTGCTGATAGATCAAGGATTACTAAAAGGAGCTCCAGCTTGCAAATTGGATTTTTATGAGCATTGCATCAAAGGGAAGAAGACAAGGGTGAAATTTGGAATAGCTATCCATGATACTGAGGGTATTCTAGATTATGTTCATTCAAATGTGTAGGGGCCTTCCAAGAATGCTTCATTGGGAGGAAAATACTATTACATTTCCTTTGTTGATGATTTTTCCCAAAGAGTATGGGTGTATACAATGAAGATGAAGGATGAGGTGCTAGGAATTTTCCTTAAATGGAAAAAGATGGTGGAGACTCAAACAGGAAGAAAAGTTAAACGTCTCCACACAGACAATGGTGGAGAGTTCACAAACAATCCATTTTTGAAAGTCTGTGAAGATGAAGGTATTATTAAACACTTCACCATCAAATATACACCATAATAAAATGGCGTGGCAGAGCGAATGAATCAAACATTGTTGAAGAAGGTTCGATGTATATTATCCAATGCTGGGTTAGGCAAAGAATTTTGGGCTGAGGCTGTAGTGTATGCTTGTCACCTTATCAACCACCTACTATCAACTGCTATTAGTAGTAAAATGCCATTATATAAATGGTTTGGAAAACCTGCTATAGATTATAATTCCTTACATGTGTTTGGTTCCACTACATATTACCATGTTAAGGAGTCAAAGCTGTATCTAAGAGCAAAGAAGGCAATCTTTATGGGGATAACTTCTGGTGTGAAAGGCTATCGTCTTTGGTGTCCAGAACTAGAGAAAGTAATCTTCAGTAGGGATGTTACCTTTGATGAATCTACCATATTGAGAAATGTGACTTCAAAAAAAATGGAGCAGACAGATGGTACTCCCAAATAGGTAGAGTTTAATGGCAACAGAATTATCCCAAACAATGTAGAAAGTGATAATAACTCTCCTATGATAGAAGAAGAGGTTCAAATCCAAGAGCCTCTACAGTAACATGAATCAATTGCATTAAGGAAGGGGAAAAGGACCATTAGATAACCTGCTCGTTATACTGATATGGTTTCTTCTGCATCACCAATTATAATGGATGGCATTCCTGCCACTTATAATGAAGTAGTCCAAAGTTTAGAACATGAAAAATGGAGGATCGCCATAAATGAAGAAATGCAGTCCCTTCAAAAGAATCAGACATGAAAACTAGCTAGTCTTCCGAAGGGAAAGAAGGCAATTGGGTGCAAATGGCTATATGCAAAGAAAGATGGATTTCTTGACAAGGATAATGTTTGCTACAAAGCAAGATTAGTGGCTAAAGGCTATGCACAGACAGAGGGGATTGATTATAATGAAGTATTTTCTCCAGTTGTAAAGCATTCCTCTATCAAAATTTTATTGGATTTAGTAGCACTATTAGTTTAGAACTAGTTTAAATGGATGTAAAAACTACATTTTTACATGGAGACTTGGATGAGGAAATCTACATGACTCATCCAGATGGATTCAAAGTTGCTAGTAAAGAAAAGATGGTTTGTAAATTGGAAAAATTATTGTACAGATTGAAGCAATCTCCGAGGTAGTGGTATAAGCGATTTGACAAGTTTATGATAAGGCAAAAGTACACGAATAGCAAATTGTTTGTATTTGCGCAAGCTACAAGATGGATCCTATATATATCTTATTCTTTATGTTGATGATATGCTAATAGCTTCCAGGAGTCATATAGAGATTAAGAAATTGAAGACTCAAATGAATAGGGAGTTTGAGATGAAGGATCTTGGTAAAGCAAAGAAGATTCTCGGCATGGAAATATCCAGAGATAGGAAATTGGGGAGGCTTTATTTGTCTCAGAAAGAATATCTGAGGAAGGTACTAAAACATTTTGGCATGAATGAAAAGTCAAAACCAGTTAGTACACCACTTGCTCCTTATTTCAAGTTTAGTGCATCCATGTCACCTAAGAATGATGCAAAATGGGAATACATGTCAAAAGTACCGTATATAAGTGTTTTTGGTAGCTTAATGTATACAATGGTGTGTACAAGGCTAGATATTTCATAGGAAGTTAGGGTTGTGATTAGGTACATGCACGATCCTCAAAAGGAGCATTGGCAAGCTGTAAAATGGATTCTACGGTATATTATGAATACCATAGATATTGGTTTGGTATTTCAACAGTATAGGCAAGATAGTCAGTGTGTAGTTAAGTATTGTGATTTTGACTATGCTGATGATTTGGATAAGCGTCGATCAACTACTGGTTATGTGTTTACTTTTACAAAGGCACCAGTTAGTTGAAAGTCTACCTTATAGTCAACAGTTGCTTTGTCTACTATAGAGGCAGAGTATATGTGTTACGACCCAAAACGAGGGCCATGACCGGCGCTAGGGAACGGGAATTCTTTCGAATCCGGAACCTGTAGCAAGCCTAGAAATGAAATAAAACATACAATAGTAATAATAACAGTATTTAATGCAGCGGAAAAAAATCATAAATATCAAAAATAACATTTACACCAAATGAATTTATATCAAATCCTCATCTCATATATATAAATAAACTCTTTTAATACAAATCCAGTTCAAATTCTTAAAATACATAACTCATACAAATATAATATAACAATCTCACAGTCGACCATAACTACTGCAGTGTCTAGATTATAAAATAAAACTCAGATAAGTAGTTTACATAGAGAAGCCGGAGCGAAAGAAATCTGGTGTATAGGCCTGCTACTGAGGTCTGAAGATGATGACTCTCCTGAAAAAATAGTCAACGGAGGGGAGTTAGACCTCACTGAGTGAATTACTATAATATATATACATGCATACTAAATGGCAATGCACACAGTCAATAATATATATATAATAAGTATATATATACAAGCAAATACACACAGATGCAATAAAATCATTTTATAAATTTTTACTGAAATTCACAGTTTATGAAGGATCAAATAGAACCCTAGAATATCGCAACCTCAAAAACAGTGTTAAATAACACTCTAGCCATACATGCTCACTTATTCCAAATATATTTACTTGATCCATTTGGACAGTAGACTGGCCCCGAGACACTAAGTCAACCGAGCTTCAACAGTCTGACTGTCAGTGTGATTGGTCCCGAGACACTAGGTCAACCGAGCTCCAGCAATCACACCTCCAAACCATATCTCACACATCAAATAATCATATCTAATTAATATCCACAAATGGTTAGTAATATAGCCTAAATGTTATAAGCATACCGATACGTACTCGGTCCTAGTGCTGCCCACTAGGTAGCACGTTCTATCGATATCCTTCATTAAAATATAAAGCATACATTCATAAAAGTAAATGATGCATGAATTGAATAAAATAACCACATAAACTATATATATATATATATACTAGAAATATACCAAAAGTAAACCAGGTATATTTCGAGTATATATACGTCAAATAAATCCAATATAATTACAAAATAAACTAGAAATATATTTAAAAACATTTTAAACATAATTCATTAATAAAACATGCATATAGTTTAAAATATACCAAAAATACCCTAAAAATAAACTTAAGTACTAATTAAATCATTATGCATATTTAATCAAAATAAAACATATATTTTTAAAATCATGCACCCTAGAGCACATATATATAAAATAGTAACTCACACTTAGTGAGATCCTCGAGATAGGTCCGACGGGCCTGGTCCACTAGGCCTCGGTCTCGGTGCAACTAAACAAACAATAATAACAGAAATCAGAATAAACCTAACAGAAAATCCTAGAAACTCGATCTAGAACATTAGACACATAATTAAAAATCAGAATTCGACTGGATATCACGTTTTAAGAGAATTTCACCGAAAATCTGGCAGAACCTCCCCTGTAAAATGGACATCTCTCTACTCAAAGAGTAGAGCTGGCCCTACAAAGAAACACACTTCGAAAATAAACACAAAACACAACCAAAATCCCTCGGTCAGACTCCAAACTACAAATCACCGACCGAGGTCCACAATTCACTAAATATTCATAAAATACCGAAAATACCCTTGTCTACTAAAAATAAATTTTATAAGTAGAAATTACATAATTAACCCTAAAACACATTAACAACCGATAAAAACTCATTTTATTAGAAAAATCGTATATTATATATACAATTGAAAATAATTCACGAAAAATAGTTCTAATTAATTAAAAATACTAAATCATTTTTAGAAATCATTTTTATACCCTAAATAACTATTAAAACCAATTTAATTACATTTTTAGCCAATTTAGGATAAAATTACCAAAATACCCCTATATATATAAATTTACCTAAAATTAATCAAAAATTCACCAAAAATAATATAATTATCCAAAATTAATTTTCTCAAAATATTTATCAATAATATCAATAATTAAACTCAATTAACTAATTAATTTCAATTAAAAACACAATTAACCTAATTTTCCAAAATTACATAAACTAATTAAATTCAAAATAAATACATAAAAATTCATAAAAATTCCAAATAAATTCCTATAATTCATTTTAACACTTATATTTATCATAAAACACAATTTCATAATTTAATTAATTAATTTTCGAAAACTAGAAAATAATAATAAAATATTCAAAAATACCCAAAAATCAAAATAAACTCCAAAAATTCTATAAAAATTCACACATGAAGATTAAGCTACTAGGATCAACATTTGTCAAGGGATTTTTCATGAATCGATCAATTGAAGCTCAAAAAAAATTGAGAAGCTATAATGGCCGAATTGAAAAATTGAGAAAAACCATACCAAATCAAGTTTTTAGCTCAAACAAAGCTTGGAATCATTTTCTATGGCTTCAGGGGAGCTCAACGACACCGGAAGCAAGGAATTTGGTGGCCGGAATCGCGAGGGAGGAAGAAAATGCAACTTTCGGCTTTCCGGCGATAACAGAGGCAAACGGCGCCGGAGAAGAGAAGGAAAGGTGGCGGAGCTACTGGCTGGGAAGGGCGGAGCTGCTGGCGGCACACCGATGGCCTGAGAACGAAAGTAGCAGAGGTGAGGGTGACGAAAATCGATCGGGAAGAAGGGGAAGGGAAGAATGGCAAAAATGTAATTTTTGTTAACTTTATTTTTTTGTTAAATAATAAGTATATATATATATTCACACTATACATTAAAATAATATAAACCCCCACACATTAAATATACACCACACACATATAATTTAATATTTTAATAATTTATACACACTAAAAAAAATAATTAAATAATGTTAAAACTAATAATAAATAAAAAAAAATATTAGGATAATTATTTAAACCCTAGTTAAATAAATAAATATACACATATGCTTTATTTAGTATTTTAAAAGTACCTATGAGTTCATGCAAATATGGAAATCTATTTAAAATAATTAATAATAAATAATTTACGTATCAATTTCCCCGAAAATGCAAGTCCCGGGAAAAATTTACGTAAAGTACTTAAAATAATATAAACCAATTAAAATTAGCTTTAATTAAATAACAAACTCATAAATATCCTAATTATACACAAAAATTATTAACACTGCATATCCCGATGCAATATAAAAATATTTAAAAATACGGGATATTACAATATGGCAATTACAGAGGCTATAAAGGAGGCAATTTGGCTTCAAGGATTGTTTGGTGAACTGGGAATGGAGCATAAGCACATCAAAGTGCATTGTGATAATCAGAGTGCTATTCATTTAGAAAATAACTAGGTTTATCATGCAAGGACAAAGCATATCGATGTTCGATATCACTTTGTATGGGAGATTCTAGAAGAAGGTGGAGTCATAATCTAAAAGATTTGAACTATTGAGAACCTTGTTGATATGATAACAAAAGTGGTAACTGCAATTAAGTTTAAACATTGCTTAGGGTTGATCAATATTGTTACAATTTGAAAGATGAAATTTGCAGACACTACTAAAGGTTTGATTTGAGAGAGAATTGTATGGAATTTTGCTAAGGTGGAGATTTGTTATTTTTGGCAAAATATGCTTATCCTATATCGGGAAAATAATTTTGATGGGAGTTTTTTGGTTATAAAATAACTCCTCCCCTCCTTAGTTAAACCATTCCAAAATTGTCTCTCTTATATATTTAGGCAATTGTATTCTTTCTTTCTTTTGTAATATTTCCTCATTTAGTGAAATATTATTTTGGTAATGTCCAAGGATGTAGGCATAATTGGTCGAACCTTATTAAATTTTGGTATTCTCTTTTATGTCTATTTAATAGCTATTGTTAATTGTTGTTCTATTAAAATTACTTATCTTGGTAAAATTTTGTCTAAGGGGAGTGGTTTTTAAGTGGGATCATTATGATCCCTCTACTCTTTCATGGGAATATACCTTGGGGTGATTTTTAGTACAATCGTTTACACTCTAGTCACCTATGCAATAATTCTCAAGGTGATTTTTATTATTATTGGTGGAAATTAACTCGAATTTCACAATAAGCACAATTGACAAAGCTAGCAATTCACAGGAGATTTTACCTTTAAAATCATTATCTAGAATGCTGACTGCTAAAAGTAAGGAATTGTTACTACCAAGGAAGCTAGGAATCTCACCTGACATGTAGTTGCTACTGACATTAATATTATATAGATTGGAGAACTGTGAAATCCAACTTAGTAGCGTGCCTGTGAATTTATTTTTACCCAATTGCAAGGATGCCAAGTTACTTAGGTTGAGATTTGATATTTGGCCATGCAGTATATTATTTGATAGATTCAGAACATTCATGTTGGAGCAATTTTCTACAAACTTCTCTATAACTTCTCGTCCAAAATTGTTGCTAGAAAGATCTAAAAACATCAAATAAGGCATGTTGCCCGCTGGGGAAATAGTACCTTCAAGAGCATATTTAGAAATATTAAGAGTTATCACCTTCTGAAGCATCATCCCTATATTTTCTTAAAGCTCCCCATGGAATGATTATCTAAGATATCCATCTTAAAGATGTTACTACTATAATTGGGAGATAAATGAAGCTGACCATAGAAAGAATTATTTCTAAGACTCATAAAGTCCAAATTAATGTTATTTTCAAGCAACCAGATGGGGAATGTTCTTGTCAGGTTGTTGTGGGAGAGATTAACTACTGTTACATCAAATTGGTGAGTGAGAAACTCTGGAAGCTCATTCAAATTATAACTTGGTATCACGAGAATAGCCAACTGGAAGTTAGAAAGCTAACTTGAACGTTCAAATTCAACTTCTAACTTATTATTATTATCACTTCCAATCATCACTGCTTTCAAGTTGGTTTGATTAGCAATTGAACGGAAAGAAAAGGAGCCCTCAAAAAGATTGTAGCTGAGATCAATGTACTCGAGGGATGAAACGGGAGATATCAAAGTTGAAGATATGTTTCCTTCAAGTTGGTTAAATGAGAGGTCTAACAGTCTAAAAGATGTTAAAATGCTGAGATAAGGTGGAAGAGCTCCACTTTCTAACTGAGATCTAGCTCTAAAGGTTCTTCAGTTCACAAAAACCTATAAAGGTATTATTTCACAAAAATAATATATGTCATGTTTCAACCATGGGGTGGGTTGCATGTGCACCATGATTTCCAAAAGGTATCCAAATACATACCCTTTTCGGGCTAAATATAAAGTGGCCACCAAACATTACACTTACTATAATTTAGGTATTAAACTTCAATTTGTTTCTTTAGAACCACCAAACTTTGATTTTTTTCAAAAAAAAAAAAAAGAATACTGTCAAAAAATTTTTATTCCTCTAAATTTTACTTAAAAACCATTTTAATCCTTTAATCTCTTTATCTTTTCAACTTAGTTCAGAAATTACAGAAATTATAAAAAGTTTGAATGTTTACTTTTTCTAGAATTTGATACCATTCAAAATAAGTTTGTTCTTACTAGTTCGAATTAAAATAATTTTTAAATTTTTCCTTATTTTCTATAAATGTATAGAAAATATGAACTTATTTGCAAAAAAAAAATTAATTTTGGATTACAATAGTAATTCTGAATTGTTTAGGTGCCAAAAAAATTTTTAGTGACTATTATGAAATAAAATAGAAGTTTAGTATCTGTAAGCGGCGAGGTTTAGCGTGCGTCCAAATGTTTGGTGACCACAGCACTGTGTGGGCTCGAGGCCCACTTGGAAATACGATATAGGTCTTAAGCCTAGTTAGAGATGGAGTCGTCACCCGGATGAAAGCTGGGACACACTTATAAGGCAACTGGATTCCAAAGAGGTTCCCAAAAATCATCATCAGAGAACGGGTTCGAAAACTAGGTATGAGCGTTTGAATGCTCACCCAACCTTGCAGTTGGCCTCCATTTGTATTTTATGAATTATCACCTTTAATTATTCAATTATTTCGTTATTACCAGGCAGATTGTAATTGCCTTCGGATAATTGTAAAATTTTATGATTAAATCCGGATTTCCACATTATTTCTTTTCATGTACTTTGTCTCAACATTTATCACAAACAAAATAAAATGAATAATCAACATTTATAACCATTCACTCAAATCAAAAGGGGAAGAGATTAAGGATTACAATGCTTTGAAGCAAAATAAAAGCATAATATACAGAAAATAAAGCATACATACACCAAAAATATACCAGCAATCGAATAACTATACAGGCAAAAAAAAACCCTTAAAAACTAAGTAATCGAATGATTATTTGATGACTAAATGACACCAAGAAGTCCCTACAAGAAACAGAGGTTAGTTCTCTTCCACAAATAATAACTTTGCCTCATAATCGACAATCAATGGATAAAACTCATAGGGGATGGGAGTACAAGTTATAAAATACTTTACAAAACATGTAAAGGCCTATCAAAATGGCGATCATCACTATGAAGAGGCAATCGCCTTATGACAATTAGGCGATGCCTCTTTGAAGAGGCGATCGCCCGATCAATAAGATTAGATGACCATAATGTACAAGACAGGAGAAGTGAGACCACGTGAAGGTCTGTCAAAGAGTGACACCTTTTTGAAGAGGTGATCTCCCAATCAACAGACCTGTATGACTCTTAAAATGATAAAAACTTATGTTTCAAGTGAGTGCTTACTAAAATGAAGACACTAAATATGCTCTTGTGCCTAAAACTCAATCAATCATGCTAAATCATGGCAAACCACAAGTGATGAATATAAAAGAATAGGATAAGTGAACCAACAATGAACTTTAATGTTATACTAATTAATAAAGGATCATGCAAGCTAATAACTTAATCCATAAGAAAGAAGTAAAGTGTCACGACCCAAACTAGGAGTCATGACTGGCGCTAGGGAACGGGGAATCCGGAACCCGTAGCAAGCCTTAAAAGATAAAATCATGCAATAAATAAATAAAAAGTACAACAGAATTGAAATTTTTCTGAATCAATATACAAAGTACATACTCCAAATCCTTCTATAAATAATGTATTCATATAATGTTCGGATACAACTCTCTGAGTATTAAATATTAAAACAAAATAATACTCTTCTGATACAATAACACAACTACTGCAGTTTCTAGGATACAAATCAGAGTTCAAAATATACATATACATAAAATAGCTGGAACGAAAGAACACTGGCGAGGAACTCTACTACTAAGGTCTGACAATATAGGATCTCCATAAAAAAATAATTAAGGGGGGGGGGGGGGGGGGGGTTAGACCTCACTGAATGAATTATTATACTATATATACATATAATCTAAAACATATCCAATCATGCATTCACATATATATATATTCACGCATTCCACACATATGCCAACTCTACTTATATAAATATACTAAATGCAGAAAACGTTTAGTTTAATTCATGAAGGATCCATAATAGCAACCTCAGTCAACCCCACCATCACTCTAGCCATACAGGCTCACTTGATTCCAAATAGAACACTTATTCTAATCTAGACAGCAGACTGGCCTCGAGACACTAAGTCAACCGAGCTCCAGCAGTCTGGCTATCAGTGTGATTGGCCCCGAGACACTTGGTCAACCGAGCTCCAGCAATCACACTATCTATCACTTTGCATCTCAATCAAATCAGTAGATCATTTATTCCATTATGGACAGTAGACTGGCCCCGAGACACTAAGTCAATCGAGCTCCAGCAGTCTAACTGTCAGTGTGATTGGCCCCGCAATCACACTATCTATCATACCATTAATCTTAGTCAAATTAATCAAATCAATTATAACACCAAAATTAATTCTCACTCAACCTTTATCTATCACACTGGTACGTACACGGTCCTAGTGCTACCCATTAGGAAGCACGTTCTATTGATATCCTTCACTTAAAATAAATCATTCATTCGAAAAATAATTAATGTAGAATAATATTCATAATAGTAAAATCAACCATATATATATACCAAAAATATACCTAAAATATACCCAGTATATTTCGGGTATATATATTTCAAATAAAATATGAAATATACTAAAGATAAACCATTAATATAGTTAAAAACAATTTAAGTGCATTTTAATAATACAACATGCATTTGCTTAAAAATGTACCTAAATATACAAAGAATATAACCTAAGTACACAAATCACTTAATAAAACAATTATGTATAAATATTCATTTAAATATGTGTATGTACTAAAACATGCGTTTAGGTTTAACATATAGTCACAATATACTAATATAACCTAATTTTCTAGTATGCATATATCACGAATAAACCCTAAGTATACCACTAATGTGTTAGGTTTGAATTAATAATAAAACATGCATTTATTTGGAAATATATCAAAAATATACCAGAATAAACTTTAAAACAATTTAAGTGTAGGTTCATAATATAGCATGCAATTATTTAAGAATAAATCTAAAATATACTGAAACTATATCTAAAGTATACTAATCATTCAATAAAATAATTATGACTAAATGTACATTTAAAACATGTATATATATTAAAATGTATTAAACATACACCTAATTATTTAACATGCATATATCAAAATAACATGCTTAATTATTTAACATGCATATATACAAAAATACAAACCCTAGATATACCAAAAATATTATAATTTAAAGCACTTTAAAAACATATAATGAAAATAAGAAACCCTAAGTAATGCATCCTATATGCAATGCATATATATATAGTATAATAACTCGATGGTGTGCGCTCCTCGAGACAGACTCGACAAGCCTAGTCCGTTAGACCTCGTCTCAGCACAGCTAGAAAAATAAAATAACAAACATCAGAATAAATTCTAACTCTACGCTTTTAGAATTACTACGAAAGGACTCAATTAAAAATTTAAAACTAGATTCGGACTGATTGTCACGTTTTACGAGAAATCTACCAAAATTTTGGCAAAGTCTCCTCTGTAAAATGGACATCTCCTTACAAAAGTAGGGCCGATACTGCACAAAAAACACACTTCAAGAATACACAGCCACACAACCCCTCGGTCGGATTCCCAAACTACAATTCTACCGACTGAGGCTCACAACTCACGAGATATACACAGAACACATTTAAATGCCAGAAATACCAAAAATACCCTTGAATAATCAAAATATAGCAAATCAGATATTTAAAACACTGAAAATAATTATTTCACCGATAATTACATAAAAACCCTAATTTTAATAAAATATTATTAAAAATCAACAATTCTCGATAAATTCATAAATATTAGCCAAAAATACATTTTATAACTCCAAATTACATAATTAGCCCTAAAACATATTAAAAATCAATAAAAACTCATTTATTTTCAAAAATAATATATTATATATAATTTGAAAATAATTTACGAAAAATAGTTTTAATTAGTTAAAAATACTAAATAATTTGTAAAATCATTTTTATACCTCAAATAACTATTAAAACAAATTTAATTTAATTTTTAACCAATTTATTACCAAATTACCAAAATACCCCTAGTTATATATAATTTCACATAATTCACTATAATTATACAAAAATTCACTAAAAAAAATATAATTACTCAAAAATTAATTTCTCAAAGTATAATTCAATAAAATCAATAATTATATTCAATTAACCCATTAATTTCAACAAAATACATAATTAACCTAATTTTCTAAAAATCATATAAACTAAATAAATTCACAATAATTATACAAAAATCATAAAAATTACAAATAAATTTATAAAATTCATTTTAACACCTATAAACACCATAAATCACAATTTCATAATTTATTTAATTAATTTATGGAAATTAGAAAATATTAATAAAATAATCAAAAATTCACAAAAATCAAAATAATTCTCAAAAATTCCACAAAAATTACAGCATGTAGATTAAGCTAAGAGAATCAATCTTTGTGAAGGAAGTTAGCTTGAATCATAAGAATCGAAGCTCAAAAAAATCAAGAACTCAAAAAGGCCGAAATTGAAAATTGAAAACCTAGGAAAATCTCGACCAAATCAAGTGAAACCAAGCTTAGAAATGAACTCACTGGGGCTCAAGGAAGAGATAGAGACCGGTGGCACTCAAAACGGTGGTCAAAAACGAGGTGATCAGAGCTAGCATCAATTCTCGATTTCTTGGAAGAAAACTGACCAAATGACTCCCGAAAAGGGAAGAAAGGGCGGCGGAGGAAGCTTGGGAAGGAGGAGGATGGCTGAGAGGCACTCTGCCAGCGTGAAAACGAGATTTGGAATGGTAAGGGAGAAGAAATGGCATCGGGAAGCTTTTGGGGAGAAGAATGGCAAAGTTGTAAATATTCTAAGCTTTCATTTTTTGTATATATATATATATATATATATAGGTAACTTTAATTATTATAATATTTTATTATTATATTCAAAATATCTATTCACCACATATTAAAATAATAGTATTTACATACATATACATATATATAACACTCATTATTTATTAAAAGTATATAATATAAATTTAATTAAAAATAAACCCTAATTATTTAAATGTGTATATATACATGTATATGTACGTATATTAAAACAACAATTAAAATTGTGCATGGTCTCATGCAAATTCACAAAACCGCCCAAAACAATTAATAATTATTTATTTAAGTTTTAATTTTTTCGAAAATAAAAATTTTGGGAAAATTTTACGTAGAAATCTTAAAATAATTAAAAATAACTTTAATAAATAACAAACTAATTAAATAATCAAATATATATATAAATTATTAACACTGCATATCCCGACGCAGTTTAAAATTATCTAAAAACTCAGGATATTACTTAAAGAAAGTTACTAAAAAATGAGCTTTTAATCCAAAGTGATTGTCCCTCAGAGATGAATATGAGCTAGAATTCCTTTGAATGCAAGCTTTTTTCCTTTCTTCCTCAAGAAAATGGCCTTTTGTTTGTTTCCTCCTCCTCTTTCTTCAAAGTGTCCTGACTTTCCTTCCTCCTAGTTTCAAAGCCTTCTCCCTCTTTTCTCTTTTCTTGGTTTTTTTTTTTTTAGAATTGCTAAGCTCCTCCTTTCTCTCTCTTTTTTTTCTTTTTATTCTCTCCCCTAGGCCATGCCCCTAATACCCCTCTTCATCATTACATTTTATAGCTCTCCTCTTCCCTAAAATTTTCTTTTTCTTCCTCTTAAAGACTGATTTCAATAAAGTTGGCCCACTATCAACCATCATTGTCACCTCTGCATTTAATGCAGAGGCAAATGGGTGTCACCTCTCTAGTTTTCCTTACATTAGGCCTGGTGGGTTAGGGTGACTTGGGTTGGTTCTAAAGGGTTTTGGGCCTTGTTTAGAAGGGTTTTAGGCTTGAGCTTATTTTCAAGAGGATTCTAGGCTTCCCCTTGCATCCAAGCTTTGAATTTTCTCATCATCATGCTTTAGTGTAGGTTAATCAAACCGAGCACCTGCGGGCTACCCCCCTAATTCATGGGTCAATCGGACCGAGTGTCTACAGTATCAAAAAAGATACAAATTGAACTTTGATAACTAAATTAAAAGAAATTAAAAGTTCGATACCCTCTCGTGCATTTAACCCTACCTTGTTCAAATAAAGATCCATCAAGCTTGTTTTTTACCAAAGATAAGGCTTTGAGCGAAGCCATACGCCTAATGGATGGAGAAACATGTCCAGATTACTAATTGTTACTCAAATCTAGGATTTCTAAGATTCTAAGAGTTGTTAATTCTACCAAAACCAAAAAGTTTAGAAATGTTAAAAACATAATTTTCTTTTTAGTCAGCATATAAATAAGGTTTAGTTATCATTACCTTTAATTTTAAGTGGAACAGTGAGTAAGTTGCCTTATAAATTCAAAATCTTCAAGTTGTTCAACTTAGCTAATTCTGCAACCAAACGAGAAAGCAAATGAAATTCAAGGAACACATCAAATACTAATAGTATTATAAATGCCTTTCCTTTTTCAGAACAACAGTCAGTTAACTAGATTAAACTAAAATCTCAATCACACACTTTCAACACTAAAGCTAATTCTTAAGATTCACGACAAGTGTTGTCTAATAGGCTTGTTTATTCTTTATATACCTTAAACCGGTAGGGTACCATTTAATATATTAAGGTTGAGATCCAGCTTTTCTAAATTTTTTATATGTGTTATATCTTGTTAAAAGAAACAAGAAATAAAATAAACTTAGTGAAAAGTAGATAAATTCTGAAAAATCATAATAAGCAAAAAAGCAAATGTACATACTAACTAGAACGGTTCCTCCCATTAAATTTCCTCTAAGATTTAGACTCCTAAGAGATGGGATTACACGCAATGACTGTAGAACACTTTTGTTGAATTGGTTACCAGTAAGGTTTAGGGTCTCCAACTTTTTAAATTTTGACAAACCTTCAAAAGTAGCCAAAATGATAATTACGTGAAACTTGTCATGTGTGAGATGAAACAGAACATCTTTAAGGCATTTAACAGAAGGGTGATGCAGAATTGGCTATCTATATGATTTATATCCAAACATTCATTACTAATTCAATTGTTTAAAGCACAAAATGCATAATTGAGTTTTGTACGTTATTAAAATGTTGAGCATATGTAAATAATTTATTGGATAATAATGATAAAGGATAATTATGTATCTTATTTAATTTTGAATTTTGTATTTTTATATATCTTTGTAACTACTTATCTTACAGCTATTATTTTTGTATTATATATTTGTTATGTAAATCAATGATAATTGGAAGCATTATTCCTTCTGTCATTCTAGCCTTCATATGATATCAAAGCTTTATGAGGTCTAACAATCCAGCTCTATATCAATGGCCAATAATCAAGAAATCGTTTCTTCTTCTTCCTCTTCCATTACAACTCTACCAAATATCGCCCATCACCTATTAATCAAACTTAATTCTATAAACTATTTACTGTGGCATGTACAACTTATGCCACTTCTTTATAGCTATGACTTAGCATATCACGTTACTAAAGATGTTCAAGTGCCTCCCAAGCTTAAAGATGATTAATCAAATCCAGAATACCATTCATAGTTCAAAAAGGATCAGCTTGTTTTTTAGATGGATCATTGGTTCTATTTCTAAGAATTTTATTCCTAAAGTTGTGGGTCTTGCTAGTGCAAAGGAGGCTTGGATTAGGTTATTGGCTTCCTATGCAGCAAGATGAAAGGCACAAGTTAGAAACATAAAATTCAATTTCTATCGACTTCAGAAGGAATCAAACGAATCTATTTCCCAATACAAAAAGCATGCAAAAGCAATGTATGATCAACTTATGGCTTTACGAAGTCCAATTGGTGAAGATTACCTTATTCAAGTCATTACTAACGATTTACGCTCCACTTATCGACCTTTTATTTGGTCTCTTGAAAATTGACCTATAGATGTTAGCTTTGATGAGTTATATGGTCTGTTATTAAGAGAAGAATAAAGACTTACAACTGAATCTATGAAAATCACGCACCTGCTTCTATTTTTTATGTTGCACAATCTCCATCTTATCGTGCTAATAATCAGTACAGAGGCTGAGGAGGTCGTTATGGCTCACGAGGATGTGGTCATTCCTCTCTGTCTCATTTTCAGAGATCTCAGTCTCATTTGGGTTCTTCTCCCACTTCTTTTGAATCCATTACTTATCATAATTATAATGGCTTCGATCATGTCTCCAAGAAATGTCCAACCCCACAAATAAATTGGACTTCTTCTAACCTACAAGCTCATCTTACTACTACCACCAAATCCTCTTCTCCCCAATCATAGTCTTGGTACTTAGATTCTAGCTCTACCCACCATTTTACTCCTGGGCTTAATAATTTGGCCACTTATTTGAAATTTTATGGTTCTGATTCACTAAAAATTGGAAACTCTCTATTAATCATGTTGGGTCTTCTACTTTTTTTCTAATCATCATTCTTTTCGATTACATGATATTTTTTATATACCTTCTGTTTATTATCTGTTTCTTCCTTTACTTATACTAATAATGTTCTCACTATGAAATAAAGGATATCCCCATAAGGACGTTACTCACTACAGGCTCAAATGACAATGGACTCTATCCGTTGTTTCTTGCTTCTCGTCCTTCCTCTCCAAGATGGCTTTCAAATGCTTATTTTCTGCTTAGCATCATCGTCTCAATCATGCCTCTCCTCATACAATTTTCACTACTCTTTGAAAATCATAAATTCTAGTGTCTTCAAATAAATTTAACACCTTATGTCATGCGTGCTTTATTAGCAAGAGTCACAAACTTTTTTTTCGAGTTTGCAATTTCAAGCTACTGCTCCTTTACATTTAATTTGTTCAAATTTGTGGGGTTCTGCACCCATTTCTTTTGTTGATGGATTCAAATATTATGTTTTGTTTTATGATCATTATAGCAAATATTCCTAGATTTATTTTTTGCATTATAAATCTAAAATTTTTTATATTTTTATTGAGTTTAGACATCTTATGGAAAACTATTTTGATAACTCCATCAAAATTTTCCAATTGGATTAGGGTAGTGAATATCAATCAATGAAATTTTATTTATCTGAACATGGTATTAGTTAAAGAAGTGCATGTCTTAAAACTTCTGAATAGAATGGTTGTGCTGAAAGAAAACATCGGCACATTGTCAAGACAAGTCTTTCTACGTTACTTCATTCTCACATTCCTAAAATTTATTAAACATATGCTTTTGATACTACTGTATATGTTATTAATAGATTACCCACTCCTTTGTTGAATAATTCCACTCCATTTACAAAACTATTTAATCTTGCTCCTAATTATCAATAAATGCGAGTTTTTGGTTGTTTGTGCTACTTATGGTTGAAACTATATGCCAAAAATAAATTTTCACCATGTTCTGAAAAATGTGTGTTTTTTTTATTATAGCAAGATTCACAAAGGTTATCTACATCTTGATATTATTACTTCCAAAATTTTCCACTTATGCCATGTAATTTTTTATGAGCAGGTTCTTCCTTATCAAGCTCAGGACATCCTTCCCTAAAATAGCACCACATCTATAACTACTATAATTTTGTTGCCCGAGTTTATCTCTCACTCTAACATAGACTCCTATCACCCCTCAACTTTATCCTTAACTTCCCTTTATAATTCCACTCTAACTCCTCTAAGAACCACAACCTCACCTGACCTCCCCTTAACCACTCAAACTCTTCTCCCATCTGATCCTATCCCTAACTTATATATTGTTCTTGCCTTGCCTAATTTACCTACAACTCACTAAACCCAATCTATTTCACCTAAACCTTCATCCTCTTCTGCTTCTCCATAAAAAACTCATCCTATGGTAACTTGGATGCACACTGGTTCCTTGAAATCGAAGACTTATACTGTTGCTATTTCATTGCCTCTTGAGCCTAGCACTCTTAAACAATATTAAAAATATGAGCATTAGCGGGCTGCCATGAAAGTTGAGATGGATGCTCTTCTGCAAATCACACCTGGGATCTCCTTCCTTCTTCTCCTTCTCAGAATGTCACTAGTTGTAACATAAGGCTAATGGCTCTTTTGATCGTTACAAGGCTTGCCTTATAGCCAAAGGCTTCAATCAACATCCAAGAGTCGATTTTCATGAAACTTATAGTCTTGTTATCAAGTAGCTACAGTACATCTTATTCTATCCATTACTTTATCTCATAATTGGCAAGTCAAACAACTTGACGTCTTTAATGTCTTCCTTTATAGCACCCTTGATAAATATGTTTTTATGACTCAACCACCCAATTTTGTCAAATCTCATTATCCTCACCATGTGTGTAAATTGAAGAAGTCTTTGTATGGCTTATGCCAAGCTCCCTGCCAATGGTTTCGTTGCTTACAAAATGCTCTATTAACATTGGGTTTTGTTGAATCCAAAACTGATTCATCTCTTTTCTTCTATAATTATAGCGGAAAGACTTTTTACTGTCTAATTTATATAGACAACATCATCTTAACTAGAAGTGATTTTTCACATGTTTAATCTATTATTCATTTGCTTCAATAGTAATTTGTTTTAAAGGATTTTAGTCGCTTGTATTATTTTCTCAATATATAAGCATCTTGGACTCACAATGATTTGCACTTGACTTAATGCAAATATATTCAAGATCTTCTAATAAAAGCACATATGGATTCGGGTAATGGGATTACTACCCCTGTATGTCCTAAAACTCAACTCTCTTTGCATCAAGGAAATTTATTTTAGATCCTTTCCTATATCGAAGCATCGTAGGGGGCTTGCAATATCTATCTTTCACTCGTCCTAATATTGTGTTTTTTGTCAATAAAGTGGCTCAATTTATGCACCAACCCACTGAACGATCACTAGACTGCTATTAAACGAATCCTCAGGTATCTTTGCCACACTATTTCTTATGGTCTTCACCTTCATTGATCTTCCCATTTTGATGTTAATGCTTATGCCGATGCTAATTAGGGTGGGTCAATTGATGACCGTAAGTCCACTTCGAGCTTTGGTATTTATGTGGTTAATAATCTTATCGCTTAGGGCTCTAAGAAGCAATGCACCATAGCTCAATCTTCTACAAAAGTTGAATATCGAGCCCTTGCTTCCACCTCTACTGAAATTCAATGGGTCAGTTCATTACTGAAATTGGTATCTCGACTTCTTCTACTCCCATCATTTGGTGTGACAACTTAAGTGCTACCTATCTTACCCCTACACCCATCTTCAATTCTTGTTCTAAACGTCTTGAAATCGACTTTCATTTTGTTCATGATCAAGTGTTTAAAAAGCTTCTTCATGTTCAATACATTTCTTTACAAAATCACTTAGCGGATTGTCTCACAAAACCTTTATCCAAAATCGTTTTCAGCTCTTACATTCCAAGTTGACAGTTGTTGAACCTCTTGCTCAACTTCATGAAGGGTGATAAGAAAAAACTATGTATCTTACTTATATCTTATTTAATTTTGAATTTTGTATTTTGTATATCTCTGTAACTACTTATCTCACTGTAGTTTTTTTGTATTATATATTTGTTATGTACATCAATGATAATTGGAGGCATTAATCCTTCTCTTATTCTAGCCTTCAAAAATCGAAGTGATGACATGATATTGTCCAGCATGATGTTATCATGCTTTCAGTTATGTACAATTTGCATAATAGAATGTTTTGTACAGAAAGTAGAAAGACACAATTATGAGTTACCTATCTTGGCTTTGCAGATAACTTGTGAAATGTACTAAAAAAGAAGTAATAGCATGAATACATACAATCATCAATGAAATCGAACAACTTTCGCCGCCAATTAGTGTTGATGTAGAGAAGAGAAACAACACCAAGGAAGAACATTACGTATGCAGCGGTAAAACTTGCTTTGAAGACCACAGGATCAATTTTATACCATTTCTCTTCAACTAAATTGGAAAATACTACTGGAGACTCAGCAACAGGACTGCAGCTTTTCACTAATGGAGGTCCACAGAGGTATGGGTTTCCATCATAGCTGCTATTTTCAAATGTCCCAAATTGTGCTTTCCTATCTGGAACTCTACCTGACAAGTTGTTGCGAGCCACAGAGAACACTTGCAGAAAAGTTAGATCGATCAATGCTGAAGGAATTTCTCCACTTAGATTGTTGTAAGAGAGGTCCAGACTCTCTATTTGTCTGAGACTTGAAAAGGTAATTGGAATGGAACCTGTTAACTGATTGTGGGACAAGTTTAAAGCACGAATCCACCTTAGTTTTCCTAGTTCAGGTGGTAGTTCACCAGTTAGCTGGTTACATGACAAATCCAATCCAGACATCAAGTCAAGAATACTTCCTTTGTAAACATTGGTCCTGGTTTTAGTAATAAACTCAACTTCAACTTGTTTCATGATATCCATGTCTTTCTGATGGATAATCTCTCGCTGCAGAAGACCGTCGAAGTCATATGTTGTAGTCCTAGGTAACGAGACATTGAAGGGCAATCCAAGAGTGTATTCCTTTATATTCCCAAAAGTTATATTACTGAAACAAGAAGGTATTGATCCGGAAAATGAGTTATTGGAGAGGTCCAACATGGTCATATTATTAAATTGACATAGTTGATCAGGGATTGAACCACTCAAATAGTTCCCTCCTAGCAGAAGAACTCTCAGATCAGAATTAACCACAACTGGAGGTCGAACTTCACCAGACAAGAAATTACTTTTAAGGTTCAGAGTCAGCAAATATGAGAAGTTGAGCAATGTCCCTGGGATAGATCCTGTGATTTTGTTCCCTTGCAAGTTGAGATGATTTAGATTTAGATTTGAAAAGTCACAAGATGGCAAAGGGCCTGTAAGAGAGTTATAAGAAAGGTCCAAGAGCACAACTGATGCAGCTAGCAGTTCACAGGAGATTTTACCAATAAAATCATTATCTCGCATACTAACTGCTAAAAGTGATGAATTGTTACTGCCAAGGAAGCTAGGAATCTCACCTGTCATGTAGTTGCTACTGACATCAATGTTATATAGATTGGAGAACTGTGAAACTCCACTTGGTAGAGTGCCGGTGAACTTATTTTCACTCAGTTGCAAGGATGCCAAGTTACTTAGGTTGAGAATTGATATTTGGCCGTGCAGTCTATTATTTGAAAGATTCAGAACATACATGTTTGAGCAATTTTCTGCAACCGTCTCTGTACCTTCTCCAAAATTGTTGCTAGAAAGATCTAAAAACATCAAATTGGGCATGTTGCCAACTGAGGAAATAGTACCTTCAAGAGCATTTTCAGAAACATTAAGGGCCATCACCTTTGGAAGCATCGCCCCTATATTTTCTTGAAGCTGCCCGTGGAAATGATTATCTGAGATATCCATCTCAAAGATGTTACCACTATAATTGGGAGATAAATGAAACTGACCAGAGAAAGAATTATTTCTAAGACTCAGAAAGTCCAAATTGATGTTGTTTTCAAGCAACCAGTTGGGGAATATTCCTGTCAGGTTGTTGTGGGAGAGATCAATCACCCTTAGATCAAACTGGTGAGTGAGAAATTCTGGGAGCTCATTCAAATTACAGTTCGGTAGTGCAAGAATGGTCAGCTGAAATTTAGGAAGCCAACTTGAATGATTAGGTTCAACCTCCAGATTATTATAATCACTTCCAATCATTACTGCTTTCAGGTTGGTGTGATTAGCCATCGAACTGAAAGAGAAGGAGCCCTCAAAAAGATTCTGGCTGAGATCAATGTACTCGAGGGATGAAAGAGGTGATATCAGAGATGAAGATATGTTTCCTTCAAGTCGGTTAAATGAGAGGTCTATCAGTCTAAGAGATGTTAATCTGCCGAGACAAGCTGGAAGAACTCCACTAAAATTGTTCTGACTGAGATCCAGCTCCTGAAGGTTCTTCAATTCACAGAAACCTGCAAAAGTATTTTACAAAAATAATTTTTCAGCTATGGTGTTGCATGTGCACCATGTTTTCCGAAGGTATCATTTTCCTTCATCAACATTCCTAAATCGTAAACATAGTGGTAATGACTATTTATGGATGGTGGTGAGAGACTGACAACAAAATATACCTTGTTCAGGAAAAGATCCATCAAGCTTGTTTTTGGCAAAAGATAAGGCTTTGAGCGAAGCCATATGCCCAATGGATGGAGAAACATGCCCAGATAACTGGTTGTTACTCAAATCTAGGATTTCTAAGTTCCTGAGAGTTGCTAATTCTTCCAACACAAAAGAAGTTCAGAAATGTTAGAATTAGACATTTTTTTAGCTTCTTTAATTTCTTTATAAAGAAAGTAAGTACTAAACATAATACATGAAACAAGGTTTAGTTATCATTACCTTCAATTTTAAGTGGGCCGGTAAGTAAGTTGCCTTGTAAATTCAGAATCTTCAAGTTGTTCAACTTAGATAATTCTGCAACCAAAAGAGGAAGCAAATGAAATCCAAGGAACACATCAGATACTGATAGTATCAGAAATAACTTTTCCTTCTTTAGAACAACAATCAGAAATAACTAAAATCTCAATCTCACACTTTCAACATCAAAGCTAATCATTGAGATTCACGATGAGTGCTGTCTGATAGGCCTGTTTACTCTTTACATACCTTGAACTGGTAGGGTACCATTTAAAAGATTAAGGCTGAGGTCCAGCTTTTCCAAATTGTTCATGTGTGTTATATCTTGTTAAAAGAAACAGGAAACAAAATAAACTGAGTGAAAAGTAGATAAATTCTGAAAATTCATAATAAGTAATAAAGAAAATGTACATACTGACTGGAACGGTTCCTCCCATCAAATTTCCTCTAAGATCTAGACTCCTAAGAGATGTGATTGCACCCAATGACTGTAGAACACTTTTGTTGAACTGATTACCAACAAGATTCAGGGTCTCCAACTTTTTAAACTTTAACAAACCTTCAAAACTAGCCAAAATGATAGTTATCTGCAGTAATTAAGTAGGAGGCGACATCATATGTATATATTCCTTAATTTAAATACCTTCTGATCCCATGGAGCCATTGAAGCTGTTATATGATAAATCTAGAAATTTCAGGTTTCTGAGAGCTGCTAGTTCTGCATTCAAAAATATAAATTCAGAAATTCAATCTTGGTCATTGATCATTGACCCAAAAACCAAACCATACTATAGCAAAAATAAAGAAAGTAGTCTGATACAAATGCATGAAATATGGTACTAACAACTTGATCAAAACCTTTAGCAAATGCATAATGCCAATGCAGAAGCTATAGCAGTTTCGAAGAGTATGATGCTGTATACCTTCTACTGGAAATGTTGCTTTAAGATCACTGCCAGCAAGACTCAAAGTCTCAATTGATGAAAATACACTTAAAAAGGGCATGATGCTATTGCCAAATTTGTTGAAATCGAGCACTAGCCTCTTCAATTTCTTTAAGTTGCTGCAATCTGCAATCATATCCCAACATCTCAACTGTAATTGGTCTATAAATAATTGCACTACAAATTACTTTAATTTCTCTAATTATACATTTTTCATAAATAGTTTTATAAGGCAAAGTATAATGATGAGTCTTCTGCATACACCAGGAAAAAAAAAAAACCCGCACTGCCCAGCATATATAACTATAACAACCTTTGATAGTTGTGGGGTCACTAAGGTCATTTGCACTCAAATCCAACGACTCCAAGTTTTCAAGAGTGCCTAATTCTGACAAAAGAGAGAACCAGTTATTGCATATACAGAATTACAGAAAATGTAAATGATAGACCATAATATAGTGTGTGAGTATAATTATGATAGGCAAAAGTACCTTTGCAAGGAAATGAGCCCTTTAAATTATTGCCACTGAGGCTCAGAGTCTTCAGGGTTCTGATGGGACTTAATGACGACAATATGTTATTGTCAAACCTATTATTGTCGAGCCTTAACTCCACCAATGTTTTCAATTTTGACAGTCGGCCAAATCCTGCAAGAAATTAGTTGAGTTGATGATCTTAGCTATAAAATGATGTTGCAATGACGAACAATCTTATTAAGCAAAAAGTTTCGGAAATTTACCTTGCATTGGCAGGGAGCTATAGTAACCATTGCCTGTCAGGTCCAAGGTTTCCAAGTAGCTTAAAGCAGCGAGTTCTGCACAAATAATTAAGGCAATAATAATAACATAGAATGGTCCAGCCATTAAAGGCATATAATGTTAAGCATACCTTCAGCTGGAGAAGACCCTTCAAATCTGTTGTACTGAAGATTGAGAGTCCTTAGGGATGTCAACAAGCCCAAAGATGGTAGAACGTTTTTGTCAAAAAGATTGTGTCCCAGATTTAACACTTCCAACCTTTTCAAAACTGACAGCTTCTCAAAACCTTCATCAGGATTATGCATTTTATTTTAGAGTATTGTTGTATTAAATATAGAAAAATACACAGAGCCAGTCTCATAATCAATTGTTTTGTATTTTATATTATCAGAAATAAAGTGTTCAAGTATAAATTAATATTTTTGATAATATGATTTATTTTAAAAAATGAAAAGAAAGAAAAAACTAAAATTCAGAAACAGGATAAATTGATATAAAACAGGCCAAGACAAATTAAAGATGGGTAAAGGATATACCATTATCCTCTAAGCAACCAGCAAACCAATTTTTGGACAAGTCCAAATAGTTCAACTCTTCAAAAGGAGTAAACAAAGACACATTTACAAACCAGAGCTGCTGATTCTCAGGCATTTGATCATATCCCAAGAGGCCAGTATTGTTGAGAAAGAGCTCCACCACTCCACCCCTGGTGCTGTTGCACTTGACTCGTTCCCAGTTGCAGCAATCACTCGCCGGATCAGCAGCAACCCATGAAGCAAGAGCATGCTCTGACAAAACACCGTTTTGTTTAAGGTATGCCTTGATATCTAAGAGGCTCAACCTCTCTTCCTCTAAACAGCTTTGACACCCACTTAAAAGTGTTGTAATTATCAGCATCCACAAACTGTAATTTGATGTTAGCTTCTCCATTCGCACAGACATTACTTTTTTTTTTCCCCTTTCTAATACTCGAAGAATATATGACACTCAGCTTGTTGATTTGTAGGTAATCAGATATTCTTACTTAGGGAGATTTTTGTCCAAATATTACCCTCTACAGCTAATCACATTTATGATATATGCTGCAAAATATTTCACACTTAATTAATAAATACAAGCTCCCTTTGTGGCCTAACAATTCAAATGGTAGATATTACAAAAATAACATCATAAGTTAAATTTATTCTCCATTAACTTTTAATTGTTTCATATATATATATATTACCCATTGACATTTAAAATCTATTAAATTTTAACTAATCTGATTTAACTTGAAATAAAATCATAAAAATAATAAAAAAAATTTAATAATTAATTTAATATAATAATATATATTAGAATTCAAACGTGATAATTCACATAAGTAGGAATAACTTTTGCCCATTAATCCATCGTTTGTTGGTATTTATGTGTTATAAATTTTAATCAGATGTGCAATATGCCGAAAGTATATAAATAGCCCAACCATTTAAAGGGAAACTCGGCAAATTAGCTTTAGAAAAAATAACTTAAAGTATGAATGACAAAAAGAAAAATTTTAATTAGCAATGAATCCAAATAATATGCAAACAAAATAAAATAATTTAGGTATATTAAGTATGTAGTTTTCATAAAATAAAAGTATAAATTAATTAAATAATTTTAAAAATAAAAAATTATTATTCTTTAATTTTATACTCTTATATAGGAATGTTAAATAGTTTTAATACTTTTAAAACTATACATATAAAATAAAAATTTAATTTAATTTTAAAAAAATTAGCAAATAAAAACTTCTCATAAAGTTATATACAGATAATTATATCGCAAATATAGAACAACACATAATTCAATTTTTTTAGTAAAAAAAAATTCACCAAATTTAAAATCTATAATTTCAATTATGTAAAATTGGATATAACTAATAAAAGATATATATGAGATTTGCATAAATTTTACACAATTATACGATGGTTTCTACTTTCTTGCATCTATTTATTTTATTTTTTTCACACCTCTTCTCTTATGCTTTTCTCTCTCCCATCTCTTTGCCACATATTTGTATATGGATAGATCCCAACTTAATTTCACACCTTAAAAAAATAAAATAAAATAAATTCCATTTCTTTTATCATATAATTTTCCCAATGGCATGGACCTACTAGACATACATCCTCATGACTAAACTTATAAAACACTCTTAAATATAATATATTTAGAACATTTTCATATTAATTAAACAATTCCCAATTTCTTCAAAAAAAATCCCTATCAACTTGTATTAAAATAAGATGCGCTCGAAGTGATCGCAGTATAATGATAGGTATTTTCATCTATAGTGATGGCTCGAAGACCAGTCATGTTCATGTCAATAAAAATATGGTGGATTTTGGGGAAAAAATCCCACCTTGGAAATTATTTTATTCAGGCGTTGACGTGTAGCAGTGGGACTGGCAGCACTAATACTTGCATGATAACTTGTCCTTGCATGAAGAATTGAATGATAAATTGTCCCTGCATGAAGAAAAGATGGCAGCCCCACGCCTACGGCTTTGGTGGGGACGGTTTTAAGGGCCTTATTGAATGTGGGAAGTTTGAATCCCACTCCACCTTCCTCCTCTCTTAAAATTTAACACCATCGACTAATAATTTTGTAAAAAATAAAAGTCCATAGCAATGATGGAAAAATTATAAATTTGATATTTAAATTTTTTTATTTAAATGTTTCAATTTTTTTTATATTTAAATATTTAAATTTAAAAAAAATATATTAATCAAATATATACCTGCTAAGCTAAAGACATCCACACCATGATTTCCAGCCCACCACCAACTTCAACTCTTGAAACTAACATCAATCCTTCTGCACTCATTCCTTCGACTCATCTCTCAATCCCTCTCCCAACAATAGTGCTTCCAGCCACTTTTCAGTATGTCGAAACTTCATCTGGGCATACACATTCACTTCCTGACAACACCTAGAGATGCCCGGCTTTAAGCACAAACTTTCCACATTACGTTTCCTTACAACACCACCATCGTTTAATACCCTTCATACCTTTTTCGATTTTAACAGACATACCAGCAATTACCATACCAAACTTGAACACTATAAACCAAACATTCAACCTTAACCGAACCAACAAGAAAGTTATGATACAAAATATCCAAGCGCAAATAGCCTTAATGCAGAAATAACTAAATGCTTTAATACAAAGTGGGAACTCTAAACCAGCTCAAATCAATAATAACATAACACCCTGACAGGCACCAGAGATAAGCAGGGGAAAGGGTAAATCGCCGGAAGGGGAATGTAGTTCAACAATTCTGGCCCTTGATAACTCAAAGTTAGCTTAGAAAGTTAAAGAGGTTATGAACGACGGGGTTTAGCGAGCGTCCAAGATTTTAGCAACCATGACACTGTTTAGGCTCAGGGCCTTAAGGAACACACTACTATGTCATAAAGTCATAACGTAGAGAAGAGGAGTCACCACCCAGGATAATAACTAGGACAATTTGATTGGTGGTACTCAATTCTCTAAAAGAAAGTTAGCGCCACAATCAAGAGATTTTAGGAATGGAATATTAACTTCTCTTAGTCTCGTGTTCATTTAGAATAATTTTATAAATGATTATTTTATCTTCTAATTACATGCAATTTTATTTAAACCCTATTTGACATCCATTTAACCCTAGGCATCTAGTAAATAAAATTACACATAAAAAATGCACTTAAGATCGCGTTGTCCCTAAATCTAAACTATGTTAATTTTATTAAAAAATTAGCTAGATTTACAATTTATTTATAAGTGAGAAAGGGACTAAAGGTGGGCCTACATTTTTTATTAATTAGTGAGCCTAGATCTATTTATTTTAGTTTGTTTAAGGAATGAGCTTAAGTCTATTCAATTTTAAAGAAAAGTTAAATTAGTGGGCCTGAAATCTAATTAACCTAATGGGCCTCAATTGATTTTAATTATTTAAAGCCCTAAATCATTTTTAAGCCAATTTAGAGTGAGTTGGACCTAAACATGGGCTTAGGGCCTAAAATAAAAATAAAGAAAAAAACACAATCCAAAAAAAATAAAATATAAAAAAGATCAAACATACATTGTAGTGATTTTCTAAAAAAATCTAAATCAATTACATGCAAACCCTAAATTAAGCTACTGCCACCATTGATTTTAATTAATTCTGACCAAATTGAACCTAATTACTAATTGATTTTAAACGCTGAAAATTAAATCTTTTTACTATTCCCACTACTGGGGCTATTACATACTACGTACAGAAATTAAAATCAATCAATTACACAGTTATGAATTAAAATAACTACACAAAATATCAAAATGAAAAAATAAAGATAAAACCTTAAATTCTACTGGAAAACAACACAGATTCTTCCATGGCATTCTATGGACCTTTTATTCAGTTTAAACACAAGCAACATCCTCCCCAGTCCACATTCGAACATCAAAATAAAAATACATAAATAATCAGATTAGTAGCGAAATTGAATAATCAAAACAATAACAAAAGAAAAATCACAAAAAGAAAAAAATAGAAAAGAATGAAATAGAAAAGAACACTGATGATTTTAGATGTTATGCAAATGCCCTTTTTAGCCCCTTATACTAGGATTTTCACCGTTAAAAATTGAAGTACTGTTGATTCTGGACTGGAACTAAAAAAATGTTGGATTGTCCTTGTTAAATGAACTGTAAAAATTAGGGTTTTGAAAGAACATAAGAAATCAAAGTTTAGTCTGCAGGTGTTATCAGTAATGTTTTGATTTTAGGGTTTCTTTTATGCAATAGGGTTTTTTTTCTCAGTCTTTGTGTGTGTGAGTTTCTCTCAGTTCCTCCATCTGTGTGAGTCTCAAACCCCCATGCACGTAGACTCTTTGCTTTTTAAAGCAGAGTCTACCTGCATACTAACTCCCCAAGTTTGCAGGAACAGGTTCATCTCTTCCAAAACAAATTGATAAAGATTTTGATTTTGAAAGCTATTTACACATTTTGAACGCGTTGAAACCTTTTTCAGATAAAATAATAATAAAATTAAATTTTCAACCAATCAAAATACTAAAAATCGATAAAAAAAATAAAAAAATACATGAAAAATCAAAAAAATGGGGCTTTTTATGCGTCGGCATTATGCAAAGCCGGTTGGCATTACATAAATGTTGATCCCTAAAATAATTTTTTTTATTTTTAATTACCAAAAGACCCCTGAAAAATTGACTTCCTTATAATCAAATCTTAAAAAATATTTCAATTTAGTCCCTAAAGTCTAGAAAATCGTCAACCAAGTTCAATTTTTGAATAAATTTCATTATAGGGGCTTACGTCATAATTATGCACAATTGCATCCTAAAATTAGGTGGTTACAGTTGCCCCCCTTTATCACTGTTTGCTTGATAAATTACAATAAAGCAATAGAAGCACACAATTTTAAAAATTAGAACACTTGATTGTATCCTAAATGATAGATTGATGCCATAATTGTAAAGCAAGGGTAATGTTTGACAATTCTCATTATATTTCCTACTGAACGTCTAGTGGACTTTATGCAAATGAGTTTCGCTATATTCCCTGTGAGGCATTTAGCAATGATAAATTAAAAACTTGCTATAGTTCTTGTGGAATGTCTAGCAATAATGAATTACATTATATTCCCTGTCGGACATCTAACGATGCACACTATATTCCCTGCGGGACGTCTAGTGATGATAAATTGAAAACTTGCTATAGTCCCTATAGAACATCTAGCACTGATGAATTTCATTATATTCCCTATAGGACATCTAACGATATACACTATATTCCCTGTGGGATGTCTAGTGAATTTTAATTGAAAATCTGCTATAGTTCCTATGGAACATCTAGCACCAATGAATTTTGTTATATTCCTTATAGGACGTCTAACGATGTACACTATATTCCCTATGGGAGGTCTAGTGAAGTTGAATTAAAAATCTGTTATAGTTCCTGTGGAACGTCTAGCACTGATGAATTTTATTATATTCCTTGTGGGACGTCTCATGATGTACACTATATTCTCTGTGGGACATCTAGTAAAGTTGAATTGAAAATCTGTTATAGTTCTTGTGGAACGTCTAGCTCCGATGAATTTCATTATATTTCCTATGGGACGTCTAACGATGTACACTATATTCCCTATGGGACGTTTAATGAAGTTGAATTAAAAATCTGCTATAGTTCCTAAAGAACATCTAGCACTGATGAATTTAGTTATATTCCCTGTAGGACATCTAACGATGTACACTATCTTCCTTGTGGGACATCTAGTGAAGTTGAATTGAAAATCTGCTATAATTCTTGTGGAACATCTAGCACTGATGAATTTTGTTATATTCCTTGTGGGACGTCTAACAATGTACACTATATTCCATGTGGGACATTTAGTGAAGTTGAATTAAAAATCTGCTATAGTTCCTGTGGAACGTCTAGCACTTATGAATTTGAAAGTTTATATCATAACTGCTATGCAGTACATAACATAATGAAGGTTATGACTATTGTACAACACATAATATAATCATTTGAAATTCATATCATAGCTACTATGCAGCATATGAATCCTTTGATGTAAAATGCAAAAAATGAATTTTCTAATCTTGTTTTGTATTCTATACTTGACAAAAAATTCAAAATCACAGATTGATTATACAGTTTTAATAATTCAATGAATTATTAATTTGATGAATGTCATGATTTAATTAGGAACATGTTCCTAATCAGAATGCAATTATGGACCAAATTACAATGAAAGAACTTGGATCCCTGTATAAGGACCAAAGTGGATATTTTTCACTTTATATATACTTTCCTTTTTTTGCATGTAACATTCCATTATCTCCTTTCTTCATTTTTCTTTCCTTTCATTTTCTCTCATTTCATTGATTTTCTTTCCTTGATTTTTTCATCATTTGACGTCTGATTTACAATTCGCCTGATCCTATGGCCTCCTCATCACACAGACAACATGAGAGAGTTGAGACTTCAGAACATCAAAGGATTCTGCCTCCTCGTTTTCCTCAGAATGATCTTGGACTTCGAGAAGACTCAACTATCTTTCTTTTAACTCATTTACATACCCACAGGTGTAAAGATGTAGGTAATGAGGTAACTTTTCTTGCTTCTATTTATTTCTATAAAAATATCACTTGTACAATTAGTAATCAAAGTTAGTTTTAGAGTAGAGATTGAAATGTATATTAGTCATAACACGAAAATGCATGATAAAATTGAAATTAAACTTTAAAAATATGAAATTTAGCTCATAGGTTATTTGCATGACGGATTGGATGTCTGGAATTCTAGTCAGAATTCCAGATTTTTGATCGGCCAGGGAATGTTAATCGGCATATTAGAATATCGATCAACAATCTAGAATGTTGATCAGCATTCTAGATTACCGGTCGACAATCTACATTGTCGATCAGCTCTAAATTTTTTTTTAGGGTCAATTAATTAATTAAATCCTTCAATTTAAATTCTTTGATTAATTAATTAATCTTTTAATTAATTAATTATTATTTTAAAATTGAACTAGCATCTGATGAAGTTCACAGGCTATTTCAATCTAGCTCAAGAATTATTTCATGGACTGCCAAAGTAGGTGACATATCTAATTTGGGCCTCTGGATTCAAGCATTTTATTATTGTACTTTGGACTGTTCGAAGCCGGTCTGACCATTACTCTTTGTTTGCTTTAATCAAGTGATGGATGGATACTACCCACACTTTTCATACTCGTGTGGGTGAGCTGACCGTTTCACCTATAAGTTTCTCTACTATCATCGGGATTGCCTTTAGAGGATCTCTAGTTCCATTTGACATCAGCTATTGTAGTCTTCCAGATCATGCACAGAGTCAATACGTGCAAGATTTGATTGGGTTCGCTCCAGCATAGAAGAATCAAAAGAATATTCTTCTTTCATCCTTAGTTAAGGGATTCAGACACATTCCTACTTCTACTCCTCGTCAGATTGTCCATAAGGCAAGGTGTTTCCTTTTGATATTATTAGGCATGACCCTATTTTATAAGACCGGTTATGAGGTCAGTATTGCTCTGTTTGGTCCTCTTCGTGACTTGGATCAAGTTGCCACACTAGATTGGGGATCTGCTGCACTCACTTATATTTACTATAGACTGGACACTATCTGTAGAGGGGCTGTGATAATGTGTGGCTTTTGGCAAGTCTTACATGTATGTTCTCCTTCCTTTAACCTTTATAGTCTTGCTTTTCTTTGCCATTTTTTGATATGTTCTCTTTCTTCTAGATCTGGAGCACAGAGAACAGGATAATTTGAGGATTTGACGCTATCAGTTTTGATAGGACCTTTCCTCTGATGATGAGATGGGGTTCTTCCCACCTTGATAGTAACAAAAATACTTTACAGATGTATCATGATCAGCTGAACAATGTCGAGTGGCACTTGGTAAAAAAAAATAAAATCATTAGTATGTTATAATTTAATAGAGATTAGACTTAATTTACATAAATTGTAGATAAACTCTGATTGGTTGGAGGGTGCTGAGGACATCTAGCAATATGATTTCATAGCAGCTACAATTCACCTTAAGCCTATGAGGATCCTATTCTCTGGTTATGGCTGTTTGATGTGGTATTTAAGGGAGCAAGTGTATCGCTGGTCTTTCGGCCCTTCTCGATGTCGCATTCCATATGATGTCCCTTCCTCTATGCTCCATAACTTGCATCTTATAGGTTCAAAGCTGAGGGATGCACTACAAGGATATACTGCCTCAGATTTTCTTGAGCGTTCTTGACATTATTAGCAGTTTATCCGTGAGAGTCTCTTGGAGCATGTTCTCATTGACGATGATAAGGTAATTTCTTGTTATTTCAGCTTCTACTTTTAGAACCTATGAATCACTCATTCTCTTTACAGTTTGAGGAGGTTCCTATTAATATGAATGAGGAGACTGAGATTGCTCCAGAGACTGAGGTTGTTCCTAATATTAAGAGTCTTGAGCCCATACCTAATCCTATTCATCATACTCAGCATGTTGGGACTAGTCACGATGGTGCTTTTGTGAGCATTACCCTTGGTGATATCTCGCTTCCAAATAGGTCCATGTTCTACTGGGCTCCTACTGTTCATACTCCATTCGAGCAGCAGATGCATTTTAGTGATGCTTAGCTTCCTATCTTTTCTCCTATAGATGCCTCTCATGTGAGTTTTTCTAACTTGTTTGCTTTGTAATCTATACACTGGACACTAATGTTAATAAATTTACAAAATAGGTCCCTCGGACACATGTAAAGTATTTACATGGACTCACCTCATCTCAGAGGTTATGCACTATGCAGGTTATAGATAGTTGGAGAGTAAGTATATATACAATAAAGATGCAAATGTATGCATGCTATGCATGAAATGCACATTATGTGTTTTCTATATGTACAGAGCTACATTAGTAGTCTGGAGAGCGAGATTAAGATACTTCGTCGACAGCTTGTAGGTTCGGGCATTGATCCTTACAGTGCTAGACTTCCTCTGTCAAACTTCCAGAAATCTTTCATCGTGATAACTCTACCAGAGGATGGAGCCCATGGCCGGATTCTAGAGCTCAGGATGACTGATTTAGGCTATCGGATTTTTCTATCATACTGCTATGTTCTAAATTCTGTATTATTTGTATACCCTATGTTGAACTAGTCTGTGTCTTAATTTAACCTTAAATTAGACTTTAACTAAATGGATAAAGATTTTAGATAATACAGATAATTATTTAATTAAGATAATGATAATTAGATAATTATGCTATTTATCCTCTATCTCTATCCATTTATCCTTATTATTTATCATCCATTATCTCTATCCAGTAGAGGAAGCCCAATTCCATCCAAATTTAACTTCTTTCTTTATAAAAGGCTTACAAAAGAACTAGTTTCACCATTTATTTCTCTCTATTCTCATCATGACTCAAGCTTCTCTCTAATTGATGAAGAAATTTCTCAAGAGCCTTAATGGTGATGACTGGAATAAGCTTTGACCTTTTCATCTCAACCCCTTAAGACCTTTTCAACATCCAAAGATAAATGACAATTTCTTGCATGTTGTTGCAATGTTCTGGAGCTCAAAAAATCATGTCTTCAGGTTTAATAGCCAGGAGTTGTGTCCTGTGATTGAGGAGTTTACTGTTATCCTGGGGTGCTTATTAGACTCTGCTACTACTATTGCCCTGTATGATTTAGGTATGCAATTCCCAGATAGGCTTATCACTTTCTTCGATATGCCCCAGCTAGTATTCATCTTTTTGCCCACAATTCTGAGACTGTCAATCTGTCTTCTTTAATTACTGCATGTGAGACTAAAGGCAAGAACAGTGCTACTTGGATTAGAATGGTCACTTTCTGCTTTTATGCTCAATTCCTCTTGGTCTCTTCGTACAGAGATGTCGATACCTTGATTGTGAGTATTTTGGAGCAAGTGGAAGCTGGGTCTAACCCTATGCCAATTATTCCTGTTGAGACCATTATTGGGTTAGACAACTTCTAAACCCATCATCATCTTTCGAGCAATTTACTTCTCCTTCAGGTGTGTAACCAAATCTTTTTTTTTTTTTGCCTTAACTTTTGCCTAAGCTGTCCTTTCAGATTTTCAATTTAGCAAGCTCGACCTTAATTTTGCCTAAGTCACCCTTTTGGGTTTTTAACTTAATGGGCTTTCATTTTATGTTTCTGTATTTTTTAAATCTGGTTACAAGAGAAGTTGAGCTTGCTTGTTGTTCTTGCTAATCCTTCATCTTATCAGCTTCATTAACTATAATCTCATCCATTGAAGGTGAAGGGCAGACACACTATGGACCAATAGGTGAATTGGTTACAATGCGTGTAATATCCCGTGTTTTTAAATATTTTTACACTGTACCGGGATATGCAGTGTTAATAATTTTTGTATATGTATTATGATATTTTTATGAGTTGATATGTATTTAAAACCTATTTTTGTTATTGTGTATTATTTACAGTGCTTTACGTAAAATTTTCCCGGGACTTGTATTTTCGAGGAAATTTTCATGTAAATAATTTATTATTAATTATTTTAAATATATTTTCGGACTTGCATGAACTCATACATATTTTTAAATTACTTAACACCGTGTATACATGTAATTATTTATTTAATTAGGGTTTAATATTACCCTAATATTTTATTAATTATTTATTAGTTTTATTGTTATTTAATTATTTTTATTTAGTATAAATTATTAAATTATTAAATTATATGTGTGGGTGTGATTTTTTTTAAATATTTTATTAAAATTATTTTTTTTATTATTTTTCTTTTTTTTTCTTCTTCTTTTTCTTTTCTTTTCTTTTTCTTTTTCTTTTCCTTCTTTTCTTTTCTTTTTCTTCTTCTTCTCCCGAGCGCCCGACCACCCCTCACCACCGTCTGTCAAGCCGATCACGTACCGTCGGTGTGCCTCCCAGCTTGCCACCATCGTTCCCAGCCATCCCCCGCCGCCAGCAGCTTCCTTCCCCAGTGCCGGCGAGCTATTTTTCCATTTTTGGCCGAAATTCTTCTCCTCGCCGTCGACAACGATTTTGGCCACCACTTTCAACACCGCCGGTCTCTTTCTTCTCCTTGAGCACCGGTGAGTGTGATTCTAGCTTTGGTTTGAGCTTAAATGGTCTAGAATTGCTTAGGTTTTGATTTTTCGAATTCGGCCATATTAGGGTTTTTGATTTTTTTGAACTTCAAATTGATTGATTCATGGAAACTCCCTTCACAAATGTTGATCCTAGTAACTTAATCTACATGTATGAATTTTTATGGAATTTTTGGAGATTGTTTGGATTTTTGGGTATTTTTGAATATTTAATATTATTTTCTAATTTTCGGAAATTAATTATTTAAATTATGAAATTGTGTTTTATGGTTAAATTAGGTGTTTAAATGAATTATAGGAATTTATTTGGAATTTTTATGAATTTCTAAGTATTTATTTTGAATTATTGAATTTTATGTAATTTTGGGAAAATTAGCTTAAATGTGTTTTTAATTGAATTTAATTGGTTAAATGAGTTTAATTATTGATATTATTGATAAATATGTTGAGAAAATTAATTTTGGATAATTGTATAATTTTTAGTGAATTTTTGGAGTAATTTTAGTATATTTATATATATAGGGGTATTTTGGTAATTTTACCCTAAATTGGCTAAAAATGTAATTTAATTGGTTTTAATAGTTATTTAAGGTATAAAAATGATTTCTACAAATTATTTAGTATTTTTAACTAATTAAAACTATTTTTCGTGAATTATTTTCAATTATATATATAATATACGGTTTTACTAATAAAATGAGTTTTTATTGGTTTTTACCGTGTTTTAAGGTTAATTATGTAATTTATACCTATAAAATGTATTTTTAGGTTTTAAGAGTATTTTTGGTATTATCAGAATTATTCTGTGTGTTGTGGACCCCGGTCGGTAAATTGTTGTCTGGAGTCCGACCGAGGGGTTGTGAATGAGATGTGGTGTTTGTTTTTCGAAGTGTGTTTCTTTGCAGGGTCGGCTCTACTCTTTTGAGTAGAGAGATGTCCGTTTTACAGGGGAGGTTATGTCGAATTTTTGGTAGAATTCTCATAAAACGTGATGTCCAGTCGAACCCTAATTCTGATTCTGTGTTTAATACTCTAGATCGAATTCTAGGATTTTCTATTAGGTTTATTCTAATGTCTGTCGTAATTGCTTGTTTAGTTGCGCCGAGACCGAGGGCTAGTGGACCAGGCCCGTCGGACCCGTCTCGTGGAGCGCACTAGGGTGAGTTACTATACTATATATATATATGTTTTAGGATGCATGTTTTAGAAAAGTATGCTTTATTTTAATAAAATATGCATAAATGATTTAAGTATTACTTAGGTTTATTTTTGGTATATTTTCAACTATACGCATGTTGTATAACTAAATTATTCTTAAAAATGCTTTTATGTATATTTTGGTATATTTTAGTTTATTTTGTAATTGTATTGGATTTATTCGACGTATATATATACTCGAAATATACCTGGTTTACTTTTGGTATATTTCTAGTATATATATGGTTTATGTTGATATTTTATTGAACTTCATGCATAATTTATTTTTGTGAATGAATGTCTTATATTATTAATGAAGGATATCAATAGAACGTGCTACCTAGTGGGCAGCACTAGGACCGAGTACGTACCGGTACGCCTATAGTATTTAGGCTATATTACTAACCTATTTATGGATATTGATTGATTATGATTATTGATGTGTGAGATGTGATTGGGTGTGATTGCTGGAGCTCGGTTGACCAAGTGTCTCGGGGCCAATCACACTGGCAGTCAGACTGCTGGAGCTCGGTTGACTTAGTGTCTCGGGGCCAGTCTACTGTCTAAATGGATTAAGTCGATATATTTGGATTCAGTGAGCCTGTATGGCTAGAGTGTTGTCTAACACTGTTTTTGAGGTTGCGATATCATAGGGTTCTATGTGATCCTTCATAAAAAATGATTTTCAATAAAAACATATAAAATGATTTTCCTGCATCTGTGTGTATTGCCTGTATATATACATATTATATTTATACTGTTGATTGTATGCATTGTCACTTAGTGTGTATGTATATATATATTATAGTAATTCACTCAGTGAGGTCTGACTCCCCTCCGTTGACTATTTTTTAGGAGAGTCAACATCTTCAGACCTCAGTAGCAGGCCGATACGCCGGATTTCTTTCGCCCCGGCTTCTTTGTGTAAACTGCTTACTTGAGTCTTATTTTTATAGTCTAGACACTGCAGTAGTTGTAAATTAATTGTGAGATATTATGTATTTTATTTATGCGAGATGCATTTTAAGAATTTGAACTGGATTGTATTAAAGAGATTTTATATATGTGATGAGATGAGATTTGATTTAAGTCCAGTGATGAAAATGTTATTATTATATTTATGACTTGATTTATGATTTTTATTTCCGCTGCATTTGATATCGTTATTATTATTATTGCATGTTTATTTTATTTTTAGGCTTGCTACGGGTTCCGGATTTGAAAGAATTCCCGTTCCCTAGCGCCGGTCATGGCCCCTGTTTTGGGTCGTGACAATGCGTTACAGATATTGAGATTACATGGACTTGAACTTGGTGGAAGCTGAAGTTTGTGACCCTCAACTTGTATGATCACTGTGTTCCTATCCTAGGGCTACACTTCTTAACTTTCTTTTCTCCTACCCGACTTTATCGTCAGTATGGCCATCCACAATTCATAGTCACTGTTCTGACTAACTTTGAAGGATTTCCTCTCATACAGGATTTCTTAGACAGGGTCAAGAGTTTATGGCCTCGCAAGATTCTTGAGCGGAACATACACTCAGATGTTGATAGAGCTACTTATGACAATTACAAGACTTGGGTTGTGGTACAAGCTACCGAACCACCAGGATTTTTTAGATACAAGAGAACTCAGGTTTTACATGAAGAGTCACAAAAGAAGAAGTAAAGAAAACATTAGGAATTGGTCTCATATTGCTGATTTTAAGCTTTCATGTTCTGTTTTCCCTTCTAGTACTTGTGCATTTTGAATAAGATAGAACATGCAATGCTAGAACAAAAATTCAATTTCAATATCATTCATTAATTAGGGTCAAAATAAGTACATTTATTACATCACATGATAAAACTCTTGTTATCAGCTAGTTCTTTCAAATTTTCTAGCTGAACATTTTTCTCTCACTAATTTATTTGCCCTAATTTTTGCCTGACTAGCCCTTTGTGGGTTTTCTAGCCAGTGGGACCATTTCTTTTATTTTTATTCCCTAATTTTTGCCTGCCAGCCCCTTATAGGTTTTTTTAGCAGTGGGAATGTCCTAACTTTTGCCTGACTAGCCTTTTTAGGTTTTCTAATCAGCAAACTTTATTTTCTTTATTCTACTTTTATTTTATTTTTACAGGTAGTATTTCTTAAGGCGATCTAGGTTAATAGGCTCCATGAATTCATTTCTTTCTAAATTTGATATCTTTGTAGCTCCCTTAGGCAAAATCGATTTGACTAAATATGGTCTTTCCTAGTTTGGTCTGAACTACCCTCTTGGATCAAATACCACTGCTCTGGACTGTTTTAACACCATGTCCTCGGCTTTTATCTTTCTAGGCTTCACTTTTTATTGAATGATCTTGCTATCCTCCTCTAGTATATTTGAGTATGAAACAAAGCATTCATCCTCTTATCGTCCAGAGATACAAGATGATTATACCTTTTCTGCGCCCATTCACTCTCAGGATTTTTAGCTTCCATGACTACTCTTAATGATTTAATCTCTGTTTCTATAGGAAAAACAGCTTTACAACTATATACTAAGGAGAATGGAGTTTGCCATGTGGCTGTTCTAGCTGTAGTTCTGTATCCCCATAAAGCGAAAGGAAGAAACTTATACCAATCTTTATAGGTCTTAACCATTTTAGAGAAAATTTTCTTGACATTTTTGTTAGCTGCTTCTACTGCTCCATTAGCTTAAGGGTGATATAGTGAAGACTTATGGTGCTCAATCCCATACTTCTACAATAATTTTGATGTTTCTGCTTGAAACTGGACACCATTATCTATCACAATGTGGTGTGGAACCCCATATCTGCAAATAAGGCTCTTCTTAATAAATCGCGCCATCTGTTTTACTTTCATAGCATTGAAGGACTCAACTTCTACCCATCTAGAAAAGTAGTCTATTGCCATAACTATGTACTTATGCCCATTTGATGTTGTCGACCTTATTTCTCCTATGATGTCAATTCCCTAGGCTGCAAAGGGCCAAGGTGACGATAAACTATTTAATACTATAGGAGGAAGATGGTTAAAATTTCCATAGGCCTGACACTAATGGCACTGTCTCACCATTCTGATACATTCCTTTTCCATGCTCATCCAGTAATACCCTTGTTTGAGTATCTTCTTAGCTAGAATCATCCCGTTCATATGAGAACCATAAGCCCCTGCATGAATCTCTTGCATCACCTCTTCAACTTCATCTTTTTTGAGGCACCTGAGCTGCATCCTATTCAACATTCTTTTATATAATACCCCATCATGACTCACATAGTTACGTGCAAGAACATGAAGGTAATATTTCTCTTTTGAAGTTATTTCATCTGGATACTTCCCTTCTTCTATAAACCTCTAAACATCATAAAACCATAGTTTCTCTTCAGGCCCTATTCGAACACTCATAATTTGTTTACCCCTATAACACAGAGCTCTTGATCTCATGATTACCAAAGGCTTCATAGTTGATCCCGTTACACTATACCACATCGAAGAGAGTGTTGCCAATGCATCTGCCATTTGATTGTCGTCTCTTGACAAATGGATGAAGAGACATTTATTGAAGTTTTTCACTAAAGCTTTCAAATAGTAGATTTAAGGCTTCAGCTTTTCCTCTTTCACTTCCCATTCTTCATTTGCCTGGCTAATCACTAGTATAGAATCCCCGTAAATTAACAGTTCCTCCACCTCAGCTACTAGAGCTGCTTCAACTCCATAGGTACATGCTTTATACTCAGTCATATTATTAGTCACCTTGAAGTCTAATTTCTTAGCAATCAGTATGGTCTCTCCTTTTAGCATAACCAAAATTACTCCTAACCTAACTCCTCTATTGTTTATAGCTCCATCAAAGTAGAGTTTCCACTCATAAGGCTCTTCCACTGTCAAATTCTCATCTGGAAACTCTAAATTCTACTATTCATCACCCTCAACTGCATTCTGAGTGAGGAATTCTGCTACTGCGCTTCCCTTGATGATCTTCGTGGTGATGTACTCTATATCAAACTTAGTTAGGAGTACTAGCCATTGAGACATCCTTCCAATCAAAGTAGGCACCTGAAATAAATGTCTTAGAGGATCGATCTTTGAGATTGCTTAAACCTTATAGGACTGAAAATAATGCCTCAATTTCCTCATTGCCCAGATCATGATTAGACACGTCTTTTCTATCAAGTTGTACTTTTCTTCATATGGCAGGAACTTTTTGCTGAGATAATAGATTGCATGCTCTATCCCTTCTAGTCCCTTTTGTGCTAGCATTACCCCCATTGCATTTTCTTCCAAAGCTAAATACAAGATCAATAGTTTACCTTGCCTCGGTGGTTTCAATACAGGCGAATTAGTAAGATACTCTTTAATTATTTCAAATGCCTTTTAACAATCATCATTCCACTTCACAGGCTGATTTTTCCTCAGGAGTTTGAAGATAGGGTCACAAATATTAGTAAGCTTTACAATAAACCTATTAATATATTATAACCTACCAAGGAAACCTCTCACTTCTTTCTCTGTCTTTGGTGCCGGTATTTCTTGAATAGCTTTCACTTTATCTGGATCTACTTCAATTCATCTACTGCAAATTATGTGCCCTAAAAGCTTTCCTGAAGTAACTCTAAAAATGCATTTCTTCTGATTGAGCCTCAGATTATACCTCTCAATTCGAGCTAAGAACTTGTCCAGAGCTTCGAAATGTCCTTCTCTTATTTCTGACTTGTCCATCATGTCGTCCACATACACCTCGACCTCCTTGGGCATCATGTCATGGAAAAGAACGGTAGCTACCATTTGATAAGTTACACCTGCATTTTTTAATCCAAAAGGCATTACTTTATAACACTATGTCCCTCATTTTGTAATGAAAGATATCTTGATCTTATCTATGACTGCCATCATTATTTGATTATAACCAGAGAACTCATCCATGAAGGAGTACATCGTACTTGACACCACATTGTCCACTATTACATTAATGTGAGGTAAAGGGAAGTCATCCTTAGGGCATGCTTTGTTTAAATCCCTGAAGTCAACATACATATGCACTTTACCATCTTTCTTGGGTACTGGCACTATGTTTGCTAACCATTGAGGATAATCAACTACTTCTAGAAAATTAGCCTGAATTTGTTTAGTAATTTCATCTTTTATCTTTTCAGTCCACTCCAGTCTTATCCTGCATAGTTTCTACTTAACAGGTTTTATTTCTAGATAAGTGGCAATGTGATGCTCCGTAATTTCCTTGTCTAACCCTGGTATATCCTTATAAGTCCAAGCGAATACTACCTTTCTTTTTATTAATATTCTCTCAAAATTTTCCCTCTTTTCAGGAGTTACCTCATATGATATATAAATGTTCTTTGGATTATCATTGCTTGGACTCATCCCTGAGTCAGTGCTTGCATCTGCTTGGACTCATGATCATGGACCAATTCAAATGACTCTCTCTTTACCTTTTTTACCATGTAGTTTTCAACATCTTCCAGTTTCACATCAGTAGTAGGCACATTTCTAGTAGCAGGTTGCCCTCCAATATTGTTAGCAGTAGGTGAAGGAGCTATAATAATAAGTGGAGCTCCTACAATAAGTGGCTCTTCAACAGTAGCAGTAGGTGGTTATTCAATAATAAGTTGCACTAGTCTGGCCAAAGCCTGTCTCAGTTCATCTTGCATTATAGCTCTCATGTCATCCATCAAAGCTCCCTTAATGTCCTCTAAGGTCCACATCTCTGGTTGTTGTTCCATTTCAATCTGTTTAGTCTGATTTGGTTCAACTTCTAGGTACAGTGGTTTGATTGGACTCTTCTGTAGTTCTTGACGGACCTCTTGAGCTATTGATTAAGGGCTTAGATCTGTTTTGATTAATCTGCCACCTTTTCACCCCCAAACATGAGAAGACCCAGATAAATCTCTGATCGCTACAAAACAAGGTATTAGTATGATGTGTGGAATGTATGTATGCATGTGTTTATGTAGCAAATAATAGGCAAACACTTAGCACGTAGCAAGTATCAAGAAGCAATCAACAAGCCAACATACAGGTAAACCTTCCAACCTTATTTCTCCGACATATGTGTTCAATGGCGATTTTCTTAAGCTATTAACTTAGGTCTTGGCCTTTATATCAACAAGGGATACTAAGATTCGACGCGTATGCCAAATCTCTTTTTAAAACAAAAAGCACAGAAACAACATTTCTAAATATAAAGGTCTAGCCTAATCCTTATTAGCCTAAATGAGCTTCAAAGGTATAGGCTTGGGCTTTTATAAATAGAAATACCTCATGGAAATTCAAACAAACAAGCACTTTGGGTAAAAATCCTAGGGGAAGTAACTAGGCCATTATATGTGGTTAGGGTTTGATAAAAAGTTAAGGTTCCCTTAGCAAGATGCTCTCCATTATGGACTTTGAGTTACAGGCCAAGGTCAGAGGGGCCCAACATCCTTTACCAACTCGAGAGAAGATTACCCCTCTTAAGGACTTAGGTTACAGACTTTGGTCAGATGAGCCCAGTAATCTCTCTTGAACTGAGTTAAGGCTAAGAGTGATGGTTAGCCAATCTACAACTCCATGAAGCTAGTGAAATAAACCAATGCCATCAGTTTAGTAGGGACATGTATAATGAATGCAAGAATGAAATAATAATCGATAAAATAACTCTAAAGAACATAAGTAGAATCAGTATCTCTTATCCCTAGTGGAGTCACCACTGTAGACGGTGGGGTTTAGCACACGTCCAAGATTTTAGCAACTGTGACACTATTTAAGCTCAAGGCCTTAGGGAACATACTACTATGTCATAAAGTCATAGCCTAAATAAAAGTAGTTGCCACCCAGGGTAATAACTGGGACAATTTGATTGGTGGCACTCAATTCTCTAAAAGAAAGTTAGCACCACAACCAAGAGACTCTAGGACCGGAATACTAACTTCTGTTAGTCTCGTGTTCATTTAGAATAATTTTATAAATGATTATTTCATCCTCTAATTACATACAATTTTATTTAAACCCTATTTGACATCCATCTAACCTTAGGCATCTAGTCAATAAAATTACACATAAAAAATGCACTCAAGATCGTGTTGTCCTTAAGTCTAAACTATGTTAATTTTATTAAAAAGTTAGCTAGATTTACATTTTATTTATAAGTGAGAAAGGGACTAAAGGTAGGCCTACATTTTTTATTAATTAATGAACCTAGATCTATTTATTTTAGTTTGTTTAAGGAATGGGCTTAGTGAGTTGGACCTAAGCGTGGGCTTGGGGCCTAAAATAAAAACAAAGAAAAAAAAAACAATCCAAAAACAAATAAAATATAAAAAAGATCAAACATAGATTATAATGATTTTCTAAAAAAAACCCAAATCACTTACATGCAAACCCTAAATTAAGCTACTGCCACTATTGATTTTAATTAATTCTGACTAAATTGAACCTAATTACTAATTTATTTTAAATGTAGAAAATTAAATTTTTTTCACTATTCCCAGTATTAGGACTATTACATACTACGTACAGAAATTAAAATCAATTAATTACACAACTATGAATTAAAATAACTACACAAAATACCAAAATGAAAAAATAAAGATAAAACCCTAAATTCTACTGGAAAATAACACAGATTCTTCCATGGCATTCTATGGACCTTCTGTTCAGTTTAAACACAAACAACATCATCCCTAATCCACATTCGGACATCAAAACAAAAACACAAAAATAATTAGATTAGTAGCAAAATTGAATAATCAAAACAATAATAAAAGAAAAATCACAAAAAGAAAAGAATAGAAAAGAATAAAATAGAAAAGAACACAGATGATTTTAGATGATGTGCAAATGCCCTTTTTGGCCCCTCAAACTAGGATTTTTACCGTTGAAAATTGAAGTACTGTTCATTCTGGACTAGAACTAAAAAAAATGCTAGATCGTCCTCGTTAAATAAACTGTAAAAATTAGGTTTTTAAAAGAACAGAAGAAATCAAAGTTTGGTCTATAGGTGTTATCAATAATGTTTTGATTTTAGGGTTTCTTTTATGCGATAGGGTTTTTTTTCTCAATCTCTGTGTATGTGAGTTTCTCTTAGTTCCTCCATCTATGTGAGTCTCAAACCCCCACACATGCAGACTCTTTACTTTTTAAAGCAGAGTCTACCTGCATACTGACTCCCCAAGTTTGCAAGAACAGGTTCATCTCTTCCAAAACAAACTAATAAGGATTTTGATTTTGAAAGCTATTTACGCATTTTGAATGCATTGAAACCTTTTTTAGATAAAATAATAATAAAATTAAATTTTCAACCAATCAAAATAATAAAAAATCGATAAAAAATCAAAATAAAAAAATACACAAAAAATAAAAAAATTGGACTTTTTACGCGTCCGCATTGTGTAATGCCAATCCCTAAAATAATTTTTTTAACTTTTAATTACCAAAAGATCCTTAAAAAATTAACTTCCTTGTAAACAAATCCTAAAAAATATTACAATTTAGTCCCTAAAGTCTAGAAAATCGATAACCAAGTTCAATTTTTGAATAAATTTGATCATAGGGGCTTACGTTGTAATTGTGCACAATTGCATCCTGAAATTGGGTGTTTACAAAGGTTATACACAAAGCCCTACAAAACTAAGAAAGGAGGATAAATGCGTTATGGACAACAGAATTCCATTCATAAGAAGGATAATTCAGACGAAGATCCCTACTAAATTCAGAATCCCATTACTTAATCAGTATGACGAGATGGGAGATCCTGTCAACCATATATCGACGTTAGAACAAGGATGTTGCTCCAGAATGTGAATGATGAAATCATGTGTAAAGTTTTCCCAAGCACACTCATAAAGAATGCCCAAAGTGGTTTCATCGACTCCCAGAGAATTCATTCACTTCTTTTGAGGATCTAACGGAGCAGTTTTATATTAGGTTCATCACCAATATTCCCCCAGCCAAAAACATCAATGATCTTCGGATGTGCCCCAAGAAGTCGATGAGTCTCTATGAAGTTATCTTGATCGATTCAATAAAACAGCTATGCAAATCGAAAGCCTTGTTGATGAAGTTGCCATAGAAGCTTTGAAAAATGGCACTAGACTCGGAAAGCTTAAAGACAAGATAATGACCAAGAACCGAGCACCTTTGTGGTAGCAATGGTGATGGCAGTCAGAATGATAAAGATGGATGAAGATAGAAGGATGCGAAGGAAGGAGGAAAAGCCACCAACCGAAGATGAAAGACCAAGACCCAGATGAGCAAGCTTCCCAAAAATAAACTTGAGAAACCTGACAGAGAGATTTAACAGGGAAGAAGATAGATTCACACCTTTGAACACCTCTCGATCTAAAATTCTCATATGGGTCAAGCAGAATGGTGTCAAAATCACCCCAACTAAGAGAATAAGTCCCAGCCGAAGATCCACACAAGATAAGGGTTAATACTACCAGTATTATTAAGAATACAGGCATGACACTGAGGCTTGTAGAGAGTTGAAGCATGCCATAAAAAGATTAGTGCAAAATGGTAAACTCAATAATTTCACAGACACATCTAGAAGGAGCAGAAACCCAAAAGCCCAAGTGCATGATAGTCCAGAAGCAAAGAAAGCTCAGAAGGAGCTAGTTGGTATTATTAACATGATCATTGGTGGAGAAAATACTGAGAAGAAATTGAAACAGAGTAGGGGAGAAAAGCCAATCTTTAAAAAAAGAGAGATCATATTCAATTCAAAAGATGGTTCGCATGTTCACCATCCCCACTGTGATGCCGTAGTAATAAATGCATACATAAACAATTACTTGGTAAAGAGGTTATTGGTTGACAATAGAAGCGCTATCAACATGTTATCTTGGAATGCTTACAAAGCGATGAGAGGCTCTATCACTGATATGAAGACCATCCAGAACCCCATCATAAGCTTCTGTGGAGGAACTATACAGCCAATAGGAGTCGTGGAGTTAAATCTAGAATTTAGAAATCGAGATGATGAAGAAACGAAAGTTATCAGAACAACATTCAACGTGGTGGATCTCCCATTGGCATACAATGGAATCATAGGATGGCCAATGCTCTATAAAGTAAATGCAGTCACCAGTATATGACACTTAACTATGAAAATTTCAATTGAGAGCAGAAATCTTACCATCCGAAAAGATCAGCATATGGCTAGACAGTGTTCTCAGGCGAAAGCCTTCCCCCTATAAACATGGGAAATAGAGAAATAAGGCATGGGTCCATAACCAATTGATGACATGAAAGCTTTATAAATTATGGATGGGAAAGTAGTGAAGATCGGTAATAAACTTGACCGTGACATCAAAGAAGGAATAAGGGAAGTCCTCACTAGACACTCAGAAGACTTTGCTTTGCGGGCATCTGAAATCATCGATATGGATCCACAGGTTGCTTGTCACAATTTGAACATCAGATCGGGAGCAAAGCCAATGGCCTAGAAAAAAAGAACCTTTGCCTATAAGAGATAGAGAATAATTACTAAGGAAATGAAGAAATTGTTAGAAGCCAGATTCATCAAGGAAGTTACTCATCCAGAATGGGTAGCTAATGTGGTACTTGTCAAAAAAGAAAATAGGAAGTATAGAATGTGTATGGACTATACTGACCTTAATTGGGCATGTCCTAAAGACAGCTACCCATTACCTATAATCGACCAACTCATAGACTCCAATACTGGCCATGGATTATATAGTTTTGTTGATGCAACACAAGGATATTACTAGATACCGATGAAGGAAGAAGATAAGAAGAAAACATCCTTCATCACCCACGAAGGCCTGTACTGCTATAAGGTGATGCCCTTTGGACTGAAGAACGTTGGAGCAACATATCAAAGAATGATGAACCAAGTACTTTAGGACCAGATTGGCACAAGCATGGAAGTATATGTAGATGACATTATCATCAAGTGCAAGCATGCAGAACAACACCCAGCAGATCTGGATTAAGTTCTCCGATTATTGAGCAAGTCTAGGATCAAGTTAAATATAGAAAAATGTGTCTTTGGAGTAAAAGCTAGAAAATTCCTGGGATTCATAATATCCCACAGAGGTATTGAGGTCAACCCAGAGAAAATAGAAGTTATACTCAACATGAAAGCCCTAAAAAATATCTATGAAGTACAACAGCTAAATGGCAGAATCACGGCATTAGGGCGCTTCATTTCATGCTCAGCCAGACGATGTCTACCATTATTTTGAGCTTTAAAAAATTCTAAAAAATTTGTTTGGTCGGTAGATTGCCAGGCAGCCTTCGAAGACATTAAGAAATTCTTGTCCTCACCACCTCTACTCAGCAAGCCCGTTCTAGATGAAATATTGTATTTATATCTCTCTGTAGGTAAAGAATGCATTGCTTCAGTACTAGTAAAAGAAGAAGGAAGCCAGCAAAATATGATATATTACATCAGCAAAATGCTCTGAGGATTCAAAGTCTGGTATCCAATGTTGGATAAGCTGGCTATGGCTATGGTTCATGCGTCCCAAAAGCTCCAACACTACTTCCAAGCCCATCCTATCGTTGTCTGATCCCGTTTTCCTCTGCAGAAAATCCTATAAAGATCGGAGACCTCGGGTAAACTGGTTCAATGGTCGGTGTTACTTAAACTATTCGACATTGATTATGAGCCCCGCCAACAAGTGAAAGACCAAACGTTAGAAGATTTCATTCAAGAAATGTCTCTAAAAGACCTCACTATGACTAAAGCATCGAAATGGAAACTCTATATTAATGGAGCATCCTTCGTTCAAGGATTCGGCGTTGGAGTGATTCTCAAAGGACCGCATAAAGTTCATATCCAATATGCAATTCAAATAGAGTACAATGCAATCAATAATGCCACAGAATATGAGGCACTCATCATAGGCTTGAAATTAGCTGCCGAAGTCAGAGCTGAACACCTTATAATACACTTGGACTCCTTGTTGGTAGTAAATCAAGTTAATGGCACATTCCAGATCAAAGACACAAGAATTGCTAAATACGTGGGCAAAGTCAGGCAACTCTTAAAATAAATTGAACAAAAAGGGGGCCAGTGGGAGATCATCCAGATACCTAGCCAGGAGAACTCTGAGGCCGACCTCCTGGGTAAATCAGTAGATGAAGACAGTCAAGCATTTAAGGATATGGAATTCATCGAGGCATTAACAAAACCCAATATAAAAGATCCTAAAGTATTAGAGATATATAAAGTCTCAGAATGGATGTTTCTGATAGTCCAATACCTGGAATACGGGACTCTCCCCGAAGACAAATTGAAAGCTCAAAAGCTAAAAATAAGAGCAGTCCACTATTCTATCCACCAAGGGGAGCTTTACAGAAAACTCCTTTCACATCTATAGTCTAAGTGTATCTCTTAAGAGGAAGGGAATTACATACTCAGGGAATCTATGAAGGAATTTTTGGAATGCATGAATCCCACTATGCACTAACCCAGAAAACACTACTCCAAGGATGTTATTGGCCTACCATATCTAATAATGCCCAGAAGCTAACTTAAGCATGTCACAAGTGCCAGCAATTTGCTCGACTCAATCACAGGCCTTCCCACCCTTTACATCCAATCGGCAGCTCATGGCCCTTCGCTATATGGGGAATGGACATCCTGGGTCCCTTCCCAACTTTTACTTCATAAAAAAAGTTCTTGATCATGGCTATAGACCATTTCACTAAATGGGTAGAAGTGGAAGCAGTTCCAACCATTATAGAAGCTCAGATATAACATCACTTCTAGAGAGAGATCATCTGCAGATTCGGCATCCCTCATACCTTAATTACAGACAACGACAAATAGTTTGACAATGAAAAGTTTAGAGGTTTCTATTCAGACCTTAGAATAAAGCTTTGTTTCACCTCAATAGCTCACCCATAAATAAACGGGCAAACAGAAGTCACCAATAGAATTATTATACAGGGATTAAAGAAGAGACTTGACGAGAAAAAGGGAAATTGGATCGAAGAGCTTGATAATGTAATTTGGGCCTACAGAACCACTCCTAGATCATCCACCAAGGAGACACCATTCAGACTGACCTATGGCATGGACACGATAATATTGGTGGAGATTGGTTCACCAAGTTACCGGGTCAATCGCAGTCTCGATCACAACATCAATAACATTGATGCCCAGATATGTTTGGACCTATTAGAAGAAAAGCGGGAGTGGATAACAGCTATGGCTGAAGCACATCGGCAGAAGGTAGCATAATATCATCTCCGGCGTAGTCGCCCAAGATAGTTTAAAATAGGAGATTGAGTACTCAGAAGTGTAGATATTGGCAAAGACAACTCAGAAACTAGCAAGCTGGGTCTAAATTGGGAAGGCCCATATCAAATCTCAGAACACACAACTAAAGGAGCATAAAAACTAAAAAACAGAGATGGCAAAGAGTTATCACAATTTTAGAACTTAGATTGCCTTAGAAAATACTATCAATAAAACTTAGATTGTACTCAGAATGGTATTCAATAAAATCTCTTTTCATTGAAACCAATAAATCTCTTACAAAAAATTGATTACAAAAAAAAAGAGAAGGGTTTCTATTGTACTAATTGTATGTCCGGGTTATCAGGCTTAGAGGCAAGAAAGGAAATTGCATCAGCGGCACTAGAAACCTCAATAGGCTCCACCACAGACCCTCCAGCAGATTCATGAGCATTCCTTGAACGTGAGGCAGCTGCCTTTTAATGAGCATTCTCCTCAACAATAATTTTTGCAAGGTCTGCTAACATTATTTAATCCAGCTCCGCCAAGTCTAACTCAAGATACTGAGAAAGCAGGATCCTCTTACATTCAGACCTGTAGGCTTTAAGAAATCCCCCTACCATGTTCTGGTAAGATCTTTTGTCATTTTCTCGGGACTTCTCAACCTCAGACAGCCCCTCTTCCAGACTTGCAATATGAGAATCCTGATCTTTAATCCTTCTAGTCAATTGACCTTGGTTATGCTCCAAATTGGCATTTTTCTTTTGGTTTACCTCAACCTCAAATTTTACCTCTGCATATTTTGTCTGGCAGAGCTCTAATGCCGCTTTTGTGCTATCTAACTTCTTTTTGAAATCAATAGCAATGGTTTCGATCTCCGTCTCCTTCAGGTTGTACTAGCTTTTTAAATAGAAGTATTGGTCCTTTGCCAGCAGTAAATCCTGGGTCATCTATGAAAAGGGAAAAATCGTGTTAAGTACAAGACAAACGTGAAAGTAACAAAGACACAATATTCACTTACTTCTATATATATTCTTGTTTAATTAAAGGATTTTTATTTTCTAAAGAGGGTTTACTCGGACAGAGAAGATAGCAGAATCCGTTCATCGAAAGGATTCTACCTCGAAGAGGATTTTTAAGTAAAGAAGGAATACTCTCCTATTATGATCAAGAACAATTAATGACAAAGACAAGCTAATAGCTTGAATAGAGTATCATAAACAAAGCAATACCATGAAAACATAGTCTCTTCACAATAATAAAATAGCTGCCGTCTCCAATATGGATTGACATAAAGAAGAGTGATGACTCCTAAAAAGAAGACAATGAAAGATATTGCAAACAATAGAATGTTATAAAATGGATTCATTTGAAAATTCTAAGAATTAGGTATAGTAATAAGCAATTTCATAACAATAATATAAAATGGAATGTTATAAAATGGATTCATTTGAAGTCAAGTTATATTATAAAATAGAATGTTATAGTCCATAACAATAATATTAACCAAGTTGAATGTGGTATTAACCTAATAGAATATAATTATCTTATTACATTCGCACATCTACTGGTCCATGATCTAGATGCATTTATTCTATTGTAGCGTGGTGCAATGTAGTGCGTTATTTGGTGAATATTTGTATTCCATTACAGCATGTCTTTGAATTTTTCAAAGAACTGCCATATTTCTATTTATATATGATTAAGATGAATTCCTGAATCAGACATTAGATTGTAAAGTCTTTATTTGTTCATTAAAATCACTTGTATATGCTTTAGGTGCAAATATTTCAGCTCATGTTTGAAAAATAAAAAAAATAAAAAAAAACAGTGTGAACCGCACTGCCAAATTCCCTTATTAGTCCACCAGCGTAATTGATTCAAGAAATTCAATCCTAACAACCAGACAACAAATAATAGGCATAATATTCTTCATAAATTAGTTAGGAAATTCAATCCTGGTTGAGCATGAGAGGTATTAGATGAAAATTTCAAGTACTATTAATTGGGGATCTTCTGACTATGGGATGTCGAATGCTAAAAAATTGCTAACAACTCCTTTCTACAGGTTGCAAAACACCAAGATCGTGATGCTATACGAAAAGCAATCTCTAAAAGCGAACAAGAGGCGGATGTAGATATTGTTAAGCGAGAGAAAATAGACCACGTGGCAGATGAAACCGAAAGGAGCTTTCGCATACAATCCTGTGGTAAGGATGTTGTTGCAAAAGTTATCATTTTTTGCAGCTGCATCCTCCGCAGCTAGAAGGAAATTTAGTGAGCCATTTTTCTCTTCAGGATTTGTTAAAGATTTTCATATTTCTAGCTTAATACTTTCTTTTATCGATGCGAAAATATTTACTTTAATCTTGGTAATTTATTTAAGAAAAACGGTTATAATTATCCTCAATTATGGACTAATTTGCTAAATTATCATATTTTTTAAATTGTATGAATTTATATAGTCAACTTTTTTACTTGTTTCTATTTTATCCAACTTACATTTAGCATGTGGAGTTGTTGATGTGACAAATAAGTTGAAAAATAAAATTCAGAGGAAAAATAGAAAATTCAAAGGAATATTTTTTCATTAATATTTATAAAAGGGTAACACCCCTTATATATATATGCAGGAATCCTAATCACAATATAATTAGGAATAGAATAATATCCTAAATAGAATAAAACTTTATTCTTAATTGTATACAAATATTCACTTTCTAATATATACAATAAAAATATTTACTTCTTCAACACTCCCCCTCAAGTTAGTAAATGTATGTCAATCATTTCCAACTTGCCAAGTAAGTTGTAGAATGTTTTTCCGGATACAACTTTTGTGAGGATGTCAGCTAGTTGAGTCTGAGATGAAACATATTGAAGATCAATTGTCCCTTAGTTCAGATAATCTTTTATGAAATGTCTGTCAACCTCTACATGCTTAGTTTGATCATGTTGAACCGGATTGTTTGCAATTGTTATGGCTGCCTTGTTATCACAATGTAAAAACATAGGCTTCGGATGTTTTAATCCCAGATCTTGAATAATTTTTCTTACCCAGAGCAACTCACATACTCCATGAGTCATTCCTCTAAACTCAGCTTCAGCAATTGACCTTGCTACAACCTTCTGCTTTTTGCTTCTCCAAGTGACTAAATTATTTCCAATAAATGTAAAGTACCTGGATGTTGATTTTCGATCAGTCTGATCTCCAGCCCAATCAGCATCAGTATAGCCAGTAATTTCATAATCCTTATTCCTCTCAAAGAATAACCCTTTACCCAGAGAAGACTTTAGATATTGTAATACTCAGTATACTGCATTCATATGTTCTTTACTCGGAGAATGCATGAACTGACTCACAACACTTACTGCATAAGCAATGTCTGGCCGAGTATAAGATAGGTAAATCAACCTTCCCACCAACCTTTGATACTGATCTCTATCAGTTAGAACTTGATCTTCTAGGACTGAAAGTCCATGGTTGACTTCAATGGGAGTCTCGACTGGCTTACAATCAAGCATCCCAATCTCTGTCAATAGGTCCATTACGTACTTTCACCGGCAAAGAGAAATTCCTTGAATTGATCTTGCAACTTTAATTCCTAAAAAATATTTTAAATTATCCAAATCCTTAAGTTCAAACTTGGATGCTAATTGTCTTTGCAAGATTGTTATCTCACCTGTATCATTTCCAATGATCACTATATCATTAATATATACAATCAGTGTAGTGACTTTACCTAACTTATGTTTGATGAATAGTGTGTGGTTAGCATCACTTTGCTTATATCTGAGCTTCCTCATGAAAGTTAAGAGTCATCTAAACCATGCTCGAGGCGATTGCTTGAGTTCATACAATGCTCTTTTTAGTTTGCATACTCGATCAGTACATTTAGTTCCGGGTGGTGGATCCATATATACTTCTTCATCTATGGTTCCATTCAAAAATGTATTCTTTACATCAAATTGTCGCAACGGCCAATCCAGGTTGGCAGTAAAGGAAATAAGGACTCAGATGGTGTTCATTTTTGCTACTAGGGCAAATTTATCTTTATAGTCAATTTCATACTTATGAGTATACCCCTTTGCTACCAATCGAGCTTTATATCAATTTATGCTTCCATCTGGATTGAGTTTGATAGTAAATATCCACCTGCACCCCACCATTTTCTTTCCTTCTGGAAGAGGAACAAGATCCTATGTCTGGTTCTTTTGCAATGCCTCAATTTCATCATTCATAGCTTTCTTCCAATCTGGATCATCTAAGGCTTCCTGCACATTACTCGGAATAGATACAGTAGATAATTGTTTTATAGTAAGTGCATGTGATTTAGATAAATGGTTGGTTGATATGAAGTTGTTGATAGGGTATTTAGCTTTGGTATGAAGGTCCGGATCATATTATTTTTTTGGAACCCCTCTATTAATCCTAAAAGGATAACAAGGCTCAGTATTTGGAATTAAAGGAGACAAGTTTACCTTATTATGCATTGCATCCAGAGTTTCTTCAGCTTCTGGTATGGGTTGGGAAGGTGTACTATTTTGATTACTAGATTTTTCTTCGATGATCTATCCGAGTGAGATGCTCATACTCGGAACATTAGATGTCTGTCTGGGTGAGATGCTTATACTTGGAACACCAGATATCTGTCTGGGTGAGATGCACAGACTTAGAACACTAGATGTCTGTCCGGGTGAGATGCTCGGAACATTTGGGAGACTCAGATTCGAAACACTCAGAATGCTATCTTCAAGCTCAAAGAGGTTCGGATGTTTCTCCCCCTGAAGAGAGCACTTAGAGTGGGAGTAGAAAGGATAATTTTTATGAAATCAAACATCCCGAGTAACATACATCTTCTTTGTATTCAGATCATAACACCGATATCTTTTTTATAAATCCGCATAGCCAACAAAGATACACTGGATAACTTGAGGGTCTAATTTTCTAAATGTTTGATGAACATATGTCAAGCATCCAAAAACTCAGGGTTCGAGATTATTGAGGGGTGGAGATATGACAAGTTCCTAAAATTTTTGAAGAGGAGTTTTACAATCGAGTGCTCATGATGGTGTCCGGTTTATGAGGTACACAGCGGATCGAATAGCCTCTCCCTAGTATTCTCGAGGAACATTCATATTAAATAATGATGCTCAGACAACTTCTAATAACTACCGGTTCTTCTGGTCGGCTATACCATTCTATTGAGGAGTGCTGGCACAAGATGTTTGGTGGCGAATGCCCTTCTTGTGGCAAAAATTATTAAAAATTGAGTTAACATACTCCTCATCATTGTCAGACTGTAAGACTCAAATTTTACTCTGGTATTGTGTAGCCACCATGTTGTACAGGTCCTAAAACTTGGAGCACATATCTCCTTTATTGGAAAGTAGTGATACCCAGGTCATCTGGGTACATCATCAATAAACGTTACAAAATATCAAGCACCAGATAGAGTAGGAATCTGAGCAGGTCCCCATACATCAGAATGAATGGTCATAAATGGAATTAAATTTTTATTATAACTCAGTACATAAGAAATTCGGTGGCCTTTTACCAATTCATAAACATCATACTTTAATTTTGAGTCTATGGTATTCAAAAATAAATTCAGTTTTATTTGTCTAAGATAGTGAAAAGAGAGATGCCCATGACGATGCCACAAGATTACTTGGTCTTTACTTGAGCAACTTCTACCAACCCTGTTAACTTAACTTGACTTCCGTCTTGAATCATCATGCAACTCAAGATAGTATAACTTTTCACGTTTAACACCAGAGCCAAGAATCTGATGCATTGTAATGTCCTGAAATACACAATAATTAGGCTAAAATTTAACAGTGCAATTCAAGATTTCAGTGATTTGGCCAAAAAATAGTAGATTACAAGAAAAAGATGAAACAATAAGAACAGTATCTAAATTAAGAGAGTCAAAGTTAGATATTGATCCCTCATGAGTAACTGGTGTTATGCCTCCATTAGCAATTATAATATTTTATTGGGTTGATGGACGGATAGATGTAAGATGGTAAGTGGAGTTTGTCATATGATCAGTAGCACCTGTATCAATAATCCATGTATTATTTTGAGTAAGATTTGTCATACCTGATGTTGTATCAAGATCACCACTTGGTTTAGTAGAAGTAACAATTGCAGCCTTACTGAGCTTTTTACAAGGCTTTCTATTGAAATCCCACCATTCCGGATATCCCACAATTTTATAGCACCATTCCTTGGAGTGTCCAACTTTATCACAATGAGTACAGGTGTATGTAATGGGCTTACTTGGTATTTTTCCTTTGAACTAGGGCCGAGTCTGAGCTACTACAAGTACAGAATGGTTTGGCAGTATCTTCAGCTCTTCCATTATATGTCATTGGTTGTGATCCCTCCAGACATATGCATAACTAGACTCGAGATCAAGAGGTGGATCTTTCCGGAGTATTTCACTTCGAGCATTATTAAATTCAGAATCAAGTCTGGCTAGGAAAATATGTGTTCGAAGCCGGGTAATATGTTTATGGAGTGACACTACTCCATTAAGATCCTCCCCTTGTGCACACGTCCGGGCATCAATTTCCTGAAATATTCCAATTAATTCATTATAGTATGCAAGTAATGGCTTACCATTATGACATGTTGTGAATGATTTTTGATTCAATTCAAATGACTGAGTTTCGTCAGACCCATCATAGAAGGTTTTTGAGACAGCATCCCATATCTCCTTTGCTATTGGAAGACGAATGAATCTCTACATCAATGTCGGACTCATGGAGTCAATCAGCCAACTTTTAACTTGATTATTATCAAGGAGCCAAGTCTCCAATGCTTTATCTCCTGCTGGTGGCTTTGGCGTAGTGCCATTAAGAAAGTCAGATTTATTTCTAACTCCAATTCACATCTTCATGATTTATGACCATAGAGTATAGTTTGTATCATCAAGAATAATTCTTGTGGGAAAGGGAGAATTATTTTGAAAGGTTTGAATAAAATTGGGTATTCCATGGGATACGATGGAAGTGTTTTTGATGGTCATGATTTTAAAGATTCAAAGAATTCAAAGGAAAAAGAAAATACGATTTACAAGAATTCAATAAAAAAAATTCGATTTCAATGGGTATGCTCTGATACTATGAAGAATAAAATTTATAGGAAAAAGAGAAAATTCAAAGGAAATATTTTTCTATTAATATTCATAGAAAGGTAACACCCCTTATATATACATGTAGGAATCCTAATCACAACCTAATTAGGAATAGAATAACATCCTACATAGAATAAAACTTTATTCCTAATTGTATACAAATATTTACTTTCTAATATATATAATAAAAATATTTAATTTCTCAACATAAGTTGCCGACATGGCAAATGACATGTAATTTTTTTTGTTAATTAATATAAAAAGACTTATTTACCCTTATGATATTGTTAAATTTATCAACTATTAACAAGAGATATTTACTTTTTAACATATTATTAATATTTTTATTTTTATTTATTTTATGAATAAAAACTAATTAATTAATTTTTTAATAATTAATTAATTTTTTTAGACACAAATAATTAACAATTAACAAAATTAGTTATCAAATATATGTTAAATTATAAATCATAAATCAAAATTATATTTTTAGAGGAAAATCAAAAGCACTTTTTCACCGTCACCACCGCTTCACCTTCGCCATCATCTTCATTTCTTTTTGCCTCCGCCACCCGCCTTCACTCGATAGGTCTTTGCCTGACTACTCCACCAATGACCTCGAAACCACTTTCTCGACCTTCCAAAAGAAAATCCCACCACCGCAACAAAGAAACGTGACCAAGATAGAGACAGGGATAGAGACAGTTGTGTTGATCACCACTCTGCAAAAGTGACTGCAGTCATACCTCAACCTTCCTCAGTGCTAATGACCACTGTCATCACCACCATTCCAAATCCTCAGTGCAAGCACAAGGAGTTCTCTTGGTGGCAGATTGTTATTGAAAATTTTATTGATTTGTTGTTGAAATTTTGTTATTTGTTGTTGAAAATTTAGTGATTTTTTATTGAAAATTTATGGGATTCAATCGCAGATTTGTTGATTTGTGGTAGTGGTGTTGGTTTGCTGTTGAAAATTTGTGGAATAATGGTGGTGGTCGTGTTGATTTAATTATGGAAGAGTGGTGGTGGGAGTTTTCTTCGATGGTTGATGGTGGTGGTGGTGTTGATTTGTGACAAATGGTGATGGTAGTTGTCTTCGATGGCAGATGGTGGTGGTGTTGATTTTCATGGATTCATGGTGTTTGTGGATGAATGTGTGAAGGATAAGGGATGAGAAGGCGATAAAGTTTCAAGGAGTTAAATGATAATTTTTTTATAATCAAATTTATAATTTAGTCACTGAACTATCAAATTTATGTACATCAATCCAAATCAATAAATCAATTAAGGATAATTCTAATAAATAATTTTAATCAATTAAAACTATAAATTCATTTATTATTTACTTTTAAAATTTTTTGCATAAAACTATTAATTCTAAAATTTAAGCATTCGATTGATCTCTTACTTCACTCACAAAAGTTGGTTAATATGTGATTTAAAAATAGAATGAGACAGTAATATAGCTTTTTTTTTTTTTTTTTTTTATAATGGTTGAATAATAAATACATATGGTGAGTAGTTGCACTGTCATAATATCTTAAAATTTAGAAAAATAATTCCTTAAAATTTATAAAAATAAACAAGATTTAGTTTTATGAATTATGAATTACATGTCTTTTTTTTTAAAAAAAATTATGCATTATATGTCTATTATCACGTTAGTCTTATTTATCACGTCAGCAACTTATTTGCCCCATCAACCTTCCACATAAGCAACTCCACATATCAAATACAAGTTGAATAAAATAGAAACAAATAGAAAAGTTGACTATATAAATTGATACAATTTAAAAGATAGAATAATTTAGCAAATTAGTCTATAATCTAGGATAATTAGGACCGTTTTCCCATTTATTTATGATTTAAGGTGGAAATTTAATAATACACGAGGGGAAAAAAACTGAAGTTCAAGTCTTGTGCTCAATACAGATAACAGTTTGAAGGGTAGAATGCAATTAACAAAATCATTAGTAGAATACAGTTCCAAAAAGCCAAAGAGAAATCAAATAAATATACTAATCAATGTACTGAAACCACAAGATGCGCCAATGCCTGTTGATGAAGAGAACTTCTACAATTCCCAATAAGACAGTGGCATAAGCTGCAGCGAAACTCCAACAGAACTAAACCATATTAATAGCACCCTCATCGTGTCCTTCTTCCACATCAATTGATGGTTGTGGTGGCGTTGCTGCTGTTTGGTCGTTGCAACTTTTATGTATAAGATCTCTGCATAATCCAGGGTTACCTCTGTAACTATTTTCATCGAATGTTTCAAACTGTAGGGAACTTTACCTGACAAATTGTTGTATGAAACATCAAAGGTTTCCAAAAAAGTTCAACTCAACTAGTTGAGTGGGGATTTCGCCACTCAATTTGTTGTTCTGAAGATCCAAGCTCTCCAGAATATTTAGATTTGAAAAACTACCAGGCATAGATCCTGACAAGTGATTGCAAGACAGATTCAATGATCGAATTTCGTTGAGTTCTCCCAATTTCTGGAGGGATCTCACCACTTAACTCATTGCATGAAAAATCTAGTCCAGCCATTAAGCTGATAATGTAACCCTTGTAGAAGTTGTATCTGTACTCGGTTCAAATACTACTTCTGCTACAGCTGAAACAGACCATAAAATATTACAGGCAGATCCAACTCAAGAGTGGAATTGTAATAGGCATAAGAGTCAAGAGGTGAGCCGAATCCAACACTCATAGGGTTGAGTTCAAAATCATCCTGTATACATTGTGTAAGCACGAAGGTATTGAACCATAATGTAAATTCCGAGAAAGATCAACGATATTCAAATGTCGTAGCCAGCACAACTGATTAGGAATATGGCCCTGCAGCGCATTTCCTGCTAATAACAGCACTTACAATTCCGGAAGCTGACTGATCCAAGATGGAATATTTCCAGAAAACTCGTTGTCCCTCAAATCAACTTCCACTAGACCAGAACTTCTCAAAAGCACATGCAGAATTACCCCGCTAAGACTGTTCATATTTTATTATTAATGTATAGTTTATTGAGTCATTCTACAGTTCACATATTTGCATACATACAAATGCAACTTAAAACTATTAGATTAATTTTTATTTAATTATAATTATTGATACGTATTATAGGTATTGATATAAAAAAAATGGTTGTAATTAAATTAAAATTGATTTATCGGTTTTAATTTTATTTGTATAGAAACAAATGTTTGTATCATATATGTAAATATCAAAATAATATTTCAATAAAAATAAAAATTATATTTATAAATTATTTGAATATAATATAATTTACAAATATTTTATATAATTTATAGTTTATTTAAAAATTTAAAAAATGAAGATAAATATAAATAGCTACTTTATTTTCTAATTGAATAATGTTTTTACATTATTTTAGCAACGAGATATTCATCCTTTAAAATAGTTTTTTTTTATTTTTCATTAATTTCTATATGAATATAGAAATGTGAACTTATTTGTATGTTATATTCAAATTTTGGATTGAAATGGTAATATTAGATTGTTTATGAACTAAAACTAATATAAAAACTACTTGTGAAACCTAAATAGAAATTTAATAACTAAAAAATATAAATTAAAATTTTAAGATCAAATTGTAATCAAGCATAATGTGCTTATATGAAGAAAAATTAATAAACAAAGAATTAGAAAAAAATTACTGAGTTTCTCCTACTGCAAATTCCCAAATTCCAATAATACTTGTATCACTAGTCTATGAAAATAATTACAAACTTGAAAACTTTTCAATAAATTACAATCTAAATATCATATTTGTAGGAAAAAAAAAGAAAGATTGAGGTATATTATCTTCATCACTTTTGAGAGTTGTTGATTGAATGAGGTAACTGTGGCAATTACCATTTATTCAATTTTTTATTTTTATTAATTAAGACAAATTTAATTATATATAAAATAAATTCAGATTGATCCATTATCGGTGACTCGATACATACTTAAATAGTTTTTTCTTTTTTTAGAAAACATTACATGTACAAGTTACCCTTGAAGTTACCTTGTCAATTATAAGGTGTCATTGAGTTGAGTATATTTTGCATCTAATACTTCCAAGTTTTTCAAATCACCTTATTCTGAACTATGTAACAATTAAGAAAAAAACAAAAAAAGTGGATTAGATGGAATTTATACTGAAGAATCAATGTCTTAAGTGATATAAGAGCAATAACAGAATATAAGATACTGTTGTTGCAGTGATTATCAGAAAGATTTAGCACTTGCAGCTTCTTCAAACTTGACAAACACTTCAAAACCACTTTCATAGTAACTCCAGCCATCAAAGCGATTATGAGATAAGTCAAGACTGACAAGTTCCTCAAAACGACGAAACAAAAACAGATTTAGACTACAGCGTATCCCCGTATAATTGCAAGGAAGCCCAGTTGCGTAACTGAGGGAAATTGCAACCACATGCTTTGAGTTTGAGGTTTCATTGCAGGTGACTCGATCCGATTCACAACAGTCGTTCATTTCATCATCAACCCATGAAGCAAAACTGTCTTGAATCACACAATTCGATTTCAGAATACTGGCTTTGAACTCCAGCAAACCTGCCCTCTCTGAATTCGAGCAAGCTTTACATGCTTTCATTTCAACTAGAACTATGAGAAAACATACTGAAAACTTAACCACCAGACTCTCCATTTCTTTTTAAATACTGAGGTGCAATATGATTAAGTGAGTACTTTGTTTTTACTTGTAGGTGTTAAAGTCATAATGTCAAGAATAGTGTCATGTGGGTTAAATTTATTTGTGAATTCAAGACATTTACATATCATAAAACTAGTTTATTTATGCAAATTGTTACCATAAAACTATTGCTTTTTTTTCAATACCTTGAATTATAAGTTTAAAATATTTTAAATTTATTATTTTAAAAATAATAAATTCAAAAAAATACTTGGTGGATTAAAGAAGTGATCATAACAAGAAATTATGCTTCCACAAGCAGAGGACTTTTTTTAGTTTCATTGGAAAGCAACCTTCATTTTATACATATTTGCCACTAAATCAAAGTGGGTTAGCAATAGCGGTGTACATTTAGTCAGTTCGATCAGTTTTGAATTTTCTATGATAGAATCAAATTAATCAAATTGAATTAAATGAGAAAATTAACTTAAATAGAATTGAAAAATCAAAAATTTTTTATAATAAAAACTTAACTAATCAAAGAAAACCAAGTTTTTAAAAATATTAATTATTTTTATATTAAATTATTATACTAGTTTAAAAAATTTAAAAAGAAAAAACAAAATTTTAATTTGTTGGATTTCTTTAGTTAACTGAATTTCTTAGATATAAAATTAAACCAAATTAAATTAAAATTTTAGTTCACTTCGATTATACAATGTGAAAAACTAAACTATAAAATAAGCAAACCGGATAGGAAGTCTTGCTCACCAGGATTAAACTATAAAATAAACAAATCCAATCGAATCAACCCAAAAGTCTTGCACACCCCTAGTGAGCTCCACTAGCAGAAGATTTTGATTTTTGAAGTTTTTAAAGGTAACAAGTCTTCCATGATAAGCATGGTGGATTGATTATCTACAAGTCTTTTAGAAGATCTCCATGGTGGATGAAGTCTTTGCAGGTTGCCACGAGTTGGGTGGGTGATTACTCGTCAAAATGTCATCTTGGCGAAATGCACCCTTTGATAACATTCTGTTTAACTTATTATATTTCTCAAACTCTCCCTTTAACTCATCCTACCTTTCAATTTTTATTTTATAGGCCAAAAAGTAAATTGGATTCTCAATTTTAGGCCAAATTAATATTAAATTTTCATTTTTTTTATCTAAATAAAAATTTTTTCTTTTAAAATTATATATCATAGTGAACTTTTTTTAAAAAAATCCAATTAAGTCACATAAAATTTTAAAAAATTAATTTTCACAATAATTAATAGAAAATTATTCAAACAAACAAATAAAATTATTATTTTTCTAAAAATATATATCACCTAATTATTAGTTTTAAGAAATTTTAAGCCTATATAATAATTTTTTATTTTTTAATGTTTTCAAAAAAAATTTAAAATTTATTTTAAAATTTTTATAAAACTGAAATATTTTAAAAATTTTATAATAAAAAATATAATTTTTAAAAAATTATCAATTTTAATTGTTAATCTAAATACTTTTTCACTGTTCAACTGTTAAAATTGAAATGATGAATTAAATTTTGTTATTCAGCAACTAGAATTAAAATTTTGAATAACATTGATAAATTTTTTTATTCGTATATCACTTAATTAAAAAAAATTAAGCCTATTAATTTTTTAGAAAGATTCTAAAAATTCAAAAAAAAATTGAAAAATTTTAAAAATTTCTAAAAATGGGCATCACCTAAATTTGTTTCTTAACGTTTTTTAATTGGAGAAGAGTTTCAAGGACTGGGTTAAGAATCCATTGTCCATGACAGCTATGCCCACCCGCCAAGCCTTTGATCAATATCCAATTCGACAACTGAGCCCATTTTGAATCTCCATGAGAATTCTCCAACAAAAAACAAGAGATTTGTTCATTTTAATTTGAATAAATATGCCTGTTCAAATAAATTCAATTTATTTTTAAAGAAATTTTTTATAATAAAATGTTTTTATTTTAAATGAATATTTTATAAATAAATTCATTAAAAAATTCTAAAAATTTGGCTTAGTAGTTGAAATTATAAATGAATTTTGTAAAATTTTAATTTAAACCAAATAAATTAATTTAGAATCTCAAATAAATTGTATATAATTTTGTGAAATTCATTTATAGTAAATAAGGGATAATTAACTTATTGGTGCTACTGTTGTTGGAATAAAGGAGATTGATTTCAAGTTCAAACTCAGAGCTAAATCTTTTAAAAAAAAAAATATATATATATATATATATATATATATATATATATATATATATATATATAATCATAAAATTAATATATTTAAAGAAAATTGAAATGAATTGAATTTTCTTTTATAAAGTTAATTCAAGCTATTTGTTTCCTATTTCAAAGAAAACCCTGTTCTCATTATAATTTTCTATATAAGCATCATAAATTTATGTTTCAAGTTGCAATGTGACGAAGACAATTTAGTAGTAACCAATTTTAAAATTCCCATCCTAAGTATACTCCAAATAAGGGGGAAAAACTATTGAGAAAATTTCATGTTTGGACCAAAAATATTGAATGAAGAATTATCATGTTCCACGTGAATAATGTACAAAGAACATCAGCAATAACATTTTAGAGTGGAAAAAGAACACACAAATATATATATATATATATATATATATATATATATATATATTGTTGATTCATTATCCTTAAAGGGCAATCCATCTCCATTTCATTGCAAGTCTACCAAAAGATTGAAACTTACCAAAGCAAAAGTTATATTATACTATGTTATGTTAGTATTGTCCATTTAAGAAATTATATATTAATATAATAAGAATATGGGAGAAGGTATATGTTGCAGCTCGCGAAAATTGCAAATCACACTAAAATTACAAGTAAATTTCTCTTTTAATGAATTTATTCGCTTATATGGGGCAAATAAATAATTAAAAAAATTTTTTTTTTCATAAATTTATAACATTGCAATATGTAATATTTACCATTATCTTAAAAATATTTAGGAATCAATTTACGCATGAATTGAAATTATATTATTTCTTTATTTTACACATCAACTTCATATATTAAAAGATAAAAAATTTAAAATGTTCTTAAAAAAGTAAATTTTAATTGAGAAGAAATTTTGGATATTAATAATGATTTTATATTTTGTTAATCGATGAATTGCATGATAAAAATAATTTTTTCATTTTTTAAATTAAAGACTATAAAATTTTGAACTTTATACTTTCAAATGTTTGTAGAAAAGTTAATATTTGACTATTTTTTAACTACTCGAATCAATAATGACTTTTAATAAAGTGGGTTGTTAGGCAAGATTATCGTATTAAATTGAGAATCATATGCAGGCAGTTATAACCCCACTAGTCTCATATATATTGGTATATGCAACCTAAGCTAGTCCAATATGCAATCATACTGTCCTCCACACATGACTCATATGTGATTGAGTGTTTCCAAGGCATCTTTCTTGCTTTCAAGGAATCCAAATACCTACTACTGCTCAAATCTTACATATCTCCTCACATATTTTTCTTTGACTTGCATATATAAATAATATGGATAAATAACATAAGTGGGGTTGTAATTTAGTCTTCCTGTTTTACCAATCTTAGATCCTAACCGGCCAATTCTTTCGTAGACGTTCAGGAATTTGGCATTGGTCGGTGGTTAATAATATGCATAGCTAGCCAGGTTGACCATCTTAATTTGTTGAGATTCACAGCTCATTGAAAACCTACCACTGAGCACCACTACAAGCCTGGTAAAAAAAATAATAATAATAATTTGAATTTGTGATATTATTTAGTAAAAACAGCTATTATCAACTAATTTCAACACCCATTTGCATAATTAGTTTCACTAAATTATACAGAAAAAGTTAAACCTTTTTTTTTTCCAGTTTTTAGCCTCCTTTATAAATCATCCCCGTTTCATAGGTCCTTTTTTTTTTTTTTAAGAACAAGCTAAAGTCATGCCCTTTCATATATGACTTTCCTGGCTACTGTTCTTTCACTTTTTTCTGCTTATTCCTATCGTGCATGATGGATTTGGGAGTGTATATTTATGTGCAAGTAAATAATTATGTGTTTTGACCAAAAAAAAAAAATTATATGTTGAATATGTTCTAGCTAAATTTTTTTCAACACGCATGCACATGTAATATTTATAATTCAATGACAAAATATAATATAATTTATTAAAATTTTCAAATAACATGTTAATAGGTAAAGAAAATAAGAAAACATATAAAGTTTTTTTTAAAAAAATGAATTAGTTTATGCATATATCTGATATCATCGCACCTGATATTAAATTTATTTGATATCTATTAATTGCTAATTTTCATAATCTCAGTACTTCCTCATTTGCATTAACTTTAATTGTGCATTTTGCATTTTAGAGAAGGGGGATTTTTGCCTGGATGTTTGATAATTATATTAAGTGTTTTACACTTTATCAATAAAAATAAAATACATATTTTAATTTTACTTATCTAACTGCTGAGTATCATAAGTTGGGTGTAGACAGAAAGTATTGGATATGCAAATAAAGAAAAATCTATTAATGTTTTAAAACACCGACAACATGAACATGAAAGAAAATATAATCTCGACTCTTGATTATTGTTATTGTTCAATTCGATTAATTTAATTAATCCTTTACTAAAATAAATTTATAAAAATTATTTATGATTAATAAAGTAACAGCCAACAACTGTTGATAGCAATCGATAATGGTTGTTTTTATTTAAACAATATTTCAGATTTAAATTGTAATATATATAGTTACGTTAAATTAATTATTCTGAAATTTTTACCATTATTCAAGTCAAACTAAATTATTTAAAATTAAATGAGTCATGAATATTAAAATGAGTTATGAATATCGATGAACTCATCATGGAAAAAAGGGACAAACAAAAAAAATTCATATGAAAATTTCTGTCTTGTATATTGTCGTATTACTTCGTTGAACTTCTAAATTGGGTCTATATTCAACAGCAGGAACTCACAATTTTTGTGTACCTAATGATAATAACAACGGTTGTTATGCCATTAAAAATTAAAGAAGTAAAACAAATATGGGGCACCATATGCCATACAAATCTATTAATGCAAAACTGCAAGCGCACAATATCATTAAATAGTATAAAAATATCGATCTATGAGAAATCATTCTAATCACTTCCTAATTTTTTATTATCTAAAACTTTTGAATAAAGAATTTTTTTGAATGAAATTTAAATAGTAAATAAATTAACCTATAGAATAAAAACAATTTCCAAATTTAAAGACAAAACAATCAATAATCCACTAAGCTACCTAAATTCATTACTGAATTAACTATGCAAATTCCAAGTTTTTTTAAAACTTCAACCAATCTCTCTTAAGTATCAATTAATTTAAATTTACAACTATCAATCAAAGTAATAAAGATCCAATTTTCATTGCAATAAAAATACCTAAATATCAAAATAATGAATTATGAAGTACAATCCAATGTGAATTTAATCAATTTAATTTATCTCTAATTTTGAGTTAAGTTAAACTTGTGTTTATAGGTCTATTAGAATTACCATATCTCAATGTATAATCACAATTAAGATCATGTTATCGGTGGTCAAACAACAACAAACATTAAGATTAATAAATACAATATGTAAGAACTAATGAATTTATTAAATTGGAAGCTTATGTCATGTTCAGATCATTAATCCCTAATAAAGAAATATTTAGCCTAACATATTATAAATAATTTTCAAGATATTATAAAAAAACCATGATAAAAATATAAGAAAGAGAAGAAAAATGAAATAATTATAATTAATCTTCAATCTTTAATTTCTTGTTCCTTCAATCTTCTACTATTTATTGTGTTTTTTTCTCTACCAATGATTCAATATGACTCTCTTAATCTAGAGTTAAAATTCACTACAACAAAAATACTTTAAATTCGTCCAATAACCGAAACAGTAATTTATCACCTTTAAAACCTCCTTCAACGAGAAAAATAACTTCATAAAACAACTCATTAATTATTAGTTTGAATCCCGAACTTTTTAAAGCGAAAGTCCTAACAAAAATACTAAAAAAATGTATAAAATAACTACAAAACTAATAAAGAAATAAAACTAAGTTAATAAATTAAAATCCTAATAAAATACTAATTATAAATAACAATATATATAAAAATACTAATAAAATCCTATGGAAATTAAGTAGAAAATTATGCAATAATTATCACTAACAAGATCATGATAATTCTTGAATTTTTCTATTAAATGAACATAGCATGTACATAAATTTGAAATATCTTTAAAAAATAAAAAGCTTTAATTGAAATATTTTCATCTCTTGCCAAAATTATGTAACGGTTGCATAAGAAATATGAATACGCGTATTGTTCACATCAACATTAATTTTAAAAAATTGGAACAATAAATATTTCCATTGAACGAGGACAATTGAAATTCTTTTTCTTTCCTTAATTACATTAAAAAAAAAAAAATCCAGTCCTGCAATATTGTCATGCCGTATGAACAAAGTAACATGACTAACGAAGGGAAATCAGTTCTTTGCATTTGTTGAAGGTAGCTTAGAAATGGATAAAAACGTCGAAGACTAATAAAATAAGCATTTTTCTTTTTAATACGATATGATATAAGTATTTAAATTTCAATATTTCACTATTATTATTTTTGAATGTTAGTATCTAACTTTTTTTTTCCAGATAATTTTAATAATATATTTTCATTTGATAAATTTAGAAAAATTTTATTTCTTTTGTAGATGTTAGATTATTTAAAAGAGAAATACATTCTATTCACCATTAATTATTTTTAAGATTGAGCAGGCATTTCAGCTCGTTAATTAAACCTAAAACCATTCAAAAATTAGGTTTAAAGTGAAGTTGAAATATATATAACTATAAAAAAATCAATAGAATTAATTTTTTAGTTATACTAATTTTTATTAATATATCTATTATTTTAAAAATATTTAGCTAAATATAAAGTGTATTGATGATTAATTATTTATTTATAAATTAATATATAAAATTTAGTTTACTTAAACTATTAAGTTTATTTATTATATTATTAAAAATGATTGAAGCACACTAATATTATAATTGGTTCAACTTCTGATCCGATACTTGAATATCATTTATTATATTTAACATGCAATTCAATTTTAAAAACATTGTTTTTAGTCACTTAGATAACATTTAAGATTTAATGAGCATTTTTTATGAACTAAATTAAGGAATTGATAAATTGAGTAAAAGATTTAGAAAATGGTAGCAATAGAGTAAATTATTACTAAGAATAAGATTATGTCATGGAGGCGCAACACTGAACGAGGAAAGAAGAGAATGGAAGGAAAAGAAAAGAAATCCAAAACCATCCCAGCAAAGCAATATTATGTCAACAGAAAAAGAAAGAGTAAAGCAAAGAAACTACAAAAGAATTTTATTCAGAAGACATGCAATGGACACACACCCAACAATAAAAGAACCTGAAACAAGAAAAGAAAGCTTTTTATTCTTCTCTCCATTGTCAAAGTGGAGTCCTTCACGCAAACTATATATATACAACTAGAAATTTTTTGAAAAAAAATGAAAAATGGTCCAACGGGTACTGCTATTTATGGACGGCATAAAATGCAAAATTCATATTATATAGTTTATTAACACTTAGATAGTCTTATTTTTTTAATATTTATTCAGAATTTATTAAATTTTAACTAATTCGACTTTATTCAGATAAGATTATAAAGACAATAAAAATATTTTAATAACTAATTTAATGAGATTATAGATATCAAAATTTGAATCTGAAATTCTATTGACTGATATTAATTGTTGATTATTCTAGTTTTTTAATTATTAGTAGAAGAAAAAATAAGAAAAGAAAATTAAGGGGTTGGAAATTAATTTTACTTGCATAACAAATAACAAAAAAGCGTACAACAGCTAATACAAAACAATAAAAATAAAAAATAAAAAATAAAAACACAGATTCACAAGGAGGCAGCAGGGCATGCAGAGAAGAGACTGTGAGAGAAGATAGAGTCAGAATGGTGGCTGCTAGCTTCTGCTGTAATCTGCAAAGTCTTCTTTCTTTTCTTTGTTTGTTGTTTCAATGCTACAATTCCTCGCATGACTCATCATTCAATGCCAGCTCATTCTCCATTTATATCTATCTGTCTATCATTCTCATTTATATCCTTTTCTTCAAATTTTCAATTCTTTCTCTTCAAATTATCATTTTATTGTTATTATTTTTTATAAACGACGACAAATTATTATAATATTTATCATATATTATTATATACAATAACAATTCTATTTTAACTTTAATTTTGTTGTTTATTTTTTCAAGGTTTTTGGGCTATGCTTTCATGACTCATGATTAATTGTTTTTGTCCGGTTGGTCGTTATTATTATTGTTGCATCATATAGTCAACTTCTCTCCATCCATCGTGCTTTGATTAGTGGGATGCTGCGACTTTGAAATTTGCTTTTTATAATTTTTCAAATTCGGAATATACATCACTAAAATTTTAAATTTGCTCACTTAAAATTAATATTTGTGGTTTTAAATGCCTGAAAATTTATATTTTTTAAAATAAATTTTAAATTCAAATTTTATACTATATAAAAAAATAAATGTAATTACTCGATATTGATAATATCACATGAAAAAATATATAATTATCAGATACTGAAATCATTATATAAAATTAATATATAATTTAATTTAAATATTATTATTATTAAAAAAAATCAATCAAACTATCTAATAATACTCTTTATAATGAGAAAATAAAAATAACCATTTTAATTTCTAAAAAAAGTTAAGATTATTAGAATTTTAAAATTTTAGAGAAATATTTAATTTTGAAACTACTATTGAATTGAATGATAATTAAACTTTATTTTACTTTACCAAGATAAAGCAGAATACAACAATGATTGATCAATTAGACTTATATATTCATATACATAATTTTGGTAGTGGGACCACTCCATATCTAAGCAAAACGTACACTCAAAATACATATAACAGAAAATTTGGAGCAAGAAATAGAATTAGAATCCATAAATCATAATGCACGATCTGCCCCTCATCATGAAAACAACTCTACAAATAGCAAAACCTTATGAGGTGCAAACATGAACAAACCTTTCTTTTTCTCTTTTTCATTTCCAAAACAAATCTATTTTAGTTAATATTTAGTATATGATCGATCTCCTTCTGACAATTCAACCCCACACACCACAGGCGCACACACCCACAGATTGACATTTGACATTGCCGGCTTAAGATCTCAAAACGCAAGCCAAAGCTCACACCCACCGCCAGCACAAACCCTTTATATATTAACCCAAACCAAGAAAAGAACCATATGATGTATGCGCACCAAACCATGGCTTCCTCTTCTAACACCACCGCAGCCGCCGCCGTTGCCTTGCACCATAGCTCAGCAGCCGCCTATGGATCTGACTCAACCTCACCTAACACCACCTTTGTCCAAGCTGACCCATCAACGTTTCGCACCATAGTTCAGAAACTCACAGGAGCACCTGATGACCCATCAACTCACAGGCTTCCATTGACACACCCTACCCGGCAAACCGCCATTCCAGGTCCTAAAAGACCTGCATTCAAGCTTCAAGAAAGGAGGCAAAGCGCCAAGAACCTTCAAATCAACCTTAACAACAACTGTAACAGCATCATCAATAACGTGGAACATTATGATCATCACCATCATAATCTTTTCCAGCTCAGACAGCACCAACGAGGTTTCTTGGTGTCACCTGTGTCAACTCTGGATTTCTTGGCATCATCGCGGGTAAGTCCGAGGTCACCTTGCGAAGAGTTTTGTGGGCGTGTGAGTCCAAGAGATCAGGAGGAAGAAGAGAGAGCTATTGCTGAGAAAGGGTTTTATTTGCATCCAAGTCCTTTGAGTACTCCTAGAGGAGCTGAGCCTCCTGAGTTGCTGCCTTTGTTTCCTTTGTGTTCCCCTAGAGATGTTAAAGTAGAGGACAACCATGAAAATAATGACTGTAATTCTTGTTCTTGAATTAGGAATTTTAAGTATTAATGTAGAAGGGTTCACTGTCATTCTATTTATTTCCAATTCTAATTTGTGTAATTTTCCTTTGGTGGACAGTTTTAATTAATCATCTTGTTAATGGTAACTCTTAATCTAAGCAAATGTTTGGCTAGTGGTGTGTAGCCCTTTGCGAATAACTAGTCTGATAGTCACTTTCACTTCTTGACGGTACATTCTGGGTCCAAGATTTGAATTATATTACCGAGTAATTACTATTGCTATCACTTCTCTGCAAGTGCAAGTATATTTTGAATATAAAATTTAATTAATAATTTGTAAATTTTTTCTACTTTATTATTGAAAAAAATTCTCCAATTCTTGATTAATTTTCAACACCGCATACTAGAGAGAGGGCAGAGATGAGACATGGAGGAGGAAGGCTTTTAGCATGGTGAGATTTTAATTAATGAGAACAGTAACATGCAGGAAGCAAGCGGCGCCTTTGTCTGACAAAGCAACGGCTAGGATTCGTCCTTAGAGGGTATTCAATGGAAATGCTTGGCAGGAGTGACTGTCGACATTATTATTGTAATAAGTGACTACTGCTACACATGTTGCAGTAAACACCAGTGTCTGCATGTACATGGGCTAGTACCAGCAGTACTAGCACTAGATCTTCTTCTGTTGTTTTTGGTTTGTAGTTCAAAAATTTCAAATAAAATTTTAAAAAATAATAAATATAGGTCAATCTCATCCCTTCATTCTAATATGAATGGCTAGGATTCATTTGTTTTCATGGTGGAATGATTTGTTGTGAGGATTTTACCCTTTTTTATTTTTAGTTTTTGAGTTGTATAAGTGAGAGAATTAGACAATTGTAGGGTTGAGGTTTAGGAATTGTTAGCCCATCAATTTATTATTATTACTATCTTTTTTGTTAATTAGAATCAAACTAAATTTTTATTTCATAATCTCACAGTTTTGAAAACGAATTAACGGTCACGTTATTATTTAGTTAAAATTTTATTGATGGATTATTTCTATTCATTTTATTTATTTTACAAAAAAAAAATATAATCAACAATTTTAAATTCAATGAGTTTTGATATCTTTTGAACATAAGTCATAAATATCATATAGTCTATTTTAGAGTTAAAGGATGGAATAATAATCCAACCGGTTTATAAATTATATTAAAAACTGACAAATTCAATTTGATTAATTTTTTTAAAAATTAAAAATTCCATTATATATATATCCTAATTTGGAATTTCTAAATATATTTTCTTTGTTTTTCTTTTTATTTTTAAGAAATTCAATTATAACCAATAAATAGAACTAAATCAATTGATTGGGTTCATTTTTTAATTCAATTTTCAATGGTAGGCCTATTTAGAACATAACTATGTGAGGATTAGTTATGCACTGGAATGATATTTCTTCTCAACCCATCATTTATGATTTTAATTTTGTGATAGATAGTGAACAAAATGTTGTTAAAAAAAAAAAACACACACACACACAATGCCAAAAAAAAAAAAAGGGTTGGTAATAAACTCTCATATGCACCTTGCAATTCAACTTGTCGAATCATTATCCAGGGTCTAGTGATTGGCTATGTCTTATCAAGAAAAACAGTGGGCTTGTTGACTTGGGTTCCAGGTGAAAAAGAAAAACAAACAAAAAGAAAAGTGCAAAAGGTTTTAATTGGGTGGCAAAGTCTTATCAGGATTAATAGTGGCAAAGTTGACTTTGGGTTGAACATCTGAGAAAAACAGAAAGTGGAAGGGAAATTGAAGTGAAAGAAACTTGAGGAAAGGGATATGGAAGAACTTCCTGTATTTTGAATCCAAGTCTAACAAGAAACCCACACTTCAGCTTTCCATCCTTCTCCATGTTTATGTATTACTTATTCTAAATATATTAAATTTATAATATATGATATATGTATTATATTTTCATTCATCAAATATAAAAAAAAAAATACATGGAATATATTGCAAAATAACTTTTTTTTTAACTGTTTTGTCAGTTTTATATTTAAATTATTTAAAATTATTATTTTTTAAACAGTTTAAATATTTTTTATTTTTGAAAAATATTAAAAGCATTATTTGTTAAAATATATGATAGTTTAAAATGAAAATTTAAATATCCAAGTAAAAATTTAAGTGTATAAATATTTATTTTTCCTTTCTTTTTGTTTGTCCATGTTTAATTCTCTGTACTATTTAGAACTGAAAAAAGGATACTGGTGCAAGTCATTACTTTTCTGCAAAGCCCACATGCATAATCTAGTCACTGGTCACCTACTTTGGGAAACTTAGCCCAAAGCAAATTTCCAATCTTCCGTATGCCCAGTTGAAATTCAGCATTATTCAGAAATCAAAGTGCAAAATTCAAATGAAAATTCCATTCACCATTGGTCAATATTAATTTTTCGTTAATTTGGAAAAAAAATTGTATAATATTTTTTTTTAACTTACAACTCTAACTCTATCATTCTTGCACCTAGGGAACTAATTTACTCTGGCTGAGAAGATTCAATAGTTAAATGATAAAATTTTTTTTATAATATTAAAAGATTATGAGTTCAATCACTGAACTACTGTAGAATTAAAGCTTTCCAATTCCTAAGTTAAAAAAATTAACAATAATAATTGGACACTGTTATGTGTAGCAAGTCACAATAATTGTGATTTGCTACAACACAAAAAAAATTTATTTTTGCCCCATGATACATGGAGGCGAATAAATTAAGGAGAGACAAATTAGAAAATTGTCGGGGATAGATAATTCATATCCCCATGTGCACCTTAAACATTTTCCATAATAATTTACTCCAATTATACATTCCTAAAAATCTTGTTACGTAGGCTATATATATTCTGAAAATGCTCATCTGCAACCAGAAATGAACTTAATTACTTGATCAAGAAAATGCTTAATCATTTCATAACACAAGGTTACAGCTAGCTGCATGCTGCATGTTCATGACAACCTTTGACAATGAAGCTGTAAAAGAGACATGGATCCCTGAACTAATATAGAAATTAATTGAAAGTGGACCATGTATTTGTGTGCTTGATCTTTAGCGGCTCTTGTGTGCTTGATCTGATTCCATCAAGAAAAGCATTCTTGATCAAATGTAGTTGTCCAGTGACATCTTTCATTTCCATTCGTCCTCTAGGTGATTTAGATGAACACTTAAGACCAATTACAAGAATTGAAAGTAAACAATTTCTAAGGCTTGCTCCTAACAAGGCCTTGTTTGTATAATCACGTTCCTCTATCAGATTCTGATCATCTTCCTCATCATCTACAATCTACAAAAGTCTTTAGGGCAATGCTGCCTTCACAAATTCATGCAAATCTAAACCATCTCTGAACATTTCATCAGTTGGTTTTTTCCCTGAAAACATCTCTAGCAAGAGGATTCCGAAGCTATATATATCCCCTTCTTTGGATGCTGCACAGCCCATTCCATACTCTGTAATTTATAGAAGTGATTAGGTCAGTGTATTAACACAAGCATTTTTTAGCAGTCATATCTATAGCATGATGTAGAGTTTTAATCGGTAAACACCAGTACACAATTTCATGCCCTTGTAGTGTAGGACTCCTGGTCCTGGCAGCCCCATTACCCTTTAAAAATATTCTATGAACCTGATAGCTAGGCCACCAAAAAAAAAAAAAAAAAAAAAAAAAAAGGAAAGAACTATAAGCAATATTATCAATAAATTAAGAAAGCTGACATACCTGGAGCAGCATAGCCAGTTGTTCCCTTAAATCCGGTTGTGCCGGATTGAATCTGAGAGGAAGTATTGGAAGTTGAGAGTAGCCTTGCTAGTCCGAAATCACACACATGAGCAACCATACCATCATCTAGAAGAACATTGCTTGGGTTCAAGTCGCAGTGAATGATGGGCCTTTTGCATAGGTCATGAAGATAGTGTAAAGCAGATGCAACATCAATTGCAATATTTAGACTCGGAAGAAAGTTCAAGTGCTTTGTTGGCTTTCAATGTTGTCATCAGGATGCAGCCACTCCTCTAAACTCCCATTTTCCATGAATTCAAAAACTAGAGCTTTGAATTCATTATGCTTTTCATCGATGCTAGAGCAACATGTCAACAGTTTAACAAGATTCCTGTGCCTGATATTCTGCAACACATTGCATTCTGCAATAAAGCTCACGTAAGCACCCTTTTGGTGAAGCTTCAGGACTTTAACAGCAACTGGTCTCGCAACTTGATTTAGAAATCCTTTATATACAGAGCCAAAATTTCCAGATCCAATTAAATTACTAGAGGAGAATCCATCTGTTGCTCGACAGAGATCTCTGTAAGATACCTTCAAAAGGATCCGGCTTATCAGTAAGGATGAAGAAGATGACCTCCTAAAAATACATGATTTTCTCTTACTGTACACAACAAGAAAGGCTCACATCAATAAGACGCATAGAGCTACACAAGGAATTATGATTGCCATTTTAAGATTAATAGACTTCCCTTTCTTCATCACCTTATTGTCGCATTTCGGCAAATTTAGCTCTGGAACACCACCACAAAGTTTATTGTTTCCAGTTACTGACAATGCACTAGCATTTCTGAAGATTCCTTCAGTTGGCACCTTACCCTCAAGATTATTGAAAGAAAGATTCAGATAAATTAAGTATTTCAAGCTCTGCAAACCTTCAGGAATTCCCCCGTCAGGTTATTTCTTGAAAGATCTAAATATTGAAGACCTTTCAAGGAAGCCAAAGAGGACGGAATGGCTCCTTGAAAAGAATTTTCCTGCATGAAAAGATATTCCAGGCTCAAGCAATTTCCAATGCTTCCAGGAATTTCACCTGAAAGATTGTTTCCAGAGACGAATAATGCTGTCAGGCTAGTTAGCTTCCCAATTTCTGGAGGTAGTTTGCCAGTTAATGAGTTCCAAGATAAATCTAGTGCTTGTGATAAAGAAGAAAGGCCTAGAACTTCATGGGGCATGGCTCCAGTGAGATTATTGTGCGAAATGGCTAAGGTATTCAGGTTTTTCAAGTTTCCAATAACTGAAGGAATGCTTCCTTCAAAACTGTTTCTTGATAAATAGAGCACAGCCAATCCTATTAGGTTAGCTAAAAAAGATGGAATTTGACCTGATAACCTATTTCCAAACAAATCCAAAACTTGTAGTTTCTGAAACTTGCCAAAATATGAAGGAACAACACCTGTTATAAGGTTATTATGCATGACCAATCCAATAAAGTTGATTAGATTCTGAAACCCTGCAGGAATTGTCCCTGTGATTTGATTGTCTCCAAAATAAAATAGACTAAGCTCAGCAGACAAGTTAGCTACAGAATTGGGTAAAACACCACCAAAATTGTTTCTACCAAAATCCAAGATTTTCAGCTTAGTTCAGTTATTCAGAGATGTAACTGTAAACACAGGAAATTGATATGCCTGAATAGAATAATTTATTAACAAAGGAATGTCCCTATATATATACATGAGCAGCTATAAGAGACTTCCTATATGTTCCTACAAATCAGGAACTGATTAGTTTCCAAAATATACAAAAGGAAAGTTATAAATATACAAATCAATCTATTTACAAATATAGAAGATATGACAGATTTATTTTCCTAACACTCCCCCTCAAGTTGGAAAGTGGATATCTTGCACTCCCAACTTGCGAATTATTGGAACAAAAAAATCTTTCCCCAACGGCTTGGTAAACACATCAGCTAGTTGATGAGCTGAGCTAACATATCTTGTGACCACAGATCCATTCAGAATTTTATCTCTAATGTAATGACAATCCATCTCAATATGTCTAGTTCTTTCATGGAATACAGGGTTAGCAGCAATGTGTAGGGCTGCCTTATTATCACAAAATAATGAGGCTGGTTCAGAAAGTACTAGATTTAGATCTTTAAACAAATACCACAACCAAGTTAACTCACAACATGTCCCTGTCATAGCACGGTATTCTACTTCTGCTGAAGACAAAGAAACTGTTTTCTGGCGCTTTGATTTCCAAGAAATTAATGATGATCCAAGAAAAACACAATATCCAGTTGTGGATCTTCTGGTTATAGGACATCCTGCCCAATCAGAATCACAATATGCCCTTAATTTCAAATCGTTAACTGAAGAAAAAAATAAACCTTTTCTAGGAGCTCCTTTGAGATAGCGCATAATTCTTAACGCTGCATCCCAATGAAGTTTCCTAGGTTGATTCATAAATCTACTCAAAACATGAACTGCATAAGTAATGTCAGGGTGAGAAACAATTAAGTAGATAAGTCTGCCAATCAATCTCCTAAACTTTCCTGGATCTTTGAGTAAATCACTTTGGTCAGATAACTTTAGACCCTTTTCCATGGGAGTATCAACTGGTGCAGCTCCTAATAACCCTACATCTTTAATAATTTCCAAAGCATACTTACGTTGACAAATATAAATCCCATGTTTAGAAGCAGAAACCTCAATACCAAGAAAGTACTTTAGATTTCCAAGATCTTTAAGTCGAAATTGACTATGCAAAAAATGCTTAAGAGAGTCAATAGCCTTTAGATCATTTCCCGTAATCAAAATATCATCAACATATATCAAAAGCGCAGTAAACAAATTTCCATGTTTTCTAGTGAATAGAGAGTAATCAGCTTTAGACTGAACATACCCTACAGATCGAATAACATTAGAGAACTTTGCAAACCACTGTCGCGATGCTTGTTTCGAACTGTATAAAGACTTATGGAGACGGCAGAAGAGATGTTCCTCCCCCTGTCGCCAAAGACCCGGCGGAGGAGATATATAGATTTCTTCAGATAAATCTCCATGAAGAAAAGCGTTGTTGACATCTAATTGATGCAGAGTCCAACCTCTAGCTGCAGCTAAAGCTAATAAACACCGGACAGTGATAATTTTAGCAATAGGAGAAAAAGTTTCATGATAATCAACTCCTTCAAGCTGTGTGAAGCCCTTAGCAACTAAGCGGGCTTTATATCTCTCGATGGAACCGTCGGCTTTATGCTTCACCTTATAAACCCAGCGGTAATCAATAGGAATTTTACCAGTGGGAAGGGAGGTCAATGTCCAAGTGCCATTCTCCGTAAGAGCCTGTAACTCAGAGTCCATGGCGGCCTTCCATTCAGGATGTAAAATAGCCTCAAAGTAAGAGCGAGGTTCAGAGACCTGGGCAAGCTGAGCCAAAAAAGCCCGATGGTGAGAGGAGTACCGATGGTAGGAGAGGTAATTCATCAGAGGATACCGAGTGCCTTTAATCGGACCAAGCAGCAAGGAAGACAATGGATTGGAGCAAACTTGATGACAATGATAATCATTGTAACGAACTGGGCGAATGGACTGACGACTAGTGCGATGGAGAATAGGTGGAGTAAGGTTTGTAGGAGAAGGAAGGTGAGGGATGACGGAATCGATAGGAGAAGGAGAGGACAGAGGAGCGGGTGGAAAAGGAGAAGGAGGCAAATCAGGTGGTGAATCGGATTGAGAAGGGACAGTCGGAGGAGATGGAGTGGTGGGAGAAGGACGACGAGAATAGGTGCAAAGGATGGGTGGGGGAGGCTGTGAAGGAAGAGAAGAAGAGAGGTGGTCGCCTGATTGAGAAAAAAAAGGAGAAGATATGGGAGACTCCAAAGAGAAATTGACAGGGGAGAGACATAGAATTGGGCCTGATGGTGGTCCAATGGGTCCGGAAGGTGGGCTTAATGAGGGACTAGAAGACTTGGAGGCATAAGGAAAAGAATCCTCATGAAACTTGACATCTCGGCTGGTAAAAATTTTGCGTGTGGATAAGTCATATAATTTGTAAGCTTTTTGGCCAATTGGGTAACTAACAAAAATTGATGGAATAGCCCGAGAGTCAAATTTCTGAGTGGGATGAACATTGGTAGCATAAGCTAAACACCCAAAAACACGAAGGTGGGAAAAAGATGAAGGTTTGGAATAGAGAAGTTCAAATGGGGATTTGTAGGAAAGAGTTGGAGAAGGTAAGCGATTGATGAGATGAACAGCTGTAAGAACACATTCCCCCCAAAAGTGAGGAGGAAGATGGGCTTGGAATTTGAGAGCACGGGCTACTTGAAGAATATGGCGATGCTTACGTTCCACAACCCCATTTTGTTGGGGCGTGTAAACACAAGAATGCTGAAAAATGACACCATTATCGGAAAAAAATGAGCAGAGGGATACAAACTCACTACCATTGTCACTCCAAAAAGTTTTAATGCGAGAGTCAAATTGAGTGAGAGCATAGTTAAAAAAATGTTTTAAGATTGATTGTGCTTCATTCTTTTGGCGCATCAAAAAAATCCAAGTGAAACGACTATAATCATCAACAATGGTCAGAAAATAATGAGCTCCAGAAATAGAAGAGTGACAATATCGTCCCCATATATCACAATGAATAAGTTCAAAAGGTCTAATAGAAGAAATTGTACTAGAGCTGAAAGGTAATCTACTTTGCTTTGCCAAGGGACATATATGACAAGCATTATTAGACTGAATGGAAAATTTCAAGAAATGTTTTGCTATAAAATTTAAACAAGATGATGACACATGACCAAGACGATTGTGCCAAAGGTTGGAAGTGCTATGAATGTGATTACAAGTAGATGGTGTGATGGATGGATAATGGTTGTTAAATGGTTTATTTATCGCCAATGTCGTCAAATAGTACAGTCCATTACGTTGTTTACCCAAACCAATCATCTTCCTCGTTGCAAGATCCTGCAAGATACACTAATAAGGAAAAAAAGTTATTGAACAACTCAAGCCTCTTATCAATTGGCTTATTGACAGTAGGTCCACTTTGAATTTTGGCACAGATAACACATTATGCAAATAAAATATGTGATTGAGAGGGTAAGACCCTTTAGCAGCAATGGTAACCTTATCCCCACTAGGCAATAAAACAGATGGTGAAAAGAAATTTTTAATGGGATTCAATAAGGCAGATAAAGTAATGTGATCGGTTGCTCCACTGTCAATGATCCAATTACCAGAAATAACTTTGGATAGACCTGGTTTTGTTGCTACATGTGTATGAGGACTGGTACTTTGATTGGACTTCTGAATTTTATCATTGAGGAGAGCCATGAACTGGTTGAACTGAGTTTCAGACAAAGTGATGTTGGGCATATCTGCTTCATTCATTATCTCAGAGGCTTGATTGGCAGAAGGAAACCTTGCTCTGTTTTGTTGGTTTCCTATATTCAGACTGGAATTTCATTTTGCTTTTGGATGACCAGGCGGATAGCCAATAATTTCAAAATAAGTCTGAACCCAGTGTCCTAACTCTCCACAATGTGTACACTGCGGCCTTCCTCGACTTGTGCTTCGACGTCGGTCTAGATCAAAAGGTCGGTTTATTTGAGAAGAATGGTCTAGACGGGAGGTCTGCTGATCAAAGACTTTCATTTTTCCTCCTCTTTTTGAATGTAAATTAGGCCTGGTGTTATGTCGCACCGCCATTACTGCGCTCGAGTTAATTGGAGAATGAGAAACACTGAGGAATCGTTGCTTTTCTTCTTGAGAAACTGCAGAATAGTCTTGTCGAACTGTTGGTAGAGGATTCATCAGAAGAATTTGTCCACGAATTGCACTGTAAGTCTCATTTAATCCCATCAGGAACTGCATGAGTTTTTGTTGTTCAGATTGCGTGATTCCCGAATAGGATGCCAACTCATCCCAAAAACTCTTAAGTTTAGTGTAATAAGTTGAGATGGATTGCTGCTCTTGTTTAAGGCAGGCTATTTCTCGCTGGATCTCAAAAATACGTGGGGCATTGCCTTGAGAGAATCGCTCACGCAGGTCTTCCCATACCTCGCGAGCCGTAGGGTAGTAGATGATGCTGTCTGCAATTTCTGGGCTGACAGTATTGACAATCCAAGAGTGCACCATGTCGTTGCATCGTGACCAAGTTGCATAACCTTCTGGATCTGTTTCCTTTGATGGAGGTTTGATGGAGCCGTCAACAAAACCAAGCTTATTTTTAGAGTTCAGTGCCAAGGTCATTGCCCTTTTCCATCCTGAATAATTATCCCCATTTAAGGGTTTAGAAATAAGAATCAAACCTGGGTGATCTGAATGATGAGTGAAATAAGGATTGGAGACATCTGATAGAGATTTGGATTGTTCGAGACTAGCATTTGATTTGCCGGATTGTTTTATCAATGATAGGACACCGTCTTCATCCATGACGATAATCAACAAGTGATGTACGAGACTTATGAATATAATGCAGAGTCAAGATCTAGACCAAGCTCTGATACCATGTAAACACAGGAAATTGATATGCCTGAATAGAATAATTTATTAACAAAGGAATGTCCCTATATATATACATGAGCAGTTATAAGAAACTTCCTATATGTTCCTACAAATCAGGAACTGATTAGTTTCCAAAATATACAAAAGGAAAGTTATAAATATACAAATCAATCTATTTACAAATATAGAAGATATGACAGATTTATTTTCCTAACAGTAACAAAATCCAAGTCAGTGCTTGAATTATTTCCTAGCTTATTTCCATGAAATCTTATCCTCCATATGTTTCTAAGAGTCCCTATGTTGATGGGTACTTGTCCAACAAAATTATTCCAACCAAGGTCAATTATTTCTAGTCTAGTGGCATTGAACAATGAACTTGGGAATGACCCAAACAACGTTCTCGCCAATGCCAAAGAAACTGAGATTTGGGAGGTCTATAATGTCTGGCAGACTACCATTGAATCGGTTGTGTAAAAGAAAACCTTTAAAGAGACGAAATATTAAAAATAGGAGGGATCATACCAGATAGCTGATTAGCTCCAATACCGAAAATTGTTAAACTTGTTAATCTACCCATGTCATCAGGAATATTTCCCACCAAACTGTTGAATGTTACTTGAAACAAGTTGAGAGATGAAAGGTTGCCCGAGGAAGTCGGGATTGCTCCTGTTAGATTATTCACGCTAAGCGAAAGCACCTCGAGCTTAAACAGAGAGCCAAGCTCTGCCGGGATCTTTCCTGTCAGATTATTCCGCTGTAAACCAATCGCCCTGCGCTGAGAACAACGTGTCAGGTTGATTGGAATTTCACCTCGTAAGGTGTTGTTGTTGAGAAGCAATTCCTGCAGTCGAAATAGCCTGCCAACTTGTTGTGGAACTTCACCATGTAAACTGTTGTTTTGGAGATTGATGAACCTGAGGAAGGTGAGGTTTCCTATGTACGGTGATATTGATCCAAACAAATTCTGCCCTTCCAAGACTAGAGACGTGACTCTTTGGTGCTGGGGACTGCATGTGATTCCAAACCAGTTACAGAAAGGAAGAGAGTGATTCCATGAGTTCAAGACATGATTTGGATCATTGGTGATCCCTTCCTTGAACTTCAGCAAAGCAAGTCTATCAGACTCATTTCCTGAAGCCGCAGCAGCTTTCAGCCACTGTAAGCTGATAAAGCAAAGAACTAAAACAAGAGAAAGGGAATACCACTTCATTTTTGTTATGGACTGAGATATACAGGATTGGATATATTTATACAGGGAAATTCACATGCATGTTTTTTTCAGAGAATTAATATATATCTGCTTTAGCTTGATTACGAGTATTGAAATTGTCCTAAAGGCTGTGAGGTTTCATATTATTGACAGGAGCAGTAGAAATATAAATAATGCGACTTGGGATACAAGTAGCTTGAGGAATACACATATTGTTAGTCATAAAGTAGGTACGGAATGCTAGCTGTTTTGTACATTCAGATCATGATCATAGTCATTGATCATAATCATAATCAATGCCAGCACGATTTTTTTTTTTTTTTTTGTTAATAAACAAAGTTATATGAAGCTTCAGTTTCGCATCATTCACATTATTATATGCTAAGTATGTGCTTATGTGACTAAACCAACTAGCCACCTACCTACCCGCTAAAGATTATTGATGAAAGAGCAAATTATATATATATATATATATACACACACACACATCTACAAGCAATTCTTGCTACATATAACAATCTAATCAAATAGACAAATACAGAAGGAAAAAAAAAAACCTATTTGTAATGTTTTAAGAGTGAATTTATTGTTTTTTTTTTTCACGTTCTTCAGTGTGAAAGGGTTGACTAATCAAAATTAACAGGATTGAGTTAGTAGCTTTAGACTATTCAATTTGATTTTAAAAAAAACATTATTCAATTTTTGTTTTTCATTTGATAACTCTAATATTCAGTAGCCATAAAAACTCCGATTAATTTGAAGTTTGAATTAGGTGACCTACAAAAAAGATAAAACTCTCATAACACATGTTTTTTCCATATATAAGACTTGAATAAAAAAATTTGCCTAAGACTATTTAATTTTTATGTAATAATATTTTTTAGTGAGAATCAATTTTTGTAGTGTAAAAAATAATTAATTAGCTGAGATTCAATTAATTTTCACAATATTCTTGATATGTCAATTATTTAGTTTTAATTAGACCGGGACGATAATTGTGCAGTGGTACTGTGTATGTATTTCTATGCGTCATGTAACAAGAAGTGTGAGCCTATCATATTACGAATTAAAAATCAATGTGAAAACACATATTTTTCTGCCTATGAATTTCTTTTGGCTTAAGTTTTAAGTGTTTTAAAAGACGGCTCTTGAATTAATTTATTTCGATTTCCAATACTTGATCGCAATCACTAAAATAAATAGATTGCTTAATGTTTAGTTGAAATAAGCATAACGAGTCTACAATTTCTTTATAATTTTTTAATTTTTAAAATCTCATATAAATATTTTAATTTCATTAATTGTTTGTAATTAATTTTATCATAATATGTATTTTAATCAAAATAAAAAAAATTAAATGTCACATGTGAATTGAAAAGAAATTTACAAGATTCAACCAGTTTTTTATTTTTTACCTCCTCCCTTTATCTTTTCATTCCCTTTTTACATAATGATATTTATAATACTCAACAAATGCTTCATAATTATTTATGAAAAACAATATGAAACCCATTAACATAAAATAAAAGTACATATTATTATTATTATTATCATTTTTAAAAAAAATTGAATGACAATTAACATATTCAAATTATACAACTAAAAATAATTTTTAATAAATAATTTAAATTTTAAAAAGATAGTTGAGAAAAAAGAGAATTAAAGACTTGAAGTTATGTAAGCTATATATATATATATATATATATATATATAATCTAATTGTGTTTAGCTTTTCTTTAATTCTTTCTTTAATTTAATCTTTAGACAAAGAAAAATAAAAGAGTGAAGCTGATAATGGAGATATTTTTATTTTTATTTAATTTATGAATAGTATTTTTTATTTTAATTAATTGAATGTTATTATTTTTTCATTAATTATATACACGTTGAAGGACAACTATTTCTTTGATGACTTTCTAACAATATATACTTATTTAAATTATTACATTTTTTATTTTTAAGTTTTGAAGTGTATAAAAAACAAAAAATATACGAATAGCATACTTGTGTACTATTTTTCATATAGAATAATATACGAATAATAAACTATTCATATAATATACGAATAAGAAGATTACTAAATTTGCATTATTTGATTTTAGTTCCTAATACTATGATATCGTACTCCTTATCCATGATTAAATTTTGTTTCATAGTCAGGTTAATTGGATTAGTATTTTTTAATATACGATTAATATACTATTGAATATACACTCAAAGCCAACTATTTTTTTTGATAATTTTTACTAATAATATATACTTACTCAAATTATTAATTTTTTTATATATTTTAAAGTGTATAAGAAACAAAAAAAATCTATGAATAGTATATTTATTGCATACTATTTTTAATATATAAATAATATACGTATAGTATATTTGTCATATAATATATGAATAGTATACTCATTATATACTATAATATAGTTGTTGTTGTTTTATGTTATAATAGTTTGTGATATATTTTCCCATATTGATAAAGAGAAGAGAAATGAAGGTTTATAATAATTTATCCACCAAATAAGTTAACTGTTGGTTGGAAGGAAATATTAGAGGAAAATTTTGGACTGCAAAATATAAGTCAAGAATGGCCACTTGGATTCAAATTAATTAATATGCATATATCAATTATTTTTATTTATTTATTTATTTTAATTAATTGAATACAATTATTTTTTATTTATTACTCAAGGTCAAATATTTCTTTGATAATTTTTCTAACAATATATACTTATTCAAATTATCATTTTTTTTTAATATTTTTGAAGTGTATAAGAAATAAAAATGTTCAAATACTATTTTTATTTATTTTATTTTAAGTAATTGAATACATTCCCATATAACCACTGTAGCTATAGCTAATAGAAAGGGCAAACTTAGCTTAGTATGGAAGGCATACTACCTTCTTGCAGATTGCTCTATCCGCTAGGCATATGAAGTTTGAGGGTTGATTCCTCCCATTCATTGATGGGGGACTCGCTCCAAAAGAAGACAATAATTCTTTATTTATTAATTGAATAAAAACTCAACAAAAAATATTTCCTTCACAATTTTTCTAACAATATATATTTATTCAAATTCTTAAAGAAAAAAATGTTTAAAAGTGTATATAAAATAAAAAAAATATACAAATAATATACTTGTATATGCTTTTTAATACACAAATAATTATGAATAATATATTATTAGTATATTATGCGAATAAAATATAAATAAAATATTAAAATCTAAAACAATAAAAACTCGGAGCAGTGCTCTCTGCATACAGGGATTTAATGTCATCGACAGAATTTCTATCTCCTTGACCTTAATCACCTTGTTTGGAAGGTACACACAAATGCAAGAATTCAGTTCAATTGAACTCTTGCACATGATCTGTTCCAAACAAAGGGCATAACAACAGTGGTTACTCATCAAATGATGCAAATCACATAAGTACATGCTGAACCGGTTAACAAAAAAATGAGAAAATTAATCTATTCATTTACTTTCAAAAATAGCAACCAAGAACATTGACAAAAAAAAAAAAAAAAATTAAAGAAAAACAACATTGAAGCAACCAACTGCAGTAGATGTCCTCTTTATGTATGCTTTATCTCATCAAGGCACAGCATTGGCAGGTTAATGTTTAAGGGAGTGTATTAGTAAATTTTGAATCCGGTATTGCAAACACCCTTGCCCTTTTAATCTGTGTTCAAACTCAAAAATTTGTGCTGTAAAAAAAAAAAAAAATTTGGAGAACTCAAAAAAAAAAAAAAAATTTGGAGAACTCAACTGAAATAAATTTCAATTCTCGGATCATGTACAAGAGGCCTTCCATTTTGTGCTTAATTTTGCCAATTACCAAGCATAACAGGCAATATTAACACAAAGAACACAGATTAATATAGCAAAAGATGTAAACATGCAGATGATTGCTACTTGTTAACTACGTGTTCTCTAGTTTTAACAGTGCTCTGACAGCTAATAAAACCTTGCCGAGACCACTTCAAATTTAGCAGATATAGTGCAGGAGGAGATTGGGCTTTCACACAAATGAACAAGAAATTTTTGTTTTGACAAAATACACAAACGAGAAACGCGAACACATGTTTCGTAACTTGTATAATGTTTCATATATTGAAAATTAGAAGTTGATGAAATGTATAATGAGACAGCAAATATGGATATATTCTAAAAAGAAAAAGCTAATTCATTATGTTCCGCAGGACACATAAAATAAAGAAGAATCACAAAACATGCATTGGTTAGTGATAACTCCGAATTGATATTTCTAACTTGTGGAACTTGCATCAATGAGGAAAATGGGTAAACAGACGGTATTTCCCCTATAAACACTCTGAAATTTATGTTTCATATATTGAAAATTAGAAGTTGATGAAATGTATAATGAGACAGCAAATATGAATATATTCTTGATAATTGATTTCCGGAACTCTTGGGCTTGGTATCCTGTAATTCACGAATAGAAGGAAAGGTAAGAGGTGGGGAGAGTCCCCACAAGCACTTCGATACCTAAGTTAAAGAACAGAAGTAGGAGGAATATAGAACAACTAGAATATGTGAGAATGAGATGCCCCTTTGTGAGGGATATAAGATTCTATATATAGCAATACTTAAACGTGGGAGGATTCGAATTCCTTGTGAGATAGTGAATCATAATCTTGGTAGGAGAGTGTTCCTTCTTTGCTTAGAATTCCTCTTTGGGGTAGTCTTTATTCCGGACGGATTCTGCCTTCTTCCTAATCCAAGCGTCCCTGTTTAGGAGATAAGGAGCCCTTTACTAGGTGGGAATATATTAGACAGTATCAAAAGTCCCCCCCCTCGGGGTGTATTCGGATATTTATATCCGTCATGCTCGAGTAGAGTAGGGTGCTGAGGCTTTCACATAGGGGTACTATACAGTGATAAAGACGAGTGAGCTGAGGTGGCCAGCCTCAGTCGCAGTGAAAGAGTAGAGCTCAATGCCAAGTCTCAGGACAATCTCATTGGTAAAATGCAATTCGTGGAGCTTGAATATCCGCCAAGTGTGTAGGAGCACAATAATATATTAACCCGTCCATTAGAAACCAATATAACGGAACCAGTCATTAATGGATTTTTAATGCTCGGTGCAAGGACGCGAGGCTTTACGAGCTTGAAACCTCAGTACTACAGAAGCGACTTGAGGGTGCCAGCTTCAGTCATTGGACTTAAATGTGTGAGGCTTAGATGCTCGGTACATGGATTTGAGGCTTACATGCTTGGAACCTCAGTACTACATAAGCTACCTGAGGGTGCCAGCTTCAGTCATTGGACTTAGATGCGCAAGGCTTAGATGCTGGGTACATGGACACGAGGCTTACATGCTCGGAATCTCAGTACTATAGAAGTGACCTGAGGGTGCTAGCTTCAGTCACTAGACTTAGATGTGTGAGGCTTAGATGCTCGGATACCCAGAATGGGCTAGAAGCGTAGCTTGGATGCTTTTTGAGTAACTTGATGAAGGAGCCCAGTCGACGCATGGCGGTGTCGCTTCAACTCCTAAGGATTCAAAATTTAAATCGCGTGAGTTATGCATCATTTCATGTATCAATAAATGAAATGTTTCTGCTGCCGTTGTCGTGATTCCTCATTCAATGGGCTTATTTTCCCTAAAAGGCCCTTAATGACCTAGGGAGAAATGAAGCAATGATGAGGGCAGTTAATGGCGTGTTTCCAGATCCTTTCGTGTCTTTATAAGTACTATTGCGCTTGTCAACTGGTGTATTTTGGTTTTTTTTTTCCTTTGTCATGTTTGTATTACCGCTGCTATTTTCCTTTTTTCCTGTCGTGATTCTTGCTTATGGTAACCAGGTGATCTTTTATCTTTTCTTCTTCTTTTTTCTTGCTTCTGTTGTTGTGCATTTTCCTTCTTCATTATGGCACCGAGGGAACAAGTTAGTTTCGACCTTTTTGTTTCAAATGTAGATGATAAGTTACTAGGGTGGTACCGGAGGCGGTTCTGTATCCCCACCGATTACGCCCTTCACACTGTAGATAGAAAGTTTAGGGCCCACACCCACCTGCTAGAGCTATGTAAATTAGTGGTATATTTTGACCAACTAGAGGAGCATTTAAAATTTCCTTTAGATCCCTTTGTGAAGAGATTTTTGAATAGGTATAACATAGCGCCTGGTCAACTCCATTTTAATAGCTATATGATTTTGACTGGGTTCATCCAACTGATGCATAAAGAGGGGAAAGAACTCAATTTAGATATTTTTTGATACCTGTACAGGCTGACTAAGAAGAAAGGAGAACTGATGTTTTCCCTGTCGGCTGTGCCTAACCACACCCTCTTCGTAAAGCTTTTGGATCTCCACAAGAAGTGGAGACACCATTTTTTTATTATAGAGCATCAGTCAGACTTTGTGGATATCTGACGGATGTGGTCTGACGAGTGCCATAGGGTGTAATGGCCTGTGAGACTTCCTAACCATGATGCGGAGATGGTTTTGTGGCTGCATCTCGATGGGCTTGCTGAAGCTCGATCGGTGGAGGATGTGTCCAGGAGATACCTATGGAGAGTCTGTCCAAGTTGTGTTCATTCCCCTAGTATGTTTGTGTTACTTAAAGCTATATTTCTGACTTGATATATTTTTACAACTGTAGATGGTTGACTTTTTTGATTTTGTGGGCGAGATTTCATTAGTTGACGAGCCAACTGCTCTAGAGGAAGTGCAAATATCTCCTTCCCTAAAACCCAAAGCTCCCATGGCTCCTAAAGCGGTAACTGACGATCCGAAGGGTAAAATGGTGGTGGAGTTATCACAATCGATTCGGGTGGGTTGGAGGAAGAGGCGGTTGATCGAGCAAGAGTCAGACACAGAGGAGCTAGATAAGGACATATATGTCCAACGCCCAAGGTTATTTGGGTGTCTAGATATGAGGGGTTGCATATTGAAGTGGATGAAGCCCCCGAGTGTCTTTAATAGCCAAGTGAGGGATCAATATGCTGAATTGCTGAGGTTGCTTCAGGATATACAGCGCTAGTTTGATGAGGGCCCGAAGGGTTTGCTCAACTCAATGATTGGCCAGTCATTGGAAGTAAGTTAGCTCTGCTACTGATGTTGTTATCATATGTGCTTCTTATTGATGAAAAATTTTATTGTTCATAGATGACTCAGGCTTTGCTGCTGGTGAAGGATCAGTACTTTTATCTGAAGAGCCAGTACAGCCTGAAGGAGACAGAGGTGGGAGCTACATCCATCGATTTTCAAAAGAAGCTGGATGGCACGAAGGCAGCATTGGAGCTCTGCCAGACAAAGTATGTTGAGGCGAGTCATAAGAAAATTACCGAGTTGGAACATAGCCAATGCTAGCTAATGAGGAGGATCGAAGAGCAGGACCTTTAAATTACTGAGCTGGAGAGAAAGCTGTTTGAGCTCGAGAAATCTTGAGCGAGTGATAAAAATTCATACCAAGGCATGGTAGGGGGATTTCTTAAGGATTATAGGGCTGAGTGTAAGAGGGTCCTGCTTGCTTAGGACTCAAAATTGGACTTGGGGGTGTTAGATCAAATAACACCGACAGACCTTTCCAAGCTTGCTGCTGAAGAGGATGCCCATCGAAAGGCCAGTGTTGCTCCTGTGAGGGATACTGTGGAGGCCACTATTGCTACTGAATCTACGACACATCCAGATGCTATTGATGAGGTTTCCCCTTCTGTTTTCAGGCTTGGAGGTCCGGATGTACATATAGTAGAATAGATATTCTCTTTTTTTTTGTAACCGATCTCTTGTAAAAGCATTTTTGTTAATGAAGAGATACTTTATTGAATCTTGTGTTGAATACAACTTATTAATAATATTTTCTAAGAGAATCTAAGTTCCAAAACCGTGGTAGTTCTTTGCCTCCTCTTTCTCTTAGCTTGTATGCTCCTTTAGTTGTGCTTACCGAGATTGGTAAGGACCTTCCCAGTTTGGACCTAACTTGCTGGTTCTTGAGTTTCCTTTGCCAATATCTGTCCTTCTGAGTATCCAGTCTCCCAACTTGAACTATCTTGGATGATGCCATTGATGATGATACCGTGTCACCTTTTGTCGATGTGCACAGCTGCTGCTTGTTCTCTCCTTTCCTCTAGTAGGTCCAGACATATCTGGGCATCAATATTGTTGATGGTGTGATCAAGATTCTAGCTTACTTTGTAACTTGGTGAACTAATTTCCACTGGTATTACTGCATCCATGCCATAGGTTAGCTTGAATGGTGTCTCTTCGGTGGATGATCTAAGTGTGGTTCTGTAGGCCCAGATTATGTTGTTGAGCTCTTCGACCTAATTTTCCTTTTTCTCATTGAGTCTTTTCTTTAATCCTTATATGAGAATTCTGTTGGTGACTTTCATTTGTTCGTTTGTCTGCAGGTGGGCTACCGAGGTGAAGCGAAGCTTTATTCTGAGGTCTAAGCAAAAATCTCTGAACTTTTTGTTATTAAACTATTTGTCGTTGTCCATAATTAAAGTGTAGGGGATGCCGAACCTATAAATGATCTCCTTCCAGAAGAAGTGTTGTATCCGAGCTTCTATGATGGTTGGGACTGCCTCTACTTCTACCCACCTAGTGAAATGGTCAATAGCCACAATCAAGAACTTTTTTTGAGAAGTGGAGGGTGGGAAGGGACTAAAATGTCCATCCCCCACATGGCGAATGGCCAAGGGTTGTTGATGGGATGTAAGGGGCGGGAAGGCTTATGGTTGAGTCGAGCGTAGTGCTAACACTGGTGACATGCTTGTGTTAGTTGCTAGGCATTGTTAGACATGGTAGGCCAATACTATCCTTAGAGTAGTGCTTTTCGAGTTAGTGCATAATGGGATTCATGCGCTCCGTAAATTCCTTTATGGATCTCTCGGAGTATGTAATTTCCTTCCTCTTGTGAGATGCACTTAGACCATGGGTGTGAAAGGGATTTTCGGTAGAGCTCCCCTTGATGGATAGAATAGTGGGCTGCCTTGGTTTTTAGCTTTTGAGCCTGCAGGTTATCTTCAGGGAGGATTCCGTGTTCTAGGTATTGGATTATCAGTCACATCCATTCTGAGACTACCGGTGTCTTTAAAACTTCAGGGTCTTCAGTGCTAGGATTGGTTAATGACTCGGTGAAATTCATATCTCGGAATGCTTGACTGTCTTCAGCTACTGACTTGGTCAGGAAGTTAACCTTAGTGTTTTCTTCCTTGGGTATTTAGATGATCTCCCATTGGCCCTCTTCTCGTTCAATGTATTGTAAGAGCTGTTTGGCTTTGTCCACGTACTTGGCAATGCAAGTGTCATTGACTTGGAATGTTTCGTTGACTTGGTTGACCATCAGCTGGGAGTCCGAGTGTATGATGAGGTGTTCAGCTCTAACTTTGGTGGCTAACTTCAGGCCTGTGATGAGTGCTTCATACTCAGTAGCATTGTTGATTGTGTTGTACTTGATTTAGACTGCATATCAGATGTAAACCTAGTGCAGTCCCCTGAGGATTATTCTGGCGCTGAATCCCTGAGCTAAGGATGCTTTGTTAACATAGAGCTTCCATTCCAGTGCTTTGATCAAGGTAAGGTCTTTCGAAGCCATTTATTACATGAAATCTGCTAATGCCTGGGCTTTCATTTATTGGCAGGCTTCATAGTCAATGTCGAATTCACCAAGTAATACCGACCACTGTACTAGCCTACCCGAGGTCTTCAGTCTTTGTAAGATTTTCTACAATGGGAAATAGGATCGGACAATGATATAGTGAGCTTGGAAGTAATGTTGGAGCTTTCAAGAGGCGTGGACCATAGCCATGGCTAGCTTGTCCAATATGGGATACCAAATTTCAGATCCTCAGAGCATTTTACTGATGCAATAAACTGGGCTTTGCTCACTTCCTTTTTCTCTTACTAGTACTGAGGTGATGCATTCTCAGCCTATAGAAAGGTATAAGTACAATGTTTCATCTGGGATGGGCCGGCTCAATAGGGGTGGTGAGGATAAGAATTTTTTATTATCTTCAAATGCTGCCTAGCAGTTAGCGGACTACTCAAACTTCCTAAAATTTTTGAGAGCTCAAAATAATGGTAGACACCATCTGGCTGAGCATGAAATAAAATGCCCTAATGCGGTGATTCTGTCATTTAACTTGTGTACCTCGTGGATGTTTTTTGGTGCTTCCATATTGAGTATGGCCCATCTTTTCTGGATTGGCTTCAATGCCCTGGTGAGATATTATGAATCCTAAGAATTTGCCTACTCTGACTCCAAAGACGCATTTTTCTAGATTCAACTTGGTCCTGGATTTGCTTAATAGCCAGAGAACTTGGTCTATATTTGCTAGGTGTTGTTTTGGATGCTTGCTTTTGATGATAGTGTCGTCTATATATACTTTTGTGCTCGTGCCAATCTAATCTTATAGGACTTGGTTCATCATTCTTTGATATGTGGCTTTTATGTTCTTTAGTCCGAAGGGCATCACCTTGTAGCAATATAAGCCTTCAAGGGTGATGAAGGACATCTTCTCCTAATCCTCTTCCTTCATCGAGATCTAGTGGTAACCTTATGCCGCATCGACGAAACTATATAATTCGTGACCAGTGGTGGAGTCAACGAGCTGGTAGATCATGGACAATGCGTAGCTGTCTTTGGGGCATGCTCGGTTGAAGTCAATGTAGTCTACACACATCCTGTATTTCCCATTTTCTTTTTTGACAAGTACCACGTTGGCTACCCACTCTGGGTGAGTAACTTCTTTAATGAACCTGGCTGCTAACAGCTTCATTGTTTCTTCAACAATTATTCTCTGCCTTTCATAAGTGTAGACGGCGGGGTTTAGCGTGCGTCCAAGACTTTAGCAACCACGACACTGTTTAGGCTTAGGGCCTTAGAGAACACACTAACCATTGTCACAAAGACCTGGAGTGGAGATAAGGAGTCGCCACCCAGGGTAATAACTGGGACAAATAAAACAGGTAGTACTCGATTCTCTAAAAGAAAGCTAGCACCACAACCAGGAGATTCTGGATACGGAATACTAACTTCTCTTAGTCTCGTGTTCATTTAGAATAATTTTATAAATAATTATTTCATCCTCTAATTACATGTAATTTTATTAAACCCTAATTAACATCCATTTAACCCAAAAGGCAACAGGTCAATAAAATTACAAGTAAAAATGCATCAAAAAGATAATTTCCTTATGTCTAAACTATGTTAATTTTATTTTATAAGTTAGCTAAATCTATATATTTTATTTACAAGTGAAATGGACTTTAAAGGTAGGCCTATATTTTTATTAATTAGTAAACCTAAATCTATTTATTTTAGTTTGTCTAAGAAATGAGCTTAAGTCTATTTAATTTTAAAGAAAAATTAAATTAGTGGGCCTAAGTCTAAATTAGTTTTATTTTAAGTGACATGTGGGACTAGGTCTATTTATTTTAAAAGAAATGAAATTAAGTGGACTGAGTTAAGTCTAAACAAGTTTTAATTAACTAAGTGGGCCTAAAATCTAATTAACCTAATGGACCTAAATTGATTTTAATTATTTAAAGTCCTAAACCATTTTTTAAACCTATTTATTTAAGTGGGTTAGACCTAAACGTGGGCTTGGGGTCCAAAAACATAAAAAAAAATATAACAAAATCAAATCAAAACACGTTCACATATGATTTCTAAAAAGACCTAAATTAATTACATACAAACCCTAATTAACTAAAGCCACCATTAATTTTTAATTAATTTTTACCTGATTAAACCTAATTACTAATTAATTTTAAAGTGCAGAAATTTAAATCTTTCACTATTCCCACTACTGGGGCTATTACAAACTACGTACAAAATGAAAATTAAAAAATTATACACCCATGAATTAAAAATAAACTACACAGAATACATAAATGCAAAATAAAGATTAAAATCCTAAGAACTATTAAAAAACAATACATGTTCATCCGTGGCATTCCATGGATCTTCTGTTCAATTAAACACAGGCTGTATGCTCCTCAATCCACATGCACATATCAAAAAAAAATAAAAAAAAAGTAATAAGATTAGTAGTGAAAACAAATAATGAAATAAAATAAAAATCACAAAAAGAAGAGAAGAAAGAAAAAAAATGAATGCTGTGCATATGCTTTGAGATAGCCCCTTAGATTGTGATCGTCGCTGTTGTTTTTTTTTTTTGACTTGTTGTTTGATTATGGACAAAGGCTTAAAAAAAATAATGATGGACCATTCTTATTGAAATAATTGTATAGAAAAGAGCTTTGACAAAAATTGAAGTTTTCTGGTGCACCCAACGTTCTCAATGATGTCTCAATTTTTTTAGGGTTTGTGCGTAGTCAAGTTGCTGCGTGTGAATTTTTTTTCTCGATGTCCCTCTGTTTGTTAAAAAGGAAAACTCCCCCTCACACACGCAAACTCTTTTCTTTTTAAACCAGAGTTTATGCGTACTGACTTTACTAGTTTGCAGGAACACTCATCTTTTCAAAAATAACTTGATAAGAATTTTGATTTTTGAAAACTATTTATGCATTTTGAGTGCGTTGAAATTTTCATCAGATAATAATAAAGATAAAATTAAATTTTTAACCAATCAAAAGGCTAAAACAATCAATAAAAATACGTAAAAAATAAAAAAAATAGGACTTTTACGCATCAGCATTGTGCAATGTCGATCGACATTGCCTAATGCTGACCCTAATTTTTTAATTACCAAAAGACCCTTAAAAAATTGACTTATTTGCAATCAAACCCTAAAAAAATATTACAATTTAGTCCCTAAAGTCCAGAAAATCGACAATCAAGTTCAATTTTTAAATAAATTTCATCATAGAGGTTTACGTTGCAATTGTGCATAATTGCATCCCGAAATTGGGAGCTTATAGTAGGCAAAGGTTCTTTTTTTTTTATGCTACTAGCTTGGCTCCCAGTCTGATGTTTAGATAGTGACAGGCAACTTGTGGGTCCACATCGATGATTTCGGATACTTATGAAGCAAAATCCTCCGAGTGTCTGGTAAGGACTTCCCTTGTTTCTTCTCTGATGTTCTGGTTAAGTTCATTGCCAATTTTCACGGTCTTTCCTTTCGTGATTTATAAGGTCTTTATGTCTTCTACTAGTTGTGGATCGGTGCCTTGCTTCTCAACTTCCCATGCTTCTAGAGGAAATGCCTCTGCCTAAGGTTTCATGGCTATATGGTAACACTGTCTAGCCATATGCTGATCTCCCCGAATGGTAAGGGTTCCATTCTTGACTGGAACTTTCATAGTTAAATGTCGGATACTGGTGACTGCATCTGCTTCATAGAGTATCGGCCGTCTTATAATCCCATTATACGCCAATGGTATATCCACCATGTTGAATACTGCTTGGATGACTTTTGTTTCTTTATCGTCTTAATTTCTAAATTTTAGCCTCAATTCGACAATTCCCATTGGTTGTACAGTTTCTCCATAAAAATGGGTTCTGGATGGCCTTCAGGTTGGTGATGGAGCCACCTATTACCTTGTACACATTCCAGGATAATGCGTTGATAGCACTTCCATTGTCCACCAATAACCTTTTTACTAGATACTTGTCTATGCATGCAGTTATTACCAGGGCATCACAATGGGGGTGGTGAACATGTGAATCATCTTTCGAATTAAACATAATATTTCTTCTCTTGAATACTGGCTTTTCTCCTCTACTCTGCTTTAATCTTTTCTCAGTGTTTTCTCTCCTAATGATTATGTTGATTGTGCCAATCGACTCCCTCGGGGTTTTCTTTCCTTTCGGCCTGTCATGCTCCTGGTTTTCAGAGATTCCGCTTCTTCTTGATGCATTTGTGAAATTATTGAGTTTTCTCCTCTGCACCAGTCTTTTTATGGCATTCTTTAGCTCTCTACAACCCTCCATATTGTGCCTGTATTACTGGTAATACTGGCAATATTATCCCCTATCTTTGGTAGATCTCCGACTTGGGCTTATTCTCTTAGCTGGGGGTGATTCCAACTCTATTCTGCTTGATCCACATGAGGATTTTGCATCGAGAAGTGCTCAGGGGTGTGTATCTGTCCGTTTCCCTGTCAAATCTTTCTGCTGAATTTCTGAAATTTATTTTTAGGAAGCTTGCTCATTTGTGTTTGGGTCGTTCATCCTTGATCGATGGCTTCTCTTCCTCCCATCGCATCCTTCTATCCTCGTCCATTTTTATCATCCTGATTGCCATTGCCATTGCCTTTGCAAAGGTACTAGGTTCTTTGGTCATTATTTTATCTTTAAGCTTGCCGAGTCTAGTGACATTTTTCAAAGCTTCTATGGCAACTTCATTAACAATATGCTCAATTTGTATGACTATTTTATTAAAACGGTCAAGATAACTTCATGAAGATTCATCAATTTCTTGCCAGCACATCCGAAGATCATTAATGTTTTTAGCTAGGGGAATATTGGTGACGAATCTGATACAAAATTATTCTACCAGATCCTTGAAAGAAGTGATAAAATTCTCTAGGAGTCGATGAAACCACTTTTGAGTGTTCTTTGTGAGTGTGCTTGAAAAAATTATACACATGATTCCATCATTTACATTCTAGAGCAGCATCTTTGTTCGGAATACCGATATGTGGCTGATGGGATCTCCCGTCCTGTCATACTGATCAAGCAGCAAGATTCTAAACTTTGTAGGGATCTCCATTTGAATTATTCTTCTAACAAATGGAGTTCTGTTGTCCATAACGCATTCTTCTTCCTTTCTTAGTTTGGTTCGGGCTTTGTATATTGCCTCTTCAACCTTCTGAGCTATCTTTGAATCATTAAGAGCTAAAATTGTTAAACTACACTCCCCTTCTGATGCTTTACCCTTTCTCATGCTCATCCCCGGGGCCTGCCAAGGTGTTGTGTTATCATCGTTTTGGGCCGGTTTAGAATGCCCACTTTGCATTATAGCATTTAGCTGTTGTTGCATCAAAGCTATTTGTGCCTGGATATTTTTTATCATGACTTCCTTGTTAGTTTGGTCGAGGTTAAGTGTTTGGTTTATAGTGTTTAAATTTGGTGTGGTTATTGCTAGTGTCTCTGTTAAACTTGGAAAGGGTATGGATGGTATTAAGCGATGGTGTTGTAGAGGAGCATAATATGAGAGGTCTGTGCCCAAGGACGGGTATCTTGAGGTGTTGTTAGGGAGTGGAGGTGTATGTCCGGATGAAGCTCTGATATGTTGAAAAGTTGCTTGAAGCACTATTGCTGGGAGAGGGTTTAAGAGGTCAGTCAAAGGGATATGTGCGGAAGGGTTGGTGCTAATTTCAGGAGTCAAGGTTAGTGATGGGCTGGAAGTCATAGTGAGGATGTCTTTAGCTTAGCTGGTAAATGAATGGCTATTCCCAAGGAGTTCCCATAGACGGCGCCACTTGATAATTGGTTTCTGGAACTCTTGGGCTTGGTATCCTGCAATCCATGAATAAGGCAAGGTGAGAGGTGGGGAGAGTCCCCATAAACACTCCAATGCCTAACTTAGAGAACAGAAGTAGGAGGAATATAGAACAGCTAGAACATGTGAGAATGAGATGCCCTTTTATGAGGGATATGAGGTTCTATATATAGTAATACTTAAATCTGGGTGGAGTCGGATTCCTTGTGAGATAGTGAATCATAATCTTGGTAGGAGAGTGTTCCTTCTTTGCTTAGAATTCCTCTTTGGGGTAGTTCTTATCCCAGACGGATTCTGCCTTCTTCCTAATCTAAGCGTCCCTATTCAGGAGATAAGGAACCCTTAACTAGACAGGAATATATTAGACGGTATCAATTCTAAAAAGAAAAAGCTAATTCATTATGTTCCGTAAGACACATAAAATAAAGAAGAATCACAAAACATACATTGGTTAGCAAGTTTTTCACGGGAATACGCATTTTCTTAGCCCCACCACCACAACACTCAAAATCACCACCTACCAACAACAACAACAGCCTTCCTTTTAAATTTAATTTCACAAAATACAGAAAATGATCCCAAAAAAAATACCTCTAATTATAATCCTCAAAATCAAAACTTTACAAAACGAAAAAATAAAAAATAACCCTAAATTTCCCAAATTTATTAACAAAAAAAAAAACTAATGATGCAAAGATTGAACGAAGTATAAAAAGATGTGAAGGAAATCAAAGAAAAATTAAGAAAAAAAGAAAAGAAAACAAAGACTAAGAAGACTTGATTATGCAAAAAGTGGAGTTAATCAAAACAAGGAAACTAAACGAAAAATTGATGTGGTTGGAAAAAAGAAGACCGATGGGAAGAAGATGATGGAGAGAAAAAAAAAGATACGGAAAAAAATTTAAATTAAAAAAAAATACGTGTGCAATTTATTGATAAAAGGGAATATTTGATGTAAATGGTCTACCATTTTAGGGCATTTTTATAAAATTTTTTTTTTTAATTTGTCAAATAAGAAGTACTGTTTTTAATTTTTTGAGAGTATTGTTTTTAATTTACCAAATAAGAATAGTTTTTTAATCTTTTCAAAAAAAAAAAATAATAATAATAATAATAATTGGAAGTTGGTGAAAGTGGCAATAAAATTCTGATCTTACACTATGTGATGAACTTGAAGAAAAGTGGGAGTAGACAACTGCAAATTGGAAGTTGATGCAAAGTTAATAATAATAATAATAATAACAATAATAATAATAATAATAATTGTTACTTGTTAATCATCTGCTGTAATTATCTCAATGTACTTGCTGTTGTCGTGGCTTTGAGGGTTGACTATATTTGGTTAGTCGTATGCATGGCGCATCATTTGACTTTCTTCATTGTAAAAATGATAGATTCATGTTCCATCTACCATTTCAAACGTATTGATATTCCATCAATTAAAAAAAAAAAAGTGTTACAATAAAAAATTCTCAAGATAAGAACGCCAATTATATGCCAGTTTTTAGCAATGTAAATCACAAATTTAGCCTATTGAGTCACCAAGGAATAAAAAACATAAAATTATTATCTATACCACAATATTATATTCAATAGTTGAATATATGATATATATTATTAATATTTTATATTTTAATTAATAAAAATATCACATGTATATATATTATTATTTAACTCTTAATGTATATTTGGATAGGGTTAAAAGAGATTAAATGTTATTCTTATAATACATTAATCTCATTTATACTTGTTTTGTAAACTTTAAAAGTTCATGGTTAATATTTAACCTCCTTAATTATTAAATTTATTTATATTTATTTTTATTAATTTAGTTAAGATTATGTTAAATATATGTAACAATAAAAATATGATTTTAAAAGCGTGTTTTTTTATTTTTTATAATATATTTAATTTATTTTTTTTAAAAATAAAATAAAATTTTACCAACAACCATTGAAATCAGTAAGTAGGGTTGTTTTAAATGAAATGAAGTTTTAAATTCAAATCATAATAATTTTTATAATTTTACTAATATGAAACCGGATTAGTAATAAAAACTTAAAAAAAAAAAAACAATTTGGATGACAAGTTGTTTCACTTCCGATGCTCAGCCATTTGCCCACCTTTTCCTGTCAATGCTTGACCATTCGGTCTAAAATAAAAAAATTAAAAATGGACGGTTCTTCAATTATATATATATAATTCGATTTTGCCAAAAATAACGTGCATGTGAACCTAGTTATAATAACTCAATTTTTATTGTACTAAACATAAACTTTTACACAACACAAAACATCATCACACTCACCCATACTACACAATCACACATTGCCTCACGTCACTCACACACTAGCACTAACTCTTTCTTTCATGTATTTAATCGTTTCTTTTTTCCACTCTCATTCTCTTCTAATCTTATTTTTGGACACACAATACTTTAGCCATTTCACCTATTTATAGCTTTACTATGTCAATTACATTCAAGACTTGTCTTTGTCAGTTATTAACAGCACTATAAGAAGCTGGACTCTTATTATATTTTAGACGATTCCTAATGGATGTGCAGTTGACATTTTATGGATAGCTCAGAAACTCGGTGATGATATTTTTCAATATATACCAAAATTTTAATTATTTAGCCATCTGAAAGGGACATTATTGTTCTAGTAAGCATTCTTATTGCCTATAGAAAACATCTTCAATCTTTACACATCTAATGTACATATACACAGAGTGTTGGTGCTAAAAAGAAGTGTGGTTTAATTATAAAATTAACTAATATTAAATCTTTACGGTTTGTCTCCTTCTCTCAAGAAAGCATTCTTGATAAACTACAACTCTGAGATGACAGTATTCATGTTAATTCGTAGTGAAGGTGATTCTACTGAATAGGTAACACCAATTTCCAAGACTGAAAGGAGTCAAATATAGGTATCTGAATTCATATTGCTCAGGTCACTGCCACTGCTGTCTGTGCCTTCCTTCGTCATATTCTGATCATCTTCTTCTGTTGCTTTTCTTACTGCCTTTGTTTCTTGTTCTTGATCAATATCTCCTTCTGCTAGGAGGAGGTTTGGGTCTACAATGGGCACAAGTTTTTGTGGTAATGCAACCTTCACAAAGAGATGCAAATTCAAGCCGTCTTTAAAGATTTCATCAGTTGCTCTTCTTCCTGAGAACATCTCTAGCAGGATGATTCCGAAGCTGTATACATCCTCCTCTTTGGATGCTGTACCAACCATTCCATACTCTGCAATATGTTAAAAGTAATCTCTTAGAAAGAAACTCTTTTTCACTACAATCACAACTTAGTGCTTAATACATTCCTAGTTCCTTGAACTTTAACACGTGCTATCAATTTGTTCTTTCAAATTATAAATCGACTATTTTAACACGTAATCTACTTTAAAAGTACTTACAGTCTTTTCAACAAGTTTATATGTTTAAATATTTTAATTTCAATTTAGCTAAAAGTATCATTAAACCGACTAATTTTTCGAAGTATCAATAAGTTTTGTTTTTTATACGTTAAGATGTCTAAATCATTAATTTGTAAGTTAGCGAGATAGCAAATACTTGACCACTGAGCTATTAGCATAATAAATCTTAAAAAACACATTTAACATTCAACAAACTATATATATATATATATAATCAATGTAAAGAAGTTGAAATACCTGGAGCAGCATAACCAATTGTTCCCCTGATTCCAGTTGTACTGAATTGACTTTGAGACAAAGAATTAGAAGTTGAAAGGAGCCTTGCTAGACCAAAATTGCACACATAAGCAACCATATCATCATCTAGAAGAACAATGTTTGGCTTCAAGTCACAGTGAATGATTGGTCTCTTACAGAGGTCATAAAGATAGTGCAAGGTAGATGCCACATCAATTGCAACATTCAGTCTTTGAAGACGGTCCAAGTTTTTTCTTTTGCATTTACTGCCAGTATCAGGATGCAACCAAGCCTCTAAACTCCCATTTTCCATGAGTTCAAAGACCAGAGCTTTAAATTCATTAAGTTTGTCATCGATGCTAGAACAACATGTCAACATCTTAACAAGATTTCGATGATGGACATTCATCAACACTTTACACTCAGCAATAAATTCCTTAAAAGCACCCTTTTGTTCAAGCTTTAGGACTTTAACAGCAATTGGTCTTTTAACTTGATCTAGGATTCCCTTATATGCAGAGCCAAAATTTCTAGTTCCAATTAAATTGGAAGAGGATAATCCATCAGTTGCCCTCGGGAGGTCTCTGTAAGATACTTTCGAAACAATTTGATGCATCATCAAGGATGCAGAAGATGACCTCTAAAGGTGGATCAGGGATGCAGACAGTGTTGGAGATGATTTCTGATTTCTTTTACAATGCACAAGAAAGGCTAATATCAGAAGGATAAATATAGTTGTGCAAGGAATAGCAATTGCTAGCTTAATCATCTCCTTTCATTTCTTCATCATCTTCTTTATACATTTTGGCAAATTGAGCTCTCGAACACCACCACAACACAGCTTACTAATACCCCACATATATATTCCTATTTAAATAAGGTCTTTATTTTGTTGTACAGGGTCACTTGGCTAAAAAGGATATCAAAGCTAAATAGGAAAAGAATCCCAATCAAGAAACTCCCAGATAAGAAGAAATACTCTCCTAGTTGGCCTAAGATTTCCATAAAAGAGGAATCCTATTTCTCACAGGTTTAAGCATCATTATCATTATAAATAGGACCCTATATCTCTCATTCTCATTCATTTTATTCTCTTATATTCTCGTTGTTCTCTTTCTCTCTCTAGATTATCTCTCAAAATATTATTGATGCTTAGGCATCGGAGGGTTTGTGGGGATCCTCCCCACCTCTCACCTTGTCCTCTATTGATCACTTACAGGGTATCATCTTAAGAGTTACAGAAAATAAGTTATCAAGTGGTGTCATCTGTGAGAAACTCTTGAATAAAAGCCATTTGTGCATCTATTGAATGAGCCCTAAGCATTATGACTTCTAGTCCACCACCAATTTCAACTCACGACATGCACAGCAACCCATCCACTCCCATTCTCCCAATCCATTTGTCATTAATGATAATACCATTAGCCCCTTTTTTGCACGTTGAACCCTTATCTCAAATTACAGTAGGTGGTACGTACCTTTCACCTGGAAACACTCAAGGGTATCTGTCCCTGGGCATTGACCTTCCCTACTATGCTCCTCTCCAACACCATCACAAACCTATACCTTTCATACCTTTTCCAAACCTACAAGAAACACTTGCCATAACCATGCCTAATTTAAACAAAATAACCCAAACACTCAACCTTACCCCAACCAGCAAAGAAACAACGATACAAGAACTTCAAACACAGATGACCTTAATGCAACAACAGCTGAATTCCCTGATTCAAAGTGGCAACCTTGGATCAACTCATATGAAAAATAATACTACATCTTTAAAAATCCCAGAAGCAGACAAGAAGCCTAAAACCCCGGAAGGGGAATCTAACTCGACAATCCTAACTCTCGACGATTCCAAGTTAACCCAAAAAGTTAAAGAAGTTATACACAAAGCTTGCACAAGGCCTAGAAAAGAGGATGAATGCATGATGGAAGGCAGGACGCCTTTTGTAAGTAGGATAATTTAAACTAAAATCTTAACCAAATTCAAAATACCGTAGCTAAAAAAATATGATGGAACTGGAGATCCAATCAACCACATATCCTTATTCAGAATAAAAATGTTACTCTAAAATGTGAATGGCGGAATCATGTGGAGAGTTTTCCTTAGTACACTCACCAAGAATGCTCAAAGATGGTTCCACCATCTTCCAAAAAATTTTGCCACCTCTTTTAAAGATTTAGTTGAGAAATTCTGAACCCAGTTTATCACCAATGTCCTTCCAGCCAAAAATATCAATAACCTTCAGATGTGTCGGCAAGAGGCCAATGAATCACTATAAAGCTATTTAGATTGATTTAATAAAGTTGTTATGCAAATTTAAAACCTAGTTAATGAAATAGCTATAGAAGCTTTAAAGAATGGCACTAGGCTCGAAAAGCTTAAGGATAAGATAATGATAAAGGAACTTGGCACTTTTATGAAGGTGATGGCGATGGCAGTCAAAATGATAAAGATGGATGAAGATAGAATGATGCGAAGGGAGGATGAGAAAGCACCAGTTAAAGAAAGATCAAGACCCTAAAGACCAAGCTTCCCACAAACAAAGTTTAGAAACCTGGTGGAAATTTTTGAGAAGAAAGCTGAAAGATACACGCCTTTAAATACCTCAAGATCCAGAATTCTCATGTGGGTCAGGCAAAATGGCATAGGAATTTCTCCAGCTAGAAGAATCAGCTCGAGCAGGAGAGCCACACAGGGTAGATAATACTACTGCCAATATCACCAGGACTATGGACATGACACCGAGGCCTGCCGAGAGCTGAAGAGTCCCACAAAAAGATTGGTGTAAAATGGCAAACTTGGCAATTTCATCGACACCCCCAGAGGAACTTGGAATCAGGATGTGCAGGAATGAGACATGCCAAAATCAAAGAAGGCTTAGAATGAACCAACCAGCATCATTAACATGATCATCAGCGGAGAAAATGCAAAAAAGAAGCCCAAAATAGCCCATAGAGAAAGACATGTGTAAACACTCAATTTCAGGATGCAATTGTGCACAATTGTGATGTAAGCCCTTATGATGAAATTTATTCAAAAATTGAACTTAGTTGTTGATTTTCTAGACTTTAGGGACTAAATTGCAACATTTTTTAGGATTTGATTACAAATAAGTCATTTTTCAAGGGTCTTTTGGTAATTAAAAATTTTAAAAAAAGAGTCAGCATTTAATGCCAATTGGGATTAGTGTAATGCCGACCGGCATTACACAATGTTGACTAGCATTGTGTAATGCCGATAGACATTGCACAATGCTAACACGTTAAAATACAATTTTTTTTTATTTTTTTACGTATTTTTATTAATTTTTTAGCATTTTGATTGGTTGAAAATTGAAATTTTATCTTTACAATTATCTGATAAAGTTGTTTAAATGCAGAAGGTTTTTGAAATCAAAGAAAAACAAATGCTATCTGATTAGATAGGTATGTTCCTCTTTTGGAGGAAGTTTAGTACGCGCAGACTCTACATTCAAAAGCAGAGTCTGCATGCGTGCGTGAGGGAGAGGTTTTTTGCTGGGGGGACTTCTTTTTCTTCTGGTTTTTGAAAGTATTTTTTTACAGGAAGAGACTCAGAGAAAGAAGACAGTGAGAAAAAAGAGAGATTGCGAGCATAAAACCCTAATTTTTGATACTGAAATTTTCGAAGGCAATAGTCCATAATCAACAATATCTTAATTTTAACGGTGATAATCCAATCTGAGGGGCTAAAAAAGGGGCATTTGCACATCATCTCCAGTGTTATTTTTCTATTTCTTTTATTACTTTTGTTATTATTTTCTATTTATGTTTTTTTTCTTTTATTTTTGTTATTGTTTTAATTATTTGATTTCAATGCTAATTTATTTATTTTTTGTGTTTTGATGTCCGTATGTGGATTGAGGAGGAGGATACCGTATGTGTTTAATTGAACAGAAGGTCCATGGAATGTCATGGATGAACCTGTACTGTTTTAATAATAGTTCTTAGGATTTTAATTTTTGTTATGCATTTTTGTATCCTGTGTAATTTATTTTAATTTCTGGGTGTATAATTATTTAATTTTAATTCTGTATGTAGTTTGTAATAGTCCCAGTAGTGGGAATAGTAAAAGATTTAAATTTTCTGCACTTTAAAATTAATTAGTAATTAGGTTCAATTGGATAAAAATTAATTAAAATTAACAGTGATTTTAGTTAATTAGGGTTTGTATGTAATTAAATTAGGTTTTTTTTAGAAATCATATGTGAATGTGTGTTTGATTTGATTTTGTTATGTTTTTATGTTTTTTTTTAGCCCCAAGTCTACGTTTAGGTCTAACCCACAAAATAAATAAGTTTAAAAAATGATTTAGGTTTTTTTAAATAATTAAAATCAACTTAGGCCCATTAGGTTAATTAGATTTTAGGCCCGCTTAGTTATTAAAATTGTTTAGACTTAGCTCAACCCATTTAATTGCATTTCTTTTAGATATAGGCTCACATTTAATTTAAAATAAAACCAGATTAAGACTTAGGCCCACTAATTTAATTTCTTCTTTAAAATTGAATAGACTTAAGCCCATATCTTAGAAAGACTAAAAAATAGATTTAGGCTCATTAATTAATAAAATGTAGGCCCACTTTTATTCTATTTCACTTGTAAATAAAATGTAGATTTAGCTAACGTATTTAATAAAATTAACATAGTTTAGGCTTAAGGACAACACGATCTTGAGTGCATTTTTTACTTGTAATTTTATTGACTTGTTGCCTTTTTGGGTAGATGGATGTTAATTAGGGTTTAATAAAATTGTATGTAATTAGAGGATGAAATAATCATTTATAAAATTATTCTAAATGAACACGAGACTAAGAAAAGTTAGTATTCCGTATCTAAAATCTCCTAGTTGTGGTGCTAATTTTCTTTTAGAGAATCGAGTACCACCAATCAAATTATCCCAATTATTACCCTGGGTGGCGACTCCTCATCTCCATGCCATGTCTTTGTGATAGTGGTTAGTGTGTTCTCTAAGGCCTTGAGCCTAAACAGTGTCGTGGTTGCTAAAATCTTGGACGCGCGCTAAACCTCACCGTCTACAACATGCTCTCAAGAAAAGACAAACCATCACATTTGGTCTATAAAATAGGAACCACATTTGACATGCCCATAATGATGCCTTGGTGGCAAACACTTACATCAACAATTATCTGGTAAAGAGATTACTAATTAATAATGGAAGTGCCATCAACGCATTGTCTTGGAATGCCTATAAAGCAATGGGAGGCTTAGTCATTAACTTGAAGGCTGTTCAGAATCCTATTACAAGTTTTTATGGAGGAACCATACAATTAATATGAATGGTAAAGTTAAGTCTGGAATTCGGAGAACGAGATACTGAAGATACAAAAGTCATGAAAGCCTAGTTAAATGTAGTAGACCTCCCACTAGTATACAAAAACATCATAGGATGACCAGTACTATATAAAACTGATGCAGTCATAAGTATTCAACACCTGACCATGAAGATTCCTATTGAAGGTAGAGTTATAATCATTCATGGAGATCAACACATGGATAAGCAATGCTACTAAATGGTAGTCAAGCCTTAGACAGAAGCATTCCCCCTAAAATCCTAAAGAGTAAAGAAATAAGGAGCTGACCTAGAGCCAGTCGACCAGGTTCAAACATTATAGATCACTGATGGGAAAATGGCAAGGATCGGCAACGAACTTGTCAATGAAACTAAGCAGGGGATAAGCAAGGTCCTCATTAAACACTCAAAAGACTTCACATCTCAAGCATTTAAAATTATCGAGGTAGACCCTTAGATTGCCTCACACCCCTAAACATCAAACCAGGGGCAAAGTCAATTGTCTAAAAGAAGAGGACCTTCGCATACGAGAGGCAGAAGATAATTGTTGAAGAAATAAAAAAATTATTAGAAGTAGGGTTTATCAAAGAAGTCACTCACCCGGAATGGGTAGCCAATAAGGTGCTGGTAAAGAAGTCCAATGGGAAATATAGAAAGTGTATAGATTACACTAACCTTAATAGAGCATACCCTAAGGATAGCTACCCACTACCAACAATAGACTAACTTGCAGACTCTACCACTGGTCATAGTATGTATAACTTCATGGACGCAACACAGGGGTATCACAAGATACTAATAAAGGAAGAGGACTAAGAGAAAACATTTATCATTATGCACAAAGGTCTCTACTATTACAAAGTAATGCCTTTTGGGCTAAAAAATGCCAAAGCAACATATTAAAGGATGATGAACCATGTACTCCGAGATCAAATAAAAAAGAATGTGGAAGTATATATAGGTGAAATCATTATCAAAAGTAAGAATGTGGAGCATCATTCTGCTAACCTTAATCAAATCCTCTAATTACTGATCCAGCACCAGATCAAGCCAAACCTAGAGAAGTGTGTCTTCAGGGTAAAGGCAAGCAACTTCGTAGGATTCATGATATCACACTGGGCAATCAAGGCTAACCCCAAAAAGATAGAGGCCATTCTTAATATGAAAACTCCAAGAACAATTAATGAATTGCAAAAGCTAAATGGCAGGTTAACAGCCTTAGGGCGTTTCATCTCTTGCTCAGCTAAATGATGCCTACCATTATTATGAGCTTTAAAAAATTCCAATAAATTTATTTGAATTGAAGACTGTTAGGTAGCCTTTGAAGATATTAAAAAATTCATATCCTCACCACCTTTGATCAACAGACCAATCGTTGGGGAAACACTGTACTTATACCTTTCTATTAGCCAAGAGTTAATAGCTACAATACTAGTAAGGGAGGAAGGAAGCTAGCAAATCCTACTATACTACATCAGGAAGGAACTTTGAGGATCAGAGACTCAATATCCAGCACTAGATAAGTTAGCCATGGCCATTGTCCACACATCTCAAAAGCTGAGGCACTATTTCCAAGCTCATCCCATTATTGTAAGATCTAACTTCCTCTTGAGGAAAATCTTACAAAGGCCTAAAACATCTGGCATATTAGTTCAATGGTCAATATTGCTTAGAGAATTTAACATCGAGTACGAACCAAGGTAGCAAGTGAAAGCTCAGGCCTTAACAGACTTTGTGCAGGAAACGACACCAGATGACCTTACTCCTTTCGACAGACCAGAATGGCGGCTCTATATAGATGGGACATCATCCACCCATGGTTCCAGCATAGGGATTATTCTTAAAGGGCCACACAAATTCTTCATCAAATATGCCATCTGGATAGAATATGATGCCACTAATAATACAGTAGAATATGAAGCACTCATCACAGGGCTGAAGTTAGCTGCAGAAGTCAAAGCCAAGCACCTCATGATATGCTTTGACTCCCAACTGGTGGTGAACTAAGTCAAAAGGACATTCCAAAAAAAGAATCGTGCATTACTAGATATGTTGAAAAAGTAAAACAGCTCTTAAAGAAGCTTGAGCAAGAGGGAGGATAGTGGGAAATCACCCAAATCCCTAGTAATGAAAACATGAAGGTGGACCTATTAGCCAAATCAACAACTAAGGACAATCAGACATTCAGGGAACTTGAGCTCATTAAAGCTTTGAGAAAACCTAGCACCGAAGATCAAAGATCATGGACGTAAGAGAAGCCCCATAATGGATGGAACCGATCATTCAATATCTGAAGAACGGGATAACTCTAGAAGATAAACTAAAAGCTCAAAAATTAAAGATAAAAGTTGCACACTACTCTATTCACCATGTAGAACTCTATAGAAGATCTCTCACATCCATGGTCTAAGTGCGTATCTCCAAAAGAAGGGAACTATGTACTCAGGGAAATTCATGAAGGAATTTATGGAGCATATGAATCTCATCATTTGTTAACCAGAAAAGCATTGCTGCAAGGACACTACTAGCCTACCATGTTTCGAGATGCTTAGAAACTGACTCAAGAATGCCATGAATATTAGTAGTTTGCTCACCTCAGCCATAAGTTTTCCTACCCTTAACATCCAATAGGGAGCCATTGGCCTTTCGCCATATGGGGGATGGACATTCTAGTCCCTTCCCCACCTCAACATCCCAAAAGAAATTTTTGATTGTGGCCATAGATCATTTCACTAAATGGATAGAAGTGGAAGTTATACAAACCATCACGGAAGCTTGAATTCAACACTTCTTTTGGAAAGAAATAATATATAAGTTTGGAATCTCGTATACCCTGATTATAGATAATAAAAAGTAGTTCGATAATAAGAAATTTAGAAATTTTTTTTCTGACCTCAAAATAAAGCTTCGATTTACATTAGTAGCTCACCTACAAACAAATAGACAAATAAAGGTCACCAATAGAACCATCATGTAATGGTTAAAGAAGAGGCTCGATAAAAAGCAGGGAAACTAGGTCAAAAAACTCAACAACTTTGTCTGGGCTTATAGAACTACACCCAGAACCTCCACGGGGAAGACACCGTTCAGATTGACCTATAAGATGGATATAGTGATACCCATCAAAATTGGGTCACTAAATTATAATGTTAGCGAGGAATTAGACTAGGAGGCCAATAGCATCAATACTCGAATATGCCTAGATCTATTAAAAGAAAGAAGAGAATGGGCATCCACTGTAGCAGAGGCACACAACCAGAAGATAGTTCAATATCATCACCGACATATCCGACCAAGACAGTACAAGATAGGAGACTGGTTGCTTAAAAGGATAGAAATCGACAAACAAAATTGTGGTACAGGAAAACTTGGAACTAAATAGAAAGGCCCCTATAAGATCACAGAATAAACATTTAAAGGGGCATTTAAAATTAGAGACAGACAAAGGAAAGAATTACAATGATATTATAACTCAAATTGTCTTTGAAAATATTACTAGTAGATGTACTTGAAATATTATCAAATAAAGTATTTTCATTCAGTGATGAGAAAGATTATATTATAAAGTCCACACTACAATAAAAAAAATTTTAGTCTAATAACTGAGCATCAGAAAGCTCAGATAATAAGACACTCGGTAAAAGAGACTCGGACACCGAGGGGGAGCAGCACTGACAGCACTAACAGACGCAGGAGGCTTAGAAGATGATTCCCTAATTGATTTTGTAGCTTTCTTCACATGAAGGGAAGAGGTCTTGCTTTGGGCATCCTCTTCAGAAGTAATCCTAGTCAGGTCAGCAAGTGTTATTTTGTCCAAGTCTGTTAAGTCCAAATTCGGATTCTGCGAAAGTAAGACCCTTTGACACTCAGACCTATAAGCCTTGAGAAACCATTCTACTATGTTTTAGTAGGTCCTTTTGTCATCTCCTTGAGATTTCTCAGCCTCACCCAGCTTCCTCTCTAGGTTGGCGATCTACGAGTCTTATTCTTTGATCTTCATAGTCAATTGAGCTTGACTATGCTCCAGGTCAGCCACTTTCTTCTGGATCACCTTTACCTTAGACCTCTCCTCTGTATGTTTAGTTTGGTAGTGTTCCAGCATTGCCTTTGCCTTATCCAACTTCTTTTTGAAGTTGGTCGCTATGGTCCCTACCTTTGTCTCCTTCAGGCTATAATGGCTCTTCAGAAAGAAGTAATTGTCCTTCACCAATAGCAAAGCCTGAGTCATTTGAGAAAAAAAACTAACGTCATTTCCTTGAAACCCAAATCATAAAAGATCAAATAATAGTGAACATTTACCTCTAGTGAATGTCTAATCATGGAACTATACAACTCCTCCGTCCAGCGCTGCATGTCAGCTGGCAGCCCTAAGGACTCTATATATTTATCTCTAACCTAAGGTGTTTGAGAGACTTAGAGATTTCATCTTGTTTAGAATCCAGGCCCTCATATTTGGACACCTGTAGAGCTTCAGATGAAGGATGAATATTTCCTTATTAAGTTCCTCAGCATCTAAGTCTCTATCTAGGATTTGTCTTTTCCACCCCCTTTCCTTATCAGTTTGGGAGGACCTTGCTATAGATTTCCCCTTTAAACTGACAACAACTTCTTGAGGGACTACTGATGCTACATGCTCGACTGATAGAGAGGATATCTAAGCATCTTCTTATGCCTCTGGCTCATCAACTACAAGCTGAATCCTATCCACAAATGCAAAAAAGTTAGTCATCTATAAAAAAAATGAAAATATAGAGGTCAGAGAGATACCTTTCGAAGGTTAAAAATACTAGTGGGCCGAACTCAATTAGGGCAGACTCTCCACAGGTATCTTCAGGATAAATCTTCCATAGACCGGGCATCAGCTAGGCCTTAAAGATGAAGTTTCAATACCATCTTTGTATCTTAGTCGGATAACCTTGGAGGATGATTCACCCTATGGCACTTATCCAACCACATCTACCAAACATCCATAAAGTTCAAAGGATGCTCGACAATAAAGAATTTATGTCTCCACTTCTTATGTAAGTCGGGGAGTTTCACAAAAAGACTATGGTTAAGGATAGCCAATAAAAAGAACATAAACTCCCTTTTTTTTTCTTATTCAAGCTATAAAGGTATCACAGGACATCTAGGTTTGACTCTCTACCCTTTTTATGCATCAACTATATGAACCCAGTAAGAATTCAGTAGCTATTTGGGTGGATTTGCCCAGGAGCTTTGTCATACCTATTCAAGAACTCCTTTACAAAGGGGTCTAGAGGGAACTTTAAACCCCCTTCTAATTGGCCAAAATACATAACTAGCCTATTAAAATTTAGCATAACAGTGTGAGCTCTAAATCTTCTATCTACAGTATGCAAAATGAAGTTAGTAGGAATACTAAAATGCCTTTAATACCATCCTAGCAAGTCCTCATCTATCCTAGAGACAAAAAGATCGGAACTAACTTGTTCCTTTAGTGCCATAGATTTTATCTAATAAATGAAAAAAGGGGATGAAAAAAGAAAATTTCACCTGAATGTAGAACTCAAGCTTTATTACAAAAAAGCGTGATTATAGGATATAAAAGGAGGAAGAAGCAAGAAAGATAGCAAAAAGCAAAAAATGCAACAAAATAAGAAATCTAGTGTACTTATAGGGCAACATAAGGGCTTGAAATCACCATCAATACCCTTATTAATGTTCTAGTCAGTCCCACATGATCGAGGGTATTTGGGAAGTAGAAAAGACCCATTAATCTAGTAGTCATCATTATGGCAGTCAAAACGTCTCCTTTTTTTAAACACGAATAGATTTAAAAAAGGTATTGAAATGATATAACGTTTATCAACTCCATGCAAATCACTTCCAATTTTCCTTTCACTCTGAGTATCTAAAGCTCTAGTATCAATGTCTAGTATCTAGAAATTGGCACCTCAAGTTGGTTCTATAGTACTGAGGTTTGGCACTCGAGCCACTCTTTTAATGCACCAAGACTATACGACACTTGGTCCATGCTTCTAATACACCAAAAATAAGTCCAATATCTGGAAACTGGCACCCTCAGGTCACTTCTATAGTACTGAGGTTAGAAACTTAGGCTATGCTTTTAATGCACTGAGAATCAAAACTCTAGTAACGACTAGTTCTGTCACCTTATCTTAATGCTGGCGGGTTAATCCCTTACATACCCCTTTTTTATTACAGGTTTTATATGTTCATGACTAGTTGGCACTTCCACCATATTCTGATCTTAAGACTCGGTACCGAACATTGAATCCCCTTGTGGCTGAGGTTGGCCACCTTAGCTCGCCCTTTTTTTTTATTATATGACATGATTTATGCAAGTTTCTATCTTGTTAGAATAACGTCTGAGTCTACCTTATGGATCCGGAAGCATCAGACATAAATATCTAAATATATTTTTTGAGGGGGGGGGGGGACTTTTGATACCCCATATAAATATTCTTGTTTAAACAAGGTTTTTATTTTGTTGTACAGTGTCACTTGGCTAAAAAAGAAATTAAAGCTAAATAAGAAAAGAATCCCAATCAAGAGACTCTCAGATAAGAAGAAATACTCTCTTAGTTGGTATAGGATTTCCATCAAAGAGGAATCCTATTCCTCTCAGGTTTAAGCATCACTATCCCTATAAATAGGACCTTATATCCCTTATTCTCATTCATTCTGTTCTCTTATATTCTCATTGTTCTCTTTCTTTCTCTAGAGTCTCTCTCTATATATTCTAACTTAAGCATCAAAAGGTTTGTGGGGATCCTCCCTACCTCTCACCTTGTCATTTATTGATCACTTGCAGGATATCAACTTAAGAGTTTTGGAAAATAAGTTATCACTTACTGTTCCTAAATAACAATAGTCCAATTGCATTTTTGAAGACTCATTCAATTGGTAACTCGCCTCAAGATCATTAAAAGAAAGGTTTAGATGAAGCAAAAATTGATGCTCTGAAGATGTTTAGGAATTTTTCCTGTCAATTTATTTCTTGAAATATCTAAGTACTGAAGACCTTTTAGAGAAGCCAATGCTTATGGAATGGATCCTTCAAATGAATTATCATGCATGTCAAGATATTCTAGGCTCAAGTAATTTCCAACAGTGGTAAGAACTTCACTTAAAAGATTATTAATAGAGACATCTAATTTTGTTAAGCTAGTTGCTCCCCTACCTTTGGAGTTAAGTTACCAGTAAATGAGTTCTATGATAAGTCTAATTCTCGTGATAAAGAAGGAAGGGTTAGAATTTGATTAGGGATAGCTCCTCTAAGTTTATTCATTTAAATGGCTAAGATATACAAGTTTTTCAAGTTTCCAAAACTTTATGGAATTGTTCCTTCAAGATTATTTTTTTATAAATATAGTTCAGACAATCTAGTGAGGTTAGCTAAGAATCTGACCTGACAATCTGTTTCAAGTCAAATCAAAACTTTTAATTGCTGAAACTTTTCAAAAATAATCAAGAATAACACTTGTGAAAAGGTTATAGTGCATGAGCAATCCAGTCAAGTTGATGAGATTCTGAAACCCTGCAGAAATTGTCCCTGTGATTTGATTTTCTCCAAAATAAAATAGATTTGAGTTCAGTTTTTACAAATTGGCCATAGAATTGGGTAGAACTCCTTCAAGATTATTTTTACCAAAATCCAAGATTTTGAGCTTAGTACAGTTTATTAAAGAAGTAATAAAAGCCAAGTCATTACTAGAGTTACTTTACAAATTGGCCACATAATTGGGTAGAACTCCTCCAAATTTTTTTTTACTAAAATCCAAGATTTTGAGCTTAGTATAGTTTATCAAAGAAGTAATAAAAGCCAAGTCATTACTAGAGTTACTTCCTAAGTTATTTTCATGAAATCCTATCCTCTATGAATTTTTTACATTTCCTAAAGTGACTGGAACTTGCCCAACAAAGTTGTTGAAGCCAAGATCAATGATTTCTAGTTGTGTGGCATTGAATAATGTTTTTGGAATGGATCCTTCAATTTTTTTTTGCTTTCACAAGCATATGAGTTCGTCAAGTAATATAGAAGAAGTAAAAGACAATCCTGCAAGGATTGAATATCTATCTAACTATTAATTCTATTTTTAACTTATTTAAGAATCAAATATTCAGTGAGTTATAATTGCTAATTTTTAATAGCTAAAATGAAATTAGAGAATAAAATCAATTAATTTATATTTTAACAAGCAATAATGAGAATGATGTTAAGGATTGTATCACTATATTTTAATTAAGTTGATCATAAGAAATTTTTCTTTTTTACTATTACAATTTTTGAGATTTCAATGATAGCAATTAATAATTTTCAAGTAAAAATTACTTAATTTATTTCTATCAATTGAAAAGACTTCAGCTATTTCTCATTAAATTAAAATCTAATCAAGTTTAGTAAATAAATCATGAAGCATAATTTATTTCTATCAACTGAAAAGACTTCAATTAATTCTCATTAAATTAAAATCTAATCAAGTTTAGTAAATAAATCATGAAGCACATCCAATTATAATTGAAATGAATTAAGCGATCTCTAGACTTAAATCAATCAACAATTTAATTCTATCAATTAAAAAGACTTCAACTAATTCTCATTAAATTAAATTCTAATCAAGTTTAGTAAATAAATCATGAAGCACATCCAATTAGAATTGAAATGAATTAAGCTATCTCTAAACTTAAATCAATCAACAAGCATTCATATTCATGTTAAGATTAATATTTCTCAATAATTAACCTTAATTAAAAATTAATTATGAATGCCAAATTATAAACAATTAAGCTTAATGAATACTTAATGCAATTTTAAAAAAACTAATAAGTGAGTTAATTTAAATTAAAATAAGTTCAACAATCCTCAATATAAATAAATTTAGCTAAACATAATATTCATCATGTTTTTAAATGCATAAAAGAAATACATTAAAGAATTAAGAGGAATAATAAAGAAAAGAAAGAAACTCTTTTTTTTTTTTTTTTAGTTTTTGCTCTTCTCCATAAATTATCCTTTAGCAATTTTGCTCAACTCCCATGTTCTACTACCCAAAAATTTGTTACTTATTTCCTTCTATATATCTTCTCTCCTTCTTCTTGTCTATTCATTTTCTTCATATGTCTTCATCATTGCTTATTCTTTTTTTTTTTTTTTATATTCTCTCCTATGATTGTTTGTTTCCTTCCATAATTATTATATTTTATATCCACTAAAGTATGTCTCCTTTGCTTCATGCCTTCTGCCTCTCTCTCGTATGTTTTTTTTTTATAAATTCCTACCTTTCTTCTTTTCTCTTATTTTATTCTTTAATAAATTTTTACATTATCCTACCACTTGAGTGTGTTTTTTTTTCTAGGATATATCATATCCTCTCCATATCATTATGTCTCACCCATATCACTAATTAAAAATTTAATTAAAACCAACAATCCAATGTAGCCACATCATAAAAGAAATTCTCATCACCTCTTTATTTAAATAATCATAAGGCTTCTTCTTTCTTATTTGAGGCAATGTCCATTATGTTCATTATTGGTCCCATAAAACTGACTGTCCCCAGTAGTTGAACCATAGACAACTTATTAGCAAGGCCTTGGACAAAGTAAGAAGATACATGTTGTAAAGATAAGCTAAAGAATAAACCATTATATCAAAACAAGTCACATGCCTTAGCACAAGCAATTAAAAGTTGAACAAGCTTCACCCCATAAGCACTTCCATATTCTCTATGACTTTCACCTTCCTCAGCATTGTAACTAATGCTTCTTTTATAACTAACTAAAAATTATAAAAATAAATGATAACTCTGAATCATATTCTAGCAATAAAAGATGCTTAATGTTATAAAAACAACAATAGGGATTAACCCATCAGTATTATAAATGACCTTATGGGACTAGCCATCGCTAGAGTTTTAATGCTTAGTGCATTAGAAGTGCGGCCCAAGTGCCTAACCTTAGTACAATTGAAATAACCTGAGGGTGCTAGCTTCAGTCACTGGACTTAGATTCTTAATGCATTAGAAGTGTGGCCTGAGTGCCAAACCTTTATACTATTAAAGTGACTCGAGGGTGCTAACTTTAGTCACCGGACTTAAATTTTTTGGTGCATTAGAAGTGCAACCCAAGTGTCGAACCTCAGTACTATTAAAGTGACCTGAGGGTAATAAAGATGTTGCTCGATTAATGAACTTTAATAACTCTATTGATGGTAGCTACCTTATTAGAATATGATTGGCGTTGAGTCTAAACATTATTAATGGTGATGTTTGATTTTTTTTAGCATTGTGGTTTATAGTATTTTCATAAAAGGAAGGATATTGTGATCGTGGTAGTGAGTTTGAGCCCTCTTAATCTGAGCTCTATAATATAGGATAGTAATTTAATGAAGAATTTAAAATGATAAAATGTGGGCTTTGAAGGACCAAAATTTGGGCTTGCCTAATCCAAGTCATAAGATAAGTCTTATAGTTCAAGTGAAAGGTTAATATTGCCCCTTTTCTTAAATAGAAGAGACTATATGATGTTAGCTAGGATGTATTGGAATTGCACTTTAATTTATCCAGCTATGTGGTGGATGTACTTTACTCTATTCTTGAATTTTCCTTTGTTAAATTTTCCTTGAAATTTCCATTAAAAAAAAAATCTGCTCTCACTTTTGTTCATCTTTGAATTTTCCTGAGATATCTTATAATTTCAACAATGTGTAGCAAGTTCTTTATTGAATGCGAATCCCATGAAATTGCAAAATTTTCAAGGCTCTTGTCTGTATTGAACTTTGTCAAAGTGCATCATTTATCTCTTATAATAGACAAAAGAGAGAATGGGATCATCTTAATCAATCTCAATTGATTGTCAGTTCTTGATGCATTAAAAAATGTATCAATGTAATTAATGTATAGATAATGATCATGTATTGGATGAGCTATAGTTATTCTATGAAAATAAAATGTGAAATAAATATTAAACAATAAATAATTGAGAAAGAAGACTTATCTTTTGTTGACCTCTTGTCCCTCCTTTTGAAGTAACAAATATTTACATTCATTTATATTTGTGCAATTATTATTGATCATTATGAAGAGAGCCAAGGATTCTTTTGTTTTTTCTTTTTTTAATGTCCAGAAACATCTATCTTTACTGAGTATCCAAGTGTCAATTTGATGCCATACAAGTGTGCCATCTGAGTTTGCATATCTCCAGTAGGATCCTTAATGTTTGGTTTAATATGTTTTGAGTGCCAATCCTCGAACTCCTTGTAATGCTTGGCTTTGATATGGTTCACATAGTCGTAACAAAGCTTCTTCAAGGCTTTTGGTATCATCTAAGGGCACAACTTAAAATAGGCTTTAAAGCCTATGAAGTCAGTGTCCAATACTTGGTATTCATCTAAAATAAAATCATAATAATTCAGACCTAAGTGTCTAGAACTTGCTAATTAAGGATCAGGCCCTGACGTCCGATTAGCTTTAGGTTTCAAATGTTTAAATTTTTTATGCTCAATGTTTTATGCTGCCTAGATATCCAAGGCTATGATAATAGAGACTTAGATACTCATATGTTAGAGAGTTGATAGACTTTGGTGCTATGATTCTCAAAGCTCAATTTATGAAGTTAGTGTCAGATGAATGAATGGATGCTAACATGGAATCTCGACTTTGTAAAATGCTAAATGGAATCTTGACTTTGTAAAATCCTATGTAGTGCTCATCAAACAATCTTTTTTTTACTCTCGTATCCGACTATCACCAGGCCTTAGTGATTTGGAGCTTCGAAGATCGACACTTGAAACTTGTTTATGTTCTAGTTACTCAGATGTTCGCTACTTTAGAAATAAACCTGTGATATTGGTATTTGGAGGCTTTGGCACTTGGTAGGATGGTTACTCAGTGCTCGGAGCACAGCTTTTGACCCAAGGGTCATTCTAGTCATGACTCTTGAAAGGAATCGATTATGCTATTTAGACATCAAATGCTAAGTAAAGTAATTTCAAAAATTTACACAATATAACCCTTAATCTCATGAGGAATTCCAAATCATAGGATCCAATTTACATTTAACATATAACTAACATTCAAGGCAATACAAACATAAGTAATCAACAATGTAGGAATTCTATGTTTCAAGAAAAATTACAATCTCCCAAGTTTGAAGTAGACCACAAGTATTCTACTAAAATGATTTAACCTCCTTTGATTAAACTTCAAGTCTCCTAAGTGTGAGACCTCTAGCTTAAAACACCAATCTTTTACAAATCTCCTTCTTATCTTGAATAATAAGTAGCAAGAGTTCTCTCTTAATTGACCTCTCAAGCTTGCACTTACTTAATCCTTACAAGAGCTTTTAGTTTTGTATATTTTTTTTCTTTTTCTTTTCTTGTGAGTCTCCCCATGTTTTCTCTTTACCAAGTTTCCATGAATATCTACTTTTTTTACTTTTATATATACTTAGTTAGAGATTAAATTAGAGATTGATGACATCACCCATATGCCACTTATTATGATTAATTAATAACTAAATAAGTCACTAATATCCAAATATAGAAGGTGTATAGATTACAACTCTTATAAATTCTCTACATCACTATTGACTTATGTATGTCAATTAATATATATATATATATATATATATATTGACCCAAAACTCATTCTATCAAACAAGTGGACTTAAATAAGGTAAATGGACTTTATCTATTACTTGGTTTAATTTTTAGTCCAAACTCTTTTGGGCCTAGGTCCACAACACTTAGGCCATTAATCTAAGTAAATAAGAAACAATATATACCCATTATTAATTTAATATCTCATATTAATTAATGATAAATTAATAATAAAACCTTTTATTGAAATTAGATTTCATAATATGCTAGAATCATTACTTTAAGCAAAAATCCAATTTCATTAATCTTAATTAATTGATTAAACTCTTTAATTAATAATTGGATTAATATAAATAGAGATTTCGTAAAAACCTTTGAGGTGTGACTTATTAAGTTTATGTTTAATTGGTAATGAGAAGATAATATCAACACTTTATATTATTTAAAACTCCTTTCAAGTCTAAATATGAAAATCTCAATTATTCACATTTGGTTCTCATAAGTTATGAGTGACCTCTAGCATCGATATCATAACTACCCAATTAGTTATAAGTGTATTCATTAATTCACATGAACCCTTTGGTCATAATTACTGTGCACTAAAATTCCTTCATTAAAAGATCCTAATATAGCCTATAGTCAAGGATAAGTCAAACTCTAATAGCTATATCATATTACCTTATCTCAAGTTCTATCTCTTGATAAAATATAACAAATACTAGAAATGCTTTTTAGCACTAAAACTCTTTCAGATTGTTATGTTTGTCCTTGCCAGAAACTCTTTCATAAAAAAAAGACTTAGATAGCATAAGATCTTAACCCAGTTCACTCCAAGTAATGAATCCTTTCTTGGTCAAATACTCATCCTTACATTTAACTGACTAGAGCCACCACATGGCATATATCTATGTAAGCAGTAACAAACTCTAACCACTCAAATGTGGATTACTATGTCACCTCAAGTCAAAGGACTATATGTACCATTATAACCTAGATTATGATCATTGACAATAAGTGAATATCCATACGATCACATATCTAGTGTCACTATTCGATCCATCCATCACATGAGTATTTACATGTCTATTTTGATATCTCATATTAAGTAGCATGAGATTCACTACCTCTTACTACTAGTATCACATACTAATAAAGAAAATAGACAAAGGTGATAGTCTAATTAATATTATCCAAATATTAATTATACGACTATGACCATTTTATAGCATGTGTACTAAATAAGTTTGTAACTTATATTATCACCTGTTGATAATAAATTTACTTAACATAATGATAAAGGGTAAATACTCAAATAAATAAACACTTTATTTAAATGAATATTATATTTCCATTTGGGATAATTTACAATGTCATTATACATTATTAGAATGGCATTAGGGCACATCTATGCTAACAACTCCAACATGATTATCTAGGTGTCTAATCATTGAACAGATAAAGGAATAATAGTAGTTATGCATTTGATTGCCTTTATAGTAAACTGCTCTTGTTATAACTTTGGGTGAATATGGAGTTGAATCCTTAAAAATCTTATTTTTTACTGGCTTAGGATACATTGATTCTTGAGCCTTGTTGCTCGAGAATACCATTTGGATAGGCTATGTTTGTTGCATATAATTCATGTTTGTTATGTCTTCCTTTCATGCTTCACATTGAACAATTGATCCATACATTTGCATATTAATCTGCATGTGTAGATATACATGTTAAAAGTAAAGAAGCTCTATGCTCAATGCTTAAAGCTAGGTGGTCTATTAAGCGGATTGTATACATGATTTTTTTTCAAGGAAACATTTTGTCCCAAAACTGATAAGATTTCACTTTCAAAAAGTCTGGTCATTTTATTAATTATTAAAGGCATCCTGCTCATTAGTTTGCCATGCTTAAGGCTTTAAAATCAGTACTAGAATATGGCACCACTATGGATGAATAGGATTTAGAAATATTTATTTACTTTTCCATGATCCAAATTTCAAAATCCTTGTATCCCTTGATTTCTCTTCAAAATTTAAGGCTTTAGTTCTTACTTGGTGCCACTTGATAGAGGTTCCCTATCTTGGACTTTAGCTCTGGAGATTATGAATGTTGCTACCTTTGGTGCTTGCTCAGTCATTTGGATTTTTTGAAATTAGGATTTTTCCCCTGCATGAAGATGCTGGCCAAATTTATTTGCATCAGGAGAAAAAATCCCATGCATGTTTATTCATATAGATGCTGACCCACCATTATCTGAATAGATAAATCCAGTCTTCACTGAGTTGATTTTATTCCCTATGAAGGACATCAATCCATCTCTCTTTCTTCAAACTCTTTAAATTTCAAAGTTGTCTCTCTCTTTTTTCTTTTCTCTTTTTGCCTAGAGAGCTAATAGTGAATAATGAACAAAAGCTTAACAACTTTATAATCATGCTATTTCATATCGACATACTCGACTGTCCGTGGCCCTTCAATGAAGATTAGCTCAAATATAATTTAAATGATTTTGTACAATGATCATTACTTTTACATAAAGAAATCATATCTCGTGGTAACATTGACCAAGTAACTTTTTTATTTCCCAACTTTCCCTGTTGCTTATGGACTATGAAATCTTGTCAATTGAATTTTATGAATGTGTCCATTCTAGAAGGAGCCAAGCATATATATACTCATTGGGCTCATTAATTCTCCATTTACTCTTCTTATAAAAGAGTAAAAGTCATTTACCATCCTATACTAGTTGAATGAAGTAAGGACAGGTTATGCTTTTAAAATTTCTTTAATTATATTTTGTCAAGAATTTGATACTATTTGATGCTGATAAGGCAATCTTCATTTAAGAAGCAGTGACTATAGTGAGTAGGTTAATCTCCAAAGCTATTTGTTATGATAGGGTTAAATTTTTAGCAAGGTTCCAATAAGTAAGGATAATTCAAAATTGAATTTGATTATGCCTAGCTCTTGATCCTCTTATTTTGAAACTAACAAGAAAAAGTTAAGTTTTCCCATAGACGACGCCACTTAATAACTTTAAATCTGTTGGTTTGTAAAATTCCCACATCGGGAATTTGAGGAAAAAAAGGAAACTTTAGTTATAAATAGACTCCTCCCTCCTTTGGTTAAAATGGGTCAATCACCACTTGTATTTGATGTACCATTGAAATCTATCAGTAACACTAGTAGAGAATTTATAGAAAATTTTCTTGGGTATTCTTAAGCTTTTAGGTGTAAGTGAGAGTGAAATATTTTTGCAGTGTGGTTGTAATAATTTTTCATATAGTGAATATTTTCCTCTTGGTTGTCCCTTGACAACGCCCATGGTTTTCTCTATTTGGGAGTTTTCCATGTTAAATTATTATATATTTCTCGCTTTTTATTTTTTAAGTTTTTTTGTTCAAATTTTGATCTAAAAGGGTAAATGTACTTCTTGGATTATAAAAGGTCCATTTTCTCTAACAATTGGTACAAGAGCCGATGGTTCAATAAGAGATGAGCTTGAAGGTGGCATAGGAATTTCTTTAAAATTCTTAGTATGCTCTATAGTTGTAGCTTTGTCTGATCTTCCATATAAAAAAAAATTAGAAATTGTTGTGATCCAATTGGAGGTCCTTTGTATTATATTTATAAAGTGTGGTATTGAGTAAGTAAGTACAACTAAGAAAGTTTTTTCACAAAGGCTATAATCGCCTAAGGAAGTTAGGACTTAAATGATACCATTTGTGTCCCTCCAATCTCTCCTAAAAACTTTCTTAGTGTATTTTGTAGACACAATTGTTCACTCATTAATAACGAGTGAGGTCATTTATAGCAAAAAGTATTGTTCAAGTATATGGAGGTACTGTGCATTGTTAAGTAAAAATGCACTTGAGTTTAAGGTGGAGAAATTTGATGAGTGTGTCAATATTGACCTGTGGCGAGATGAAGTTAATGATAATCAATCTGGTTTACATAAGAATTTAAAGGTGTGGGCAATCTTTGGCACCTAAAGAAAAATTACTGATGGAGTGGGGTTCAGCAAATTGCTCCAAAATCAATAAATGAAGATGTTGACATTGTCACCAACAGTGGGTCTTCTTTCTCCATAAAAGATTGGATTATCCTTTTGGAATGTTATTAATCTCCAAATTTTGCTATGGAAGAGTATGTGTTACTATTAGTGGGTCCACAAGTTTACACATGGGCATTAGTTAATAGTTAATGTAAGGTGTGTAGTGGAATTGATGTCGATGGCTAATGAACTTCTTAGAAAGTCAACATTGGAAGTTGCACTATAACTTATTAGCAATTTTTCGACATGAATTAACCAAGGTAAAAATTCTTAAAGTTGGTGAATTCCAAATGTGTATACTCTTATAGTGGAGTATAACAATTCTTATTTTTTTTAGAATTATGACTGACATAGCTGATGGTGAGGTAGCTGTTGTTTTTTATTTTTAATTATAGGGAAGATATATGAGAGAACTGTTTGAAATTTTCCAAGGTAGAGATTTTTTGTTTTGTAAAATTCCCACATAAAAAATTTAAGAAAAAAAATGGAGACTTTAGTTATAAATAGACTCCTCCCCCTTTAGGTTAAAATGGGTCAATCGCCACTTGTATTTAGTGTACTTTTGAAAGTTATTAGCTATACTAGTAGAGAATTTATGGAAAATTTTCTTAGGTATACTTAAGCTTTTGGGTGTGAATGAAAGTTAAATATTTTTGTAGTGTGATCATAATAATTTCCACATAATGAATATTTTTCTCTTGGTTGTCTCTTGGTAATGCCCGTGGTTCTTCTCCATTTAGGATATTTTCATGTTAAATTATTATTTTTTTCTCTCTTTTTATTTTTAAAGTTTTTTATGTTCAAGTTGTGATCTAAAGTGGTAAAAGGATTTGTTAGATTGTAAGGGGTCCATTTTTTCTAACAAAATCATATCTCTTATTGTGGAACCTTCATCAACAAAGAAGCTGGGTGAATAGGCGGGGTGATGTAGGCGTAGAAGAGCAAGTCCTTTGTTTAGGCCCTAAAATAGGCAATTTTATATTTTTGCTATTTTAGGATTTGATTTTCCTATTTTGTTAGGGTTTGTTTTAGGGTTTACTATTTAAACCCTTTGTTTTTCATTGTTGGACATGAGTTTTTAATAATAATTGAATTCTTTTCTAATTTTCAAAATTTTTATGAAAATTTTTATGCCTATAGCCTAGTTTGGTTATAGAAGATTGATAATTGGTAGTCGTGTGCAATTTAACAATTATTGATTATTACTATTCCATCCTTCCACTATGTTAGTTTGGTATTAGAGTTGTGCTCCTTGGATAGGATGTCTCGTAGAAGACAACAACAACAACTACAATAGCAACGTGTAGAAGAGGTGTATGAACGTGATGATTTACATTGCTTAGAGCAGTGGTTCAATCAATGAATGGAACAGATGGATCAACAAATTAACACCTTTATAGAATAACTCACAACAAGGATGGGAGGGTTATTAGTTAATCAAAATAGGGAGTGGCTGAATCAAGATCAGAGATGGATCCCTAATATTGATGATCAGAGGAATCCTTTTATTGAAGGAAAGGATGACGAAGATGATGATGGTGATGGTTATTATGATGTACCTCATAGACGTTATAGATAGTATATGGAGGTTGATGACAGGCGACAATGGGAAGGAGGTATACAGATTAAAATCCTAGAATTTTATGGTACCGTATAGCCCGAAGAATTCCTTGATTGGTTAGCCACAATATAGGAGGTATTGGATTTTAAAGGGGTGCTAGAAAATCATCGAGTACCATTGGTGGCAACGAGGTTCCGAGACAGGGTGATGGCTTGGTGGCAGTAAACTAAGTAAACCTAAGTCAAGTTGGGGAAGTCAAAAATTATGACTTGGGAGAAGATGAAAAAATAGTTGCTTGCCACATTCCTGCCTTATAATTATCAGCGTTTAATGTACTAGAGGCTGTAGAATCTAAGGCAAGGAATCCATTCAGTTGATAATTATGCAACTGAATTTTATCAATTGATTACTCAGAATGAAGTGCATGAGATAGATGACCAATTGGTGGCTAGATATATTGGGGGCCTAAGGGAACAAATTAAGGAGATAGTCAATATGTTTGAATCCTATATTTGTTCCTGCTTGCTAATTTAGATGAGCAATATGACAAAGAAGAGGACACAAACATGATGGGAGACCCGATATTTGATACAGAAGCCATGGATAAGGAGGTCATGACTGGTGATATAGGGATTGCAATGGTCGTGCAGAGATCCTACCTAACGCCTAGAGTTGTTGATGATGATTAGCCGTGAAACAATATCTTCTAATCTACCTACACTATCAAAGAAAAGGTATGTAGATTTATGATCGATGGGGGTAGTTGTGAGAATATAATCTCAGTAGAGGCAGTTCATAAATTAGGAATTGCAACTGTCAAGTATCCTAAGCCATATAAATTGGCATGGTTAAAAAAAGGAGGTGAGGTAATAGTGTCAAAATGTGCTTTAGTTTCTTTCTCTATCAGGGAAAAGTATAAGGATGACATTTGGTGTGATGTGATAGCCATGGATGTATGTCATTTATTGTTGGGGCGACCGTGGTAGTTGGATAGAGATATGATTCATAATGAGAAGACTAACACTTACAGCTTTATGTTTGAGGGAACAAAAATAGTGTTGGTCCCTAATAATGATTGTGAACAGCCTCGGTGCAAGGGAAAAGTAAGGGTTGCGTTAGCTTATTAACTCTATCCAATTTGACAGAGTAGTGCCAAAAGCTAAAGTTTTTTATGTCCTATTCGGGAAGATGGTAGACAAAGAGGTGGTGATCCCTAATGTAGTTTTGCCACTTTTGGAAGAGTTTAATGATGTGTTTCTAAAAGAACTACCTGAAGGGTTACCTCCCATGAGGGATATCCAATATCAAATTGACCTTGAACCAGGTGCAGCTTTGCCAAATTGACCACATTATCAGATTAGCCCTAGTGAGCACGAAGAATTAAGGAGGCAAGTGGAAGAGTTGCTAACCAAAGGGCATATCCATGAGAGCTTGAGTACTTATGTTGTACTAGCCCTTCTAACACCAAAGAAGGATGGTTCTTGGCAGATGTGCATAGACAGTCGGGCCATTAACAAAATAACTATTAAGTATCATTTTTCTATTCTTAAACTGGATAACTTACTTGATCAACTTAATGGGGCCACGATTTTTACTAAACTAGATTTGAAGAGTGGTTATCATCAAATTTGGATTCGAGTAGAAGATGAATGGAAAACAACCTTCAAGACAAAAGAGGGGATGTATGAATGGTTAGTGATGTCGTTTGGGCTATCGAATGCACTAAGCACTTTTATGTGTGCTATGAATAAGCTTTTGAGGCCTTTCATAGGCAAGTGTGTTATTGTGTACTTTGATGATATTCTAATTTATCGTGCTAACCTAGTTGAGCATTTACAGTAGTTTTGAGAGGTCCTCAGTGTGCTACGTAAAGAGAAGTTCTATGCTGCAATTAAGAAGTGTGCATTTTTTTACTCATAAGGGTTGGATTTCGTGATTCAAAAACACAGCGGAATTAAAACTTTTAATCATAAACCCTAACCCAGATCCAAGTAATTCGATTAATTGATTTAAAACTAAGGTTTCTAAATCTTACCACAAACACAGAAGAGGTAAGATTTCTAGAAGGCAAAGAGGAGGTTCACTCCGGTGACACTTTACCTTGAGCTTTTGATTTTAATAGTTTGGATCAAGACGTCTCTAAAAGAATCTGTCCTCCACAAGTGTCCACATAAATAGCCCTTGATTAAAATAAAAATTTTGTATGTTGGCACTTCTCTTGATTTCTCAAAAATCAAGAACAAAACACTATGTGTTTTAGTTTTTCTAAAAGGAGAAAAACAAATTACAAGTGGTGGCTAATGATTGAGTTAGTGAAACCCTAAAGAATATAACATATTTATAGACCTCTAAATTAGGGTTTCACTTACCAAAATAACTTTTTGGTAATTTCTCAATTATTATTTTTCTAAATTTATTTAAAATTAAATTAGAAATAATATTCTATTTATTTAAGATACCTTTACCTTAAATAAATAAACTATTTATTTATTTCACAGAGCATATTTGGGCTTCACAAACCCATATTTGTTTCTGGGCCTGTTCTAAGTGTGTGACCCTGTAGGGTCACATGATGTTGGTAGTGGGCCTTAAATCTCTATTTAGGCCTACAAGTCATAAGTGGCCTTTAGCAAGACAATATGACTACCCAAGTCATATGAAGTCAATAATTCGACATAACCTAATTTATAATAAATATTGTAATCCCTTTGTCACATGATATCTTGATTGAATATAAGGCATAGTTTCTATCATCCTTATATAATTCAATCATATTATTTCTTGACTCTAAGTAGACTGAGAATGATAACTCTTTATCAATTCACTTTAGCATGGTCATGCATTTTCCTTAGTCTATCTTATCAAGGGGCCCATAGATATCTTACTCAGATTAAATGAGGGACAAATTCCTTCTCAATCACTCACATTCCTCACATAACTCATTTCATATCCAACAATAATCTATTTAATCATCATGTTAATACAATGTTAGATTGTGTCAAAATATATAATAATTATATAGAAATCCATGGTGATTTCAAGGTCAAAAGACTAAATCAATATTATTATGATGAGAATTACTTATGACAATTATCTATGTAGTATTCTCATGATGGGTCAATCCAGTACATTATTTCCCAAATAAGTACCTATGAGTTGAATTAATATCTCATATTCATTATCAGTAAAACATAATTATCAATCAACATCATACTAGCCATAACGTATTGTTATGACTAGGGATAATTTGAATAGAACTCATTTTTAATCTAAGATTTTTATTATCAAGTCACATACTTGATGACCTTAGTGAGAATTGACTATTCAAGTAATTATCAGAACACAAAATGATAATGAAAAATGCCTCTTTATTAAATAAAATGATAAAGTCAAAATATAGCCATACATGATTGACCTAGTGCATATCACTAACAATAAGGTGTTGTTTCTTGGCTATGTTGTGTCGGGTCAAGGGCTGCAAGTAGATGAAACAAAGGTTGAGGCAGTGAAACATTGGCCAACACCTACATCTATTATCGAGGTAAAGAGTTTCCATGGATTGGCTTTATTTTATAGGCATTTTATTCTTCATTTTAGCAGCATTATGGCGCATATTACTGATTACATGAGGCAAATTGGGAAGTTTGTATGGACTAATGAGGCAGAAAAGGTATTTGATTTGATTAAAATATGCCTTATAATAGTTCCTATTCTAGTGTTACCCAATTTTCATCAACCTTTTAAGTTGCATTTTGATGCTTCGAAGGTGAGAATTGGGGTTGTTCTAAGTCAAAGTAGCATACTAGTGGCATATTTCAGTGAGAAGTTATCAGGGGCCAAAATGCACTATAGTACTTATGATGTCGATTTTTATGCTGTTGTGCAAACTATTAAACATTGGCGTCATTATTTATTTTAAAGAGAGTTTATTTTGTATAAAGATCATGAGGCATTGAAGCATTTACATCAATAAGACAAAGTTTCTGCTAGGCATGCACATTGGATTGCTTATCTTTAAAAATTTACTTTTGTTATGAGACATAAGTCAGGGATTACTAATAGGGTTAGCTAATGCATTGAGCAGATGAAAGATCTTGTTAACCCAAATGTCCATTGAGGTATTTGGTTTTGAATCTTTTACAGAATTATTTGAGACTGATCCATACTTTTCTGCTATTTTAGCTAAGATTAAAGCAGGTGAAAGGACAGATTTCCTATTGCATAGTGGATTTCTGTTTAAAGGCAACCAACTCTATGTCCCAGATTGTAGCTTGCATTTGAAGATAATTCAAGAATTGCATGGTGAAGGGCATATAGGTCGAGACAGAATTGTGTAATTGGTGTAGACTTATTATTTTTTGCCTATTATTCGTAAAGAAGTTTAAAGGCTTGTACAGAGATGTTGAATCTGTCAAGTTTCTAAAGGCACAACATCTAGTGCAGGTCTTTACATGTCGTTGCCAGTTCTATCACAACCTTGGGTGGAGCTTAGCATGAATTTTATGCTAGGATTACCACACACAGAGCGAGGTAATCATTCTATTTTTATGGTAGTTGATCAGTTCTCCAAGGTGGTGCATTTTATACCCTGTAAAAAAATGACAGATGTTGTTCAATTATTCTTTAAGGAAATATATAGGTTGCATGGCTTGCCCATATCTATAGTTTTGAACTGTGATACCAAGTTCCTTAGTCATTTTTGGAGAAGTTTATGGAAAATGGTGAACACGCAGTTGAATTTTAGTAATGCCTATCATCCATAAACAGATGGGCAAACTGAGGTAGTGAATCGATCTTTGGGTAACTTGTTGAGATGCCTTGTGGGTGACCATGTGAAGGGTTGGGATCAAAAACTATGCGAAGTGGAGTTTGCTCATAATCATGCAATCAACTAGAGTACTGGATTTAGTCCATTTACAGTAGTGTTTTCAGTTCTGCCAAGAGGACCTTTGGATTTAATTCATTTTCCAACTATGACAAGAGTTCACAACAAGGTAGAGAATTTTGTTACTAGATTGCACGAAGCTGATCAGGCTGTCCATGATAACCTAGTGCATGCTGCCTCCAAATATAAGCAACCTATTGACAAAAGGAGGCGACATGTTAAGTTCTATGTGGGGGATTATGTGTAGGCTATTTTTACAAAGGAAAGGTTTCCTACAGGTAAATACAATAAGTTGTCCGCCAAGAAGATTGGGCTAGTTGAGATTGTTGAGAATATCAATTCTAATGGCTACCGCTCGAAGTTACCTAGCCACATTCGAACTGTGAATGTCTTTAAAGTTAAGCACTTGATTCCTTTTGCAAGTGATTCATTAAATGAGCCATATTCGAGGGTGAATTTTGTCCACCCTTGGCAAAATGATGCAGGCATAGAAGAGCAAGCCCTTTAATTTATGGAAAATTTTGACAATTTACGGTAAAGACATTTTCATAATTTTTTACAAGTTTCAAGTATCGGATTTGGGTAATTCAAAAGCCTATTTCATATGGAAACGGGCCAATGATTCAAAGTCACTAGCTTTGCATGTGAAGTCCATCACTTTTCAAGCAAATTCCTTTATTTAGGCCCTCAAATGGGCAATTTTGTGTTTTTGCTATTTTAGGATTTGATTTTCCTATTTCATTAGGGTTTGTTTTAGGGTTTACTATTTAAACTCTTTGTTTTCATTGTTGGATGGGAGTCTTTGATAATAATTGAATTCTTTTCTGATTTCCAAAATTTATATGAAAATTTTGATGCCTATAGCCTAATGTGGCCGTAAAAGATTGATAATTGGTAGTCATGCGTGATTCAACAATTGTCGATTGTTGCTACTCCATCCTTCCGCTACATCACGGGGTTTCCCCATAAACACTCTGAACCTTAAGTCAGTGTTCGTAGGTGGAGAAAAATAATAGTAAAGCGAATAAATAGAATAGAATAGAGTACAAAAGATGATTGATTGTATGATGAGATGATGAAATGATGTCTTGATGTATAATGTAATGTTATGTGGAGATGATAAATGAATGACCTGAGATATATTTATAGAAAAATGTATTGTTCAAACCCTTTATTCCTTAGTCTTGTAGGATTGTCTTGATTAAGAGAGAAGTACACTTCCTCTATAGAGTAATCCTTTTAATTGAAAATGATGTAACTTTCTTTCTATTCGAGGATTTAGTTTCCTTTGTCTTGAAGGGTAAGAATTCTTATTAAAATATGAATATGAATACATAGTATCAATAAACACCATAAACATAAACATAAAAATAGAAATAACTAAATTTTAATAAAAATTATAAAAAAAAAAACATCATAAACATACATAAACCAACCTAAAAAAGTACTACACTTAACATATAATCACCCATCTAAAACCAAGGATATGACTCTCTGGTGCCGACTGCTGCATGTCATTCCAGGCCAGTTGCAAAAGGGGACAGAGTCATTCCACGAGTCAAAAACCCTAGCGGATCATTAGTTATCCCTTCTTTAAACTTAAGCAAAGCAACTCGATCAGTGTCATTCCTGAGGCGTCAGCTTGCAACCACAGGAAGCTGACAGAGTAAAAAAAAAAGACAAAAGAAACAGAAAAAGGCTTCATTAGCAGCAACGCTCTTGCAGATTGCAGCAAGAAAGTTTATATTGGCAAAAGTTTTTATTTATAATATATTTTTGCTGGTACTAAACAAAATAAATAAAATAAAAAGTCTCACATAGTTAATTATAATATACATCACTGCACATTTTTTAATGATTAGAGTAATGCAATTCAAATTGAGTTACACTTGTCAAATATTGTCGGTATAATGTTAAACTAAATATGTGCTTTCATGGTGTATATAAATATAATATATAAAACAAGTCTGCTTCTGCTATTAGTTTTGGACTACCATAAGGATTTTTCTTCTACCATGAAATTTCCTTAGATTATATATTCTCCACCAAACTTATAAAGTAGTAATTTCATGTGGAAATCTGACTTCCATTGGAGACACATATCCTTTTCTTGAATTGATAAACTTCTAAAGTATATATATATATATATATATATATATATATATATATATATATATATAGTCGATGATAGAATAAGTCATTGTTTCCTGATTAAAAAAAGGTTATCACTTCAAGTTTCAATGTTTTTCTGATCACACAGTTGTCTTCCAAGTGAAAGATTTAACATTTTAGTAAAATTTTAATGTAAATTCATTTAGATAGATTTCTATAATCTTTTCTTAATTAAAGAACGGTTGAATTAATTGGACAATGAAAATGAATTAGTAGGAACTTCCTAGGAATTGCTTCTCATGACAGATAATTTAAATAAATGCCTGATGGCTTGTCCAAGATGTTACAGTATTTAATTTATTGCATTTTAACCAACGATTCAATGACAATAATCTTTTTATAAGCATAAAATTTATTAATAATAATATAAAAAATTTATATAATAATTTATATAAATATATAAAATTGAGCACTATAAGTGATATGGTAAATTTTGAAGCCTAACTTGTTAAAATTTCAACAAGCATTAAACTCTCGATTTTTTTCCTTTCTATCTCTATTTATTTCTCCCGCTCTATTGATGACCGGAAAACAGAAGGGTTGATTTGAACACACATTAAAATTTGAGAACAGAAGAGTTATACAAATTAGCCCTTCATTAATGCATTTTATTTAGCATTCATTTATTAGGAAACTTTATCACTTTTTTTCCTTTATAACTTAAATTCATATTTAAATGTCATCTAACACATATTTATATAACCTACCATCAAAAATGTTATTTTGATATAATTGTCATATAACTTTACAAATTTATTGATACACTTATCTTTTTGAATTTTTTTCATTGTCTCAAAAATGTTATTTTGATATTAATATATTTTATTTTGTGTTTATTTATTTGCAAATTTTATCTCTTTATTTTCATATCCCTTAATTTCACATTGAAATGCATATTATAAATATTGGCGTACTAATATGTAAAATTTAAGAATTATTGTGCAAAACTCAAGAAGGGGAAAATTAAGAAGAAAAATAAGAGAAAGATAGGAAGAAAATGGTGAGGATAGTGATTATGAAGATTCGGTAGAAGCAAATGAAAGTGAGCCTGAAGTAGGTAAAATGATTTATCAGAAATCATTTTTCAATACTTAAAAATAAGAAAAATTTACTTAAAATGTTCACTTTTTCTTATTTCATATTTCATTTTTGTCTTTCGTTTTTATTTTTTTATTTTGTCCTTTTTTTATTTTTATTTTATCCTTATTTTGTTTCTTCTCTTTTTTTTTTAATTGTTATTTTCTCCTTATTTTTTATCTTCTCTCATTTTTTTCTCCTTTTCTTTTTTTCTTTTTTTCTCATTTTTTACCTTCTATCCTTTTTTTTACTTTCTCTCGTTTTTTATTTTTATTTTCTCATTATTTTTTTTTGTCTTGTCTCCTTCTTTTCTCATTTCTCTTTTTTTTTTCTCGTTTTTTTTCTCTCATGCTTTTTTTTTCCCCTTAAACTTGGATCAATATACAAGGTCATATAGATTAATTATCATTTTTTTTTATTTTTTAGATTAATTATCATATAGATTTTGTATTAATATATCAAGTCCATTATAAAAAAATTACTTGTAAAAAATATAAATTAGGTCCATTACAAAAAGATAATTTGAATATTAAAAAATTTTGATGTCACAAAAGATGATATTTTTCAATAATTTTCTAATATTGCAGTCAAATATCAGAAAATATTTTCTGTAAACAAACATATCCTAAACATTAAAATGGCTTTATAAAGAGATATTTTGTCAGAAATTTGTGAGATTGGTAACTAATTTTATATAATTTACTAAATTTATGCAATACTTGCAGAAATTTTTCGAACTATAATCTATTTTGTATTATATAATATTGAAATAAATTTTTAGTAGGTTGTTTTTCAAAATATAAAACATAAAACACTACTGTAGATTAGAATTACTATTTTACAAAAAAAAATTCTTCAATTGCGTGGGCATTTGCCTAGTGCCAACTAAACTCAAGTCAATAGGCTTTTTTTAAACGAAAATAAATAATAAATAAAACATAGGCAAACTCATACTAAATGAAAAACTTGGAAAAAATACAATGATCAGTACAAAATAACAACCAAAAAACTGATACTACAACACTGATGGTGCTAAACAAATAACCATGATGAAAAGAGAGAGGTAAAGAGGTACTATAACCAAAGCACTTGCTCGACTAAAAAAAATTAAAAAAGATCCACTATGGTTCATCAGCCATAAATAAAAATTTTTGACAAAAAAAAAAAAAAAACAGACAGGATCAGAGCTCAAAGGTGAGCTTTACAACACATTTTTTTAGCCAACTGATCCGCAATAGAGTTACGTCAGGCGGAGTGTAAACAAAGCGAATAGGAGGAACAAAGTTCATAATAGTTTGGATTGTGCTTACAAAACCATTCAGAATCCAGGGAGGTTCCCAATAGATTGCTGATTTTGAGTCAGATTCTATCATAATTCCAACAATGTTCCATAACAGCAACAATAGTGTTAAACACATCTTCTTAGTCATTGAAAAGGGGAAAAAAATGTGGAAGTCCTTGAAATTACCAATTACCCTTCTATTGATCAAGCAAAATCTCTAAACAAATAGAGAATTGAGATTTTACAGAGATTATTAGAATGTACCAAGCTGGACCGGAACATAAACAAATAGAATTAAATACAGACTACGATTAGAACTTTGCTTCTACATTGTCTCTTGATCATTTCTATGCTGTTAAAAAGGCCACAAGAAGAGCTTTGTCAGACTTTTATAAAGGAAAACTGCCCAATAAGAACTGCACCTTTCCACTGGATTTTTTTTAGTCCTCTTTCTTCAACGAATTGAAGCACATATTGACTGTTGATTTGGGAACTGCCTATTTCTCCTCCTCTTTGTTACAACGATAAATCCTTCACCATCAACATTTTTCTTTTTATTTACATCTATTGTTTTAGACTCTTCATCATCACCAGACTGAGTAACAGGCATTGTTTTTTGTTCATCATCACCAGAATCTATTGGAAAAATTAATAGAGTTGACGTAGCGGAATAATTTTCACAGAGACAAAATAAAAAATTAATGTAGAAATAATCAAACAAATAAATAAATGGAGGCGGTTAAACCGGCCAATGAGTGAGTAAAATAGATGGTAAAATCTGCCCTATAAATAATAAAAATAATAAAATTGGCACCAATATTTTAACATGGTTCACCCTTAATTTTTGGACTATGTCTACAGGACAAAAACAGAATAATTCTTCCATTATGAAATAGTAGTTACAAGAGAGTTTTTTCTATATCAACACTAAAGACATACAATAAAAGAGTTCTCACCAAAATAGTGGTACTCAAAATGTTTTTCAAACACTTTAAAAATAATTACCTCACTATTTTGTTACTCACCCTTTGAGGAAAATTTTTTTTTTCAAACCCTTAAAACTCTTTCATACTCATCAAAACAATAATTGCTTTTGCCAAACACACACTTCCCAAAGCCTTTTCTCTCACTCGTTACTTATTCTATATATATCAATTGCTTGCTCTCCATCCATGCCTTTTTATAGGCATTAGCATGTAAGAAAAAAAATATATATATAAACACACTTTTCAAACTTTTGTTAATTCTGTCAGCATCGAATTCGATGCTGACTTTTTTTTTTAAATTGTGTGTTTGACTCCACTATGAGAGACCACATTAATTCTCCCCCTCCCGACTATGTCGAGGTCATCACCATTTTGGCAGCTAATCGATAGAATTTAAACTTCTCCTTTGGTAGTGTTTTCTTTAACATGTCTGATCCATTTTCATTAATATAGATCTTCTCAAGCTGCAATAGCTTCTTCTCCAATACACCCCGTATCCAATGATATCTCACATTAATGTGCTTTGATTTTGAATGAAAGGAGGAATTCTTACTAAGGTGGATAACACTCTAACTATCATAAAATAGCTCACATTTGTCTTGCTGAAAACCAAATTCATTTAAAAACTTCTTCATCCATAGCAACTCTTTGCAAGCTTTAGTTACTGCAATAAATTCCGCTTCAGTAGTAGATAAAGCAACACATTTTTATAATTTTGACTGTCATGCCACAGCTCCCCCTGCAAATATAATCAGGTAACCAGACGTTGACTTTCTTAAGTCAACATCACCTGCCATTTCTGCATTTGTGTATCTAGCTAACACAGGTTTAGTGTCTCCAAAACATAAGCATATTTTGGACATTCCATAAAAATATCTGAAAATCCATTTTACTATAGCCTAATGTTCCTTTCCAGGATTTGAAAGGAACCGACTCACAACTCCAACCGAGTGTGCAATATATGGCTGTGTACATACCATGGCATAAATCAAACTACCAACTACTGAAGTATATGGAACTCTATCGATCTCTTCCTTCTCCTTATCAATGGAAGGACTTTGTTGAGAAGTCAATCTAAAGTGATTAGTAAAAGGATAACTAACTGCTTTAGCATTGTACATGTTGAACCTCTTATGTATCTTTTTAATGTACTTATCTTGTGAAAACCATAGTTTCTTGATGCCTCTATCTCTGATAATCTTCATGCCAAGAATCTGTGTTGCTGGTCCCAAGTCTTTCATAGCAAAAGACTTACTCATCTGCTTCTTTAAGTTTTTGATTCTGGAAACATTCCGACCAACTATCAACATGTCACCCATATAAAGCAACAACACAATAAAGTCATTATCACAGAATTTCATAACAAATACACAATGGTCTGAAGTGGTCTTTTTATAGCCTTGCTTCCCCATAATAGACTCAAACTTCTTATACTATTGTCTTAGTGCCTGTTTTAAGTCGTACAACCTTTTCTTCAATCTGCAAACATAGTCCTCTTTTTCCTTTTCTTTAAAACCCTATGGTTGCTCCATAAATATTTCCTCTTCCAAATCACCATGAAGGAAGACAGTTTTAACATCCATTTGCTTAATCTCCATATCAAAACTTGTTGCTAAACCTAGCACAGTACGAATGGATGTCATTTTTGTGACTGGAGAAAAAATCTCATCAAAGTCTATGCCCTTTCTTTGGTTGAACCTTTTTACAACTAGTCTAGCTTTGAATCGTGGCTGAGGACTATGTTCTTCATGTTTGATCCTAAACACCCACTTATTCTTCTGTAACATCCCAAGTTTTTAAATAATTTTAAACTGCATCGGGATATGCAGTGTTAATAATTTTAATATATATTTCTGGTTATTTAATTAGTTTATTATTTATTAAAGTCATTTTTAATTATTTTAAGTTTCTTATGTAAAATTTTCCTGAGAATTTTATTTTCGAGAAAATTAAAATCTAAATAAATAATTATTAATTATTTTGGACGGTTTTATGAATTTGTATGAGTCCATGCACGATTTTAATTGTCGTATTAATATACGTACATATACATGTATATATACACATTTAAATAAGTAGGGTTTATTTTTAATTAAATTTATATTATATAGTTTTAATAAATAATGTGTGTTATATATATGTATATGTATATAGATATTATTATTTATATATGTGGTGTATATTACTTTGAATATAATATTCATATATTATAATAATATAAATTAAAGTTATATATATATATATATTTACAAAAATCAAAAGTTCCTCAAATTTACGGTTGTGCCACCCAATCTCCTCCTTTATGCCCAACGCCCTCCTACCATTTCCGGCCACTGTAACTCCCGTTTCTTATCGTCGGTGTGCTCTCAGCCATCCTCCTCCTTCCCAAGCTCCCTCTGCCGCCTTCTCTTTCCTTTTCCAGTGTCGTTTGGTCGATTTTCTTCCTAGAAATCGAAAATCACCCTTATCGTCGATCAACATGATTCAGGCCATCGTTTCGAGTGCCACCAGTCTCTATCTCTTCCTTAAGCTTTGGTGAGTTCATTTATAAGCTTGGTTTCACTTGATTTGGTCTAGATTTTCCTAGGTTTCCAATTTTTAATTTTGGCATATATGTGTTCTTGATTTTTTTTTGAGCTTCAATTTTAATGATTCAAGCTTACTTCCTTCACAAATATTGATCCTAGTAGCTTAATCTTCATGCTGTAATTTTTTTGGAATTTTTGGGAATTATTTTGATTTTTGTGAATTTTTTTATTATTTTATTAATATTTTCTAATTTTCGTAAATTAATTAAATAAATTATGAAATTGTGATTTATGGTGTTTATAGCTGTTAAAATAAATTTTATAAAATTATTTTTAATTTTTATGATTTTTGTATAATTATTATGATTTATTTAGTTTATGTGATTTTTAGAAAATTAGGTTAATTATGTATTTTGTTAAAATTAATTGGTTAATTGAGTATAATTATTGATTTTATTGAATTATATGTTGAGAAATTAATTTTTGAGTAATTATATTATTTTTAGTGAATTTTTGTGTAATTATAGTGAATTATGTGAAATTATATATAACTAGGGGTATTTTGGTAATTTGGCAATAAATTAGCTAAAAATTTAGTTTAATTGGTTTTAATAATTATTTGAGGTATAAAAATGATTTTTTACAAAATTTTTTTATCATTTTTAACTAATTAAAACTATTTTTCGTAAATTATTTTCAAATTATATATAATATACTATTTTTGTAAATAAATGAGTTTGTATTGATTTTTAATACGTTTTAGGGCTAATTGTGTAATTTGGAGTTATAAAATATATTTCGGTTAATGTTTATGAATTTATCAAGAATTATGGATTTTTAATAATATTTTATTAAAATTAGGGTTTTTATGTATTTGTCGGTAAAATAATTATTTTTAGCGTTTAAATATCTAATTTGCTATATTTTGATTATAAAAGGGCATTTTCGGTATTTCTAGAATTTTCATGTATTCTGTGTTTATCTCGTGAATTGTTAACCTCGGTCGGTGGAATTATAGTTTGGGAGTCCGACCGAGGGGTTATGAGACTGTTTTTACTCGAAGTATGTTTATTTGCAGGATCGGCTCTACTTTTTGAGTAAAGAGATGTCCATTTTACAGGGGAGGTTCTGCCGAATTTTCGATAGAATTCTCGTAAAACGTGATATTCGATCGAATTCCTATTCTGATTTTGTTTCCAGTATTCTTAGATCAAGTCTCTAGAATTACGTTAGATTTATTCTGATTTCGTATTGTCGTTTGTTTATTTAGTTGCGCCGAGACAGAAGCCTAGTGGACTAGGCTCGTTGAACCTGTCTCGTGGAGCGCACAATTGTGAGTTGTTATTCTATATATACTTGTATTAGGATTGCATGTTTTAGAAATGTATGTTTTATTTGTATGATATATGCATAAATGATTTAATAATTGCTTTGGTAAATTTTAGGTATATTTTAGTATATTTTTGGTATATTTTAAATTAAATGCATGTTTTATTATGAAATTATACCTAAAATATTTTTAAGTATATTTATAGTTTATTTTATAATTAAATTGAATTTATTCGACGTATATATACTCAAAATATACTTAGTTTATGTTTGGTATATTTCTAGTATATATATGGTTTATATTGTTATTTTAATTTATGTCATGCATCAGTTATTTTATGAATGTATGAATTTATTTTTAAAATGAAGGATATCAATAGAACATGCTACCTAGTGGGCAGCACTAGGACCAAGTATGTCACGACCCAAAACAGGGGCCATGACCGGCGCTAGGGAACGGGAATTCTTTCGAATCCGGAACCCGTAGCAAGCCTAAAAAAAAATAAAAAATAAATCATGCAATAACAATAACCATATAATGTATATATGCAGCGGAAAATAAAATCATAAATATTACAATATCATCCATAACAACTGGATATAATTCAAAACTCATCACATCGCATATATAATCTCATAAATGTATAATCTTTATACAAATCCAGTTTTAACATAATACATCTCTTTAAAATAAAGTACATAAAATCCAATACTTTAATTTACAACTACTGCAGTGTCTAGATAAAATAAATAAGACTCAAGTAGACAATTTACATAAAGAAGCCGGGGCGGAAGAAATCCGGCGTATCGACCTGCTACTGAGGTCTGAGGAAGTTGACTCTCCTGAAAAATAGTCAACGGAGGGGAGTCAGACCTCACTGAGTGAATTACTATAGTATATATACATACACTCTAAGTGATAATGCAAACAGTCAACAGTATATGAGTAATATGTATATATACAGGCAAGTTCATACAGATGCAGAAAAATCATTTTATATATTTTGTCTGAAAATCAACTTTTATGAAGGATCACATAGAACCCTAGAATATCGCAACCTCAGAAAAATAGTGTTAAACAACACTCTAGCCATACAGGCTCACTAATTCCAAATATATCCACTTAATCCATATGGACAGTAGACTGGCCCCGAGACACTAAGTCAACCGAGCTCCAGCAGTCTGACTGCCAGTGTGATTGGCCCCGAGACACTTGGTCAACCGAGCTCCAGCAATCACACCCACAAACCACATCTCACACATCCAATAATCATAATCAAATCGATATCCACAAATAGTCAGTAATAAAGCCTAAATACTATAGGCGTACCGGTACGTACTCGGTCCTAGTGCTGCCCACTAGGTAGCACGTTCTATTGATATCCTTCAGTAATAAATAATAAAACATTCATTCACAAATACATGATACATGAATTTAAATAAATCAACAATATAAACCATATATATACCGAAAATATACCAAACATAAACCAGGTATATTTTGAGTATATATACGTCAAATAAATTCAATCAAATCATGAATTAAACTAAAAATATATTTAAAAACATTTTAAATATATTTTATTAATAAAACATGTATGTAATTTATTATATACCAAAAATATACTTGAATATAAATCACATTATTTATGCATATTCAGTCAAAATAAAACATGCATTTTCTAAATCATGCATCCTAAGCATATGTATATAATATAGTAACTCACCTAATGCGCTCCACGAGACGGGTCCGACGGGCCTGGTCCACTAACCCTCGGTCTCGGCGCAACTAAACAAGAAATAATTAATCGACATCAGAATAACCCTAACAGAAATCCTAGAATTCAATCTAGAGTATTAAATACAGAATCGAAAATTAGGGTTCGACTGGATATCACGTTTTACGAGAATTCTACCGGAAATCCGGCAGAACCTCCCCTGTAAAACGGACATCTCTCTACTCAAAAGAGTAGAGCCGACCCTGCAAAGAAAATACACTTCAAAAATAAACACCACAATCAATCACAACCCCTCGGTCGGACTCCAGACTACAATCTGTCGACCGGGGTCCACAAACACAGAAAATATATTCAAATATACCAAAAATATCCTTAAATCATAAAAATACATTTCATACGTAGAAATTACATAATTAACCTTGAAACACTGTAAAAATCGATTAAAACTCATTTTATTAGAAAAACCGTATATTATATATATAATTGAAAATAATTCCCGGAAAATAGTTTTAATTAGTTAAAAATACCAAATATTTTGTAGAAATCATTTTTATACCTTAAATAAATATTAAAACCAATTAAATTACATTTTTAGACAATTTAGGGTAAAATTACCAAAATACCCCTATATATATATATATACCTAATTTACTTCAAAAATTCACTAAAAATCATACAATTATCCAAAATTAATTTTCTCAACATATTTATCAATAATATCAATAATTAAACTCAATTAACCAATTAAATTCAATTTAAAACACAATTAACTTAATTTTACAAAATCACCTAAACTTCAATAATTAAAAATAAATACTTAGAAATTCATAAAAATTCCAAATAAATTCCTATAATTCATTTCAACACCTAATTCAACCATAAACTCCAATTTCATAATTTAAATAATTAATTTCCGAAAATTAGAAAATAATATTAAAATATTCAAAAATACCCAAAAATCCAAACAATCTCCAAAAATTCTACAAAAATTCATACATGTAGATTAAGCTACTAGGAACAACATTTGTGAAGGAAGTTTCCATGAATCATCCAAATTGAAGCTCAAAAAAATCGAAAACCAAAAGTGGCCGAAATATTCAACTCAAAACCTAAGCAATTCTAGACCATTTTAGCTCAAACAAAAGCTAGAATAACACTCACCGGAGCTCAAGGAGAAGATAGAGACCGGCGGTGTCGAAAACGGTGGCCGGAGGAGGGAGAAACCACGGTGGCAAAAATGGTGGTCCGGCGGCACCCACGGGAGAAGAAAGAAGAAGAAGAAGAAAAAGAAAAAGAAAGAAAAGGAAAGAGAAAAGAAAAGAAAAAGAAAGAAAAAGGAAAAGAAAAAGAAAAAAAAAAGAAAAAAGAAAAAAAAATAAATTTTAATAATTTAATAATAAATAAAATAATCAAATAATAATAAATAAATAATAAAATATTAGGGTAATAATAAACCCTAATTAAATAAATATACACACACAAGCTTTATTTAATAATTTAAAAATATGTATGAGTTCATGCAAACCCGTAAATACATTTAAAATAATTAATAATACATTGTTTACGTGGAAATTTCCCCGAAAATGAAAGTCCCGGGAAAATTTTACGTAAAATACTGAAAATAATAGACAGTAATTAAAATAGGTTTAAAATACATATTAACTCATAAAAATATCATATAAAATACAAAAATCACTGACACTGCATATCCCGGTACAGTGTAAAAATATTTTTAAAATTACGGGATATTACAGTCTTCCCCCCTTACAAGAATTCGTCCCCGAATTCTAAAAACAAGATTACAGAATCAGGAAGGAAAGAGATACGAGTAAGAAGCTCGCATCTCAGCTTCAGTCTCCCACGTATGCTCTTCAACTCTGTCGCTACGCCACAAAACCTTGACCATCGGAATCTGCTTCGATCGCAACTGTCGAACTTGAAAATCAACGATCGCCACAGGTTCTTCCACAAACGTCAAATCTTCACTCACTTCCACACTGTCAGGTTGCAACACATGTGAAGGATCTGAGATATACTTCCTCAACATCGAGATATGAAATACTGGATGCACCTGCGACATACTCGGAGGCAAATCCAACCGATATGCAACAGTGCCAATTCTCTCCAGAATCTCAAACGGTCCAATATATCTCGGTGCTAACTTACCCTTCCTACCAAATCTCATCACACCCTTCATCGGAGATACTTTCAGAAAAACGAAATCTCCAACCTGAAACTCCACATCTCTGCGCCTAGGATCCGCATAACTCTTCTGTCTGCTAACTGCGGTCTCTAATCTCCGCTTGATCACGGCGACTTTCTCTGCAGCATCCTGAACCATCTCTGGTCCAGTCAAAGCTCTCTCACCGATCTCATCCCAACTCAACGGGGATCTACACTTCCTTCCATACAACGCCTCATACGGTGCCATGCCAATACTGCTATGGTAGCTGTTATTATATGCAAACTCCACAAGCGACAAATGATCATCCCAGCTACCTCCCAAATCCAAGACACACATCCTCAACATATCTTCCAGTGTCTGGATCGTCCTCTCAGACTGGCCATCTGTCTGAGGATGAAAAGCAGTACTGAAATCCAACCTAGTGCCCATCGCTTCCTGCAACTTCTGCCAAAAATGAGAAGTAAACACTGAACCTCTGTCTGACACAATGGACACAGGTACTCCATGAAGGCACACAATATGCTTCACGTACAACTTCGCCAATCTAGCTACAGAATATGTGGCTTTCACAGGTAAGAAATGTGCAGACTTCGTCAATCTGTCTACAATCACCCAGATGGAATCGTATCCATCCTTCGAACGAGGTAAACCGACTACAAAATCCATAGCTATCCTTTCCCACTTCCACTCGGGAATAGGAAGAGGCTGAAGCTTCCCAGAAGGCTTCTGATGTTCGGCTTTCACTTGCTGACACGTCAAGCACTTAGCAACATAATCAGCAACATCCTTCTTCAATCCATCCCACCAGTATAGATCTCTGATACTGTGGTACATCTTAGTAACACCAGGATGAACGCTGTAAGCTGTAGAATGTGCTTCCTCTAGGATCTCTGCTCTCAAATCATCCACATCAGGAACACACAATCTACCACTGATCCACAACACACCATCATCATCGAGTGTGAAATCAGTGAACTTCCCTGCTCTGACATTCTCTGCAAGCTCTTCCAGAATAGGATCTCGGCTCTGAGCTGCTTTAATCCTATCCCTTAGTACAGATCGTACTTTAAACTGAGCTAACAGTCCACCTGATCTACTGATCTTCATCATCAGACCTTGATCCACCATCAGATGCAATTCCTGGATCAATGGTCTCCTCTCCACACCGATGTGAGCAAGACTACCTGAGGACTTCCTACTCAAGGCATCTGCTACCACATTAGCTTTACCCGGATGGTAAAGAATCTCACAATCATAATCCTTCAACAGTTCCAACCATCTTCTCTGCCTCAGATTCAAATCTCGCTGCTGAAAAATGTACTTAAGGCTCTTGTGATCAGTAAATATCTCACAAGTCACCCCGTACAGATAATGTCTCCAAATCTTCAAAGCAAAGATCACTGCAGCCATCTCAAGATCATGTGTGGGATAGTTCTGCTCATGCTTCTTCAACTGCCTCGAAGCATAGGCTATCACCCTTCCATTCTGCATCAACACACAACCAAGACCAATTCTAGAGGCATCACAGTAAACTGTGAACTTATCCACACTATTAGGCAAAGCTAATACTGGCGCTGTGGTCAACTTCTCCTTCAACAACTGAAAACTATTCTCACAAGCTTCTGACCACTCAAATCTAACATTCTTCTGAGTCAAGCGAGTCATAGGGGCTGCAATCCTGGAAAAATCCTGCACAAACCGCCTATAATACCCGGCTAAACCCAGAAAACTCCGAATCTCAGTAACTGAAGTAGGTCTAGGCCACTCAGATACTGCCTCAACCTTCTGTGGATCAACCTGAATACCTTCTTTAGACACTACGTGTCCAAGAAAAGAAACACTCTCCATCCAGAAATCACACTTCGAGAATTTAGCATAAAGCTGATGATCTCTCAGTGTCTGTAGTACAATCCTCAAGTGATATACATGCTCTTCCATACTCCTTGAATATACCAGTATATCATCAATGAAGACTACTACAAACTGATCCACATACGGTCGGAATACTCTGTTCATCAGATCCATAAAAGCTGCTGGTGCATTAGTCAAACCAAAAGACATCACCAGAAATTCATAATGACCATAACGAGTGCGGAAAGCTGTCTTAGGAATATCAGCTTCACTGATCCGCAGCTGATGATAACCCGACCTCAAGTCAACCTTAGAAAAGAATTGTGCACCCTGGAGCTGATCAAACAAATCATCTATCCTCGGGAGAGGATACTTGTTCTTCACTGTCACCTTATTCAACTCTCTGTAGTCAATGCACAGTCTCAGGGTACCATCCTTCTTCTTCACAAACAAGACTGGTGCACCCCAAGGGGAAACACTAGGTCTGATAAAACCTTTATCCAACAACTCTTGCAATTGCTCCTTTAACTCTCTCAACTCTGCAGGAGCCATACGATAAGGTGGCATAGATATAGGAGTAGTACCTGGAACCACATCTATACAGAACTCAATCTCTCTATGAGGTGGTAAACCTGGCAACTCCTCGGGAAAAACATCAGGAAACTCACAAGCAACAGGAACATCTGTGAGTGACAACTTCTCCACTGACGTATCCCTAACCAATGCCAAAAACCCCTGACAACCTTTCCTCAACAACTTCCTAGCAGAAATAACAGAAATAAGATTCTGAGGTGCTGAACTCCTGTCACCAACAAACTTAAATTCTACTTCACCAGGAATTCTGAAAATCACCTCCTTATTCCTGCAATCAACCACGGCATAGTGCTGGGATAACCAATCCATTCCCAAAATAACATCAAACTCCATCACATCCAACAAAATCAAATCAGCGGGTAATTCTCTATCTCCCACGAGAACTGGACAACCAGAAAGAACAATATCGGCGTCCAAGGAATCACTCAGAGGAGTGGCAACAGACAAGGGAAAAGCCATCCTCGAAGCTTGCCAACAAGATTTAGAAGCAAAAATAGGAGAAACAAACGAATGCGTGGCACCCGGATCAAACAAAACCAAAGCATCCAGGTAACAAACAGAAAGAATACCTGCCACGACTGCATTAGATGCCTGAGCATCCTGCTGAGTCAGATGAAAAACTCTGGCCTGGCCTCGACCTCCCTGCTGACTGGTAGAAGCCTGGCCAACACCTCGGGTACCTCCTCTAGTACCTCTACCACGACTCTGCTGTGGAACAAACTGAGTAGAACTCTGATGCTGAGCTGGTGGTAACTGAAATGGCATAGGTGCAGCACTAGCAATCGACTGCTGTGGGAATCGCGGAATCTGCTGCTGCTGATATCCGGGGTAAGGACACGATCTGGCAAAATGTCCTGTCTGCCCGCATCTGAAGCATGTCAACGGTGTCAGATAACACGGTCCCTGATGGACTCTACCACAAGTCTGACAAACACTGGCCGCTGATCCAGAACTACGACCACTGCTGCTGCTCGAAGCACCTGATCCAAATCTGAATGATCTACGCTGACCTCCACGGCCATGTCTACTGCTCCGATGCACTCGCTGCTGCTGTCTCTGACTCTGCTGAGTCGAACCTCGCTGCTGACTACTCGAACCAACATGAAAACTCGAATATGGAGTAGCCTGCGATCCACTCGACTGAACTCCCAACTGGTAATAATCAGGCATCGCTCCCTGCCTAACTAACCTCAGCTCGATCTCCTTAGCTAGCTCAATCACAGACTCGAGAGTAAGACCTGCTGTGGGCATACCAGCAAAAGCTGAACCCAAACCAGTAACATAGGTAGTAACAGCGAAATATTGATCTCGCATCAGATCCTCAGCATATCTACCCAGACGAAGGAACTCTCGGGTATACTCCTCTACTGATCGATCTCCACGAGAAATGCTGGTCAATCGAAGACGATAGCTCAAACGAAGAGGCTCTGGACAAAATCTCCTCATGAATCGCTCTCGAAACTGAGCCCATGTCATCGTCATCATATAGGGCTGGATCATCTGAATAAACCAATCCAAGGCTGGTCCCTCGACAGACAACTCAACAATCATGATCCTCTGGTACTCGGTATGAGCAGTCCGAGTCCTAGTCTCAATCGCATGCAGAAAATCTAAAGGATCAGAAGTACCATCAAACGCAATCCTGCCAACTCTGGCATAGAACAAAGCTGCCTCAGGGTCAGACATACCCTGCTGATAGGCAGGCTGAACAGGCTGAACAACTGGAGGAACAGGAACATCAAACTCAGGCTCAACAGGCTCCTCGTCCTGTAACTCTCTCTGCCTACGGCGACCTGCCGCTCCTCGAGGTCTACCCCTGCCACGACCTCTACGTCTAACTGGCGGCTCAGGAGGTAAAACCTCGTCCTGAAAAGACTCATCATCCTCGGCCTCAATGACCGGTGGAGCGACACGCGCTCGCCTCCTCATTCTGAAAAGACAAACGGAAAGATTCAGACAAAACAGACAACGGAGGAATAACGCTGAAAACTACAGCAAGGAATACTCATCAAGACATACTCGAACCTAATACACTGCAGTAGTCCAACAGAAAACACAACTTTAAAATTAGGGCCAAAACTCACAAAACTAAGCCCTGACACAGAACTCCACTCTGATACGAACTTCGCTCTGATACCAACTTTGTCACGACCCAAAACAGGGGCCATGACCGGCGCTAGGGAACGGGAATTCTTTCGAATCCGGAACCCGTAGCAAGCCTAAAAAAAAATAAAAAATAAATCATGCAATAACAATAACCATATAATGTATATATGCAGCGGAAAATAAAATCATAAATATTACAATATCATCCATAACAACTGGATATAATTCAAAACTCATCACATCGCATATATAATCTCATAAATGTATAATCTTTATACAAATCCAGTTTTAACATAATACATCTCTTTAAAATAAAGTACATAAAATCCAATACTTTAATTTACAACTACTGCAGTGTCTAGATAAAATAAATAAGACTCAAGTAGACAATTTACATAAAGAAGCCGGGGCGGAAGAAATCCGGCGTATCGACCTGCTACTGAGGTCTGAGGAAGTTGACTCTCCTGAAAAATAGTCAACGGAGGGGAGTCAGACCTCACTGAGTGAATTACTATAGTATATATACATACACTCTAAGTGATAATGCAAACAGTCAACAGTATATGAGTAATATGTATATATACAGGCAAGTTCATACAGATGCAGAAAAATCATTTTATATATTTTGTCTGAAAATCAACTTTTATGAAGGATCACATAGAACCCTAGAATATCGCAACCTCAGAAAAATAGTGTTAAACAACACTCTAGCCATACAGGCTCACTAATTCCAAATATATCCACTTAATCCATATGGACAGTAGACTGGCCCCGAGACACTAAGTCAACCGAGCTCCAGCAGTCTGACTGCCAGTGTGATTGGCCCCGAGACACTTGGTCAACCGAGCTCCAGCAATCACACCCACAAACCACATCTCACACATCCAATAATCATAATCAAATCGATATCCACAAATAGTCAGTAATAAAGCCTAAATACTATAGGCGTACCGGTACGTACTCGGTCCTAGTGCTGCCCACTAGGTAGCACGTTCTATTGATATCCTTCAGTAATAAATAATAAAACATTCATTCACAAATACATGATACATGAATTTAAATAAATCAACAATATAAACCATATATATACCGAAAATATACCAAACATAAACCAGGTATATTTTGAGTATATATACGTCAAATAAATTCAATCAAATCATGAATTAAACTAAAAATATATTTAAAAACATTTTAAATATATTTTATTAATAAAACATGTATATAATTTATTATATACCAAAAATATACTTGAATATAAATCACATTATTTATGCATATTCAGTCAAAATAAAACATGCATTTTCTAAATCATGCATCCTAAGCATATGTATATAATATAGTAACTCACCTAATGCGCTCCACGAGACGGGTCCGACGGGCCTGGTCCACTAACCCTCGGTCTCGGCGCAACTAAACAAGAAATAATTAATCGACATCAGAATAACCCTAACAGAAATCCTAGAATTCAATCTAGAGTATTAAATACAGAATCGAAAATTAGGGTTCGACTGGATATCACGTTTTACGAGAATTCTACCGGAAATCCGGCAGAACCTCCCCTGTAAAACGGACATCTCTCTACTCAAAAGAGTAGAGCCGACCCTGCAAAGAAAATACACTTCAAAAATAAACACCACAATCAATCACAACCCCTCGGTCGGACTCCAGACTACAATCTGTCGACCGGGGTCCACAAACACAGAAAATATATTCAAATATACCAAAAATATCCTTAAATCATAAAAATACATTTCATACGTAGAAATTACATAATTAACCTTGAAACACTGTAAAAATCGATTAAAACTCATTTTATTAGAAAAACCGTATATTATATATATAATTGAAAATAATTCCCGGAAAATAGTTTTAATTAGTTAAAAATACCAAATATTTTGTAGAAATCATTTTTATACCTTAAATAAATATTAAAACCAATTAAATTACATTTTTAGACAATTTAGGGTAAAATTACCAAAATACCCCTATATATATATATATACCTAATTTACTTCAAAAATTCACTAAAAATCATACAATTATCCAAAATTAATTTTCTCAACATATTTATCAATAATATCAATAATTAAACTCAATTAACCAATTAAATTCAATTTAAAACACAATTAACTTAATTTTACAAAATCACCTAAACTTCAATAATTAAAAATAAATACTTAGAAATTCATAAAAATTCCAAATAAATTCCTATAATTCATTTCAACACCTAATTCAACCATAAACTCCAATTTCATAATTTAAATAATTAATTTCCGAAAATTAGAAAATAATATTAAAATATTCAAAAATACCCAAAAATCCAAACAATCTCCAAAAATTCTACAAAAATTCATACATGTAGATTAAGCTACTAGGAACAACATTTGTGAAGGAAGTTTCCATGAATCATCCAAATTGAAGCTCAAAAAAATCGAAAACCAAAAGTGGCCGAAATATTCAACTCAAAACCTAAGCAATTCTAGACCATTTTAGCTCAAACAAAAGCTAGAATAACACTCACCGGAGCTCAAGGAGAAGATAGAGACCGGCGGTGTCGAAAACGGTGGCCGGAGGAGGGAGAAACCACGGTGGCAAAAATGGTGGTCCGGCGGCACCCACGGGAGAAGAAAGAAGAAGAAGAAGAAAAAGAAAAAGAAAGAAAAGGAAAGAGAAAAGAAAAGAAAAAGAAAGAAAAAGGAAAAGAAAAAGAAAAAAAAAGAAAAAAGAAAAAAAAATAAATTTTAATAATTTAATAATAAATAAAATAATCAAATAATAATAAATAAATAATAAAATATTAGGGTAATAATAAACCCTAATTAAATAAATATACACACACAAGCTTTATTTAATAATTTAAAAATATGTATGAGTTCATGCAAACCCGTAAATACATTTAAAATAATTAATAATACATTGTTTACGTGGAAATTTCCCCGAAAATGAAAGTCCCGGGAAAATTTTACGTAAAATACTGAAAATAATAGACAGTAATTAAAATAGGTTTAAAATACATATTAACTCATAAAAATATCATATAAAATACAAAAATCACTGACACTGCATATCCCGGTACAGTGTAAAAATATTTTTAAAATTACGGGATATTACAAAGTACGTACCGGTACGATTATAGATTTTAGGTTATATTACTAACCTATTTGTGGATATTGATCGGATTGGTTTATTTGATGTGAGATGTGATTTAAGAGTGTGATTGTTGGAGCTCGGTTGACCAAGTGTCTCAGGGCCAATCACACTGATAGTCAGACTGCTAGAGCTCGGTTGACTTAGTGTCTCGGGGCCAGTCTACTGTCTAAATGGAATAAGTGAATTTATTTGGAATAAGTGAGCCTGTATCGCTAGAGTGATGCCTAACACTATTTGAGGTTGCGATCAATTAGGGTTCTATTTGATCCTTCATAATCGGATATTATTTTCCATATTTATATAAAATGATTTAGCTACATCTGTGTGTTTTTGCTTGTATATATATTTATTATATATACTATTGAATGTGTGCATTTGTCATTTAGTTATGCATGTATATATATTATAACCATTCACTCAGTGAGGTCTGACTCCCCTCCGTTAACTATTTTTCAGGAGAGTCTTCGTCCTCAAACCTCAGTAGCAGACCTTTACGCCGGATTTCTTCTTCCCCAGCTTTACTATGTAAACTGCTTACTTAATTTTATTTTGTATTCTAGACACTGCAGTAGTTGTTTTAATGAGTAGTATGTATTATATATGTTTGAGATTTGTATTTTAAAGAATTGAATGAAAAATTTGTATTAAAAGATATTATATATTTGAGATAAGTTTGTTTTATCTAATGAGTTGGTGGATTATATTATTACATATGAGATTTTAATTTCCGCTGTAAGATATTTTATTTATGTTATCATTATTGCATGTTTTTATTTTATTTTAAAGGCTTGCTACAGGTTTCGAATTCGAAAAAATTCTCGTTCCCTAGCGCCGGTCATAGCCCCTGTTTTAAGTCGTGACATCTTCGAAGCTCTTGCCTTTAAGCAACTTCACCAACTCAAATGTCTTATTTTTATGCAAAGATTTCATCTCGTCCTACATGGCTTCAAACCATTTCTACTTGTGTTCATCATTCATAGCTTCTTCAAAGCTTTTTGGCTCTCCTCCATCAGTTAATAACACAAACTAATCTTTAGGATATTTGGCAAAAGGTTATCTGATTCTATCAGATCTCCTCAGTGGCACTAAAGAAGCCTCATCTATTGGTGGTTGATCATGAATACCATCATTATCATTGTCAGATGGAATCTCAATGGGAGTATCTTTATCACCTCCATTTGGCATAATAACTTCATTTTCTTCTCTAACTTCTCTTGGCACCATTGTTGGAGGAACTAACTTTAAATTTAAATCATCTTCAGAGCTAGGAATGTTCTTCTCAACTTTGGCAATACCTTTGATTGTCTTATCTTCAATAAACATAACATCACGGCTTCTGACAAGCTTCTTCTAGACTGGATCATAAAATCTATAGCCAAGTTGATCTTGACAATAGCCAATGAATACACACTGTCGTGTCTTAATATCAAGCTTGGACCTCTCATCCTTAGGAATATACACAAAGGCTTTGCACCCAAAAACCCGCAAATGACCATAGGAAACATCTTTTCCTAACCACACCCTCTCTGGAGTGTCAGACTGTAGAGGAACACATGGTGAAATGTTCAGCACATGCATTGCTATAAGTTGAGCTTCACTTTAAAATGTCATAGGCAGCTTTGAATGTGAGAGCAAAGATCTGACTCTCTCCATCAAAGTCCTATTCATCCTCTCAGTTAAACCATTCAACTGCGACGTCTTTGGAGGTGTCATTTGATGTTGTATACCATACTTTTTACAATCAGCATTAAATGGTCCAGAATACTCTCAACTATTGTTTGTCCGGATGCACTTCAGCTTCTTGCTAGTTTGACTCTCCACCAGTGTATGAAATTCCTTGAAGACATTTAGCACCTGATCTTTTAACTTCAAGGTGTATACCCATGTCTTCCAAGAATGATCATCAATGAAAGTTACAAAGTACTGACAACCACCAAGTAATTTTGGCATTAGGCCACACAAGTCTGAATGAATTAAATCCAGCACATTCACCCTGTTTTGCTTTCCTACAAGACAATTGGCACATTTCTCAAGATGCACAAGATCTACTCCAAATAATACATTTTTCTTGGCCAGCACTATCATCCCTTTCTCACTTATATGGCCAAGTCTTTTATGCCATAACTCAACTGTATTATCTTTCTCCACAACATTCACCATGTCTTTGGAGATATTTGCATGCATAAAGTACAATGCTAAGTCCTTTTTACCTCTAGCCACCACCAGTGAGCATTCAGTGAGTTTACATTGACCATTATGGAAGATGTTGCATAAACCTTCATCATCAAGCTTACCTGTAGAGATCAAATTCAGGCGAATTTCTGGAACATGCTTGACATTCTTCAAGATTAGTCTTGTGTCGTTCATCATTTCCAAATAGACATCTCCCTCACTAGAAACTCTTGATTGATTTCCATTTCCCATCTTCACAAATCTAGAATCTCTCAAAGTGTAGGACGAGAAGAATTCTCTTTGAAATGTAGCATGAATGGAAGCACCACTGTCAATCACCCAGTTGGTCTCATGGGTAGTAAGATTAACAGTATCATCATAAAAAAGGACATTGAATTCTCTGAGAAGATTTGCTTCATCATCATCACTGTTGTCATCTTTTCTCACATCTTTGCCTTTATTTATATCCTTGAACCTTCAATAGAACTTCTTGATGTGGCCTTTCTTTTTACAGTAATGGCATTCAATATTTGCATACTTGTTTGACTTTCCTTTACTCTTATCTCTTTACTTTGAGCTTCGAGTCTCACTTCTCCCCTTGGAATTTACAACAAGGAAATCTGAATGTGTTAAAGAAGCACCATTTGATCTGCTTCTCATCTTTTCATTTAGAATACCGCTTTTGAAAAATTCTATATTCACTACACCGTTTGGTGTAGAGTTTGTAAGTGAAATCTTCAAAGTCTCCTATGACTCTGGCAAAGAAGCCAACACCATAAAAGCAAGAATTTCATTGTCAAAATTTATGCCCATTCCAGACAACTGATCCATGATCCCTTGCATTTCATTCAAGTGATCGACAATAGAAGAACCTTCTTAATATTTTATCTGCATTAATTTTATCAGATAAAATAATTTGTTATTGCCGGTCTTTGAAGCGTATAGCTCCTTAAGCTTGTTCCACAATGTTCATGCATGAGTTTCATTACAAATGTGGTTGTACACATTGTCTTCAACATACTGCCAGATGAAGCCACACACTTGTTCATGCTCAAATGCCCATTCCTTATCTGCCTTCTCTTCGGGTTTTATTGTAGCAAAAAGCAGTAGATGCAACTTCATCACAAATAGGAGATTCTTCATCTTGTTTCCCCATATGTGGTAATTTGTGCCATTTAAACTAACCATCTTGCTAGTCTTAGCCTCCATCATTGTAGTATTTAATAATGCCTCCAGAACAAGAACCAGCAGCTCTAATACAACTTGTTTGGAAAATTAATAAAGTTGACGCAATGGAATAATTTTCATAAAGACAAAATAAAAAATTACTATAGAAATAATAAAACAAATAAATAAATGGAGGTAGTTAAATTGGTCAATGAGTGAGTAAAATAGGCGGTAAAACCTGCCGTATAAATAATAAAAATAATAAAATTGACACCAATATTTTAATATGGTTTACCCTTAATTTTTGGGCTACGTCCATAGGACAAAAATAGAATAATTCTTCCACTATAAAATAATAGGTACAAGAGAGAGTCTTCTCTATATCAACACTAGAGGCATACAATAAAAGAGTTCTCACCAAAATAATGCCACTCAAAGTGTTTCCCAAACACTTCAAAAATAATTATCTCACTATTTTGTCACTCACCCTTTGAGGAAAAAAAATTCTCTAACCCTTAAAACTCTCTCACATTCATCAAAATAATAAATTGCTTTGGCTAAACACATACTTCACAGAGCCTTTTCTCTTGCTCATTACGTATTCTATATATATCAATTGCTTGCTCTCCATCCATGCCTTTATGTAGGCATTAGCATGTAAGAAAAAAATAAAAGATATAAACAAACTTTTTAAACTTTTATTAATTTTGTCAACACTAAATTCGGTGCTGACTTTTTTTTAAATTATGTGTTTCACTCCACTAGGAGGGACCACATCAAAATTAACAACAAGCATTGTTTTTTGTTCATTGTCACCAGACTGAGTAATAGGGTTTGTTTTTCCTTCATTCCCATAGAGAATTTTAATGATAGCATTGTCATTTTCAATTGCATCTAAAGAACTGAATTTTAATGATAGCACTGTCATTTACGTCATAAATGCTTGTCACAACAACTAAATTTACTGGGTGAAATATGGAGAGTGCTCTAGGACTAAATGGTTCCATAGCAGCTGAAAGCTTACTCCTATTTTTTTTATTTGACTTCTCCTGGTTAAATAAAATGCTTCAACTATTCTAGTTAAACAAACTAAATGCTTCAACTATTAAGCTAAGTTTTATTAGCTTTAACAATTATCAACAACTAGAATATTTTTTCTTTCTTCCTTATACACTGTCTCATACTGGTCACTACATATATCAGTCTCAAGTTTTTTCTCATTTGATTCTTCTACCATCTCTAGTAATGGTTACACAATAATACATAGCAGTGTTGTAGCCACTTCTTTGTAAGATATAGATTTTGAAGCCATGGCAATGAGATTTTCTAGAAATGTTGGTTTTGCCATTTAATTAAATTCTCCACAACACTTGTACCATGTATTTTTTATTAAATTAAGGAGAGGTACATTGGTAAAATGTAGCAGATAAATTATTCATATCTCTATGCGTGCCAATAAACATTTCCCATAATAATTTACTCAAATTATACATTGATAAAATTTGTGATATCCTTGCTCAATAAATAGATAAATAAATAATAATAAAGATTAAAGAGTGGCATGTGGCATTTAGGAGGGACAACTATTAGAATAAGGAAGAAGAAGGGAGAGGTGGTAGCCATACAAGCTGCTAGCACCAAAAAAAAATTCAATAGCTTCTCAAAGCTGAAAACCATATCATCATCACAACTCTTCCTCAAGTCTATAAACCCTTCTCATTTTCCCATCATTTTCTCTCAACAATCCACTTCCCTAAATCAAAATTTCTTCATAAAATTGTAGTAAAGATTGCAAAATTTTGACAGAAAAGCAAAGAGGGGCTACATGCATTCATCATCATATAACAATTTCCATTTCTCTAAGTTCATAATCAGCTAGGTAAGGTAAGTAGCATGAATTTAGATTTACTTTGAATAAGAATCAACATCTATTTTTCTCAATAATCAGTTCTAAAATCTTTCTTGAGTTAGCTCTTCTTATTTGTCAAAGATAAATGCTTATAAAAGTTGAAATTCTATAGGACCAACTTTCTTCCCTTTGAATGGTATCCATATAGTTAAGTTGTTCAGTTTTCTAGTTAGCTTTTACTTTGATCAAACTCCTAATTAAAGTTGTTGTCAAGTTTAAGCTATTAATTTCTACTCTCATTAAAGACCAAAACTTATTCATATATGGGATTTCTTTGATGATTATGCATGTTAATAAAATAAGCTCAAACAATGTGGTTATGAGGTTTTCTACAAGTTTATAGGGTGCCATTATGATTGTGATTGAGTTTTGGTGAAAATTTTATAGATTTTCAGTGTTGTCAATTTGCAAAAATGACTGTAAATTATTAAGGCAACGCTATAGTACAATGAGGCGATGTCTTAGTACATTAGGCTAGTGCCTCAGTACTAAGACACAGCCCAACACCCAGACTCTTGCCTTTTTATTAGGCACAGTAGAAATACTATTAAGGCTGTGCATCAAGGCATTAGGACAACACCTTATTGATATGTCGATGCCTTAATGCCATCTTAAAAGCATTTTAGACTATGAATGAGTTCGTAAACTACCTGGTGTTAACTAGATTTATAGAATTTAGTTAGTAAGCTTAGAATCTTATTTTTATTGCTTCTTAAATGTCTCTATAGGAGCCATTCCAGCTACAGCAATAGAAAATAGACTGAGTCCATCTAGTTAATCTTTTGTGTTAGCAACTCTAGGTGAGTGAATAACTATATAACATTGGTTTCAAACTATGTTATTTACATATATAAATAATATTGAATTCTTATTATCAACATATTAAGGTTTCCTTACAAATAGTTCTTGAGAAATATTAACTAATGTTTATATTCATAGCATGAATTTCATATTATACATATATTTAGATGAACATACATTTACAAATGAATTTTCATGAATTCCACTTTATTAATATTATTATGTTATATGTCATTTAGCTTATATAATAAAAATTAGGAACAAATAGCATTATATTTATCATTGACAAGTTAAAACAAATTACTATAGCGAAATACATTTATTTTGAACCTAGTGATTATATCTCAACAAATGTATTTTGTACTTAGCTTAAACAATTATTTAGCAAACGTACGATTATTATTCTTATTGTTTTACATGACTATAGCAATAAATAGTATAAAGTAAATTTTGTGATAGGTTCTTTAATGAGAATGATTTAGCTTATAAAAATCTATACACTCATGGTATATATCCTTTAGATTACACCATAATGACTAGTGTCTTATCTCAACATTATATGATATATATTTACTATATCATCAATATGATTCAGCAACTATCTTTGGGACAATGCTTGGTTATTCATATAGCCTAGGGGGCTTACAGCCCGGTGGTTAGCCCTCTCTGCACATATATATGACTAGCAATATATACATTTGGGCTGCTCGGTGTCATTATGTGCCTAATGTGTTAACAATTTAGCATAATCTTTAGGATATGTATTTAATGAGTGTATGGAATGCTTTATCTTGAATGTCCTTTCAGTTGATTTAGCAATTATGTTAATTACAACTTACATATTTTAGAATAAGTAAATGATAATAAATCATAGTTTATTATTATTATTATTTCCATATGTTTATTATATACTCAACAACATTGTAATTAATATTATCATGATAATATCAGTATCATGAATTTATTAAGAGAAAAATAGCATTTGTTCCCGCTTTGTTATATTTTTACCCACTCATTGAATATTTTTATACTCACCTTTCACTTTTAATTTTTTTTGGATCCTCTAGAAGACAACAACACTAGTATAATAGAGTCATCTTCCTCTTGTTTGTGTTTTCAGCTCACAAAAGAGGTTGTGCCAACAGTTCCTTCATTTTATCTTTTACTCAAGATATTTATAAATATTATATTTATATCAGCAGAGATGGGAATAGTATTGAGAATAGAGGACTTGATATGTAAACTATGAGTAGAACTTAAGGCATGTCTAAGGCTTTAAGCATATATATATATATAAAATTCAAGTGTTGTGAGTTATAGTATTTTAGATAGTTCCAAACAGCATTCAGCCAATCGTACCCGCTCATCAATTAGTAAAGTGAGTGTGACAAAAATCTTCTTGCATAAACTATAAATATTCTGAAAAAGCTCAGCTTAAACCATAAATGAACTTAATTTTTTGAACAAGAAAATACTTAATCATTTCATAACACAAAGCTATAGCTATATTGCAAGCATGCAATAAGTAAAATATATTGCAAGCTTGTGATAGCTTAAATAGCTGTAACAAGATTATAGCTAGCTACATACAACATGTGATAGCTTTCCTCTATGGTGCAAGCATCAAATTTATCAAAGAATTCAAATTCATCAAAAATATATGCAACAAGAAAAATAAATTCCATGAATAAAGAACACATATTTTTCTTTAGATTAAAAACCTATTTTAGGATCCATGAGCTTTTGTAAAGAGAAAGAGCAATTGTGTGACTTATTGCACCAAGAACTTCATCCCTTTCAACCCAAGTTCTTAAAGATGGTGTTCTCTTCTTGTTGTCCTGCATTTTTCTTCTCCTTATTACATAATAAGGAGATAAGAATAAGCAAAAACAAGTTGGTGTTAGGTTGTAGGGATGAGACTTAGCCCAACTCTTATGTAAATGTCCAATGGGCTCTAACCATCATATGCCCATTAAATCCTATGGTCCACACTTAAATGAGAGCAAACCCACTTCATAATAATTAAAGTCTAATCCAATTTTATATAAACCAATTTATCTTATTGTAACCCATAATTATATTTTATAATATTCTCCCACTTGGGCAATATTAATTGTAGATTTTACAACAAAATACAAACCTTAAGGATATCCATTCTCTATTTATATAAAGATGACTCTATAGCACTGTTTTATCTAATAGAATCTCTGATATGGAATCGTGGTGAAAACTACATCATAAAGTAATATAGAATCTTCCATGATCACACATATCAAAAAATTCTATTCACATGAACACAAAGTGGAAGTGTGGCAAGACATGATAACACACTCACAAAATTTAATAGATATGTGTTACTTATCTTGTCAGTCAAAGATTTCTTATTTTTTTACAGTACAAGCATGCATCAGAAATCATCTTTAGGTTTGTATGTCCTTATAACAACATTAATATCTCGAGATTAACTCTATATGTTTCAATGACATACAAATTTGGCTGCTAACATTTATTTCCCGTAGCCACTTGCTTAAGATTAACACCAATCTTAAGTCTTTATTTAACTACACCTTTATTTTGATACATTAAAATGGAAAAAATTTCTTTATTATTTTAAGTCATCAAGTACATCACATATATATACATACTTTATAACACACTATAGAGTTATTATACCTCCCACTAACTAAGGGTATCATAAAATTTAACTAAACCTATAAATAATAAATGTTTCTAATACACATTAGGTTGGAGTCCTTTTGTTAGAGGATCAACAACCATATCTTTCATGCTAATATACTCTACAGTAATGTCACCTTTCTTTACAAGCTCTTTCACAGTCAAATATTTTATTTCCATACGTTTAGACCCTGAGATGTTTTTGTTATTTTTTATAAATAATACAACTACCAAATTGTCACAATACAACAATATGGGTCTAGTGATGGAATCAACAATTGACATTTCACTTATGAGATTTCGTAGCCAAATAGCTTGAACAATTGCTCCATAACATGCTACAAATTTAGCATGCATTGTGAAAGAGGTCATTAATGTCTATTTAACACTTTTCCAAAACATTGCTCCACCAGTAAACATAAAAATGTAGCCTGATGTAGATTTTCTATCATCTAAGCAACCAGCAAAGTCAGAGTCTATAAACCCTACTAGTTCAAGATTGACAACTTTTTTGTACGTCAACATGTAGTCTTTTATCCCCTTTAAATATCTCAAAACTCTTTTACCAGCTACCCAATGGCCTCTACCAAGATTCAATAAATATCATCCTAATATGCCAACAACCTATGCAATGTCTGGTCTAGTTCATACTTAAGCATGCATTAGACTCCTAATAATATTTGTATATGGCACTACTTGCATGGATTCTTTCTTAATTTCATTTTTAGGACATTGTGCCAAGCTTAACTTATCACCTTTAACAATAGGCACATCACATGCTTTGCAATAACTCATATGATACTTTTTTAGCATTCGTTCTATATAAGATATTTGAGAAAGACCAAATAAGTTTTGAGACCTATCTTTATGGATTTTAATTCCAAATACAAAAGATGCATTTCCAAGATCCTTCATTTCAAAATGACTTGACAATAATTGATTTACTTCATGCAACATGCCCAAATCATTACTTGCAAGTAAAATGTCATCAACATTCAATATAAGAAAAATAAATTTACTCCCACTGATCTTTAGATATATGCATCTATTAACCTTGTTTTCAATAAAACCCATAAAAGATATTATATTATCAAATTTTAGGTACCATTGTCAAGAAGCTTGTTTAAGGCCCTAAATAGACTTCTTGAGTCTACATACTAGGTTTTTACCGTCTTTGCAAAACCCTTGTAGTTGAACCATATAGACCTCTTCATTTAATTCTCCATTTAGGAATGCGGTTTTTACATCCATTTGATACAACTCTAAATCAAAATTAGCTAAAAGTGCCATAATCACTCTAAAAGTGTCTTTCGAAGATATTGGAGAAAAGGTTTCACTATAATCAATTCCTCCCCTTTAAGTGAATCCTTTTGCAACTAATCTGGCTTTAAATTGCTTTATATTTCCTTTAGAGTCCTTTTTGGTTTTGTAAATCCATTTATAGCAATGGGTTTATAACCTTCAGGCATTCAACAAGCTCCTACACTTTATTATAATCCATAGAATGCATTTCATCTATCATTGTAGCTCTCCACATATTAGATTGAGACCCGTAATAGCTTCCTCATAAGTTTCTAGATCTTGAACATGACTAATGTCACAGTCAACTTCTCCTAAATAAACCATATAGTTAGAGGATATAGTAAACCTCCTTATCCTAGTAGATCTCCTAAGAGGAACTTCAGCAATAATTTCTTAAGGTAAGGGTAGAGCTAGAGCACCTTGTGCTTATTCCTCTATCACAATAGCTATAGGAGCCATTATAGGTATAGGCCTTAATGTCTTTTATTGTATAGACATATAAGCATATATAAGTTTAGCTTGTTGCTCCTCGCTAGTAGCCATTTGATGATGCACATCATCATATACATCCATTTCTAAAAACTTAGCATTTTAAGATTCCACAATTCTATAAACTCCTTCATTACAATAAAACCTATAGCCTGTAGAATGATCTAAGTATCAAACAAATAATAATGAGTAGATCTTGATTGCATTTTTCTGTTAGTTACATTATACAAGTACACTTTCGAAGGACATCCCCAAACTCGAAAATGATTTAAGCTAGGTTTCCTTCCAGCCCATAACTCAAATGGTGTTTTTACAATAGACTTACTAAGAACTCTATTAAGAATGTACAATGCAGTCTTAATAGCCCTAGAGATAATCTGGTTGAATAGTTTTGGACATCATACTTCTCATCATATCCATAAGGGTGCATTTTCGCCTTTCGGCCACACTATTCTATTCAAGGCTACCTAGCATAGTCAACTGAGCAACTATTCTACATTCTTCCAAGTATTTGGAAAATGGACCTTTAGCCTGTCCACTTACACTATGTCTGCCATAATACTCACCACCTCTATCAAATCCCACATTCTTTATTACTTTTCCTAATTACTTCTTAACTTGTGTCTTAAAGATCTTAAACTTGTTAAGAGCTTCAAACTTTTCTTTAATTAAGAATAGATACCCATATCAAGAAAAATTATCAATGACTGTTATAAAATATTTATTGTTACATACTATAGGTGTATAGGGTCCACTTATATCTGTTATAAAATAACTTCCAATAGATTTAAGCTACGCGTATATCCTTTTTCCTTGATCTTGGTTAATTTTCCTCTATAACAGTCAACATATATTTCTAGATCACTAAATTCAAGAGTAGGCAAAATATTATCTTTAATTAATGTTTCTACTCTTTTTCTAAAAATGTGGCCAAGTTTTTTATGCCACAACATGGATGGCTTTTCTTTCATAAGAGGTCTTTTAGCAACCTTATACGCAACATTATATAAGGTGGAACATACTTCATTTGAAGATAAGCATAGACTATACAAACCATAAGACAAAATAACATTACCAACAACTTTATTGTTAGATAGTACTAACACATTAGAACACTTAACCTAAAATTCAAAATCGTATTTACCAACTTCAAATGCTAATACTATATTCCTTCTAGAAAAAAGTACATAACACACATCTTTTAAGTCCAATTTAAAACTAGTATCTAAATTCAAATGCACATCTCCTACAAAAAGTACATCTACCTCTTCATTATTGATGCCCGTGAGCTTTGACTCATCTTCATTTGGCCTCCTCTTGATTATGAACCCCTGCATTGTGGTAACAACATGTTTATTTGCACTAGTATCCACCCACCAATAATCAGATGTGGTATGAATAAAATTGGATTCATTTATCATGAGAGCCAATGAGTTACCTGTATGCTCACGTTTCTCTAACCAAGCTTTATATTTAAAACATTCTTATTTTTAATAACCTTTTTTCTTATTAAAAAAACACTTAAGTTCCTTCTTAAAATGAACTTTAGCATCACCCATAATATTATACTGAATAGGTTGTCTAAGATGGCCCTAAACAATAGCAAAAGTAGAGGTGAAAGTAACAAATTTAGATTTTTTACCTTTGTACCTTTTAAGAGGTTTGGACCTAAGGAGGGATGTGTTCAAATTCTCCTATTTCAACTTGTCCTCCTCAGCAACACATCTGGCAATGAAATTGTTCATATTTCATACTTCTTCCTTCAAATTGTAAGAAGTCACAATTGTACTAAACTCAGGTGGCAGAGTGTTCAATGCCTGATGTATAATACAAGCATTAGGAAGTAGAATGTCCAAAACTTTCAATTTATTTTGAATATGGACCATTATAAGAGTATACTCTAAAACACCTCCAATGCTATTATACTTCATAGAGTACAATCATTTCAGAAGTGAACCAATTTCAGCATTGAATGATACCTTAAACCTCTGGGACACAACATCAAAAAAATCTTTTGCTATAGTAGTTACAAGCAAACCATTAAGTAGATGCTCGGGTATAGACCTTTTGATAATCAAACAGCATATGCGATTCGACTTGTACCATGTTATATAAAGCTCCTTTTCCACATCAGTACTTTCATAAGTGAGATCATCTAGCTTAGGACTGTCCATCGTGGAATCTATGTCAGCTAATTCCATGGCTAACTCCACATCTCTCTTCCATGATTTATAATTAGAGTTAGTCAATGTTTCTATAGTAACTGTGTTGTTATTGATTGAAAAGTGACTAAGAAGAAATAATGATGCAATTCTATTAGCACAATAATAGGATAATTACAATACTCCTAGCCATATAGAAGTACTCATAACCAAGAATCTTTATACATCATCATGTAAAAGCCTTCGGGCATAATACACAACATGCAAATATAAGATCGGTTCAATAATGTTTACAATTTCAGTAATTTAACACCTTTTGGCAAATAAATTACTTAGATTGAACCATTATCAACCAAATGTCTTATATATATGATTTTTAAATTTTGTTACATAATAAACACCTTTGGGCAGAATTATTGTGCATTCAATTTAGAATCATCTTTAAACATGTGAGACCTTCATTTCTTATAAAATTAAGAGAAAATGATCACTTTGGTGATTACAATTTCTCAAAATTTTATTAGAAAATCTCACATCAAGATCATTTAATAATATTCTATATTTTTATATATTTATGCAATTTTATACTTTAAGACAAATGGCAAATATGTCTATAAAATTGCTTGCTTAATGTTATGCTAAAATTTTAGTTATAAGATAAATTTTACAACTTATATTTATCTTATAATATTAATTTGCATCCTTAATTAATTTTGAGAATAAATTTATTCTTTACAAATAATAATTATATGCATAATACATAATATTTATTATTTTCTTGATGAGATAAATAATTTATCTTTAATTTATCTCAAAATATAGTATATATTTTGAGTGAAAATAATATGGGCATATAAGGTTATAGGTATTAAAAACTAGATCATACCCAATTTATCTAAATAAATTCCATTTAAAAAATCCAAATGAAAAATTTCAGAACTTAGCAAGCCAAACTCATTTAAAATGAAACATTTGATGGGTCCATTTGAAATACACATAATAAGCTAGGCCTAATTGCAAACATTCATGGCCAAAAATTGTGTTCTGCAGCAGCTTAAGGGTGCTACCTTCGCCTTCAACGAGATTTTATTTTTTATTTAACCCAAGTGCAGGTTCACGCCAAGCATCTACTATAGAAGGATGACCACCATGGGAAAATTGCAAACTTCACCATATTCGTACGTTTTTCACCCAAAAATTGAATCTTAAAGAGTTTTCAATCAAAATTCAGTCCCAAATATGATTTTTAAACTCCAAAAAAAAAACTCACAAACCCATTTCACCAAACTAACTAAAAACAAAACTTTGAATCACCAAAACAATAATTCTCAATAAGACAAATACGATTCTTAATTTATGAATTGTGGCTCTGATGCCACATGATAACTTTCCTTTATGTTGCAAGCATCAAGTTTATCAAAGAATTCAGATTCATAAAAAATATATGCAACAAGAAAAATAAAATCCATGAATAAAGAACACATATATTTGCTTTAGATGAAGAACCTGTTTTGGGATCCATGAGCTTTTGTAAAGAGAAAGAGCAACGAAGTGACTTATTGCACCAAGAACTTTATCCCCTTCAACCCAAGCTCTCAAAGATGGCATTCTCTTCTTGTTGTCCTCCGTTTTTCTTCTGCTTGTTACATAATAAGGAGATAAGAATAAGCAAGAACAAGTTGGGTTGGGTTGTAGGGATGAGACTTAGCTCAACTCTTATGTAGAGGTTCAATGTGCTCTAACCATTATAAGGCCCACACTTAAATAAGAGCAAACCCACTTTATAATAATTAGGAATTTTTACATAAATATATCAAAAACTAAAAAACTTTCAAAAAAATTGTTGACCGCAAAAACTTTCAAAAATATTTTTTCAAAATTAATTCTTTTAAATATAGTTTATTCTTCTTACTACCTTTATTTTTGAGTTGTCTCTTTTTTTTCCAATATTTTTATCTTTTTTACTGATTTTTTTTAACTCTTTTTTTTAATTTATACTTTTTTCAACAATTTTTTTACTTTATATTGTTTTCATTTATTTTTTCTCAATATTTTTTTACTCAATATTTTTTTTTTACTTTCTTCATCTATTTTTTTCTCAATATTTTTTTGCTCAACGTTTTTTTCTAACATTTTTTTTTCTATTTTTATAGTACTATATTTATCTTTTTTTTTCTCAATATTTTTTTCTAATGTCTTCATGTTTTCTTTTTCAACTTGTTTTTGTTCAACATTTTTTTTTATTTTTAAGGTATTATCTTCAATTTATTCTCAATTTTTCTTTTTCAATATATATTTTTTCTCTTAAAACCTTTCTTTTTTCAAAGGAATAATTATGAACTAAACTTTTTCAACTGTTGTTAAACCAAGCAATAAATATCTTTAACTGTTATAACAACAATAAATAAACAAAATTTTCTAATTTTATATTTCTAGAGAATACGGATTTTATTTTATTTTTTACTTTAACTTGTTTATTAAAATGTCCAACAACTTTTTTGTTCAACAAAAAAAATTATTTGATACTTATTGATCATCAATATGTAACAAGTTTACAATCCTTATGATGTATGTGTAACATCAACAAAAAATCCAAAAAAATCAACAAAAATAAACAAACCGAAACAACAACAAAAAAACTAAAAACAACAACTGAAACAACAAAACAATAAAAATCAACAAAATTTTATGTTATTGATTGTTGTTGTTTGTCAATTATTGATTGTTGATTGTTGTTTATTTTTGTTGATTTTTTATTTTTTACTATTTTAAAATTATTTTTTCATTATTAATGGCAAAATTAAGGCCATAAATAAAATTTTTACTTTTCTTAGTATTAATGATAAAAAAAATATATTTTTTTGTATACATCTCTGTAATATCCCGTATTTTTAAATAGTTTCATACTGCATCGGGATATGCAGTGTTAATAATTTTTATATATATTTATGATATTTTATGAGTTTGTTATTTAATTAAAATTGATTTATAATTATTTTATGTTATGTTAAGTATTTTACGTAAAATTTTTCCAGGAACTATATTTTCGGGGAAAATAACACGTAAATAATTTAATATTGATTATTTTAGATAAGTTTTCGAATTTGCATGAATCCATGCATGATTTTAATTGTCATATTAAAATACATATATATATATACACTCTTATATTTAAATATTTTAGGGTTTAATAATTATTTTAATTTTGAATGCATATATTATATAGTTGTATTAAGTTAATGTGTGTTATATATATATGTATATGTATATAATATTAAGTTGATTTTTATATATGTGGTGTGTGATTTTTCTAAATATTATATTAATATATTTTAATATAAATTATTAAAGTTATTAATATATATATATATATATATATATATATATATATATATATATATATATATATATATATAAACTTTGTAAAAATTACAAAACCTACCCTCACTCCTTCTTCTTCCTCCCGACGTCCCCTTCCCCTCTCATCACTGCGCACGCCGACCACCTACAGTCATTGCGCCTCCCACCATGCCACCTCCTTCCTCCAGCCATTCTGCCGCCTGCAGACTTCCCTTCCGACGCCAGTGAAGTGTGTTTTGGCGTTTTGGCCGAGAGTTGGCCTTCTCTTCCTCCCTCACGATTCCGGCCACCAAATTCCCTCATTCCGGTGCCTTTGAACTCCTCTGAGGCCATAGAAGATGATTTTAAGCTCCTTTTAAGCTTAAAACTCGATTTGGTAAGGTTTTTGTCAATTTTCCAATTTCGGCCATATTGGATTTTTGAATTTTTTTTGAGTTTTTCCTTGTGATTCATAAAAATTCCTTAACAAAAGTTTCTCCCCTTATCTTAATCTTCATGTGTGAATTTTTTTAGAATTTTTGGAATTTATTTTGATTTTTGGGTATTTTTTATTATTTTATTATTATTTTCTAATTTTCGAAAATTAATTAATTAAATTATGAAATTGTGTTTTATGATAAATATAGGTGTTGAAATGAATTATAGAAATTTATTTGGAATTTTTGTGAATTTTTATGTATTTATTTTGAATTTATTTAGTTTATGTAATTTTGAGAAAATAGGGTTAATTATGTGTTTAATTGAAATTTATTGGTTAATTGAGTATATTTATTTATATTATTGAAATATATGTTGATAAAATTAATTTTGTGCAATTATATTATTTTTGGTGAATTTTTGGATTAATTTTATTATATTTATATATATAGGGGTATTTTGGTAATTTTATCCTAAATTGGCTAAAAATGTAATTAAATCAGTTTTAATAGTTATTTATGGTATAAAAATGATTTCCAAAAATTATTTAGTATTTTTAACTAATTAAAACTATTTTTCGTAAATTATTTTCAATTATATATATAATATACAATTTTTCTAATAAAATGAGTTTTTATCGGTTTTTACTGTGTTTTAGGGTTAATCATGTAATTTATACTTATAAAAAGTTTTTTTAGTATATAAGGGTATTTTCGGTATTTTTGTATTGTTCTGTGAATTGTGGACCTCGGTTGGTAAACTGTAATTTGGAGTCTGACCGAGGGGGTTGTGATTGTGATTCTGTGTCTTTTTTTTTTGAAGTGTATTCCTTTGCAGGGCTGGCTCTACTCTTTGAGTAGAGAGATGTCCATTTTACAGGGGAGGTTCTACCGAATTTTTTATAGAATTCTTGTAAAACGTGATGTCCAGCCGGATTCTGATTTAATTCTGTGTCTAGTAATTTAGATCAAGTTTTTAGGAGTTTCCATTATATTTGTTATGATTCCTGTCATTATCTGTTTGTTTAGTTGCGTCGAGACCAAGGCCTAGTGGACCAGGCCCATCGAACCCATCTCGAGGAGCACAATAATTGTGAGTTACTATTATATATATATATATATATATATATATATATATGCTTTAGGGTGCATGATTTAGAAATGTATGTTTTATTTTGATTAATTATGCATAAATAATTCAATTAGTATTTAAGTCTATTTTTAGTTTATTTTGGTTTATCTCTGGTTTATTTTTGGTATATTTTAAATTTTATGCATGCTTTATTAAACGTTTATATTTAACATGTTTTTAAATATATATGTTTAGTTTATTTTACGATTATATTGGATTTATTTGACGTATATATACTCGAAATATACTTAATTTATTTTTGGTATATTTTTAGTATAAATATGGTTTATGTTGCTATTTTATTCAATTCATGCATCATTTACTTTATTGAATGTATGTTTTATATTTAAAATGAAGGATATCAATAGAACGTGCTACCTAGTGGGCAGCACTAGGACTGAGTACGTACCGGTACACTTATAGCATTTAGGCTATATTACTAACCTGTTTGAGGATATTGATTGGATTTGATTTATCTGATGTGTGATATGATTTGGGAGTGTGATTGCTGGAGCTCGGTTGACCAAGTGTCTCAGGGCCAATCACACAGACAGTCAGACTGCTGGAGCTCGGTTGACTTAGTGTCTCGGGGCTAGTCTACTGTCCAAATGGAATAAGTGAATATATTTGGAATAAGTGAGCCTGTGTGGTTAGAGTGTTGTCTAACACTATTTTGAGGTTGCGAATTTTTAGGGTTCTATTTGATCCTTCATAACCAGTGGTTTTCAAACAAATATATAAAAAATGATTTTTATTGCATCTGTGTGTATTTGTCTGTATATATATTTATATAAATATACTATTGACTGTGTGTATTGACATTTAGTACGCATGTATATATATATTATAGTAATTCACTTAGTAAGGTCTGACTCCCCTCCGTTGACTATTTTTTTTCAGGAGAGTCATCTTTATCAGACCTCAGTAGCAGGCCTGTACGTCGGATTTCTTCCGCCCCGACTTTACTATGTAAACTGCTCACTTGAGCTTTCTTTTATGATCTAGACACTGCAATAGTCGTAAAATTGTTAAAAGATATTGTATTATATTTGTATGAGTTATGTATTTTAAGAATTTGAACTGGATTTGTATTAAAAGAGTTTATTTATATATGAGATGAGGATTTGATTTAATTTCATTTGGTGGAAATATTATTTTGATATTTATGATTTTATTCCGCTGCATAATATTTTACTTAATTGTGTTGTTATTATTACTATTGCATGTTTTATTTTATTTTAGGCTTGCTACGGGTTCCGGATTCAAAAGAATTCTCGTTCCTTAGCGCCGGTCATGGCCCATGTTTTGGGTCATGACAATCTCATAATTTTTATTGTTTTTTATTTTTATTTTTTTATTTTTAACAAAAATCAACAAATATAAACAAAGAGAAACAACAAAAACAATTAAAACCTACAACCGAAAACAACAAAAATCAACAAAAGTAAAAAAAAATTACAATTGTTGATTTTTGTTGATTTTTGCTTATTTATGTTGATTTTTGTTGTCGTTTCAGTTTTTCCATTAATAATAAAATTAAGACCATAAATAAAATTTTTATTTATTAGTATCAATAATAAAAATACTAATTTTTTTGATATATTTCATAATTTTTTTGTTATTTTTTATTGAAAAAATAATTATTGAATATTATGGGTAATTTTTATTTTAATTAGTTTAATTTCTAAATTATAAATAATTATGAAAAAAATAATTATTGAAGACTATGGATAATTTTTTGTTTAATTAGCTTAATTTTTATATTCTAAATAATAGTGAGTTTCAAAATTTTAAAAAATTGTTATTTAGAATATAAAATTAAATTATTGAAAATATACAAATAAAATAAATATATACAATTAACTTAAATTAAATATGTATTCAAAAATAATAAATAGATAAAAAAATTATAGTAAAAATTTAAAAAAAAAAAAACACACAGAATTCACGGAAAATATAAGCAAGTTTCCACAAGTGAACCAAAATAATGAAATAATTGAAAGGAAGAAAACACAAATAAAAAAAATAGCACATGTCACTTACGAAATAAAGGCCACCAGGCCATGGGATGAAATTTCCCCTTATATTTAAAGTCTAATCCAATTTTATTAAACTAATTTATCTTGTTGTAACTCACAATTAATAGAGCCCATAATTATATTTTACAACAGCATGTTCATGACAGCCTTTAACAATGAAGCTGTAAAAGGGCCATGGATCCATGAGCTAATATAGAAATTAATTGAGAGTGGATCATGTATTTGTGTGCTTGAACTGTAGCGGCTCTTGTGTGCTTCACCTGATTCCATCAAGAAAAGCATTCTTGATCGAATGTAGTTGTCCAGTGACATCTTTCATTTCCATTCGTCCTCTAGGTGATTTAGATGAACACGTAAGACCAATTACAAGAATTGAAAGTAAACAATTTCTATGGCTTGCTCCTAACCACGCCTTGTTTGTACAATAACGTTCCTCTATCAGATTCTGATCATCTTCCTCATCAAATGCAAGTGCTGTTGCATTAGTTTCTTGTGTTTCGGATGCAAGAAGCCTTTGATATACAATCTGCAAGAGTCTTTCGGGCAATGCTGCCTTCATAAATTCATGCAAACCTAAACCATCTCTGAACATTTCATCAGTTGGTTTTTTCCCTGAAAACATCTCTAGCAAGAGGATTCCGAAGCTATATATATCCGCTTCTTTGGATGCTGCATAGCCTATTCCATGCTCTGCAATTTATGGAAGTGATTAGGTCAGCATATTAACAAAAGCATTTTTTAGCAGTTACATCTATTGTATGATGTAGAGTTTTAAACGGTAAACAACAGTATACAGTTTCATGCACTTGTAGTGTAGGAGGACCCCTGGTCCTGGCAGCCCCATTACCCTTCAAAAATATTCTATGGACCTGAAAGATTATTTTCAGAGACGAATAATGCTGTCAAGCTAGTTAGCTTCCCAATTTCTGGAGGTAGATTGCCAGTTAACGAGTTCCAAGATAAATCTAGTGCTTGTGATAAAGAAGAAAGGCCTAGAATTTCATGGGGCATGGCTCCAGTGAGATTATTGTGCGAAATGGCTAAGGTATTCAGGTTTTTCAAGTTTCCAGTGCCTGAAGGAATGCTTCCTTCAAAACTGTTTCTTGATAAATAGAGCATAGCCAATCCTGTTAAGTTAGCTAAGGAAGATGGAATTTGACCTGATAACCTATTTCCAAACAAATCTAAAACTTGTAGTTTCTGATACTTGCCAAAATATGAAGGAACAACACCTGTTATAAGGTTATTTTGCATGAACAATCCAGTCAAGTTGATTAGACTCTGAAAGATGCAGAAATTGTCCCTGTGATTTGATTGTCTCCAAAATAAAATAGACTAAGCTCAGTTGACAAGTTAGCTACAGGATTGGGCAAAACACCACCAAAATTGTTTCTACCAAAATCCAAGATTTTCACCTTAGTACAGTTATTCAGAGATGTAACAAATGCCAAGTCAGTGTTTGAATTATTTCCTAGCCTTTTTCCATTAAATCCTATTCTCCATATGTTTTTAAGAGCCCCTATGTTGATGGGTACCTGTCCAACAAAATTATTCCCACCAAGATCAATTATTTCCAGTCTAGTGGAATTGAACAATAAACTTGGGAATGACCCGAACAAATCGTTCTCGCCAATGCCAAAGAAACTGAGATTTGGGAGGTCTACAATGTCTGGCAGACTACCATTGGATCGGTTCTGTGTAAAAACAAACCTTTGAAGAGACGAAATATTAAAAATTGAAGGAGGGATCATACCAGATAGCTTATTAGCTCCAATACCGAAAATTGTTAAACTTGTTAATCTACCCATGTCATCAGGAATATTTCCTACCAAACTGTTGAATGTTACTTGAAACAAGTTGAGAGATGAAAGGTTGCCCAAGGAAGCCGAGATTGCTCCTGTTAGATTATTCACGCTAAGCGAAAGCACCTCAAGCTTAAACAAAGAGCAAAGCTCTGCCGGGATCTTTCCTGTCAGAATATTTCGTTGTAAACCAATCGCCCTGAGCTGAGAACAACGTGTCAGGTTGATTGGAATTTCACCTCGTAAGGTGTTGTTGTTGAGAAGCAATTCCTGCAGTCGAAATAGCCTACCAACTTCTTGTGGAACTTCACCATGTAAACTGTTGTTTTGGAGATTGATGAACCTGAGAAAGCTCAGGTTTCCTATGTACGGTGATATTGAACCAAACAAATTCTGCCCTTCCAAGACTTGAGACGTGACTATTTGGTGCATGTGATTCCAAACCAGTAACAGAAAGGAAGAGAGTGATTCCATGAGTTCAAGACATGATTTGGATCATTGGTGATCCCTTCCTTGAACTTCAGCAAAGCAAATCTATCAGACTCATTTCCTGAAGCAGCATCAGCTTTCAGCCACTGTAAGCTGATAAAGCAAAGAACTAAAACAAGAGAAGGGGAATACCGCTTCATTTTTTGTATGGACTGAGATAAACAGGATTGGATATATTTATACGGGGAAGTCGCATGCAGGGCTGCAATTGAGCCGAGTTGAGTTGACACACTGTAAATCTCGAGCTCAACTCAGTTTTTAAACTTGAAGTTCAAGTTCAACTCGAACTCAATTGAGCTCTTGTTTTTGAAAGTCAAGCTTAACTTGATTAAACAATTCATGTACTCGAATTCGACTCGACTCGATTAATTAAATAAAATTTAAAATTTGAAAAAATATATATTTATAAAATATTCAAACTCAACTTAAGTTCGAACTCAAACTCGACTCAGTTCGATAAAATATATTTATAATTATATTAAAATAAAAAGATAAAATGGTAAATATATACAAGTTCGATTAGGCTTGCGAGTCTATCAAGTTACAAATTTAAAAACTCGACTCCATAATCTACTCGAGTAACTCAACTAGATAATAATTGAGTTAATTTTAAATTTATCCCGAGTTGATTCCGACTAGCTCAGAAGTCGGTTTGATTCAGATACACTTCTAGTTGCATGCATGTTTTTTTACAGAGAATTTATATATATATATATATACACACATCTGCTTTAGCTAGAGAAATTGTCCTAAAGGCGGTGAAGTTTCATATTACTGACAATTGCAATAGAAATATAATATTTAGCCCAGCAAGTCGTACGACTTGAGTTACAAGTAGCTTGAGGAATACACAAATTATCAGTCATAAGCAGTTGGTACGGAATTATACTAGCTGTTTTGTACATTCAGATCGTAATCAATTGAATTATGGATTAAAAAAATTCATAGTTTTGGAAAGGGTTGACCTTAATTGTTTTTTAATTTTTTTTTAAACAAAGTTATATGAAGCTTCACTTTCGTATCATTCACATTATTATAGGCTAAGTATGTGTTTATGTGACTAAACCAACTCACCACCTACCAACACACTAAAGATTATTGATGAAAGAGCAAATTATATATATACATCTACAAGCAATTCTTCCTAGATATAAGAATCTAATCAAACAGACAAATACATAGGAAAAAAAACAAAATTATTTGTAATGTTTTAAGAATGAGTTTGTTATTTTTGTTCACGTTTTTCAGTGTGAAAGGATTGACTAACCAAAATTACAAGGATTGAATCAGTAGCGTAAGACTTTTTTTTTTTTTTTATTTGATAATTCTGATATCCGATAGCTATAAAAATTCTAATTTGTTTAAAGTCTATATTGGATGGACCCATAAAAAGAGGTAAACTCTTCTAACACATATTTTCTATATATAAAACTCAAATAAGAGAATTTATTTAAGACTATTTAATTTTTATATAATGATATTTTATAGTGAGAATCAATTTATGTAGAGTAAAAATATCTAGTAGTTAGTATAGAAAATAATTAATTAGCTCAGATTTAATTAATTTTCACAATTTTTTAATATGGCAGTTATTTAGTTACAAGGACGATAATTGAGCAGTACTAAATAAACCTAGTGAAAATAGTCTTCTGTGTATGTAGTTCTGTGTCATGTAACAAAAAGTGTGAGCCTATCATATTGCGAATTAAAAATCAATGTGAAAACACATAAGTCTTCTGTCTATGAATTTCTTTTGGCTTAAGTTTTAATTGTTTATTAAGAAACGGCTCTTGATTTAATTTATTTCAGTTTTCCAATAATTGATTGCAATGTTTTTGCATCACGACAAAATCATAATGAGTTTACAATTTCTTTAAATTTTTTTAATTTTTAAAAATTTCATAAAAATATTTTGATTTGATTAATTGTTTGTAATTAATTTTATCATAATATGTATTTTAATCAAAATTAAAATAAATTTACATGTCACATGTGAAGTATTTATTTTAATTTGTCAATAAGAAGTATTGTTTTTTGATATATATATATATATATATATATATATATATATATATATATAAGGCATCTTAGGGCTAATATATATAAAAGGCATCTCAGCTAAACTGGTACCTTCTTAGCATCTAGTTCATTTACCAACCCTAAGATTTTTATTAATAAAAAAATAAAGGAATACAAAGTTTAATCACAACCAAAGAAGGCAACTAAAAGCAAAAGTAACAAATAAAATTAGTGAAAATGATAGGCATGCCATCCCATAGTATCATTCCTCTTTAGAAACACTCATTAGGGAAAGAAGGCCACCAAGTTTCAGCTGAAAGCGAAATTGCAATATTGGAAATTTTTATTTGCCACTAAATTTCCCTATCTATAAATATAGGACACATGAACTTGCAAGGAAGAGAGAGACATTAATGAATTCTACCAAGCATTCTACAAGTGCGAAGGACCCTCAGAGCATCTATTCTGAATTAATCGAACCACATACACTGAATCACTCTCAATCCATAAAGGATTGTAATTAAATTGAACTACATACTTCATTGTTGAGATTGCAACAGATAATTCAACTTCATAAGTGAACATAGTGCCCAAAGGAGCTTCAAATGCTCCTACTGAAAATCCATTAGAGATTCAAAAAACACCTCCTATGCCAGACTAACCTAGGCAACCCTTTGAAGCTCCATCGATATTAACTTTAAACCATCCAAAGGAGGGCAGTAACAAGCAAACAAGTTGAGGAGAAGCGACTGGTTGTGGATTTCCAACAAGGCAGAGGTGTCAAAGAATGAGCAACTCCGCATGTGAGTTGTGCATGTAACCTTTGTGAAAAAACTCTGCCTGCTTAATTGACTTACATAGCTCACGACTTGTGATTGAAATTAGGACAAAATTCTGCTTAAAAGTTGCCAAATTTTGAACTCTCCAAAAATGCCAGAACGATGAAAAAATTCCAACTTTCCATAAAGTGGCGAGTTGAGAAGAAAATGACATAGAAGAAGCAACTTTGTAAAGATCCATAAAGCTACAGTATATGGATAAGATACTAAAACATGGTTTATAGATTCACATGCAGGTAGACATAAACGACATCACGAAACCAAAATCATGTCGTTCTTTTGTAAATTATCATCTGTAGGCAAACGATGATGAAAGGCTCTCTAGCAAAGAGAAGAGCGGCTTGGAAGGAGGAAGTGATGCCAAACCTCCTTTCCCCATGCTACCTTGCGGCTTGAATTTCTTAAAACAGCACTTGCTTCTTTACAAGAAAATAATCCATTCAAAGAAAATCTCCAAACAAAGACATCCTCTTGAGAAGAAAAGAAAATTATAGAATTTAAATCTAAAATTAATTATGGGAAAGTACTCTAAAAGGAAGCCAAGAAATGTCGTTGACCATCCTAGAAATAATCAGATATAGTAGCCTGGAAATGATGCCAAATAGCTAAAGGGATGCCAATGTTATTTGTGACTATATAGCCCATGAAATTTGAATTCCAAAAACTAAAATGTGAGTCTTTGGAATGGAGCCACTGGGAAGAATCTTGAAGAGCTTGGAAAATATCTTTGATTGAGTGCCAAATAAAGGTGCAGAGATAACTTGTCCAAGGAGACCTATTACAAAGGAATCGGTTGTAAAAAACTCATAAATAAAAGAATCATTGTTGCATAACTTTAATGCAACTCGACCAAGCATTGCTTTATTTAGACAAAAAAGCTTATATAAACCTAGGCCACCTTCCTCAACATGAGAGCAACAAATGTCCTAATTAATAGAAATTAATTTCTTGCAGTAGATAGACCCCATCCATAGAAAGTTTCGAATTACCTTCTCTAAATATTTAAAAAGAGCAACAGGCCACTTGTAAATCATAAATCCATGGAGAAGAGGACCATAGTTATTAGCTTTTATTATAGACAATCTTCTCGAAAAGGAGAGGGAATGACCCTTCCAAAACTCTAACTTTGCTAAAACCCGATCAGTAAGGGGTTTTAACCAACAAGACTTAGGGGCACAATAAAAATAAAAACTCCGAGGTAAATAAAAGGGAAGGATCCAACTTTCATTCTTGCTCGAGAGTGAAGAGAAGAAGCATAGTGAGGAGCAACACCTTTACTTTAAAAAATACCAGACTTGTCCTTATTAACAATTTGACCAGAAAGCACCCAATATTCGAAAAAAATCTCAACAAGCACATCAATGTTGGCTCGAGAAGCTTTACCAAAAATAATAACATTATCAACAAATCATAAAGTGAGTAAGGTAATTAAAATTTTGCCCACCAAACATAGGAGAAAAAATATTCTTACGCATAGTTACAGAAATCTTACAACTCAAGTAGTCCTCTGCTAAGCAAAAAAGCAATGGAGATAGTGGATCACCATAATGAACTCCTCTAGACACAAGAAAATAACCCTGCAGACTCCCTTTTAAAAGAATTAAAAGTCTGGCAAATTCAAAAATATTCAGCAGCCAATCGTAAAATTTTTAAAAGAATCCAAAGCTAAGCATCACCACAACAACAAAATCTCATTCAATGGTATTGAAAGCTTTTCTAATGTCAATATTCATGGCCATATTACCACCTCTGCAATTATGATTCATGACATTAAAACATTCTAAAGAAGCCACAACACAATCCTCTATATTTCTTCCTTTGATGAAACCAAATTAATTGGGAGAAATAAAATGAGAGACCATCGTACCTAAACGATCTACCAAAATCTTAGTAATGACCTTAAATAGAAAATTACTTAAAATAATGGGGTGGAATTTATCCACTGAATTTGCACCCTGCACTTTAGGAATTAGAACCATCAAATTAGAACTAATCCCTGAAGAAAGAGTACGAGTTCTAAAAAAATCCAAACGGCATTACAAACATCAGAACCCATAATATTCTAACAAGACCTGAAAAAAATGCCCTGTAAAGCCATAAGGGCTAGGCGCACTATGAGGATCTATATCAAATACGACAAACCAAATAAGATCATTAGAAGGCATCATCATTAGCATTGAATTATTAATATCTGAAACTAAGTGGGGAATGATTTCTGTAATATCCCGTGTTTTTAAATATTTTAATATTGTACCGGGATATACAGTGTTAATAATTTTTGTATATATATTACGATATTTTTACGAGTTGATATGTATTTAAAACCTATTTTAATTATTGTGTATTATTTACAGTGTTTTACGTAAAATTTTCCCGAGACTTTCATTTTTGGGGAAATTTTCACGTAAATAATTTATTATTAATTATTTTAAATATATTTACGAACTTGCATGAACTCATACATATTTTAAAATATTAAACACCGTGTATACATGTAATTATTTATTTAATTAGGGTTTAATATTACTCTAATATTTTATTATTTGTTTATTAATTTTATTGTTATTTAATTATTTTATTTATTATTAAATTGTAAATAATAATGTGTGGTGTGTGATTTTTTCCAAATATTTTATTAAAAATTATTTATTTTTTTCTTTTTTTCTTTTTTCTTTTTTCTTTTTCTTTTTCTTTTTCTTTCTTTTTCTTTTTCTTGTCTTTTCCTTTCCTTTTCTTTTCTTTTCTTCTTCTTCTTCCTTCCCGTGCCCGATCCTTCTCCCCTCCCGTTGCAAATTCCGACCACCCACCGTTGGTGTGCCGCCAGCAGCTCCGCCTTCCCCAGCCAGCTGCTTCGCCGCCCCTAGCTCCTTCCCCAACGTCGGCTAGCCCCCATTTTCCCCATTTTGGCCAAAACTCCTCTCCTCGCCGTTCACCAACTTTCCGACCACCATTTTCGACACCGCCGGTTCTTCTCCTTGAGCTCCGGTGAGTGTGATTCTAGCTTTGCTTTGAGCTTAAATGGTCTTGATTTGCTTAGGTTTCGAATTTTCAATTTCAGTCATATTAGGGTTTTTGATTTTTTTTGAGCTTTGAATTGCTTGATTCATGAAAACTCCCTTCACAAATTTTGTTCCCCTTAGCTTAATCTACATTTTTGAATTTTTGTGGAATTTTCTGGAGATTTTTTGGATTTTTGGGTATTTTTGAATATTTTAATATTATTTTCTAATTTTCGGAAATTAATTAAATAAATTATGAAATTGTGTTTTATGATAAATATAGGTGTTGAAATGAATTATAGGAATTTATTTGGAATTTTTATGAATTTCTAAGTATTTATTTTGAATTATTTAAGTTTATGGAATTTTGAAAAATTAGGGTTAAATGAGTTTTTAATTGAAATTAATTGGTTAATTGAGTTTAATTATTGATATTATTAATAAATATGTTGAGAAAATTAATTTTGGATAATTGTATAATTTTTGGTGAATTTTTGAAGTAATTTTAGTATATTTACATATATAGGGGTATTTTGGTAAATTTACACAAAATTGGCTAAAAATGTAATTTAATTGGTTTTAATAGTTATTTAAGGTATAAAAATGATTTTCAAAAATTATTTAGTATTTTTAACTAATTAAAACTATTTTTCATGAATTATTTTCAATTATATATATAATATACGGTTTTACTAATAAAATGAGTTTTTATCGATTTTTATTGTGTTTAAAGGTTAATTATGTAATTTTTACTTATAAAATGAATTTCTATGTTATAAGAGTATTTTTGGTATTTCTGAAATTGTTCTGTGATTGTGGACCCCGATCGGCAGACTGTAATTTGGAGTCCGACCGAGGAGTTGTGAATGAGATGTGGTGTTTATTTTCGAAGTATGTTTCTTTGCAGGGTCAGCTCTACTCTTTGAGTAGAGAGATGTCCATTTTACAGGGGAGGTTCTACCGAATTTTTAATAGAATTCTCGTAAAATGTGATGTCCGGTCGATCCCTAATTCTGTTTCTGTGTTTAATATTCTAGATCGAATTCTAGAATTTCTGTTAGGTTTATTCTGATATCTATTATTTATTGTTTGTCTAGTTGCACCGAGACCGAGGCCTAGTGGACCAGGCCCGTCGGACCCATCTCATGGAGCGCACTAAGTGTGAGTTGCTATTATATATATATATATATGCTTAGGATGCATGATTTAGAAATGCATGTTTTATTTTGATTAAATATGCATAAATAATTTGATTATTACTTAAGTTTATATTTAGTTTATTTTGGTTTATTTTTGGTATATATTAAATTATATGCATGTTTTGTTAATAAATTATATTTAAAATGTTTTTAAATATATTTCTAGCTTAATTTATAATTTGATTGGATTCATTTGACGTATATATACTCGAAATATACCTGGTTTACTTTTGGTATATTTCTAGTATATATATGGTTTATGTTGTTATTTTATTGAAATTCATGCATCATTTATTTTTATGAATGAATGTTTTATATTATTAATGAAGGAGATCAATAGAACGTGCTACCTAGTGGGCAGCACTAGGACCAAGTACGTACCGGTACGCCTGTAGCATTTAGGCTATATTACTAACCTATTTGTGGTTATTGATTGAAATTGATAATTTGATGTGTGAGATATGGTTTGAAGGTGTGATTGCTGGAGCTCGGTTGACCTAGTGTCTCAGGGCCAATCACACTGGCAATCAGACTGCTGGAGCTCAGTTGACTTAGTGTCTCGGGGCCAATCTACTGTCCAAATGGATTAAGTGGATATATTTGGATTAAGTGAGCCTGTGTGGCTAGAGTGTTGTTTGACACTGATTTGAGGTTGCGATTTTCTAGAGTTCTATTTGATCCTTCATAAACAATGATTTTCAATGAAATATATATGTAAAATGATTTTATTGCATCTGTGTGTATTTGCCTGTATATATACATATTAGATATATACTACTGATTGTATGCATTTTCATTTAGCATGCATGTATATATATTATAGTAATTCACTCAGTGAGGTCTGACTCCCCTCCATTGATAATTTTTCAGGAGAGTCAACATCTTCAGACCTCAATAGCAGGCCCATACGCCGGATTTCTTCTGTCCCGGCTTCTTTGTGTAAACTGCTTACTTGAGTCTTATTTTTATATAATCTAGACACTGCAGTAGTTGTAAATTAATTGTGGAATTTTATGTATTATAGTTATGTGAGATATTGTATTATATTTGAACTGGATTTGTATTAAAAGAGTTTATATATATGAAATGATGAGGATTTGATTTAAATCCAGTTGGTACATATATTGTTGTTATATTTATGATTTTTATTTCTGCTGCATTATATATTATTATTATTATTGCATGTTTTATTTTATTTTTAGGCTTGCTACGGGTTCCGGATTCGAAAGAATTCCCGTTCCCTAGCGCCGGTCATGGCCCCTGTTTTGGGTCGTGACAATTTCCTTGATTAATGAAAAATCCTTAGGAGCCTGAGAAGAGCTAAAGAGATTGACATAATAATCCAAGACATAATTATTAATTAAATTGGTATCGATCTCCAAAATACCATTAATCATCATAAAAGATCCCAAAGACTGTGCTTGACATTTAAAGAGTAAACTTTGGAACAATTTGGAGTTGTGATCATCATCATTTAACCATCTGATCTTGCTTTTGTCTCTCAAAAGAGATTCCTAATGCGCTAAATAAAAAGCTAAAATATTATTAGCCTGAAGCTCTTGACGATGTAGATCTTCTGTAAAACCTCAGTCTCTATATTATTCTAAATAGAAAGTAAGTCTAGCTTTGCTTTAGAAATAAGAGAATCAACACAGCCAAAAACATCTTTATTCCACTTCCTAAAAAAAGTACATAACATCTTCAACTTTATCATCAAAACAATAATAGGATGCCCAGAAATTAAAATAGACCGCCTAAAATCACCAACAGCAAGAACAAAATTATCATAACAAGTCCACATAAATAAGAAATGAAAAAGTTTTGGTGAAGAAGAACCTTGATGATATATGAGAAGAATTAGATCATGGTGTGAGCAATGGCGCACAAGAGCATGACACTCAATGTAATTCCAATTTTAAAAAGAAGCATCAAAGCAGAAAGCACGATCAAATCAAATATCCACCTGATGAGGACCTCTCCTATTATTAGACCAAGTATAGTGCAGGCCTTTAGTATCTAAGCAAGTCAAAGCACAATGTTCCATGGTAGCCAGAAAATTATAACAAGCACTAGCATTGGGACGGCAACCTATTTTCTCGTGAGCACTAAAACAACAATTGAAGTCCCTAATTAAAACCAGGCTAAAGTAATCAAAATTGAAAAATATTCCATATCTGCCCATAATTGATGTTTCATAGAACTTAAAATATGGGCATAAACATAAGTAATGAATTGAGATTCCCCTTAGCATTAAATCTCCATAATAATATATTGAGAAGAACTAGAAAAGATAGTAACATTTCCTACACCCAAATCATTAGAAACAAGCAACCACAAACTAGGAAGACTTATTAAAATAAAAGCAGCAAAAGACAAATTCAAAATCACCAAAAACTAGTAGGAATTGAATCCCAACCAATTTTTGGTCCAGCAAGGTAGAGAAAATCCAACTTATGTAAACATAAAATGTTAAATAAAATTCTTTGAGTGTGAGGATTACCCAGTCCCTTGTAATTCCAATAAAAATATTCATTTAGAAAGATGGGAAACAAACCTCATTTAAGGCATGTTACCTGTGAGAACCACTTGCTTAGACTACGTTGAGTTTTTTTTTTCTTATAAGAAGCCACTTGCTAAGGTTCTGAATCCATTTCCACCACATCTACCCATGCATAATTGGAAGCCACTTATGCCTCATATTAAGCAATAACTCAAGAAAAAGAGTCAATATTGGAACTGGTTATTAAGTCATTATTATATGTTAAATGCACAAGAGAATAATCCTTTTGTTCGAAACAAGAGAAGAAACCTTTTCCAACTCTGCATTTACTGCTAGTGAGTCTATTTCTGCATTAGCATTAATCACATTAACAACTGAAGGCACTAAAACACCAATTTATTTCGGCAAAGCTAGATCTTGAGGAATAAGGTCATGCAGAAAGGTGAAAGCATTATCTACTAGACTGCTTGGTGGTCATTTAGGTTGCCAAACTTTACGACCTCTAGAGCAACCTTTGGATTGACCTTTGGATATTCGATTAGTTCTGATTGAGAATGGTTTGGCCAAAGGAGGGTTTTCTGTGACTTGAATAAGATGGCAAAAGGCTACACCATGTCCAATGGAGTTACAATTGCGATAAAAATCCGATAAGTTTTCAAAGACAATATCAATGTTAAATAGGGTTTCGTTACAGTCCAACATAGGAATATATTGTAATGGAATTGTGAGATCAACATCAATTAAAACTCTTGCAAAGTGACTAAGGTCCCCATCCAATGTAGCTCACGAATTTTAGTTCCTAAATTTCGAGCAATATTGAATAATATTTGAGGGTCCCAAAACTCCTAAGGAAGCCTAAAAAATCTAACCCATAATTGGGTGGTGGTGGCCTTTTATTTATAAGGATTAAACCAGATGTCCATTATTGTAAATGAAGAACTCCAGGTTTGAGAGAGACATATCCCTTAGTCCAAACCAATTCTTTAACAAAAGAAGAATAAAGAAGAATGTGATAAAAACCTTTACCAAGAGATATGAGATGCCAATTCGCCTTAAGGTTCTAGATATTTGACAACTTTTCCTTAAGTTTGGAAAGCTTCCATAGGGTCTTACCTTTGCCAAGAACAACTCTTGCAATCAACAAATGTTAACACAACTCAAGTTGTTTTTTATAGGCATCATGATTAATCTTGATTGCATGGAAAGTTCCCTATTTTAGGGATGAAGATGTCAGAAGCATGAAGGACACATCTATGGCTATAATGTTTGTGAAATCGGACAAAGGATGATCAGCTGCAACAATAATAGCGAATGTATGAGGATTTGGGATGTCAGGAACAACCTTTCTTGGAACTATAGTAGAATGGCCATGAGGTATGAAACCTTTAACAGAGAACAATTCTGAATTATTGACATAATCACCGTTAGTATAGGGTACTGACAAGGGGTTAGGCACTGAAGGATTCTTCATGTCACGACCCAAAACAGGGGCCATGACCGGCGCTAGGGAACGGGAATTCTTTCGAATCCGGAACTCGTAGCAAGCCTAAAAATAAAATAAAACATGTCATAATAACAATAACCAATTTAATATGCAGCGGAAATAAAAATCATAATATCATAATATTATCCACATCAACTGGATTTAAATCAACATCTCATCTCATAAATATATAATCTTTAATACAAATCCAATTTCAACATACAATACATCTCTTTAAAATAAAGTACATGAAATCCAATACTTTAATTCACAACTACTATAGTGTCTAGATAAAATAAATAAGACTCAAGTAGATAATTTACATAAAGAAGCCGGGGCGGAAGAAATCCGGCGTATCGACCTGCTACTGAGGTCTGAGGATGTTGACTCTCCTGAAAAATAGTCAACGGAGGGGAGTCAGACCTCACTGAGTGAATTACTATAACATATATACATACACACTAAGTGATAATGCATACAGTCAACAGTATATATAATATGTATATATACAGGCAAATTCATACAGATGCAGAAAAATCATTTTATATATATTTTATTGAAAATCATCTTTTATGAAGGATCACATAGAACCCTAGAATATCGCAACCTCAGAAAATAGTGTTAAACAACACTCTGGCCATACAGGCTCACTTATTCCAAATATATCCACTTAATCCATTTGGACAGTAGACTGGCCCCGAGACACTAAGTCAACCGAGCTCCAGCAGTCTGACTGCCAGTGTGATTGGCCCCGAGACACTTGGTCAACCGAGCTCCATCAATCACACCCACAAACCACATCTCACATATCCATAATCATATCAAATCAATATCCACAAATAGTTAGTAATATAGCCTAAAGCTATAGGCGCACCGGTACATACTCGGTCCTAGTGCTGCCCACTAGGTAGCACGTTCTATTGATATCCTTCATTAATAATTGTAAAACATTCATTCACAATAATAATTGATGCATGAATTTCAATAAAATAACAACATAAACCATATATATACCGAAAATATACCAAAAGTAAACCAGGTATATTTCGAGTATATATATGTCAAATGAATTCAATCAAATCATAAATTAAACTGAAAATATATTTAAAAACATTTTAAATATATTTTAGTAACAAAACATGTATATAATTTATTATATACCAAAAATAAACCAAAAATATACTTAATATAAACTTAGGAAATAATCAAATTATTTATGCATATTTAATCAATATAAAACATGCATTTCTAAATCATGCATCCTAAGCATATATATATAGTATAGTAACTCACCTAATGCGCTCCACGAGACAGGTCCGACGGGCCTGGTCCACTAGTCCTCGGTCTCAGCGCAACTAAACAGCAATAAATAATCGACATCAGAATAAACCTAATAGAAATCCTAGAATTCAATCTAGAGTATTAAAATACGGAAACAGAATTAAGGTTCGACTGGACATCACGTTTTACGAGAATTCTATCGAAAATCCTGCAGAACCTCCCCTGTAAAACGGACATCTCTCTACTCAAAAGAGTAGAGCCGACCCTGCAAAGAAATACACTTCAAAAAACTACACAAGGCATAATCAAAATCCCACGGTCGGACTCCAAACTACAGTCCACCGACCGGGGTCCACAAACACAGAACAATTCCCAAAATACCAAAAATATCCTTAAATCACAGAAATACATTTTATACGTAGAAATTACATAATTAACCTTGAAACACTGTAAAAACCGATTAAAACTCATTTTATTAGAAAAACCGTATATTATATATATAATTGAAAATAATTTACGAAAAATAGTTTTTAATTAGTTAAAAATACTAAATAATTTATAGAAATCATTTTTATACCTTATATAATTATTAAAACCAATTAAATTACATTTTTAGACAATTTAGGGTAAAATTACCAAAATACCCCTATATATATTAATATACTTAAATTACTTCAAAAATTCACAAAAAATCATACAATTATCCAAAATTAATTTTCTCAACATATTTATCAATAATATCAATAATTAAACTCAATTAACCAATTAAATTCAAATAAAAACACATTTAACCTAATTTTTCCAAAATTCCATAAACTTCAATAATTCAAAATAAATACTTAGAAATTCATAAAAATTCCAAATAAATTCCTATAATTCATTTCAACACCTAATTTAACCATAAACTCCAATTTCATAATTTACATAATTAATTTCCGAAAATTAGAAAATAATATTAAAATATTCAAAAATACCCAAAAATCCAAAAAATCTCCAAAAATTCTACAAAAATTCATACATGTAGATTGAGCTACTAGGAACAACATTTGTGAAGGAAGTTTTCATGAATCATCCAATTCAAAGCTCAAAAAAATCAAAAACCCTAATAGGCCGAAATTGACAAAATCGAAACCTAAGCAATTCTAGACCATTTAAGCTCAAACCAAAGCTAGAATCACACTCACCGGAGCTCAAGGAGAAGAAAGAGACTGACGGTGTCAAAAATGGTGGCCAGAATCGACGTGATCGACGGTGGATCGATTTTCGGCTTCTCCGGCCAAAATCGATCTCCAGACGCCGGAAACGGCCTCCTCAGGCGGCGAAATTGGTCGGGGAAGACGGTGGCACACCGGACGGCACACCCACGGTGAAGAAATGGCACGGCAGCGACCGAAAACGGAGAAGGGAAGAATCAGGAGGAAGAAGAAGAAGTCGGGGGCAGTTTTGTAATTTTCCAAATCTTTTGATTTTTGACAAATATATGTATATATATATACTTTATACTATATATTAAAATAATATTAAATTACACACATCAAATGTACACCACACACATAAAATTTAATATTTTCATAATTTATACTAAATAAAATTAATTAAATAACAATAAAACAATTAGATACTTAATAAAATATTAGGGAAATAATAAACCCTAATTAAATAAATATACACACACAGGCTTTATTTAATAATTTAAAAATATGTATGAGTTCATGCAAGTCCGTAAATACATTTAAAATAATTAATGATACATTGTTTACGTGAAAATTTCCCCGAAAATGCAAGTCCCGGAAAAATTTTACGTAAAGCACTGAAAATAATATACAGTAATTAAAATAGGTTTTAAATACATATTAACTCGTAAAAATATCATATAAAATACAGAAATTATTAACACTATATATCCAGGTACAGTGTAAAAATATTTTAAAAACACGGGATATTACACTTCAACAGCCTCATCTAGGGTTTTTTTATATATTTCCTATTTCAATTCAAATAAGAATAGTTTTTCAATTAATAGACATGTCAATTACCAATATTTGACAAACTATACAAAAGGAGACCATCTTTCACTTTTAAATGACATGAAAATAATTATACAAATTGGTGAAAGTGGCAATAAAATGTATATATTACACCCTACGATATATTCGAAGAAAAGTGATGACTAGATAGCATATTGGAAGCTGACGTAATCTTAATAACTTAATAATAATAATAATAGTTGTTAGGGATAAAGAAATTTTAATTGGTTGAACTTTTTAAAATTTTACAATTTAGTATGTTAACTTTACATTGTAACAATTAAGAATGGCAACTTATAAAAAAACAACAATGAAGTGTATATATCAAGTTACCAATAAGTTGTCTTTCAACAAATGCAGTATTTCAAAATTAAAAGACAATATTGCCCCAAAATTAAAGAACTATACATTACTAATAATAATAATAATAATAATAATAATTTTCCCTTCAACAAATGTAGTATTTCAAAATTAAAAGACAATATTGCCACAAAATTAAAGAACCATACATTAATAATAATAATAATAATAATAATAATAATAATAATAATAATTATTATTATTATTATTATTATTATTATTATTATTATTATTATTATTATTATTATTATTATTACTACTACTTAAATAAAAATAATTTTATTTTTATATTTTTATTTATAATTTATCTTTTAGTTGGTTTTAGTTAATAAAAAAAATAATTTACAAAAAAATTAAAATTAAAATTTTTGTCTATTTTTATTTTCTATTTCACTTTCTGTCTTTAATCTATAAATTTTTGTAAATTTAATAAAATTAAAATTTTAGTATAGAATTGAAGATTTAAATAATTTTCTTTGAGAAATATGTATTTTGTTGATTTATTATGATTTTAATATGAAAAATGAAATATTATTGTTTTGGTATAAAAAAAAGGCAAATTTAAATCACTATCATAGGTAATTTAATCATTTTTATTATGTAACCATTATTTTTTTTTTTTACAGATAACAACACTTAATTATTATAAAAAAATAGTTAAAATACTAAATCGTTAAATTAGAAAATGTTCCAACACCAAAGAGGTCTTTCTCCCTAATGGTTACTTGTTAATCATCTGCTGTAATTATCTCAATGTACTTGCTGTTGTCGTGGCTTTGAGAGTTGACTAAATTTGGTTAGTCGTACGCATGCTGTACTAATTGACTTTCTTCATTGAAAAAATAATAGATTTTATGCTTCATCTACCATATCAAACGTATTGACATTCCATCAATTTTAAAAAAAAAAAAAAAAAGATAAGGACACCAATTATATGCCAATTTTTAGCCATATAAATCATAAATGTAGCCTATTGAGTAATCAAAGCATAAAAAAACATGCTGGTTTCTTCTCACTTAATTGTAAAAGACCTTGAGATTTTTGTACGAAGTGACAATTCGAATTCCCCCATTCTCTCCCTCTCCAATTATCTAAAATAAATAAAAAAAAACATAAAATTATTATCTATACCACAATATTACATTCAATAGTTGAATAACATATATATATTATTAATATTTTTATATTTTAACTAATAAAAATAACATATATATATTACAAATTCAACCCTTAATTATAATACATTTCAAAAGATAAATGAATAATTCATCTTTTTTTTCCAACAGAAAAAAGTAAATTTTATTAACAACCATTGAAATCACTTAGCAGGAGTTGCTCTAATTTAAATGAAATATTGAATTCAAGTGATGATAACTCTATAGTCTTATCCAGAATGAACAGATTTAGTCAGTACGAGTATTAACTTTTTTTTTTTTGAAAAAAAAAATACAATTTGGATGACACAGGTTGTTTCACTTCCCCTGCTCAGTCATTTGGCAAACTTTTCCTGTCAATGCTTAATCATTCAGTTAAAAACAAATCTTTAAAAATTTATGGTTCTTCAATTAGATTAACGAAATATATATATAGACTCATGCCCTTGAAATTTTCACAAAAAAATTCAATTATTTAGCCATTTGGAAGGGACATGACTGTTCTAGCAAGCATTCCTATTGCCTATAGAAAACATCTTTACACAGCTAATGTACATATAAATAGAGTGCTGGTGCTAAAAAGAAGAGTGGTTTAATTATAAAATTAACTAATCTTGAATCTTTATGGTTGGTCTGCTTCCCTCAAGAAATCATTCTTGATCAACTGCAGCTCTGAGATGACAGTACTCGTGCTCATTCGGAGTGAAGGTGATTCTGCTGAACAGATAACACCAATTTCCAGAACTGAACGGAGACAATTATAGGTATCTGAATTCACATTGCTCAGGCCATCGCCACTGCTGTCTATGCCTCCCTCTATCATATTCTCATCATCTTCTTTAGTTGCTTTTCTTGCTGCCTTTGTTTCTTGTTCTTGATCACTATCTCTTTCTGCCAGGAGGAGGTTTGGGTCTACAATGTGCGCAAGTTTTTTTGGTAATGCAGCCTTCACAAAGAGATGCAGATTCAAGCCGTCTTTAAAGATTTCATCAGTTGGTCTTCTTCCTGAGAACATCTCTAGCAGGAGGATTCCGAAGCTGTATACATTCACAATTTAATACCCTGCAATATGTAAATCTCTTAGAAAGAAATGTAATACTCTGCAAAATGCAATCTTAGAAAGAAACTCTTTTCACCACATTCACAATTTAATGCTTAATATATTTGCAGTACCTTGAACTTTGACACGTGTTATCAATTTGTTCCTTCAAATTATTAATTGACTATATTAACACGTAAACTGGTTCTAAAAGTACTTACAATCACATTTTTAATAAGTTAATATCTTTTCAACTTGTCTATATGTTTAAATAGTTTAATTTTTTGGTCGAAAAAAATAGTTTAATTTCAATTTAGCTAAAAATGTCATTTAACCAATTCAAATAATCCTTAAAGTATCAACAAATTTTATTTTATATACATTAAGATGTCTAAATGATTAGTTTATAAGTTAAATGAAATAAGGTGATAAAAAGGCATCAAAGCGACAAATGTATTAGGCCCAAACATTTAATATTTAATAAACTATATATATATACACACGAAAGGAAAATTGATAAAATTATGAAAAAAAAATTAGTTATTATTATTAAAATATTAGATAATTTAGCCATATACTAATAAAAGTTAGATTAAAATAATTAAAATATAATTTTAATTTGATTCAAAATATTTTTTCTATTTTAATTAAGTTAACTTATATTTTATAAGATTTCTATTTAAATTAAGATTAATGTTAAAATATAATTTTAATTTAATTGAAAGTTTATTTTTTATTTTAATTAGGTTAATTTCTATTTTATAGAATTTCTATTTAAATTAGGATTAATATTTAGATATATTAAATACAATTGTATTTAGATTATGGATTCCTATCTGAATTAGGATTAACGGTTAAATTAAATTTATAAAAGGTAAGTATTTTGTTTTATAATTGTATCACTTGAAAATATTTTCAAAGAATTTATAGTTTTTATACTTGATGAAATCTACTTAATACATGTCCTGATCGTAACTGTATATAGGTACGTTTCAATGACAGATTGATTTTTTTAATTTGTATGTATTATTTTTATTATAATTTTATATTGTGACCCTCCAATATTAATGCATGTCTTTTTTTTCCCATTGAACTTGCAAATTTTGATTTCTAACAGAATTCAGAAACACATGTTGTTTAATTTCTTCTCATGATCTATCTCTAACTATAGCTATAAACACATGTTAATTTCATAACTTTTCTACTCTTCGAAATGCACTAACTACTAATTTTAGGGTTATTTTATAGTTTTTCTGAACTTAAGATTTATTTTTTTTATGTATAAATAGAGCTTATAATAATAAAAATGCTTAATTTGTTTGAATATTTTTTTAGAAAAAAATTAAATTAATCATTTATTTAGATATGCATGCACTAGCCACCAATTATAGGGGTCATTTTAAATTTTTTTGAACTTGAGATTTATGTTTTATGTATTAATAGAGTTCATAATAATAGAAATGTTTAAATTTTTTGAATATTTTTTTAGAAAAAAATTAAATTAATCATTTTATTTAGAGATGCACACACTAGGCACTAATTATAGGGTTATTTTATATTTTTTTGAACTTGAGGTTTAATTTTTATGCATAAATTGAGTTCATAATAATAGAAATACATAAATTCTTTGAATATTTTTTGAGAAACAAATTAAATTAATCATTAATTTAGAGATTCATTTTTTAATAACAAAAAAATTAAGATTATAAAATTAATTTTATTTAATAATAATATGCTTAATTATTTATTTATTATATATCATGAGTCAAATAAATTTTTCGTTCAAGTGTGAAACACGTGGTTGTTTACTAATATATATAAATGTACAAAGGGAGGAACAAGCAAAATTACGAACGAGTCTTCAGTCATTATTATATAAAAAATAGATAATTTAGTCATTTACTAATAAAAGTAAAATTAAATTAATTAAAATATAATTTTAATTTCATTGAAAGTTTATTTTCTATTTTAATTAAGTTAACTTCTATTTTATAGGATTTCTATTTAAATTAGAATTAATGTTTAGATATATTAAATACAATTGTATTTAGATTATGGATTCCTATCAGAATTAGGATTAACGGTTAAATTAAGTCTATAAAAGGCAAGTACTTTATTTCATAATTGCATCAATTGAAAATATTTTCAAAGAGAGTTTATAGTTTTTATATTTGATGAAATCTACTTAATGCATGCCTTGATTGATCGTGATTGTATATAGATATGTTTTAATGACAACAAAATTGAAAAAGATAATACGCGATGAATTTTACTGATTTTTTTTTTTTGTTATTTGTCTATATTGTTTTTATTATAATTTCATGTTGTGGCCCTACAATATTAATGCATGTCTTTTTTTTTTCATTGAGATTGCAAATTCTAATTGCTAATAGAATTCAGAAACACATATTGTTTAATTTCTTCTCATAATCTATCTTTAAATATAGTTATAAACATATGTTTATTTCATAATTTTTCTATTCTTTGAAATGCACTAGCCACCAATTCTAAGGTTATTTTATAGTTTTTTTTGAACTTGAGGTTTATTTTTTTATGTATAAATAGAGTTCATAATAATAGAAATGCTTAAATTGTTTGAATATTTTTTCTGAAAAAAAGTTAAATTAATCATTTATTTAGAGATGCATTTTTCATATTGTTTACTTTCTTCTCATAATCTATCTCTAGCTATAACTATAAACACATATTTATTTCATAACTTTTCTATTCTTTGAAGCATACTAATCACCAATTCTAGGGTTATTTTATAGTTTTTTTAACTTGAGGTTTATTTATTATGTATAAATAGAGTTCATAATAATAGAAGTGCTTAAATTATTTGAATATTTTTTTAGAAAATAATTAAATTAATCATTTATTTAGAGATGCATGCACTAACCACCAATTATATGGTTATTTTATATTTTTTTAAACTTGAGGTTTATTTTTTGTGTATAAATAGAGTTCATAATAATAGAAATGCTTAAATTTTTTAATATTTTTTTAGAAAAAAATTAAATTAATTATTATTTAGAGATGCATTTTTTAATAATAAAAAAATTAAGATTATAAAATTACTTTTATTTAATAATAATATGCTTAATTTTTTATTTACTATTGTCACGACCCAAAACAGGGGCCATGACCGGCGCTAGGGAACGGGAATTCTTTCGAATCCGGAACCCGTAGCAAGCCTAAAAATAAAATAAACATGCAATAATAACAATAACAATATAATATGCAGCGGAAATAAAAATCATAATATCATAATATTATTCACATCAACTGGATTTAAATCAAAATCTCATCTCATAGATACATAATCTCTTTAATACAAATCTAGTTTATATATAATACATCTCTTTAAAATAAAATACATGAAATCCAACACTTTAATTCACAACTACTGCAGTGTCTAGATAAAATAAATAAGACTCAAGTAGATAATTTACATAAAGAAGCCGGGGCGGAAGAAATCCGGCGTATCGACCTGCTACTGAGGTCTGAAGAAGTTGACTCTCCTGAAAAATAGTCAACGGCGGGGAGTCAGACCTCACTGAGTGAATTACTATAATATATATACATACATACTAAGTGATAATGCATACAATCAACAGTATATATCTAATGTATATATACAGGCAATTACACACAGATGCAATAAAATCATTTATATATTTCCATTAAAAAATCATCTTTTATGAAGGATCACATAGAACCCTAGAATATCGCAACCTCGAAAAATAGTGTTAGACAACACTCTAGCCATACATGCTCACTTATACCAAATATATCCACTTAATCCATTTAGACAGTAGACTGGCCCCGAGACACTAAGTCAACCGAGCTCCAGCAGTCTGACTGCCAGTGTGATTGGCCCCGAGACACTTGGTCAACCGAGTTCCAGCAATCATACCTCCAAACCACATCTCACATATCAATTAATCATATCAAATCAATATCCACAAATAGTTAGTAACATAGCCTAAAGCTATAGGCGTACCGGTACGTACTCGGTCCTAGTGTTGCCCACTAGGTAGCACGTTCTATTGATATCCTTCATTAATAATATAAAACATTCATTCACAAAAACAAATGATGCATGAATGTAAATGAAATAACAATATAACCCATATATATACCAGAAATATACCAAAAGTAAACCAGGTATATTTCGAGTATATATATGTCAAATGAATTCAATCAAATTATAACTTAAGCTAGAAATATATTTAAAAACATTTTAAATATATTTTATTCACAAAACATGCATATAATTTTATATATACCAAAAATAAACCAAAAATATACTTAATGTAAACTTAAGAAATAATCAAATTATTTATGCATATTTAATCAACATAAAACATGCATTTCTAAATCATGCATCCTAAGCATATATATATAGTATAGTAACTCACCTAATGCGCTCCACGAGACAGGTCTGACGGGCCTGGTCCACTAACCCTCGGTCTCGGCGCAACTAAACAAGAAATAAATAATCGACATCAGAATAACCCTAACAGAAATCCTAGAATTCAATCAAGAGTATTAAACACAGAATCAGAAATTAGAGTTCGATTGGATATCACGTTTTACGAGAATTCTACCAAAAATCCGGCAGAACCTCCCCTGTAAAACGGACATCTCTCTGCTCAAAAGAGTAGAGTCGACCCTGCAAAGAAATACACTTCAAAAAATAAGCTCAACACAAAACCATAACCCCTCGGTCGGACTCCAGACTACAATCTACTGACCAGGGTTCACAAACACAGAACAATTCAGAAATACCAAAAATACTCTTACAACATAGAAATTCATTTTATAAATAGAAATTACATAATTAACCTTAAAACACTGTAAAAACCGATAAAAACTCATTTTATTAGTAAAACCGTATATTATATATATAATTGAAAATAATTCACGAAAAATAGTTTTAATTAGTTAAAAATACTAAATAATTTGTAGAAATCATTTTTATACCTTAAATAACTATTAAAACCAATTAAATTACATTTTTAGACAATTTAGGGTAAAATTACCAAAATACCCCTATATATATAAATATACTTAAATTACTTCAAAAATTCACCAAAAATTATACATTTATCCAAAATTAATTTTCTCAACATATTTATCAATAATATCAATAATTAAACTCAATTAACCAATTAAATTTAAATAAAAACACATTTAACCCTAATTTCTCAAAATCACATAAACTTCAATAATTCAAAATAAATACTTAGAAATTCATAAAAATTCCAAATAAATTCCTATAATTCATTTCAACACCTAATTTAACCATAAACTCCAATTTCATAATTTAAATAATTAATTTCCGAAAATTAGAAAATAATATTAAAATATTCAAAAATACCCAAAAATCCAAAAAATCTCCAAAAATTCTACAAAAATTCATACATGTATACTGAGCTACTAGGAACAAAATTTGTGAAGGGAGTTTTCATGAATCATCCAATTAAAAGCTCAAAAAAATCAAAAACCCTAATAGGCCGAAATTGAAAATTCGAAACCTAAGCAAATCTAAACCATTTTAGCTCAAACCAAAGCTAGAATTACACTCACCGGAGCTCAAGGAGAAGAAAGAGACCGGCGGTGTCGAAAACGGTGGCCGAAATCGGCGTGATCGACGATGGATCGATTTTCGACTTCTCCGGCCAAAAATGGCTTCCAGGCGCCGGAAATGGCTACCACAGGCGGCGAGGAAGGCTGGGGAAGGCGGTGGCACACCGGACGGCACACTCACGGTGAAGAAACGGCAGTAGCAGCGACCGGACGGTGAAGGGAGGGGTCGGGAGGAAGAAGAAGCTCACGGGGGCAGTTTTGTAATTTTCCAAACTTTTGTAATTTTGACAATTTTTAATGTATATATGTATATATATATACTTTACACTATATAATAAAATAATATTAAATTACACACTTTAAATATACACCACACACATAAAATTTAATATTTTAATAATTTATACTAAATAAAAATAATTAAATAACAATAAAACTAATAAATAATTAATATAATATTGGGGTAATATTAAACCCTAATTAAACAAATATACACACACAGACTTTATTTAATAATTTAAAAATACGCATGAGTTCATGCAAGTCCAAAAATATCTTCAAAATAATTAATAATACATTGTTTACGTGAAAATTTCCCCGAAAATGAAAGTCCCGGGAAAATTTTACGTAAAACACTGGAAATAATACACAGTAATTAGAAATAGGTTTTAAATACATATTAACTCGTAAAAATATCATATAATATACAGAAATTATTAACACTGCATATCCCGGTACAGTGTAAAAATATTTTAAAAACACAGGATATTACAACTATATATCACAAATCAAATAAATTTTTTGTTCACATAAAAAACATGTGGTTATTTACTAGTATATATAAATGTACGAAGGGGAGAACAAGCAAAATTACGAAAGAGTTTTCAGTTATTCTTATATAAAAATTGGATAATTTAGTCATTTAATAATAAAAGTAAAATTAAATTAATTAAAATATAATTTTAATTTGATTGAAAGTCTATTTCCTATTTTAATTAAGTTAACTTTTATTTTATAGGATTTCTATTTAAATCAGGATTAATGTTTAGATATATTAAATACAATTGTATTTAGATTATGGAATCCTATCTGAATTAAGATTAATGGTTAAATTAAGTCTATAAAAGTTAAGTATTTTGTTTCATAATTGCATCAATTGAAAATATTTTCAAAAAGAGTTTATAGTTTTTATATTTAATGAAATCTACTTAATGCATGCCTTGATTGATTGTGATTGTATATAAGTATGTTTCAATGACAATAAAACTGAAGAAATATTACGTGATGAATTTTACAGATATATTTTTTTAATTTGTATATATTGTTTTTATTATAATTTCATGTTGTGGCCCTCCAATATTAATGCATTTTTTTCCATTAAACTTGCAAATTTTGATTGCTAATAGAATTCAAAGCACATGTTGTTTAATTTCTTCTCATGATCTATCTCTAGCTATATCTATAAAAACATGTTTAATTCATAACTTTTCTATTCTTTGAAATGCACTAACCACTAATTCTAAAATTATTTTATAGTTTTTTTGAACTTGAGGTTTTATTTTTTATGTATAAATAGAGTTCATAATAATAGAAATGCTTGAACTGTTTGAATATTTTTTTAGAAAAAAAAAATTCAATTAATTATTTATTTAGAGATGCATTTTTCATGTTCTTTAATTTCTTCTCATGATCTATCTCTAACTACAGCTATAAACACATACTTATTTCATGACTTTTCTATTTTTCGAAATGCACTAACCATCAATTCTAAAGTTATTTTATAGTTTTTTTGAGCTTAAGGTTTATTTTTTTATGTATACATAGAGTTCATAATAATAGAAATACTTAAATTGTTTGAATATTTTTTTTAGAAAAAATTTAAATTAATCATTTATTTAGAGATGCGTTTTTCAGGTTGTTTAATTTATTCTCATGGTCTATCTCTAACTATAACTATAAACACATGCTTATTTCATTACTTTTCCATTCTTCGAAGTGCACTAGCTACTAATTCTAGGGTTATTTTATAATTTTTTTAAACTTGAGGTTTATTTTTTATGTATCAATAGAGTTCATAATAATAGAAATGCTTAAATTTTGTGAATATTTTTTTAGAAAAAAAATTAAATTAATCATTTATTTAGAGATGCACGCACTAGCCACCAATTATAAGGTTATTTTATATTTTTTTGAACTTGAGGTTTTTTTTTTCTGTATTGTAACAGCCCAGACCAACCCGCATCAGATATTGTCCGCTTTGCCCAGGCCTAGCCCACAGCGCACGGTTTTAAAACGCGTCTAATGGGAGAAGGTATCCACACCCATATAAGGCGTGCTTCGTTCTCCTTCCCAACCGATGTGGGATATCACAATCCACCCCCCTTAGGGCCCAGCGTCCACGCTGGCACACCGATCCGGGCTCCGGCTCTGATACCAACTTTGTCACGACCCAAAACAGGGGCCATGACCGGCGCTAGGGAACGGGAATTCTTTCGAATCCGGAACCCGTAGCAAGCCTAAAAATAAAATAAATATGCAATAACAACAATAAAAATATAATATGCAGCGAAAAATAAAATCATAAATATTACAATATCATCCATAACAACTGGATATAATTCAAAACTCATCACATCGCATATATAATCTCATAAATGTATAATCTTTATACAAATCCAGTTTTAACATAATACATCTCTTTAAAATAAAGTACATAAAATCCAATACTTTAATTTACAACTACTGCAGTGTCTAGATAAAATAAATAAGACTCAAGTAGACAATTTACATAAAGAAGCCGGGGCGGAAGAAATCCGGCGTATTGACCTGCTACTGAGGTCTGAGGAAGTTGACTCTCCTGAAAAATAGTCAACGGAGGGGAGTCAGACCTCACTGAGTGAATTACTATAGTATATATACATACACTCTAAGTGATAATGCAAACAGTCAACAGTATATGAGTAATATGTATATATACAGGCAAGTTCATACAGATGCAGAAAAATCATTTTATATATTTTGTCTGAAAATCAACTTTTATGAAGGATCACATAGAACCCTAGAATATCGCAACCTCAGAAAAATAGTGTTAAACAACACTCTAGCCATACAGGCTCACTGATTCCAAATATATCCACTTAATCCATATGGACAGTAGACTGGCCCCGAGACACTAAGTCAACCGAGCTCCAGCAGTCTGACTGCCAGTGTGATTGGCCCCGAGACACTTGGTCAACCGAGCTCCAGCAATCACACCCACAAACCACATCTCACACATCCAATAATCATAATCAAATCGATATCCACAAATAGTCAGTAATAAAGCCTAAATACTATAGGCGTACCGGTACGTACTCGGTCCTAGTGCTGCCTACTAGGTAGCACGTTCTATTGATATCCTTCAGTGATAAATAATAAAACATTCATTCACAAATACATGATGCATGAATTTAAATAAATCAACAATATAAACCATATATATACCGAAAATATACCAAACATAAATCAGGTATATTTTGAGTATATATACGTCAAATAAATCCAATCAAATCATGAATTAAACTAAAAATATATTTAAAAACATTTTAAATATATTTTATTAATAAAACATGTATATAATTTATTATATACCAAAAATATACCAAAAATATACTTGAATATAAATCATGTTATTTATGCATAATTAGTCAAAATAAAACATGCATTTTCTAAATCATGCATCCTAAGCATATATATATAATATAGTAACTCACCTAATGCGCTCCACGAGACAGGTCCGACGGGCCTGGTCCACTAACCCTCGGTCTCGGCGCAACTAAACAAGAAATAATTAATCGACATCAGAATAACCCTAACAGAAATCCTAGAATTCAATCTAGAGTATTCAAATACAGAAACAGAATTAGGGTTCGACTGGATATCACGTTTTACGAGAATTCTACCGAAAATTCGACAGAACCTCCCCTGTAAAACGGACATCTCTCTACTCAAAAGAGTAGAGCCAACCCTGCAAAGAAAATACACTTCAAAAATAAACACCACAATTAATCACAACCCCTCGGTCGGACTCCAGACTACAATCTGTCGACCGGGGTCCACAAACACAGAAAATATTCCAGATACAACGAAAATATCCTTAAATCATAAAAATACATTTTATAGGTAAAAATTACATAATTAACCTTGAAACACTATAAAAATCGATTAAAACTCATTTTATTTGAAAAACCGTATATTATATATATAATTGAAAATAATTCCCGGAAAATAGTTTTAATTAGTTAAAAATACTAAATATTTTGTAGAAATCATTTTTATATCTTAAATAAATATTAAAACCAATTAAATTACATTTTTTGACAATTTAGGGTAAAATTACCAAAATACCCCTATATATATATATATACCTAAATTACTTCAAAAATTCACCAAAAATCATACAATTATCCAAAATTAATTTTCTCAACATATATATCAATAATATCAATAATTAAACTCAATTAACCAATTAAATTCAATTAAAAACACAATTAACTTAATTTTACAAAATCACATAAACTTCAATAATTAAAAATAAATACTTAGAAATTCATAAAAATTCCAAATAAATTCCTATAATTCATTTCAACACCTAATTCAACCATAAACTCCAATTTCATAATTTAAATAATTAATTTCCGAAAATTCGGAAATAATATTAAAATATTCAAAAATACCCAAAAATCCAAACAACCTCCAAAAATTCTACAAAAATTCATACATGAAGATTAAACTACCAGGAACAACATTTGTGAAGGAAGTTTCCATGAATCATCCAAATTGAAGCTCAAAAAAATCGAAAACCAAAAGTGGCCGAAATATTCAACTCAAAACCTAAGCAATTCTAGACCGTTTTAGCTCAAACCAAAGCTAGAATAACACTCACTGGAGCTCAAGGAGAAGATAGAGACTGGCGGTGTCGAAAACGGTGGCCGGAGGAGGGAGAAACGACGGTGAGGAATGTGGCCGGCGCTCGCGGGAAGAAGAGAAAGAAGAAGAAGAAGAAAAAGAAAAAGAAAGAAAAGGAAAGAGAAAGAAAAAGAAAAAGAAAGAAAAAGGAAAAGAAGAAAAAAAAAAGAAAAAGAAAAAAAAATAAAATAAATTAAAATAATTAAATTTTAATAAATAAATAATAATAAAATAATAAATTTTAATAATTTAATAATAAATAAAATAATCAAATAATAATAAATAAATAATAAAATATTAGGGTAATAATAAACCCTAATTAAATAAATATACACACACAAGCTTTATTTAATAATTTAAAAATACGTATGAGTTCATGCAAACCCGTAAATACATTTAAAATAATTAATAATACATTGTTTACGTGAAAATTTCCCCGAAAATGAAAGTCCCGGGAAAATTTTACGTAAGACACTGAAAATAATAGACAGTAATTAAAATAGGTTTAAAATACATATCAACTCATAAAAATATCGTATAATGCATAAAAATTATTGACACTGTATATCCCGGTACAGTGTAAAAATATTTTTAAAAAAACACGGGATATTACAATCTTCCCCCCTTACAAGAATTCGTCCCCGAATTCTAAAAACAAGATTACAGAATCAGGAAGGAAAGAGATACGGGTAAGAAGCTCGCATCTCAGCTTCAGTCTCCCACGTATGCTCTTCAACTCTGTCGCTACGCCACAAAACCTTGACCATCGGAATCTGCTTCGATCGCAACTGTCGAACTTGAAAATCTACGATCGCCACAGGTTCTTCCACAAAAGTCAAATCTTCACTCACTTCCACACTGTCTGGTTGCAACACGTGTGAAGGATCTGAGATATACTTCCTCAACATCGAGATATGAAATACTGGATGCACCTGTGACATACTCGGAGGCAAATCCAACCGATATGCAACAGTGCCAACTCTCTCCAGAATCTCAAACGGTCCAATATATCTCGGTGCTAACTTACCCTTCCTGCCAAATCTCATCACACCCTTCATCGGAGATACTTTCAGAAAAACGAAATCTCCAACCTGAAACTCCACATCTCTGCGCCTAGGATCCGCATAACTCTTCTGTCTGCTAACTGCGGTCTCTAACCTGCTCTTGATCACGGCGACTTTCTCTGCAGCATCCTGAACCATCTCTGGTTCATAACATGTATAAATTGAGTTCATAACAATAAAAATATTTAAATTGTTTGAAGATTTTTTTAGAAAAAAATTAAATTAATCATTTATTTAGAGATGCATTTTTTAATAATAAAAAAATTAAAATTATAAAATTATTTTTATTTAATAATAATATGTTTAATTGTTTATTTACTATATATCACGAGTCAAATAAAATTTTCGTTCACATGTGCAACACGTGGTTATTTACTTGTGTATAAAAATGCACGAAAGGGGGAGCAAGCAAAATTACAAACAAGTCTTCAATCATTATTATATAAAAATTGAATAATTTAGTCATTTACTAATAAAAGTCAAATTAAATTAATTAAAATATAATTTTAATTTGATTGAAAGTGTATTTTCTATTTTAATTAAGTTAACTTCTATTTTATAGGATTTCTATTTAAATTAGGATTGATGTTTAGATACATTAAATACAATTGTATTTAGATTATAGATTTCTATCTGAATTAGGAGTAACAGTTAAATTAAGTCTATAAAAGACAATTATTTTGTTTCATAATTGCATCAATTGAAAATATTTTCAAAGAGAGTTTATAGTTTTTATATTTGATGAAATCTACTTAATGCATACCTTAATTAATAGTGATTGTATATAGGTATGTTTCAATGACAATAAAACTGAAAAAAAAAAATTACGTGATGAGTTTTACTGATTTTTTTTTTTTGTAATTTGTATATATTATTTTTATTATAATTTCATATTGCAATCCTCCAATATTAATGCATGTCTTTTTTTTTTTTCCAATGAGCTTGCAAATTATGATTGCTAATAAAATTCAGAAACACATGTTGTTTAATTTCTTTTCATGATCTATCTCTAGCTATAGCTATAAACACATATTTATTTCATAACTTTTCTATTCTTCGAAATGCACTAGCCATTGATTCTAAGGTTATTTTATAGTTTTTTTGAACTTGAGGTTTATTTTTTATGTATAAATTAAGTTCATAATAATAGAAATGCTTAAATTGTTTGAATATTTTAAAAAAAAATAAATTAATAAGTTATTTAGAGATGCATTTTTCATGTTGTTTAATTTCTTCTCATAATTTATCTCTAGTCATAACTATAAACACATGCTTATTTAATAACTTTTATATTCTTCGAAATGTACTAGCCACTAATTCTAAGGTTATTTTATAGTTTTTTTGAACTTGTGGTTTATTTATTATGTTTAAATAGAGTTCATAATAATAGAAATGCTTAAATTGTTTGAATATTTTTAAAAAAATTAATCATTTATTTAGAGATGCATTTTTTATGTTGTTTAATTTCTTCTCATAATCTATTTGTAGCTATAGCTATAAACACATGCTTATTTTATAATTTTTCAATTTTTTGAAGTGCACTAACCACCAATTTTAGGATTATTTTATAGGTTTTTGAAACTTGAGGTTTTTTGTTTTGTTTTGTTTTTTTTTTTTTTTTTGTATAAATAGAGTTCATAATAATAGAAGTGATTAAATTTTTTGAATATTTGTTTAAAAAAATTAAATTAAATTTTTATTTAGAGATGCATGCACTAGCCACCAATTATAGGGTTAGTTTATATTTTTTTGAACTTGAGGTTTATTTTTTATGCATAAATTGAGTTCATAATAATAGAAATGTTTAAATTGTTTGAATGTTTTTTCAGAAAAAAAATAAATTAATCATTTATTTAAAGATTCATTTTTTAATAATAAAAAAATTAAGATTATAAAATTACTTTTATTTAAAAATAATATACTTAATTGTTTATTTACTATATATCACAAGTCAAATGAAATTTTCGTTCATGTATGAAACACGTATTTATTTACTAGTATCTATATGAAGGGGGTGAACAAGCAAAATTATGAAAAGAGTCTTCAGTAATTATTATATAAAAATTAGATAATTTAGTCATTTACTGTAATATCCCGAGATTTTTAAATATTTTTGTATTGCATTTGGATATGCAGTGTTAATAATTTTTGTATATATTTATGATATTTTAAGAGTTGTTATTTATTTAAAGCTAATTTTAATTATTTTATATTATTTTAAGTACTTTACGTAAAATTTTTCCGAAAATTGTATTTTCGGGGAAATTGACACGTAAATAATTTAATACTATTTATTTTGACTAGTTTTATGAATTTGCATGAACTCATATATAATTTTAAAGTGCTAAAATAAATTTTATATATGTGTACTTATTTAAATTAATTAGAGCTTAATTAATTTCCTTAAATTTATTATTTAATTTTTCTATTAATTAATTAATTTTAAGTGTATAAATTATTAAATATATTAAAATATTTGTGTGGTGAGTATTATTTGTGTGTGGGAATATATATATTACTATAATATAAGGTGGACACACATATATATACATATATAAACAAATTTTAATCAAAAAACAAAAGTTTACAGAAATTACAGTTTTGCCCCTCTCTACATCTTCTTCTTCCCAACGCCATTTCCACCATTTCCAGCCACTTTCAAGCTGGTTTTCTTGTCGTTACTATGCTCATCAGCCTTCCTCCTCCACCTCCAGCCATTTATACCACCTGAAACACTCTTTTCCAACGTTAGTTGGCCAGATTTTCATTAAGAAGTCGAAAACCGACTTAGCTCCGATCAAATAATTTTCGGCTACCAAATTTGATGCCGTCAGTCTCAATCTTCTCCTTAAGCTCTGGTGAGTGTGATTCCAAGCTTTTTTTCACTTCATCTGGTCTAGAATTGCTTAGGTTTCAATTTCTTCAAATCATCCATTTTGGGTTTTGAATTTTTTTTTTATCTTTAATTTGGTTGATTCATGAAAACTTACTTCACAAACTTTGTTCCTGGAAGCTTAATATACATGCTGTAATTTTTTTAGAATTTTTTGAATTTATTTTAATTTTTCTGAATTTTTATTATTTTATTATTATTTTCTAATTTTCGACAATTAAATAATTAAATTATGAAATTGTGTTTTATGGTGATTATAGGATTTTAAATGAATTATAGAAATTTATTTTTAATTTTTTTTAATTTTTATATATTTATTTGGAATTTATTAAATTTATGTGATTTTGAAAAATAGGGTTAATTGTGTGTTAAATTGGAATTAAATGCTTAATTGAGTATATTTATTGATATTATTGAGATATATGTTGAGAAAATTAATTTTAAGTAATTATATTATTTTTGGTGAATTTTTTATTAATTTTAGTAATATATATAGGGGTATTTTGGTAATTTTACACTAAATTGGCTAAAAATATAATTAAATTGGTTTTAATAATTATTTGAGCTATAAAAATGATTTCTGAAAATTTTTAGTATTTTTAACTAATTAAAACTATTTTTCATAAATTATTTTTGAATTATATATAATATACTATTTTTCTAAATAAATGGGTTTTTATTGATTTTTAGTATGTTTTAGGGTTAATTATGTAATTTTAATTTATAAAATGTATTTTAGTTGATTTTTATGAATTTATTGAGAATTTGTTGAATTTTAATAATATTTTATTAAAATTTGGATTTTTATTATAATTATCAGTGAAATAATTATTTTCAGTATTTTAAATATTTGATTTACTATATTTTGATTATTCAAGGGTATTTTTGGTATTTATGACATTTAAATTTGTTTTGTGTATATTCTGTGAATTGTGAACCTCGGTCGGTAAATTATAGTTTGGAGTCCGACCGAGGGATTGTAGTTGTGAATTTGGTGTTATTTCGAAGTGTGTTTTCCTTGCAGGACCGGATCTACTCATTGAGTAGAGAGCTGTCCGTTTTACAGGGGAGGTTCTGCTAGATTTTTGGTAGAATTCTCGTAAAACATGATATCCGGTCAAATTCCTATTCTAATTTTATGTCTAAAATTCTAGATCAAGTCTTTAGAATTTTCGTTAAATTTATTCTGATTCATGTTGTCATTTGTTTGTCTAGCTGCGCCGAGACCGAGGCATAATGGATCAGGCCCGCCGAGTTTGTCTCGTGTTGTAATATCCCGTAGTTTTTAAAATATTTTTACACTGTACCGGGATATACAGTGTTAATAATTTTTTAATATATATTACGATATTTTCACGAGTTGATATGTATTTAAAATCTATTTTAATTACTGTGTCTTATTTACAATGCTTTATGTAAAATTTTCCCCGGGACTTGCATTTTCGGGGAAATTTTCACGTAAATATTTTATTATTAATTATTTTAAATATATTTTCGGACTTGCATGAACTCATACATATTTTTAAAATATTAAACACCGTGTATACATATAATTATTTATTTAATTAGGGTTTAGTATTACCCTAATATTATATTAATTATTTATTTGTTTTATTGTTATTTAATTATTTTTATTTAGTATAAATTATTAAAATATTAAATTTTACGTGTGTGGTGTATATTTACTGTGTGTAATTTAATATTATTTTAAAATATAGTATAACGTATATATATATACATATATGTAGTTAAAAATCAAAAGGAATTGGAAAATTACCGTTTAGCCCCTCTCTTCTCCTTCTTCTCTCACGATCGTCTACCGTCATTGTGCCTCCCGTTCCAGCACGCCGGACCGCCCTCCGCCGCCACCAGCTGCCGCCAACCTCCTCCCCCTTCCTTCCTCTTCCCCTCCGACGTGACCAGGCCGCCGGAAGCCCGCTGGATCGCCCGGAATCCGCCATGGCAGCAAGTTGAGCTTCTTGCCGTCGACGACGATTCCGGCCACCATTTCGTGCACCGCCGGTCTTCATCGACTCCTTGAGCTCCGGTGATTCCAATTCTAAGCTCCTTTCGGCCTGAAATCAAGTGGATTTTGAGGTTTGAGCTAAAACTCAATTCGGTCACATTAGGTTTTTTGATTTTTTTGAGCTTCGAATTGATTGATTCATGGAAACTCCCTTCACAAATGTTTATCCTAGTAGCTTAATATACATGTATGAATTTTTGTGGAATTTTTGGAGATTTTTTGGATTTTTGGGTATTTTTGAATATTTTAATATTATTTTCTAATTTTCGGAAATCAATTATTTAAATTATGAAATTGTGTTTTTATAGTTAAATTAGGTGTTGAAATGAATTATAGGAATTTATTTGGAATTTTTATGAATTTCTAAGTATTTATTTTGAATTATTGAAGTTTATGTAATTTTGGGAAAATTAGGTTAAATGTGTTTTTAATTGAATTTAATTGGGTAATTGAGTTTAATTATTGATATTATTGATAAATATGTTGAGAAAATTAATTTTTGATAATTGTATAATTTTTGGTGAATTTTTGAAGTAATTTTAGTATATTTATATATATATGGGTATTTTGGTAATTTTACATAAAATTGGTTAAAAATGTAATTTAATTGGTTTTAATAGTTATTTAAGGTATAAAAATGATTTCCACAAATTATTTGGTATTTTTAACTAATTAAAACTATTTTTCGTGAATTATTTTCAATTATATATATAATATACGGTTTTCCTAATAAAATGAGTTTTTAATCGATTTTTACTATGTTTAAAGGTTGATTATGTAATTTCTATTTATAAAATATATTTCTATGTTATAAGGATATTTTTGGTAATTCTGAATTATTCTGTGTTTGTGGACCCCGGTCGGTAGACTGTAGTTTGGAGTCCGACCGAGGGGTTGTGGATTTGTGTTGAGCTTATTTTTTTCGAAGTGTATTTCCTTGCAGGGTCGGCTCTACTCTTTTGAGTAGAGGGATGTCCATTTTACAGGGGAGGTTCTGTCGAATTTTTGGTAGAATTCTCGTAAAACGTGATATCCGATCGAACCCTGATATCGATTCTGTGTTTAATACTCTAGATCGAATTCTAGGATTTCTATTAGGTTTATTCTAATGTCTATCATTATTTTCTTGTTTAGTTGCGTCGAGACAGAGGGCTAGTGGACCAGGCCCGTCGGACCCGTCTCGTGGAGCGCACTAGGTGAGTTACTATACTATATATATATGCTTAGGAATGCATGATTTAGAAATATATATTTTATTTCGATTAAAATGCATAAATAATATAATTTGTATTTAAGTATATTTTTGGTTTATTTTTGGTATATATTAAATTATATGCAAGTTTTGTAAATAAAATATATATAAAATGTTTTTAAATATATTTCTAGCTTAAGTTATAATTTGATTGAATTCATTTGACATATATATACTCGAAATATACCTGGTTTACTTTTGATATATTTTCGGTATATATATGGTTTATATTGTTATTTCATTTAAATTCATGCATCATTTATTTTTGTGAATGAATGATTTATATTATTAATGAAGGATATCGATAGAACGTGCTACCTAGTGGGCAGCACTAGGACCGAGTACGTATCGGTACGCCTATAGTATTTAGGCTATATTACTAACTTATTTGTGGATATTGATTTGATGTGATTATTGATATGTGTAAGATATGGTTTGGGTGTGATTACTAGAGCTCGGTTGACCCAGTGTCTCGGGGCCAATCACACGGGCAGTCAGACTGCTGGAGCTCGGTTGACTTAGTGTCTCGGGGCCAGTCTACTGTCTAAATGGATTAAGTGGATATATTTAGAATAAGTGAGCCTGTATGGCTAGAGTGTTGTCTAACACTATTTCTGAGGTTGCAATATTCTAAGGTTCTATGTGATCCTTCATAAAAGATGATTTTCAATAAAATATATATAAAAATTGATTTTATTGCATCTGTGTGTATTTGCCTGTATATATATTAGATATATATATATTGTTGATTTTATGCATTGTCATTTAGTGTGTATGTATATATATTATAGTAATTCACTCAGTGAGGTCTGACTCCCCTCCATTGACTATTTTTTAGGAGAGTCAACATCTTCAGACCTCAGTAGCAGGTCGATACGCCGGATTTCTTCCGCCCTGGCTTCTTTGTGTAAACTACTTACTTGAGTCTTATTTTTATAATCTAGATACTGCAGTAGTTGTAAATTAAATCATGGGATTTCATGTATTTTATTTAAAGAGATGTATTATATTGAAATTGGATTTTTACTGAAAGATTTATATATATGAGATGAGATTTGATTTAAATCCAGTTGATGAAAAAATAATATTGTGATATTTATGATTTTCATTTCCGCTGCATTTGGTATTGTTATTGTTATTATTGCATGTATTATTTTATTTTTAGTCTTGCTACGGGTTCCGGATTCGAAAGAATTCTCGTTCCCTAGCGTCGGTCATGGCCCCTGTTTTGGGTCGTGACAAAGTTGGTATCAGAGCAAAGTTCTGTGTCAGGGTTTAGTTATGTGAGTCATGGCCCTATTTTTCAGAGTTGTGTTTTCTGTTGAACTACTGCAGTGTATTAGGTTCGAGTATGTCTTGATAAGTATTCCTTGCTTAGTTTTCAGCGTTATTCCTCCGTTGTCTATTTTGTCTGAATCTTTCCATTTGTCTTTTCAATATGAGGAGGCGAGCGCGTGTCGCTCCACCGGTCGTTGAGGCCGAGGATGATGAGTCTTTTCAGGATGAGGTTTTACCTCCTGAGCAGCCAGTTAGACGTAGAGGTCGTGGCAGAGGTAGACCTCGAGGAGCGGCAGGTCGCCGTAGGCAGAGAGAGTTACAGGACGAGGAGCCTGTTGAGCCTGAATTTGATATTCCTGTTCCTCTAGTTGTTCAGCCTGCCTATCAGCAGGGTATGTGTGACCCTAAGGCAGCTTTGTTCTATGCCTGAGTTGGCAGGATTATGTTTGATGGTACTTCCGATCCATTAGATTTTCTGCATGCGATTGAGACTAGGACTCGGACTGCTCATACCGAGTACCAGCGAATTATGATCATTGAGTTGTCTGTTGAGGGACCAGCCTTAGATTGGTTCATTCAGATGATCCAGCCTTACATGATGACGATGACATGGGCTTAGTTCCGAGAGCGATTTATGAGGAGATTTTGTCCAGAGCCTCTTCGTTTGAGCTATCGTCTCCGTCTGACCAGTATTTCTCGTGGAGATCGATCTGTAGAGGAGTATACCCGAGAGTTTCTTCATCTGGGTAGATATGCAGAGGATCTGATGCGAGATCAGTATTTTGTGGTCACTACATACGTTACTGGTTTGGGTTCAGCTTTTGCTGGTATGCCTACAGCAGGCCTTACTCTGGAGTCTGTGATTGAGTTGGCTAAGGAGATTGAGCTGAGACTAGTTAGGCAGGGAGCGATGCCTGATTATTACCAACTGGGAGTTCAATCGAGTGGATTGCAGGCTACTCCATACTCTAGTTTTCATGTTGGTTCGAGTAGTCAGCAGCGAGGTCCGACTCAGCAAAGTCAGAGACAGCAGCAGCGAGTGCATCAGAGCAGTAGACATGGCCGTGGAGGTTAGCGTAGATCGTTCAGATTTAGATCAGGTGCTTCGAGCATCAGCAGTGGTCATAGTTCTGGATCAGCGGCCAGTGTTTGTCAGACTTGTGGTAGAGTCCATCAGGGACCATATTATCTGACACCACTGACATGCTTCAGATGCGGGCAGACAGGACATTTTGCCAGATCGTGTCCTTATTTCGGGTATCAACAGCAGCAGATTCCACAATTCCCACAGCAGTCGATTGTTAGTGCAGCACCCGTGCCATTTCAGTTACCACCAGCCCAGCATCAGAGTTCCACTCAGTTTGTTCCACAGCAGAGTCATGGTAGAGGTACTAGAGGAGGTGCCAAAGGTGTTGGCCAAGCTTCTACCAGTCAGTAGGGAGGTCGAGGTCAGGCCAGAGTTTTCCATCTCACTCAGCAGGATGCTCAGGCATCTAATACAATCGTGGCAGGTATTGTTTTTGTTTGTTACCTGGATGCATGGGTTTTGTTTAATTCGGGTGCCACGAATTCGTTTGTTTCTCCTGTTTTTGCTTCTAAATCTTGTTGGCAAGCTTCGAGGATGGCTTTTCCTTTGTCTGTTGCCACTCCTCTGAGCGATTCCTTGGACACCGATATTATTTTTTCTGGTTGTCCAGTTCTCGTGGGAGATAGAGAATTACCCGCTAATTTGATTCTGTTGGATGTGATGGAGTTTGATGTTATTTTGGGAATGGATTGGTTATCTCAGCACTATGCCATGGTAGATTGCAGGAATAAAGAGGTGACTTTTAGAATTCCTGATGAAGAAGATTTTAAGTTTGTTGGTGATAGGAGTTCAGCACCTCAGAATCTTATTTCTGCTATTACGGCTAGGAAGTTATTGAGGAAAGGTTGTCAAGGGTTTTTGGCATTGGTCAGGGATACGTCAGTAGAGAAGTTGTCACTCACAGATGTTCCTGTTGCTTGTGAGTTTCCTGATGTTTTTCCTGAGGAGTTGCCAGGTTTACCACGTCATAAAGAGATAGAGTTCTGTATAGATGTGGTTCCAGGTACTACTCCTATATCTATGCCACCCTATAGAATGGCTCCTGCAGAGTTGAAAGAGTTGAAGGAGCAGTTGCAAGAGTTGTTGGATAAGGGTTTTATCAGACCTATTGTTTCTCCTTGGGGTGCACCAGTTCTGTTTATGAAGAAGAAGGATGGTACCCTGAGACTATGCATTGACTACAGAGAGCTGAATAAGGTAACAGTGAAGAACAAGTATCCTCTCCCGAGGATAGATGATTTGTTTGACCAGCTACAGGGTGCACAGTTCTTTTCTAAGGTTGACTTGAGGTCGGGTTATCATCAGCTGCGTATCAGTGAAGCTGATATTCCTAAGACAGCGTTCCGCACGCGATATGGCCATTATGAGTTTCTGGTGATGTCTTTCGGTTTGACTAATGCACCAGCAACTTTTATGGACCTGATGAATAGGGTATTCAGACCGTATGTGGATCAGTTTATGGTAGTCTTCATTGATGATATACTAGTATATTCGAGGAGTATGGAAGAGCATGTATATCATTTGAGGATTGTACTACAGACACTGAGAGATCATCAGCTTTATGCTAAATTCTCAAAGTGTGATTTCTGGATGGAGAGTGTTTCTTTTCTTGGACACGTAGTGTCTAAAGAAGGTATTCAGGTTGATCCACAGAAGATTGAGGCAGTATCTGAATGGCCTAGACCTACTTCTGTTACAGAGATTCAGAGTTTTCTGGGTTTAGCCGGGTATTATAGGCGGTTTATGCAGGATTTTTCCAGAATTGCAGCCCCTATGACTCGCTTGACTCAGAAGAATTGCTTGTGAGAATAGTTTCCAGTTGTTGAAGGAGAAGTTGACCACAGTGCTAGTGTTAGCTTTGCCTAATAGTGTGGATAAGTTCACAATTTACTGTGATGCCTCTAGAATTGGTCTTGGTTGTGTGTTGATGCAGAATGGAAGAGTGATAGCCTATGCTTCGAGGCAGTTGAAGAAGCATGAGCAGAAATATCCTACACATGACCTTGAGATGGCTGCAGTGATCTTTGCTTTGAAGATCTGGAGACATTATTTGTACGGGGTGACTTGTGAGATATTTACTGATCACAAGAGCCTTAAGTACATTTTTTAGCAGAGAGATTTGAATCTGAGGCAGAGGAGATGGTTGGAATTGTTGAAGGATTATGATTGCGAGATCTTATATCATCCGGGTAAAGCTAATGTACTAGCAGATGCCTTGAGTAGGAAGTCCTCAGGCAGTCTTGCTCACATCAGTGTTGAGAGGAGACCATTGATCCAGGAATTGCATTTGTTGGTGGATCAAGGTCTGATGATGAAGATCAGTAGATCAGGTGGACTGCTAGCTCAGTTTAAAGTATAATCTGTATTGAGGGATAGGATTAAAGCAGCTCAGAGCCGAGATCCTATTCTGGAAGAGGTTGCAGAGAATGTCAGAGCAGGGAAGTTCACTGATTTCACACTCGATGATGATGGTGTGTTGTGGATCAGTGGTAGATTATATGTTCCTGATGTGGATAATTTGAGAGAAGAGATTTTAGAGGAACCCCATTCTACAGCTTATAGCATTCATCCGGGCATTACTAAGATGTACCACAGTATCAGAGATCTATACTGGTGGGATGGATTGAAGAAGGATGTCGCTGATTATGTTGCTAAGTGCTTGACGTGTCAGCAAGTGAAAGCCGAACATCAGAAGCCTTCTGGGAAGCTTCAGCCTCTTCCTATTCCCAAGTGGAAGTGGGAAAGGATAGCTATGGACTTTGTGGTAGGTTTACCTCGTTCGAAGGATGGATACGACTCCATCTGGATGATTGTAGACAGGTTGACGAAGTCTGCACATTTCTTACCTGTGAAAGCCACTTATTCAATTATCAGATTGGCGAAGTTATATGTGAAGCATATTGAGTGCCTTCATGGAGTACCTGTGTCCATTGTGTCAGACAGAGGTTCAGTGTTTACTTCTCATTTTTGGCAGAAGTTGCAGGAAGCGATGGGCACTAGGTTGGATTTCAGTACTGCTTTTCATCCTCAGACAGATGGTCAGTCTGAGAGGATGATCTAGACACTAGAAGATATGTTGAGGATGTGTGTCCTGGATTTGGGAGGTAGCTGGGATGATCATTTGCCACTCGTTGAGTTTGCATATAATAACAGCTACCATAGCAGTATTGGTATGGCACCATATGAGGCGTTGTATGGAAGGAAGTGTAGATCCCCTTTGAGTTAGGATGAGATTGGTGAGAGAGCTTTGACTGGACCTGAGATGGTTCAGGATGCTGCAGAGAAAGTCGTCGTGATTAAGCGAAGATTAGAGACCGCAGTTAGCAGACAGAAGAGTTATATGGATCCTAGGCGCAGAGATGTGGAGTTTCAGGTTGGAGATTTCGTTTTTCTGAAGGTATCTCCGATGAAGGGTGTGATGAGATTTGGTAGGAAGGGTAAGTTAACACCGAGATATATTGGATCGTTTGAGATTCTAGAGAGAGTTGGCACTGTTGCATATCGGTTGGATTTGCCTCCGAGTATGTCATAGGTGCATCCAGTGTTTCATATCTCGATATTGAGGAAGTATATCTCAGACCCTTCACACGTGTTGTAACCTGACAGTGTAGAGTGAGTGAAGATTTGACGTTTGTGGAAGAACCTATGGCGATCGTTGATTTTCAAGTTCGACAGTTGCGATCGAAGCAGATTCCGATGGTTAAGGTTTTGTGGCGTAGCGATAGAGTCGAGGAGCATACGTGGGAGACTGAAACTGAGATGTGAGCTTCTTACCCGTATCTCTTTCCTTCTTGATCCTGTTTTCTGGAATTCGGGGACAAATTCTTGTAAGGGGGGAAGACTGTAATATCCCGTAGTTTTTAAAATATTTTTACACTGTACCGGGATATACAGTGTTAATAATTTTTTAATATATATTACGATATTTTCACGAGTTGATATGTATTTAAAATCTATTTTAATTACTGTGTCTTATTTACGGTGCTTTACGTAAAATTTTCTCGGGACTTGCATTTTCGGTGAAATTTTCACGTAAATATTTTATTATTAATTATTTTAAATATATTTTCGGACTTGCATGAACTCATACATATTTTTAAAATATTAAACACCGTGTATACATATAATTATTTATTTAATTAGGGTTTAGTATTACCCTAATATTATATTAATTATTTATTTGTTTTATTATTATTTAATTATTTTTATTTAGTATAAATTATTAAAATATTAAATTTTATGTGTGTGGTGTATATTTAATGTGTGTAATTTAATATTATTTTAATATATAGTATAAAGTATATATATATATACATATATGTAGTTAAAAATCAAAAGAAATTAGAAAATTACCGTTTAGCCCCTCCCTTCTCCTTCTTCTCTCCCGATCGTCTACCGTCACTGTGCCTCCCGTTCCAGCATGCCAGACCACCCTCCGCTGCCACCAGCCGCCGCTAACCTCCTCCCCCTTCCTTCCTCTTCCCCTCCGACGTGACCAGGCCGCCGGAAGCCCGCTGGATCGCCCGGAATCCGCCATGGCAGCAAGTTGAGCTTCTTACCGTCGACGACGATTCCGGCCAACATTTCATGCACCGCCGGTCTTCATCGACTCCTTGAGCTCCGGTGATTCCAATTCTAAGCTCCTTTTGGCCTGAAATCAAGTGGATTTTGAGGTTTGAGCTAAAACTCAATTCGGTCACATTAGGGTTTTTGATTTTTTTGAGCTTTGAATTGATTGATTCATGGAAACTCCCCTCACAAATGTTGATCCTAGTAGCTTAATCTACATGTATGATTTTTTTTGGAATTTTTGGAGATTTTTTGGATTTTTGGATATTTTTGAATATTTTAATATTATTTTCTATTTTTCGGAAATTAATTATTTAAATTATGAAATTGTATTTTATGCTTAAATTAGGTGTTTAAATGAATTATAGGAATTTATTTGGAATTTTTATGAATTTATAAGTATTTATTTTGAATTCTTGAAGTTTATGTAATTTTGGGAAAATTACGTTAAATGTGTTTTTAATTGAATTTAATTGGGTAATTGAGTTTAATTATTGATATTATTGATAAATATGTTGATAAAATTAATTTTGGATAATTGTATAATTTTTGGTGAATTTTTGAAGTAATTTTAGTATATTTATATATATAGGGGTATTTTGGTAATTTTACATAAAATTGGTTAAAAATGTAATTTAATTGGTTTTAATAGTTATTTAAGGTATAAAAATGATTTCCACAAATTATTTGGTATTTTTAACTAATTAAAACTATTTTTCGTGAATTATTTTCAATTATATATATAATATACGGTTTTCCTAATAAAATGAGTTTTTATCGGTTTTTACTGTGTTTAAAGGTTGATTATGTAATTTCTATTTATAAAATGTATTTCTATGTTATAAGGATATTTTTGGTAATTCTGAATTATTCTGTGTTTGTGGACCTCGGTCGGTAGACTATAGTTTGGAGTTCGACCGAGGGGTTGTGGATTTGTGTTGAGCTTCTTTTTTCGAAGTGTATTTCCTTGCAGGGTCATCTCTACTCTTTTGAGTAGAGGGATGTCCATTTTACAGGGGAGGTTCTGTCGAATTTTTGGTAGAATTCTCGTAAAACGTGATATCCGGTCGAACCCTGATATCGATTCTGTGTTTAATACTCTAGATCGAATTCTAGGATTTCTATTAGGTTTATTCTAATGTCTATCATTATTTGCTTGTTTAGTTACGCCGAGACCGAGGGCTAGTGGACCAGGCCCGTCGGACCCGTCTCGTGGAGCGCACTAGGTGAGTTACTATACTATATATATATGCTTAGGAATGCATGATTTAGAAATATATATTTTATTTCGATTAAAATGCATAAATAATATAATTTGTATTTAAGTATATTTTTGGTTTATTTTTGATATATATTAAATTATATGCATGTTTTGTAAATAAAATATATATAAAATGTTTTTAAATATATTTCTAGCTTAAGTTATAATTTGATTGAATTCATTTGACATATATATACTCGAAATATACCTGGTTTACTTTTGGTATATTTTCGGTATATATATGGTTTATATTGTTATTTCATTTAAATTCATGCATAATTTATTTTTGTGAATGAATGATTTATATTATTAATGAAGGATATCGATAGAACGTGCTACCTAGTGGGCAGCACTAGGACTGAGTACGTACCGGTACGCCTATAGTATTTAGGCTATATTACTAACTTATTTATGGATATTGATTTGATGTGATTATTAATATGTGTAAGATATGGTTTGGGTGTGATTGTTGGAGCTCGGTTAACCAAGTGTCTCGGGGCCAATCACACGGGCAGTCAGACTGCTGGAGCTCGGTTGACTTAGTGTCTCGGGGCCAGTCTACTGTCTAAATGGATTAAGTGGATATATTTGGAATAAGTGAGCATGTATGGCTAGGGTATTGTCTAACACTATTTCTGAGGTTGCGATATTCTAGGGTTCTATATGATCCTTCATAAAAGATGATTTTCAATAAAATATATATAAAAATTGATTTTATTGCATCTGTGTGTATTTGCCTGTATATATATTAGATATATATATATATTGTTGATTGTATGCATTGTCATTTAGTGTGTATGTATATATATTATAGTAATTCACTCAGTGAGGTCTGACTCCCCTCCGTTGACTATTTTTCAGGAGAGTCAACATCTTCAGACCTCAGTAGCAGGTCGATACGCCGGATTTCTTCTGCCCCGACTTCTTTGTGTAAACTACTTACTTGAGTCTTATTTTTATAATCTAGACACTGCAGTAGTTGTAAATTAAATCGTGGGATTTCATGTATTTTATTTAAAGAGATGTATTATATTGAAATTGGATTTGTACTGAAAGATTTATATATATGAGATGAGATTTGATTTAAATCCAGTTGATGAAAAAATAATATTGTGATATTTATGATTTTTATTTCCGCTGCATTTGGTATTGTTATTGTTATTATTGCATGTATTATTTTATTTTTAGGCTTGCTACGGGTTCCGGATTCGAAAGAATTCCCGTTCCCTAGCGCCGGTCATGGCCTCTGTTTTGGGTCGTGACACGTGTAGCGCTAACATGTGAGTTATTATACTGTATATATATGCACTGCATATAGGGTCCATTATTTAGAATTTTTCATTTTCATTGTATGTTTAAAAAAGGATTTAAATTATAATATTTTTGATATATCTAGGGTTGCATTTTTATATATATGCATATTAAATAATTATGCATGTTAGTTTGATAAATGCACATTAAATAATTAGGTTTAGGTTTAATACATTTCAGTAATATGCACATGTTTTAAAATGTACACTTAGACATAATTATTTTATTAAATGATTAGTATACTTCAGGTATAGTTTCAGTAGATTTTAGGTTTATTCTTAAATAATTGCATGTTAAATTATAAACCTACACTTAAATTATTTTTAAGTTTATTTTTGGTATATTTTTTATTTATTTCCAAATAAATACATGTTTTATTATTAAATTAAACCTAACACATTAGTGGTATATTTAAGGTTTATTTTTGATATATGCATGCTAGATAATTAGGTTATTTTTAGTATATTTGTGAATATATGTTAAACACAAACACGTATTTAAATGAATATTTATACATAAATGTTTTATTAAATGATTTGTGTACTTAGGGTATATCTTTTGCATATTTAAGTATATTTTTAAAATAATGCATGTTATATTATTGTTACTCATTTAAATTTTTTTTAACTATATTAATGATTTATCTTTAGTTTATTTCGTATTTTATTTGACATATATATATATATATATGGTTGGTTTTACTATTATGAATATTGTTCTACATTAATTATTTTCCGAATGAATGATTTATTCTAAGTGAAGGATATCAATAGAACGTGCTTCCTAGTGGGCAGCACTAGGACCATGTACGTACCGGTACGATAGATAAGGATTGAGTGAGAGTTAAAATTGGATGATTATAATTGATTTAATTGATTTGACTAAGATTAATGGTATGTTAGATAGTGTGATTGCGGGGCCAATTACACTGACAGTCAAACTGCTGGAGTTCGGTTGACTTAGTGTCTCGGGGCCAGTTTACTGTCCATAAGTGAATTGAATGATCTATTGGGTTGATTGAGATGTGAGGTGATAAATAGTGTGATTATTGGAACTCGGTTGACCAAGTGTCTCAGGGCTAATCACGCTGACAACCAGACTGCTGGAGCTCGGTCGACTTAGTGTCTCGTGGCCAATCTGCTGTCCAGATTGGAATAAGTGTTCTATTTGGAATCAAGTGAGCCTGCATGGCTAGAGTGATGATGGGGTTGTTGAGGTTGTTATTATTAGGGTTATATGGATCCTTCATGAATTTAATCAAATGTTTTCTACATGTAGTATATTTATAAAAGTAGAGTTTGGCATTCGTGTGAAATGTGTGTGTGTGTGTGTGTGTATATATATATATATATATAAGAATGCCTGATTGTTATGGTTTAGTTTGCATGTATATATAGTATAATAATTCACTCAGTGAGGTCTGACCCCCCTCAATTATTTTTTTTCAGGAAATCCCATATCGTCAGACTTTAGTTGTAGAATTCATCGCCGGTGTTCTTCAGTCCCGGCTATTTTATGCAAATGTATATTCTGAACTTTGAATTGTATTCTAGAAACTGCAGTAGTAGTGTTATAATTTTTGGAAGTGTATTATTTTGTCTGGATATTAAATACTCTAAGAAATTGTATTTGAATATTGTACGAATATGTATACATTTATGAAATGATTTGGAGAATTTACTTTAATATTGATTTGAAAAATTTTAATTCTGTCGTATTTTTATTTAATTATTGCATGATTTTATTTTCTTAGGCTTGCTACGGGTTCCGGATTCGAAAGAATTCCCGTTCCCTAGCACCGATCATGACTCCTAGTTTGGGTCATGACATTTACTAATAAAAGTAAAATTAAATTAATTAAAATATAATTTTAATTTAATTGAAAGTCTATTTCCTATTTTAATGTTATAATCCGATATTTTTATAAATTATTAAATTAAATTATGAGATATGTAATGTTAATAAATATTTTAAATTTTATATATTTGGATTATTTTGGTGAAATTTAAATAAATTTAAGTGTTGTTTATTTTTTTTATTATTGGTATTAATATTAAATCGAGATTTAAAAGTTTAATTTATTGTTATATATTATTTAATAATAATATTATTGTTATTAATTGTGAATAGTATTAATTTATTTTATTTTAAATATTTTAATATGTAGTGGTGGATTTAATTTGAAAATAATTATTTAATTCAAAAATATTATTATCATTATTATTATATTTTATATATGTATAATGTTTTGTCTTTTTCCTAATTATTAAAAAATTAATAATAAATAAATAAATATAAAAACCCAAAAAAAAAATTCCTTCCTCTCTCTCTTCTATTTCCTTCCCCCTTTCCTTCTCTTTCCCTTCTCTTTCTTTCTTTCTATGATTCGCAAAAACAAGCAACGCCACCGCCAGCCACCATTTTGCCATCATCACCACACACACATCACCTCCTCTCCGTCCTTCCCTTTCCATCATCAATAGCAAGCTCGAACCCCTATTTTTCTATCAACACAGTAGCATCACCAACGACAGTTTCCGATCGAGAGAGCTTGCGGTTCCGGGCTTGTTCGACTCCTCTCAGTCCGTGCAAGCTGAATCTTCAATCGTTTCGATCTTAAGACGTCATGTAATTGTTTAATACTCAAGTTTTAGTTTAGATCAATTTAGGTTTTGATATTTTTTTAAGCTTGATATGGTTTGATTCATGCTTAATTCCTTTGAAATTGTGGTTGTGTGCATCAAGAGCTACCTAAATATATTTTTGTTTGACTTTTCTGAATTATTTGAAGAATTTGGATTTTTGTTTTCTGGTGAGTCACTATTCCGATGACCCATGCTGGAAAATTTTTATAATTTTAGAAAATTGTTTGAATTATTTTGATTATGGTTGGTGAAGGAACTTTGGTGAAATTAATTTCAAATTTTTAGTTATGAATTTATTTAGTTTATGTATAAATTTGTATTTTTGAAAAATAAGGTAAATTTTATTAATTATATGATTTTTATTAAAAATAATGCTAATTAGTATATATAATATAAACATTAAACTTTAGAAATGAGAAAATTAAATTTTTACAAATTTATAGTAATTTTAGTTAATTTTCAGAAAATATTTAATATTATGGTAATTTTTGAAAAAATTAGTAAATTTTGTATGTTAATTGAACTTATTGTCAATTAGTGTGTTTTGGATAATTTTTGAATAATAAATAGTATTAAAATAATTTTTACGAATTAGTTACCATTTTTAGTTAATTAATAATAATTTTCAAAATTTTACTTAAATAATAGTTTATTTATTACTTTTATGATTAAATGGATTTTTATCTATTTTTATTATATACTTGAGTAATTTAAATAATTAATTGTACTTTATGCTATTTAATTTCGAATATTTGAAAATGAAATTTTTACTAATATTATTTAATTCTAATTGAGATTTTATTAAATTAATTTGAAGATAAATTATCTTTAATGTTTTTATTATTTGAATAAATTATATTGACGTAATTTATTGATTTTTATGGATTTTAATGATTTTTTAATATTTATTACTTATTTTGTATTTTGGTGTATTTTGATTCTTGGGTAGACAAATTGTATAGTTCGGGAGCCTAACCCGAAAAGTTGTGCTATTGAGAATATTAAAGTTTGTTTGCGTGCAAAATTGACTCTACTTTTAGTAGAGAGATGACCGTTTTATAAAGGAGATTCTATCGAATTTTCTGTAGAATTTTTGTAAAACGTGACATCGAGTCGATCCTGAATTTTAATTTTTGGTCGAGTCGTATCCTAAATTGAGTCATTCTTAAGAATTTCTAGAAGTATAAATTAGGTTTTCAATTCTAATATTATTATTATTTATTTATTTTTTATAGTTGCGTTGAGACCGAGGCCTACCGGATTGTCACGACCCAAAATAGGGGTCATGACCGGCGCTAGGGAATGGGAATTCTTTCGAATCCGGAACCCGTAGCAAGCCTTAAAATAAAATAAACATACAGTAGTAATAATAAAAATATATAATGCAGCGAAAATAAAAATCATAAATATAATAATAACATTTGCACCAACTGAATTTAAATTAAATCCTCATCTCATATATATAAACCTTTTAATACAAATCCAGTTCAAATATAATACAACATCTCTTTAACAATTTAATGACTACTGCAGTGTCTAGATAAAATAAAACTCAAGTGAGCAGTTTACATAAAGAAGCCAGGGCGAAAGAAATCCGGCGTACAGGCCTGCTACTGAGGTCTGAAGATGATGACTCTCCTAAAAAATAGTCAACGGAGGGGAGTCAGACCTCACTGAGTGAATTACTATAATATATATACATGCATACTAAATGACAATGCATACAGTCAACAGTATGTATCTAATATGTATATATACAGGCAAATACATACAGATGCAATAAAATCATTTTATATATTTCTATTGAAAATCACAGTTCATGAAGGATCAAATAGAACCCTAGAATATCGTGACCTCAAAACAGTGTTAGACAACACTCTAGCCTTATAGGCTCACTTATTCCAAATATAATCACTTGTTCCATTTAGACAGTAGACTGGCCCCGAGACACTAAGTCAACCGAGCTTCAGCAGTCTGACTGTCAGTGTGATTGGCCCCGAGACATTTGGTCAACCGAGCTCCAGCAATCACACTCCCAAATCATATCACACATCAAATAATCATATCCAATTAATATCCAGAAATGGTTAGTAATATAGCCTAAATGCTATAAGCGTACCGGTACGTACTCGATCCTAGTGATGCCCACTAAGTAGCACGTTCTATCGACATCCTTCATTAAAATATAAAGCATACATTCGTAAAAGTAAATGATGCATAAATTGAATAAAATAGCAACAATAACCATATATACATACTAGAAATATACCAAAAGTAAACCAAGTATATTTCGAGTATATATACGTCAAATAAATCTAATAAAATTACAAAATAAACTAGAAATATATTAAAAATATTTTGAACATAATTCATTGATAAAACATGCATATAATTTGAAATATACCAAAAATAAACCAAAAGTAAACTAAAATAAACTCAAGTATTAATTAAATCATTATGCATATTTAATCAAAATAAAACATATATTTCTAAAATCATGCACCCTAGAGCACATATATATAAAATAGTAACTCACACTTAGTGTGCTCCTCGAGATCGGTCCGACGGGCCTGGTCCACTAGGCCTCTGTCTCGGCGCAACTAAACAAACAAAAATAATAGACATCAGAATAAACCTAACAGAAAATCCTAGAAACTCGATCTAGAATATTGGACACATAATCAAAATTAGAGTTCGACCGGACATCATGTTTTACGAGAATTCTATCGAAAATTCGACAGAACCTCCCCTGTAAAATGGACATCTCTCTACTCAAAGAGTAGAGCCGGCCCTGCAAAGAAACACACTTCAAAAAATAGACACAGAAACACAACCACAACCCCTCGGTCGGACTCCAAACTACAATCTATCGACTGGGGTCCACAATCCAGAATATTTATGAAAATACCAAAAATACCCTTATATCACAGAAATACATTTAATAAGTAGAAATTACATAATTTACTCTAAAACACATTAAAAACCAATAAAAACTCATTTTATTAGAAAAATCGTATATTATATATATAATTTGAAAATAATTCACGAAAAATAGTTTTAATCAATTAAAAATACTAAATAATTTGTAGAAATAATTTTTATACCTTAAATAATTATTAAAACCAATTAAATTACATTTTTAGCCAATTTAGGATAAAATTACCAAAATACCCCTATATATATAAATATACTAAAATTACTCCAAAAATTCACCAAAAATAGTATAATTGCACAAATTAATTTTCTCAATATATTTATCAATAATATCAATAAATAAACTCAATTAAATATTTAATTTCAATTAAAAACACAATTAACCTAATTTTCCAAAATTACATAAACATAATTAAATTCAAATTAAATACATAGAAATTCATAAAAATTCCAAATAAATTTGTATAATTCATTTTAACACCTCTATTTATCATAAAACACAATTCCATAATTTATTTAATTAATTTTCGAAAATTAGAAAATAATATTAAAATATTCAAAAATACCCAAAAATCAAAATAATCTCCAAAAATTCTACCAAAATTCACACATGTAGATTAAGCTAAGGGGAACAACATTTGTGAAGGAATTTTTTATGAATCAATCAATTAGAAGTTCAAAAAAATTAAGAACCCTAAAATGGCCGAATTACCAAAATCGAAACCTAAGAAAATCAAGACCATTTTAAGTGAAAAAAAGCTTGGAATCACACTCACCAGAGCTCAAGGAGAAGAAAGAGACCAGCGGTGTCAAAAACGGTGGTCGAAAACGTCGTGAACGATGGTGGCCAAAGTTTCGGCTTCCCTAGCTAATTTCGGCCAAACCTCGACGGAATAGGGCGCTGCTGGCGGCAAAGAAGGCTGGGGAAGGAGGTAGCATGCCGGGAGGCACACCGACGTCAAGGGAATGGCATGACAGATGGCGGTGATGGCGAGGGAGGCGCGCGCGGGTTGAACATGAAGACAATGGTAATTTTTGTAAATAAACCAAACTTTATATTTTGTTTAATATTAAATGTATATATGTATATATATATACTTTACACTATGTATTAAAATAATATAAAATCACACAAATTAAATATACACCACACATATATAATTTAATATTTAAAAATTTAATACACCTAAAAATAATTAAATAATATTAAAACTAATAATAAATAATAAAAATATTAGGGTAGTTAATTAAACCCTAATTAAATAAATAAGTGCACATATATACGTTATTTAGTACTATAAAAATATATATGAGTTCATGCAAGTCCGAAAATCTATTTAATATAACTAATAATAAATAATTTACGTGAAAATTTCCCCGGAAATAGCATTCTCGGAAAAATTTTACGTAAAATACTTAAAAAAATATACAATAATTAAAATAAGTTTTAAATACATATCAACTCGTAAAAATATCATAATTATATACAAAATTATTAACACTGCATATCCCGATGCAATATTAAAATATTTTAAAAACTCGGGATATTACACGGATCAAGTCAGTCTATCTCTTTTAGATAAACGCACAACTATGAGTTATTATCATATATATGCATTATATGTAGAATACATATTTGTGAGCATCCATGTTTTTATAATGTAATTACGTATAATTTATTTTATTAAATGCTTATATCTATGTTTTGGTATATATTTGGTATATATTTAGTATATTGCTTTAAAAATGCATACTACTATGTTTAAATTATGCATTTCATTATTTTTAATAATTATAAGATCTATTTAAAGGATAGTAGTAGAACGTACTACCTAGTGAGCTGTACTAGGACTGTGTGTGCACCAATGCGTTAGATTTTTAGGATTGTTATTATAAAATTATTGATGTGAAACTTGATTAATTGATTATCGAGGTTTGTTGTGAGTGAGTAGTGTGATTGCAAAAGCGCGGTTGACCTAGTGTCTCGAGGCCAATCACACCAACAGTGAGATTGCAAAAGCTCGGTTAACTTAGTGTCTCAGAGCCAATCTACTGTTCAAAAATGGAAAAGAGAAATACTTTAGAATTAAGTGAGTCTATTGGCTAGTGAGGTTTAGTGATCGAGGTTACAAAATATTTTTAGAGTTCTTCTTTGATCCTTCACCCAAAATAAATTTTTCTGCATCTACTATTATATAAAAGTGAATTTTAGCATCTGTATGAAATGCATGTAAATATATTATTATACTGATGATTGATTGTATATAACTTTATGTTGTATTTATATATATTATAATTATTCACTCAATTAGATCTAACTCCCCTCAATATTTTTTTTTAGGATCTACTACTTCAGACCTTCCTCGTAGTACTCTTCGTTAGACTCTTTCCTCTCCAGCTGATTTTTATAAATACTAAACTGTCATTTTCTTATATTTTAGTAATCACTACAGTAGTAGTGTATTGTGATAGTAGTGTGTTGTTATCACGACCCGAACCCAAGGGCACGTGACCGGCACTAGGGAATGGGTAGGCATAAGGCCCCCGAAACCCGTAGTAAGCCTTAATGAAAAGAAAAATAAAATCTTACAATTTAAAACTTTATTTTATAACAGAACACATTATCAAATTGATTTTTCTAAAATTAAAACAGATTTGAATACATAAATAAAATATTCCCAACGTCACATATCATAAATCAAACTTAAATCATTATACATAAATGTGGTTCATATAAATAAAATACATAAATAAACTTAAGTCATACAATTCATAATATAGTTACTACTGCAACTTTCTAGAGTATTACAACAGTACAGCTTACAATGACCTACATAAAATGGTCGGTGATGAAGAAATCCGGCGTAGAGGCAGTCTGAGGTCAAACTCCCAAGCTCTTAAAAAAAAAGTAAATTGAGGGGAATCAGACCTCACTGAGTAAGTCAATAAAAGAGTTGTATGATTTGAAAACCTCTTTGAAAACCATACAGTTATGGTGAAAATAATTTATACTATATAGATATAGCTTTTGAAAAATATCGATAGAACCTTAAACCCAAGGTTCTAAATGGCCAACCGGACCCACTTATTCTAACTAGACTGCCAGTCCCCTAGAGCAAAGGCATCAACCGAGGCACCAAGTCACAGTCATTCACTTAATCCAAATATATAGCACTGGCGGTCCCCGAGAGCTAAGGCATCAATCAAGGCACCCATCCTAGTCCATTATTAACTTTCCAATCACCAGTGGTCCTCGAGAGCATAAACTTCCATCGAGGCACCCGTCCCAATTTAATATCCACCAGTCATACATGAATCATATCCATCTCTCAATCTCTACCATGTGCACACGGTCCTGGTGAAACCCACCAGGTAGCCCGTTCTACCAAAATTTCTCAAAAACTAATTTTTATAAATAAAATGCGTTTAAACCTTAAATAGCAGCATTAAATTAAATAAATCATATAATATTAACATAAAAATATGAGCGCGCACATCTTTAAATAAAACACATGCACAGATCATTTTATCGACTTACAAGATAAACGAGAAGGCTGACGACCGCGCGTCTGCCTCGATCTCACGGCTTCTGCTCCGATATGCTCTAGAAAAGAAATTAACAGATCGATTTTAACACATGACTATGAAATTGAAATCGAAAATCAACAAAAATAAAGAAAATCTAGGCTGACTCGAGGAAGACCGGACAAGACTCGATAGACAGGAAAAAGCCTAATTAACGATAGAAATTTATTACGAATATCATGTTTTACGAGAAAAATTTACCGAAATTTCGACAGAGTCTCCTCTATAAAACGGACATCTCTCTACCATAGGTAGAGCCAAACCTGCATAAAAAATGCACTTCTAATAATCTCAGACATTCACACTCGAGTCAGATTTCCAGAACTACACTTAGCCCCAACCAAGATCATAATCGAACAAAACATCACAAACAAAATTAAATTATTTATTTCCCCCAAACATACACTTCACATATATGATTATCCATAGTCAGAAATTATCTCGCAATATAGATTTAAAAATAAAATTTCACAACCCAACATATATATATATATATATAGAAACAACATTTCCAATTAATATTACTTAATGAAAATTACCTATTATTACATATATAAAAATATATATATCTCTAAATCTCTTAAATGTTAATTAAGCTAATTAATATATATTAATTATAATTAGCGTAAAATTACATATTTATCCAACTAATAGAACAATACACGTAATATTCAAAAATAATACCTAATATACTATTAAAAGTTGATTTTGAGAAATTAGTGTCAATTAGTCTAAATTAGTAGAAAATTTGTAAAACCCTTTTAAATTCCTTGATTATTATTAAAACCAACTAAAATTTATTGTTTAACTATATTTAACAAAAATTATGCTTCTACCCTTATAATATACAAACATAAAAAAAAAAAATCATTTTCTCTACATTAAACATCTTAATATAATTAAAACATATAAATAGCTACCAATTTCTTCTAAAAAAATATATAATTTAACCTAATTATTTACATTTGACATAAACTTAAAATATTTATAAAAATAGTATAAAAATCACAAAAACCATAATTTAAGTTCTAAAATTAATAACATTTAATAATAACATTAATCATCAAATTTCAAAATTTTTACAATAAATTTCAAAATTAATAAAAATATTAATTAAATACCCAAAATTTATAATTAACCCCATAATTTCAAAAAAAAAATCTTAGATAAACATCAATACATTACAATAATTAACATTAATTAACCTAATTACCAAATAAAATCACACAAAATTCAAATAAAATTCTGAAAAATCACATAACTCACTAAAATTATCAAAAATTAAAATCAATCTCCTAAAACACTAAACAACATCAATTAACTAAAAAAAATCTACCAAAATAATCAAGATCAAGGGAGGAAAGGAGGGATCGGGTGAGTACCACTCACCACCAAGCTGGAAGAACAAAGGGGGACAAGGAATGGAGGCTGAGGGAGCAGCAAGTCGTAGCAAAGATGCAGAACAGGAGAAGGAGAACTGAAGCTGAGTTGAGCTAGGAGAGCAAGCTGTTGCGCGAGGAAGGGAAGCTGCTGCCTGGTGAAGAAGAAGAAGAAGAAGAAGAAGAAGAAGAACAACAACAACAACAACAACAACCTGAGAGCTTCAGTTCACGGTGGAGATGGAGTCTCAGGCAGTGGAGGAGCAGCATAATGAAGGGAAGAGGCAGGGATGTCACGTGCGGGGAGGTTGAAGAGGAAGACAGTGATTTGTTTCTGCTTTTAAGGATATATATATATATATATATATATATATATATATATATATATATATATATATATATAGATAGATAGATAGACACACACACACACATGCTACTTTAGTATATATATATTTAGTATAAAACCCATATATATATATATGTATATATATCACATGAACACATACAATAGATTTTAAATCAATAAAGATAATACAAAATAATTTATTCTTATGAAATAATTAAATAATATTTAGTAATATGGAAAATATTAAGTAACATTGTATATTTCATATTAAAATAAATTAAATTTAAAAAAAATAGGGTCATCACAGTTGTAATAATTGGAGATCTTGTATTCGAATATTGTATGAAGATATTTTTATTATCTTATGATATAAATTTTTCTATTTTATAATAATAAAATTTTAATTCTGGTGTATTTTTGTAATATATTTGCATGTGTTTTTATTTTAAGGGTTGTTACGGGTTCTGGATTCGAAAGAATTCTCATTTTCTATTGTTGGTCATGACTCCCCAATTTGGGTCATGACATTTAATTTGGTTAAGTTTTATTTTATAGAATTTCTATTTAAATTAGGATTGAAGTTTAAATGTATTAAATACAATTGTATTTAGATTATGAGTTACTATCTGAATAAGGATTAACGGTTAAATTAAGTTTATAAAAGACAAGTATTTTGTTTCATAATTGCATCAATTAAAAATATTTCAAAGAGAGTTTATAGTTTTTATATTTGATGAAATCTATTTAATGCATGTCTTGATTAATCGTGATTGTATATAGGTATGTTTCAATGACAACAAAATTGAAAAAAATATTACGTGATGAGTTTTATTGATTTTTTTTTGTAATTTGTATATATATATTTTATTATAATTTCATATTGTGGTCCCCCAATATTAATGCATGTATTTTTTTTTTTCCATTGAGCTTGCAAATTTTGATTGCTAATAGAATTCGAAAACACATGTTGTTTAATTTTTTCTCATTATCTATCTTTAGCTATAGTTATAAACACATGTTTATTTCATAACTTTTCTATTCTTCGAAATGCACTAGCCACCAATTCTAAGGTTATTTTATATTTTTTTTGAACTTGAGGTTTATTTTTTATGTATAAATAGAGTTCATAATAATATAAATGCTTAAATTGTTTGAATATATTTTTAGAAAAAAATTAAATTAATCATTTATTTAGAGATTTATTTTTTATGTTGTTTAATTTCTTCTCATGATCTATCTTGAGCTATAACTATAAACACATATTTATTTCATAACTTTTTTATTTTTCAAAACGCACTAGCCACCAATTTTAAGGTTATTTTATAGTTTTTTTTTTAACTTGAGGTTTATTGTTTATGTATATAGAGAGTTCATAATGATAGAAATGCTTAAATTGTTTGAATATTTTTTTAGAAAAAAAAAATTAAATTAATCATTTATTTAGAGATGCATTTTTCATGTTGTTTAATTTTTTCTCATGATCTATCTCTAGCTATAACTATAAACACATGCTTATTTCATAATTTTTCTATTTTTTGAAATGCACTAACTACTAATTTTAAGGTTATTTTATAGTTTTTTTGAATTTAAAGTTTATTTTTTATGTATAAATAGAGTTCATAATAATAGAAATACTTAAATTAGTTGAATATATTTTTAGAAAAAAAATTAAATTAATCATTTATTTGGAGATGCATTTTTTATGTTGTTTAATTTTTTTTTTATAATCTATCTTTAACTATAAACACATGCTTATTTTATAATTTTTCTATTTTTCGAAATGTACTACCTGCTAATTTTAAGGTTATTTTATAGTTTTTTTTAATTTAAAATTTATTTTTTATTTACAAATAGAGTTCACAATAATAGAAATATTTTTGAATATTTTCAATTAGTCATCTTGTTAATGGTAACTCTTAATCTAAGCAAATGTTTGGCTAGTGGTATGTAACCTTCTGCGAGTAACTAGTCTGATGGTTACTTTTACTTCTTCACGGTACGTCCTGAGTCCAAGATTTGAATTATATTACCGAGTAACAACTGTTGCTATCACTTCTCTGCAAGTGCAAGCATATTTTGAATATAAAATTTAATTAATAATTTGCAATTATTCTCTACTTTATTATTGAAAAAAATTCTCGACTTTCTAATTAATTCTCAACACCACATGGGTAGGATTCATTTGTTTTCCTGGTAGAATGATTTGTTATGAGGATTTCACCCTTTTTTTTTTTTATTTTAGTTTTTGAGTTGTATAAGTGAGAAAATTAGACAATTGTAGGGTTGAGGTTTAGGAATTGTTAGCCCATTGATTTATTATTATTACTATCTTTTTTATTAATTAAAATCCAACTAAATTTTTATTTCTAAATCTCACAGTTTTGAAAACGAATTAACGTTCATGTTATTATTTAGTTAAAATTTTATTGGTAAATTATTTCTATTCATTTTATTTATTTTACAAGAAAAAAAAATATAATCAATAATTTTAAATTCAATGAGTTTTGATATCATTTGAAAATAAGTCATAAATATCATATAGTCTATTTTAGAGTTAAAGGATGGAATAATAATCCAACCGGATTATAAATTATATTGAAAATTAACAAATTCAATTTGATTAATTTTTTAAAAATTAAAAATTCCATTATATATATATCCTAATTTGGAATTTCTAAATATATTTCCTTTGTTTTTCATTTAATTTTTAAGAAATACAATTATAACCAATAAATAGAACTAAATCAATTGATTGGGTTCATTTTTTAATTCAATTTTCAATGGTAGGCCTATTTAGAACATAAGTATGTTAGGATTAGTTATGTACTAGAATGATAATTCTTCTCAACCCATCTTTTATGATTTTAATTCTGTGATAGTTAGTGAACACAATGTTGTTAAAAAAAAAAAAAAAACACAATGCCAAAAAAAAAAAGTGGTGATAAACTCTCACATGCACTTTGCAATTCAACTTGTCGAATCATTGTCCAGGGTCTAGTGACTGGCTATGTCTTATCAAGAAAAACAGTGGGCTTGTTGACTTGGGTTCCAGGTGAAAAACAAAAAGAAATAAAAGTGCAAAAAGGTTTTAATTGGGTGGTAAAGTCTTATCAGGATTAATAGTGGAAAAGTTGACTTTGGGTGGAACCTCTGAGAAAAACAGAAAGTGGAAGTGAAAGAAACTTGAGGATAGAGACATGGAAGAACTTCCTGCATTTTGAATCCATGTCTAACAAGAAACCCACGCTCCAGCTTTCCATCCTTCTCCCTGTTTATGTATTAATAATTGTTAAAAAAAATTTACTTATTCTAAATATATAAAATTTATAATATATATATTATATTTTCATTCATAAAATATAAAAAAAAAATACATGGAATATATGGCAAAATATTTTTTTAACTGTTTTATCAGTTTTATATTTAAATTATTTAAAATTATTATTTTTTAAACAGCTTAAATATTTTTTATTTTTTAAAAATATGAAAAACATTATATGTTAAAATATATGATAGTTTAAAATGAAAAATTAAATATCCAAATAAAATTTTAAGTGTATAAATATTTATATATCCTTTCTTTTTGTTTGTCCATGTTTAATTCTCTATAAGTATTTAGAACTGAAAGAAAGATACTGGTGCAAGTCGTTAATTTTCTGCAAAGCCAACAGGCATAATCTACTCATCGGTTGCAAATGTTAAGAACCTACTTTGGCAAACTTAGGCCCAAAACAAAGTTCCCATTCTTCCGTATGCCCAGTTGAAAATCAGCATTATTCAGACTTCAAACGCAAAATTCAAATGAAAAATCTATGCGTTGTTCAACAAATATATGTCATTCCATTCACCATTGGTCAATATTAATTTTTCGTTAATTTGGAAAAAAATTGTATAATTTTTTTTTAACTTACAACTCTAACCCTATCATTTTTAGGCACCTCGACAACTAATTTACTCTGATTGAAAAAATTCAATAGTTAAATGGTAAAATTTTTTTTTATAATATTAAAAGATTATGAGTTCAATCATTAAATCAGTGAAGAAGTAAAACTCTCCAATTGCTAAGTTAAAAAAAATAACAATAATAATCGGACGCTTTTATGTGTAGCACGTCACAATAATTGCGATTTGGTACAACACAAAAATTGAGTGGCAAATTAGGAATATGTCACGGACAGATTATTCATGTCCCTATGTGCGACCATAACTATATATATTCTGAAAAAGCTCAGCTGAAACCAGAAATGAACTTAATTACTTGATCAAGAAAATGCTTAATCATTTCATAACACAAGGTTACAGCTAGCTGCATGCAGCGTGTTCATGACAACCTTTAACAATGAAGCTGTAAAAGGGCCATGGATCCCTGAACTAATATAGAAATTAATTGAAAGTGGACCACGTATTTGTGTGCTTGATATTTAGCGGCTCTTGTCTGCTTCACCTGATTCCATCAAGAAAAGCATTCTTGATCAAATGTAGTTGTCCAGTGACAACTTTCATTTCCATTCGTCTTCTGGGTGATTTAGATGAATACTTAAGACCAATTACAAGAACTGAAAGTAAACAATTTCTCAAGCTTGCTCCTAACCAGGCCTTGTTTGTATAATCACGTTCCTCTATCAGATTCTGATCATCTTCCTCATCAGATGCAAGTGTTGTTGCATTAGTTTCTTGTGTTTCTGATGCAAGAAACCTTTGATCTACAATCTGCAAAAGTCTTTGGGGCAATGCTGCCTTCACAAATTCATGTAAATCTAAACCATCTTTGAACATTTCATCAGTTGGTTTTTTCCCGGAAAACATCTCTAGCAAGAGGATTCCGAAGCTATATATATCCCCTTCTCTGGATGCTGCACAGCCCATTCCATACTCTGCAATTTATAGAAATGATTAGGTCAGTGTATTAACAAAAGCATTTTTTAGCCGTTATATCTATTCCATGATGTAGAGTTTAAACGGGAAACACCAGTACACAATTTCATGCCCTTGTAGTGTAGGAGGACCCCTGGTCCTGGCAGCCCCATTACCATTTAAAGAAATATAAGCAATATGATCAATAAATTAAGAAAGCTGAAATACCTGGAGCAGCATAGCCGATTGTTCCCTTAAATCCGGTTGTGCCGGATTCAATCTGAGAGGAAGTATTGGAAGTTGAGAGGAGCCTTGCTAGACCGAAATCACACACATGAGCAACCATGCCATCATCTAGAAGAACATTGCTTGGCTTCAAGTCGCAGTGAATGATGGGCCTTTTGCATAGGTCATGAAGATAGTGTAAAGCAGATGCAACATCAATTGCAATATTTAGACTCTGAAGAAAGTTCAAGTGCTTTGATTGGTTTTCAATGTTGTCATCAGGATGCAGCCACTCCTCTAAACTCCCATTTTCCATGAATTCAAACACTAGAGCTTTGAATTCATTATGCTTTTCATCGATGCTAGAGCAACATGTCAACAGTTTAACAAGGTTCCTGTGCCTGATATTCTGTAACACCTTGCATTCTGCAATAAAGCTCTTGTAAGCACCCTTTTGGTGAAGCTTCAGGACTTTAACAGCAACTGGTCTCGCAACTTGATTTAGAAATCCTTTATATACAGAGCCAAAATTTCCAGATCCAATTAAATTACTAGAGGAGAATCCATCTGTTGCTCGACAGAGATCTCTGTAAGATACCTTCAAAAGGATCTGGCTTATCAGTAAGGATGAAGAAGATGACCTCCTAAAAATACATGATTTTCTCTTACTGTACACAAGAAGAAAGGCTAACATCAATAAGACGCATAGAGCGACACAAGGAATTATGATTGCCAGTTTGAGCTTAAGAGACTTCCCTTTCTTCATCACCTTCTTGTCGCATTTCGTCAAATTTAGCTCTGGAATACCACCACAAAGTTTAATGTTTCCAGTTACTGACAATGCACTGGCATTTCTGAAAATTCCTTCAGTTGGCACCTCACCCTCAAGATTATTGAAAGAAAGATTCAGATAAATTAAGTATTTCAAGCTCTGCAAACCTTCAGGAATTCCCTCAGTCAGGTTATTTCTTGAAAGATCTAAATATTGAAGACCTTTCAAGGAAGCCAAAGAGGACGGAATGGCTCCTTGAAAAGAATTTTCCTGCATGAAAAGATATTCCAGGCTCAAGCAATTTCCAATGCTTCCGGGAATTTCACCTGAAAGATTGTTTCCAGAGACGAATAATGCTGTCAGGCTAGTTAGCTTCCCAATTTCTGGAGGTAGTTTGCCAGTTAACGAGTTCCAAGATAAATCTAATGCTTGTGATAAAGAAGAAAGGCCTAGAATTTCATGGGGCATGGCTCCAGTGAGATTATTGTGCGAAATGGCTAAGGTATTCAGGTTTTTCAAGTTTCCAATAACTGAAGGAATGCTCCCTTCAAAACTGTTTCTTGATAAATAGAGCATAGCCAATCCTGTTAAGTTAGCTAAGGAAAATGGAATTTGACCTGATAACCTATTTCCAAACAAATCTAAAACTTGTAGTTTCTGAAACTTGCCAAAATATGAAGGAACAATACCTGTTATAAGGTTATAATTCATGACAAGGCCAACCAAGTTGATGAGATTTTCTAACCCTGCAGGAATTGTGCCTCTTATTTGATTGCGCCCAAAATAAAACAGACTAAGCTCAGTTGACAAGTTAGCTACAGAATTGGGTAAAACACCACCAAAATTGTTTCTACCAAAATCCAAGATTTTCAGCTTAGTACAGTTATTCAGAGATGTAACAAAAGCCAAGTCAGTGCTTGAATTATTTCCTAGTTTATTTCCATGAAATCTTATTCTCCATATGTTTGTAAGAGTCCCTATGTTGATGGGTACTTGTCCAACAAAATTATTCCAACCAAGATCAATTATTTCCAGTCTAGTGGAATTGAACAATGAACTTGGGAATGACCCGAACAAATCATTCTCGCCAATGCCAAAGAAACTGAGATTTGGGAGGTCTATATTGTCTGGCAGACTACCATTGAATCGGTTGTGTGTAAAAACAAACCTTTGAAGAGACGAAATATTAAAAATAGAAGGAGGGATCATACCAGATAGCTGATTAGCTCCAATACCGAAAATTGTTAAACTTGTTAATCTACCCATGTCATCAGGAATATTTCCCACCAAACTGTTGAATGTTACTTGAAACAAGCTGAGAGATGAAAGGTTGCCTAAGGAAGCCGGGATTGCTCCTGTCAGATTATTCACGCTAAGCGAAAGCACCTCAAGCTTAAACAAAGAGCCAAGCCCTGCCGGGATCTTTCCTGTCAGATTATTTCGTTGTAAACCAATCGCCCTGAGCTGAGAACAACGTGTCAGGTTGATTGGAATTTCACCTCGTAAGGTGTTGTTGTTGAGAAGCAATTCGTGCAGTCGAAATAGCCTGCCAACTTGGTGTGGAACTTCACCATGTAAACTGTTGTTTTGGAGATTGATGAACCTGAGAAAGCTCAGGTTTCCTATGTACGGTGATATTGATCCAAACAAATTCTGCCCTTCCAAGACTAGAGACGTGACTCTTTGGTGCTGGGGACTGCATGTGATTCCAAACCAGTTACAGAAAGGACGAGAGTGATTCCATGAGTTCAAGACATGACCTGGATCATTAGTGATCCCTTCCTTGAACTTCAGCAAAGCAAACCTATCGGACTCATTTCCTGAAGCAGCATCAGCTTTCAGCCACTGTAAGCTGATAAAGCAAAGAACTAAAACAAGAGAAAGGTAATACCACTTCATTTTTGGTATGGACTGAGATATACAGGATTGGATATATTTATACAGGGAAAGTCGCATCGCGTGCATGTTTTTTTATAGAGAATTAATATATGTATACATATACACACACATACATACACGCATCTGCTTTAGCTTGATTACTAGTATTGAAATTGTCCTAAAGGCTGTGAGGTTTCATAATTCATATTATTGACAATTGCAGTAGAAATATAATATTTAGTCCATCAAGTCATACGACTTGAGATACAAGTAGCTTCAGGAATACACATATTATCAGTCATAAGCAGTAGGTACGGAATTATGCTAGGTGTTTTGTACATTCAGATCATAATCAATTGAATTGTGGATTCAAAAAAAATTCATAGTTTAGGAAAGAGTTGACCTTAATTGTTTTTTTATTTTTTTTAAACAAAGTTATATGAAGCTTCAGTTTCGCATCACTCACATTATTATAGGCTAAGTATGTGTTTATGTGAATAAACCAACTCGCCACCTACCTACACACTAAAGATTATTGATGAAAGAGCAAATTATATATATACATCTACAAGCAATTATTCCTAGATATAAGAATCTAATCAAACAGACAAATACATAGGAAAAAGAACAAAACTATTTGTAATGTTTTCAGAATGAATTTATTATTTTTGTTCACGTTCTTCAGTGTGAAAGGATTGACTAACCAAAATTAAAAGGATTGAATCAGTAGTTTAAACTCTGATATCCCATAGCTGCAAAAATTTCAATTAATTTGAAGTCTATATTGGGTGGACCCATAAGAAGAGATAAACTCTTCTAACAAATATTTTCCATATACAAGACTCAAATAAGAGAGTTTATTTAAGACTATTTAATTTTTATATAATGATATTTTATAGTGAGAATCAATTTATGTAGCGTAAAAATATCTAGTAGTTAGTATAGAAAATAATTAATTAGCTGAGATTTAATTAATTTTCACAATTTTTTAACATGTCAATTATTTAGTTACAAGGACGATAATTGTGCAGTACTAAATAAACCTAGAGAAATTAGTCTTCTGTGTATGTATTTCTGTGTCATGTTACAAAAAGTGTGGGCCTATCATATTGCGAATTGAAAATCAATGTGAAAACACGTAAGTCTTCTGTCTATGAATTTATTTTGGCTTAAGTTCTAATTTTTTATTAAGAAACGGCTCTTGATTTAATTTATTTCAGTTTTCCAATACTTGATTGCAATGTTTTTGCATCACTGACATAAGCATAATGAGTTTACAATTTCTTTAATTTTTTTTTTTTTTAAATTCCATAAAAATATTATGATTTGATTAATTGTTTGTAATTAATTTTATCATAATATGTATTTTAATCAAAATTAAAATAAATTTACATGTCACATGTCAAGTACTTATTGTAATTTGTCAATAAGAAGTATTGTTTTTTAATTAACCAAATAAGAATAGTTTTTCAATTAATAAACATGTCAATTACCAAATATTGGACAAAATATACAAAAGGAGACTATCTTTCTCTTTTAAATGAGATAAAAATAATTATATAAATAGGTGAAAGTGGCAATAAAATGTGTATCTTACCCCTATGATATATTTGGAGAAAAGTGGTGACTAGATTACTGCATATTGAAAGTTGACGATAATCTTAATAACTTAATAATAATAATAATAATAATTTTTAGGAATAAAGACATTTTTAATGGTTAAACTTTTTAAAATTTGAAAATTTAGTATGTTAACTTTACATTGTAACAATTAAATTAAGTATGGCATACTATAAAAAAATAATAATGAAATATATTTTTATGAGTCGAAACTTTTATAAATTATTAAATTAATTTTTGAGATATAAAGTGTTAATAAATATTTTATTAACTTTTTATATTATAATTATTTTGTATAATTTAATTAAATTCTAGTGTTTGTATTTATTTTATTTTATTATGATATTAATATTAAATCAAGATTTGAAAATTTAATTACTGTTATATATTATTTAATTAATTAATAATAATATTATTATTAGTAATTGTGAATAGTATTAAATTAGTGTATTTTAATATTTTATGGTGGATTTAATTAGAAAAATAAACATTTAATTTTAAAATATTATTTTATATTATTTTGTCTTTTTCTCATTTTATATAAAAAAATTTAAAAACTAAAAATGTACAGTGCAGTATTCTCCCCTCTCCTTTTTCTTCTTATTTATTTATTTATTTATTTATTTCTTATCTTTTTTTTTTCTTTTCTTCTCTGCAAAACCAAACCATCTCTGCACACCACCACCCAAACCACCACCACCTGCTCATCGGACGTCACCATCAAGAGCAACAGCGGCGGCAGTAATAGAAGACTGTACTGTTCAAGTCGCCGGTGAGGAAATCGATTGAGTTTGAGCTCATTTCAAAGCTAACACTACAAGCTTCGATAATACGTAATTAGTTTCGAGCGAATCGACCAATAGGGACTCCAAAAACTCGATTTTATATTTATGTCAATATGTTTAATTTGATTTTTCTTATTCAATTTAATTTTATTTGAAGATGTGATAGTTAGATAAATTGATTTTTGAGTTAAGATATACCTAAATATTTTTTTTTTTTTTGAAATTATTTAAAAAAAATACGTATTTTCAGGTTTGGTTACTGTTTACACAGTCTCAGGTCTAAAAATTTTCTTATTTTTATTAAATTCTATATATTATTTAGAGTAAGTTTCATGAAGGAAGTTTATTTAAATTACATATCAAATTTTTATTACAAATTTTTGAATGATTATGTAAAAAATAGAATTTTGGAGAAATTAATATAAATAAGTAATTTTTATGCTTTAATTGAAATTATTAATAATTAATAGGTTTTGGATAGTTTTTGAGTGATAATTGCCATTAAAATAATTTTAATAAATTAATTACTATTTTTAGCTAATTAATGGTAATTTTTGAAAATATATTCGAATAATAATTTTAATTATTAGTTTTAAGCTTAAATAATTTTTTAGGTATTTTTATTATATAATTGAGTATTTTAAATAATAATTGGCAATTTATGCTAATTAATTTTTAAAAAAACTTGAATAATTGGTTTATTAATATTATTTAATTTTAAATTGGATTTTATGATCTATTTTGGAAAATTAAACATCTTTTATGATTTTATTATCTAAATAAATTGAATTTTGGTATTTAATTGAATTTTTATAATTTTGGTGATTCATTAGTAATTATTATTATTTTTGGAATTATTGTAGGAATTGGTTCTGGGTTAGGCAATATTTGCAGTTCAGGGGCCCAACTCGACGTTTGGTAATATATATTATTTAAAAGTGAATTTTTTATGCAGGATCGGCTCTACTTTTAGTAGAGAGACATTTGTTTTATAGAAAAAAAATTTTACTAAATTTTCGATAGATTTCTCATAAAATGTGAAAATCGATCCGAGTCTAGTTTTGAAATTTTGCTTAAGTGTGTTTAGATCGAGTTATTCTTAGAAATTTTAGAGTTATTAAATTAGGAATTTTATTCTAATAATAATATTATTATTTTTCTTTAGCTATACCGCGAGCTAGGTCAACTGGACCAGCCGAATTAGAACAGCAGAGCGCAGTAATATTGTGAGTTATCAATATATATATGCAATGCACGTAGAATAAATATTTTGTCAGCATCCATGATTTAAATGATGTGAATTTAAGTATGAATTATTTCTTTAAATGCTTATATTTATATTTTGTATATATTTGGTATATAAATGGTATATTGTTTGATGAATGGATGCTACCATGTTTTTAATTATGCATTTCATTATTTTTAATATTTATAAGAATGATTTGAAGTATAGTTATAGAACGTGTCATCTAGTGGGCTACATTAGGACTGTTACATAACAGTACGGTAAATTTTACGCTGAGAATCTTATTATTTGATTATGAATAATTGAATATTGAGATTAATGATTATTGAAAATGGTGGTTGTGGATTCTCGATTGACCTAGTGTACTAAGGGTCAGTCTACTAACTTAAGTTGGATAAATAAATTGTAATATCCCGAGTTTTTAAATAATTTTAAACTGCATCGGGATATGCAGTGTTAATAATTTTTTTACATATTTATGATATTTTATGAGTTTGTTATTTGTTTAAAGTGAATTTTAATTGTTTTATATTATTTTAAGAGTTTTACGTAAAATTTTCCAGAGAATTGTATTTTCGGGGAAATTAAGACGTAAATAATTTAATATTAATTATTTTGACTAGTTTTATGAATTTGCATGAACTCATACATAATTTAAATACTATATATATATTATATATATTATATATATATATATATATGTACATTTATTTCAATTAAATTAGGGTTTAAATTAATTAACTTAATTTTTTATTATTTAGTTTTAATATTAATTAATTAATTATAAGTGTATAAATTATTAAATATATTAAATTATATGTGTGTGGAGTATATTTAATGTGTGTGAGATTTTTTATATTAGTATAATTATATAGTGTGGATATATATATAACATATATATACATAAATAATTGTCAAAAAACTAAAAGGTTTACCTTATTTACGGAAATGCCACTATCTCCTTCTTCTTCCTCCGATTGGTTTTCTCCCATTTTCGGCCACTGTGACCTCTGTTTCTTGCCGTCACTGTGCCCTCAGCCTTCCTCCTCCCTTGCCAACCATTCCCAACGCCTCAAGCCTTCTTCTCCGGCATGTTTTGACCGAAAAAACCCAAGAGAAACCAAAACTTCTTCTCACCATCGATCATAGCGATTCTGGCCACACGTTTTCAACACCGACTAGGTCTCTATCTTCTCCTTTGAGTTCCGTGTGAGTGTGATTCCAAGTTTTTTTTCATTTAAAATGGTCTAGATTTCCTTAGGTTCCGATTTTACAATTTCGGCTCTATTAGGGTTCTTGATTTTTTTTTTAGCTTCAATTTGATTGATTCAAGAAAACTACCTTCAAAAAATTGATCACTTGTAGCTTAATCCTGCTTTGTAAATTTTTTGTGGAATTTTTGGAAATTATTTTGATTTTTTGGGTATTTTTTATTATTTTATTAATATTTTCTAATTTTCGAAAATAAATTAATTAAATTATGAAATTATTTTTTATGGTAAATATAGTGTTGTTAAAATGAATTTTAGAAATTTATTTGTAATTTTTGTGAATTTTAATATTTATTTTGGAATTTATTTAAGTTTATATAATTTTTGAAAAATTAGGTTAATTATGTGTTTAATTGAAATTAATTGGAAAACTTGAAGTATATTTATTAATATTATTGAATTATATTTTGAGAAAAATAATTTTTATTAATTATATTATTTTTGGCGAATTTTTGATTAATTTTAGTAAATTTATATATATAAGGGGTATTTTTGGTAATTTGACACTAAATTGGCTAAAATTTAATTAAATTAGTTTTAATAGTTATTTAGGGTATAAAAAATGCTTTCTACAAATTATTTAGTATTTTTAACTAATTAAAACTATTTTTCGTAAATTATTTTCAAATTATATATATAATATACGATTTTTCTAAATAAATGAGTTTTTATCAGTTTTTAATAAGTTTTAGGGTTAATTATGTAAATTTGGATTTATAAAATGTATTTTTAGTACTAAAGGGCATTTTCGGTATTTTGCATTTGTTATGTGAATTGTGGACCCCGGTCGTGTGAATTGTAGTTTGGACCTCCGATCGAGGGATTGTGGTTGTGTTTTTGTGTTTATATCAAAGTGTGTTTTCTTGTCAGGACCGGGCTCTACTCTTTGAGTAAAGAGATGTCCGTTTTACAGGGGAGGCTCTATCGAATTTTTGATAGAATTCTCGTAAAACGTGATGTCTGGTCAAATTCTAATTCTAATTCTGTGTCTACTATGCTAGATCGAGTCTTTAAAACTTTCGTTAGATTTATTCTAATGTCGTGTTGTCGTTTGATTGTTTAGTTGCGTCGAGCACCGAGGCCTAGTGGACCAAGCCCATCGGACCCATCTCGTGGAGCGTAATAAACAGTGAGTTGTTATTTTATATATATATATTTAGAGTGCATGTTTTAGAAATGTATGGTTTTTTTTGATAAAATATGCATAAATGATTTAATTAGTACTTCAGGTTTACTTTTGGTATATTTTGATATATTTTAAATTTTATGCATGTTTTATTAAACATTTATACTTAAAATGTTTTTAAATATATTTCTAATTTATTTTGCAATTATATTGGATTTATTTGACGTATATATACTCGAAATATACCTGGTTTACTTTTGGTATATTTCTAGTATATATATTAGTTTATGTTGCTATTTTATTGAAATCCATGCATCATTTATTTATGAATGTATGTTTTATATAATAATGAAGGATATCAATAGAACGTGCTACCTAGTGGGCAGCACTAGGACCGAGTACGTACCGGTATACCGATAGCAGGCTATATTACTAACCTATTTGTGGATATTGATTGGATTAAATTGATTTGATGTAAAATGTGATTTGGGAGTGTGATTACTGGAGCTCGGTTGACCAAGTGTCACGACCCAAAATAGGGGTCATGACCGGCGCTAGGGAACGGGAAATCTTTCAAATCCGAAACCCGTAGCAAGCCTAAAAATAAAATAAAACATGTAACAGTAATAATAACAACACAATTAAGTAAAATATTATGCAACGGAATAAAATCATAAATATCAAAATAATATTTCCACCAAATGAAATTAAATCAAATCTTCATCTCATATATAAATAAACTCTTTTAATACAAATCCAGTTCAAATTCTTAAAATACATAACTCATACAAATATAATACAATATCTTTTAACAATTTTACGATTACTAGCAGTGTCTAGATCATAAAATAAAACTTAAGTGAGCAGTTTACATAATAAAAGCCGAGGCGAAAGAAATCTGCGTACAGGCCTGCTACTGAGGTCTGATGAAGATGACTCTCCTGAAAAAAATAGTCAAACGGAGGGGAGTCAGATCTCACTGAGTGAATTACTATAATATATATACATGCATACTAATGACAATGCATACAGTCAATAGTATATATATAAATATATATACATGTTAAATACACACAGATGTAATAAAAATCATTTTTATATATTTTGTTTGAAAACCACTGGTTATGAAGGATCAAATAGAACCCTAAGAAAATTGCAACCTCAATAGTGTTAGACAACACTCTAGCCATACAGGCTCACTTATTCCATTTGGACAGTAGACTGGCCCCGAGACACTAAGTCAACCGAGACTCTAGCAGTCTGACTGTCAGTGTGATTGGCCCCGAGACACTTGGTCAACTGAGCTCCAGCAATCACACTCCCAAATCATAGCACACATCAGATAAATCAAATCAATCAATATCCTCAAACAGGTTAGTAATATAGCCTAAATGCTATAAGCGTACCGGTACGTACTCGGTCCTAGTGCTGCCTACTAGGTAGCACGTTCTATTGATATCCTTCATTGAAATATAAAACATTTATTCATAAAAATAAATGATGCATGAATTTAAATATAATAGCAACAATAACCATATATATATTAGAAATATACCAAAAGTAAACCAGGTATATTTCGAGTATATATACGTTAAATAAATCCAATTAAGTTACAAAATAAAATAGAAATGTATTTGAAAACATTTTTAAACATAATTCGTTAATAAAACATGCATATATTTTAAAATATACCAATAATAAACCAAAAGTAAACTAAAAATAAACTTAAGTACTAATTAAATCATTATGCATTTTTAGTCAAATAAAACATAGATTTCTAAATCATGCACCCTAAAGCATATATATATGGAATAGTAACTCACAATTAGTGCACTCCTCAAGATGGGTCCAATGGGCCTGGTCCATTAGGACTCGATCTCGGCGCAACTAAATAAACAGATAATGATAGAGAATCATAACAAAATCTAATGGAAAGCTCCTAAAAACTCGATCTAAATTACTAGACACACAATGAAATCAAAATCCGACCGGACATCACATTTATATGAGAATTCTACCAAAAATCTGACAGAACCTCCCCTGTAAAACAAACATCTCTCTACTCAAAGAGTAGAGTCGGCCCTGCAAAGAAACAACACTTCAAAAATAAACACATAACACAACCACAATCCCTCGGTCGAGACTCCAAACTACAAATCACCGACCGAGGTCCACAATTCACAGAGTAATACAGAATTATCGAAAATATTCTTATATACTAAAAATACATTTTATAAGTAGAATTTACATAATTAACCCTAAAAACATAGTACAAAACCGATAAAAACTCATTTTATTAGAAAAATCGTATATTATATATATAATTGAAAATAATTTACGAAAAATAGTTTTTAATTAGTTAAAAATACAAAATAATTTATAGAAATCATTTTTATACCTTAAATAACTATTAAAACCAATTTAATTACATTTTAGCCAATTTAGGGTAAAATTAACAAAATACCCCATATATATATAAATATACTAAAATTAATCCAAAAATAATATAATTGCTAAAAATTAATTTTCTCAACATATATAACAATAATATCAATAAATAAAACTCAATTAACTTATTACTTTCAATTAAACACACAATTAACCCTATTTTCCAAAATTACATAAACTAAATAAATTCAAAATAAATACATAAAAATTCACAAAATTTCCAAATAAATTTCTATAATTCATTTAAACACCTATATTTATCATAAAACACAATTTCATAATTCAATTAATTAATTTTTGAAAAATTAGAAAATAATAATAAAATATTCAAAAATACCCAAAAATCAAAATAATTTCCAAAAATTCTACAAAAAATTCACACATGAATATTAAGTTAAGGGAAGCAACATTTGTAAAGTAATTTTTCATGAATCAATCAAATTGAAGCTCAAAAAAATCAAGAACCCTAATAGGCCGAAATTGCAAAATCAAAACCTAGGCAAATCTAGACCATGTTAAGTGAAACAAAGTTTGGAATCACACTCACCGGAACTCAAGGAGAAGATAGGAGACCGACGGTGTCAAAAATGGTGGCCGGAATCGGCTTGATCGATTGATGGGATAGAAGTTTCGGTTTTTTCGACAATAACAAAGGGAAACGGCACCAAAGAAGAGAAGGAAAGGTGGCGGAGCTACTGGCTGGGAAGGGCGGAGCTCAAGGGTGGCACACCACAAAGGCGCTAAAAACGAGATGGCAGGCAGTGGTGATAGCGGAAATCGATCGGGAAGAAGGGGAAGGGATGAGAATGGCAAAATCGTAATTATTGTTAACTTTTATATTTTTGGACAATTAATTAGGTATATATGTATATTATATATATAATATTCAAACTGTATATTATAATAATATAAATTCCCACACATATTAAAATATACACCACACACATAATTTAATATTTTTAATAATTTATACACTAAAAAAAATAATTAAATAATATTAAAACTAAATAATAAATAATAAAAAAATTAGGGTAATTAATTAAACCCTAGTTTAATTTAAATATATACACATATATACACTCTATTTAGTACTTTAAAAATATATATGAGTTCATGCAAATGCGGAAATCTATTTTAGAATAATTAATATTAAATTATTTACGTATCAATTTCTCCGAAAAGTATAAGTCCCGGAAAAATTTTACGTAAAGTACTTAAAATAATATAAAATAATTAAAATAAGCTTTAATTAAATAACAAACTCATAAAATATCAATATTATATACAAGAATTATTAACACTGCATATCCCGATGTAGTATTAAAAATATTTAAAAACACGGGATATTTACACCAAGTGTCTCGGGGCCAATCACACTGAACACGGGATATTACACCAAGTGTCTCGGGGCCAATCACACTGACAGTCAGACTGCTAGAGCTCGGTTGACTTAGTGTCTTGGGGCCAGTCTACTGTCCAAATGGAACAAGTGATTATATTTAGAATAAGTGAGCCTGTATGGCTAGAGTGTTGTCTAACACTGTTTGAGGTTACTATTTTTCTAGAGTTCTATTTGATCCTTCATAAATAGTGATTTTCAGAAAATATATATAAAATGATTTTATTGCATCTGTGTGTATTTGCTTGTATATATATACTTATTATATATGTTATTGATTGTGTGCATTGTCATTTAGTATGCATGTATATATATCATAACAATTCACTCAGTGAGGTCTGACTCCCCTCCGTTGACTATTTTTCAGGAGAGTCATCGTCTTCAGACCTCAGTAGCATACCCTTACGCCGGATTTCTTCCGCCTTGACATCACTTTGTAAACTGCTTATCTGAGCTTTATTTTATAATCTAGACACTGCAGTAGTTGTAAACAGTTGTGGAGTTTATGTAATATATTTGTGTGAGTTATGTATTTCAAATATTTGAACTGGATTTGTATTAAAGGATTATTTATATATGAGATGAGATAATTATTTAAATCCATTGATGTATATTTACTTATCTTATTTGTGATTCTATTTCCGCTGTAAAATATTTTATTTATATTATTATAAGTATTGCATGTTTTTATTTATTTTTAGGTTTGCTACAGGTTCCAGATTCGAAAGAATTTTCATTCCCTAGTGCAGATCATGGCCCATGTTTTGGGTCGTGAAATAAATATTTTGAGTTATGAATAAGCCGGTTGACTATTGGTTATGTAATCGAGGTTGCAGACTATTTAGAGTTCTGCTCTGATCCTCCACCTAAAAATTTTTCTATATTTATTATTGCATTGAAAAAGTGATTTTTGGCTACATGTGAATGAAATGCATGTATATCATATCATATTATATAAATATAAATATATTATTATATTGATATTTGAATGTCTGTATTTTATAATGCATGTATATATATAATAATAATTCACTCAGTGAGGTCTGACCCCCTTAATATTTTTTTAGGATATTCTACTTTGTTAGATCTCAATAGTAGACTCATTCGCCGGTCTTCTTCAGCCCCGACTGTTTTATGTAATTTTTATATCTAAACTCTTATTTGTACTCTAGCAGTTGCAGTAATAATATTTGAGTGATATAGTGTTTAATATTGTTTTATAACTGAGATTTGAGTTTGAAGAAATATGTATGCTATATTTTAATATATGATATGAGAATTCCGTTAATATTATTTTAAGTTTTAAATTCTTTGATATTCTTATATTATATTTTCACGTATTTTTATATTTAAGGTTTGCTAAGGGTTTTGGAATCGAAAAAATTCTCATTCCCTAGCGCCGGTAATAACTCTCTGATTTGGGTTGTAACATATATATAGCAAATTACCAACAAGTTGCCCTTTAACAAATACACTATTTCAAAATTAAAAGATATTATTGCCCCCAAAATTAAAGAATCATACATTAATAATAATAATAATAATTATTATTATTATTATTATTATTATTATTATTATTATTATTATTATTATTATTATTATTATTATTATTATTTAATTAAAAATATTTTTATTTAAATTATTTTATTTGTATATATTTATTTATAATTTATCTTTTAGTTGTTTTTAGTTAATAAAAAAAATTAATTTTCAATTTGCAAAAAAAAAAATTTAATTTTCAATTTGCAAAAAAAAAAATTAAAATTTTTGTCTATTTTTATTTTCTATTTCACTTTTTATCTTTAATCTATAATTTTTAATAAATTTAATAAAATTGAAATTTTAGTGTAGAATTGAAAATTTAAATATTTTTCTTTCAAAAATATGTATTTTGTTGATTTATTATGATTTTAACAAAAAAAATAAAATATTTTTTTGATAAAAAAAGATAAAATTTAAATCACTACCATTGATAATTTAATTATTTTTATTATGTAACCATTATTATTTTTTACGGTTATAACACTTAATTGTTATAAAAAATAATAAAAACACTAAATCGTTAAATTGGAAAATGTTACAGCACCAAAGATGTCTTTATCCCTTGTTAATCATCTGCTGTAATTATCTCAATGTACTTGCTGTTGTCGTGGCTTTGAGAGTTGACTAAATTTGGTTAGTTGTATGCATGCTGTACCAATTGACTTTCTTCATTTAAAAATGGATAGATTTTATGTTTCATCTACCATATCAAACGTATTGATATTCCATCGACTTAAAAAAAAAAAAAAGTGTTACAATAAAGAATTCTCAAGATAAGGACACCAATTATATGTCAATTTTTAGCAATATAAATCACAAATTTAGCCTATTGAGTCACCAAGGAATAAAAAAACATAAAATTATTATCTATACCACAATATTATATCTAATAGTTGAATAAGTGATAAAAATATGATATGTATATATTATAATTTTAACCCTTAGTTATAATATATTTAAAGTTTTTTTTTAAAAAATAAAAATTTTAGCAACAACCGTGGAAATCAATTCATAAAGGTTATTTTAATTTAAATAAAATTTTGAATTCAAGTCATTATAATTTTTATAATCTTACTTGATCAAACCAAATTAATTGGAACAAGTAAAAGATTTTTAAGAAAACACAATTTGGATGACAGGTTTCACTTCCGATGCTCAGTCATTTGCCAAACTTTTCTGTCAATGCTTAATCATTCGGTCCAAAAAAAACTTTAAAAGTTGATGGTTCTTCAATTAGATTATATGTATATATATATATAGCTCATGCCCTTGAAACATTTCACAAAAAGTTCAATAATTTAGCCATTTGGAAGGGACATGACTGTTCTAGCAAGCATTCCTATTGCCTATAGAAAACATCTTTACACAGCTAATGTACATATAAATAGAGTGCTGGTGCTAAAAAGAAGAGTGGTTTAATTATAAAATTAACTAATCTTGAATCTTTATGGTTGGTCTGCTTCGCTCAAGAAATCATTCTTGATCAACTGCAGCTCTGAGACGACAGTACTCATGCTCATTCGGAGTGAAGGTGATTCTGCTGAACAGATAACACCAATTTCCAGAACTGAAAGGAGACAATTATAGGTATCTGAATTCACATTGCTCAGGTCATCGCCACTGCTGTCTATGCCTACCTCTGTCATATTCTCATCATCTTCTTTAGTTGCTTTTCTTGCTGCCTTTGTTTCTTGTTCTTGATCACTATCTCTTTCTGCCAGGAGGAGGTTTGGGTCTACAATGTGCGCAAGTTTTTTTGGTAATGCAGCCTTCACAAAGAGATGCAGATTCAAGCCGTCTTTAAAGATTTCATCAGTTGGTCTTCTTCCTGAGAACATCTCTAGCAGGAGGATTCCGAAGCTGTATACATCCCCCTCTTTGGATGCTGTACCACCCATTCCATACTCTGCAATATGTTAAAAGCAATCTCTTAGAAAGAAACTCTTTTTCACTGCTATCACAATTTAATGCTTAATATATTCGCAGAACCTTGAACTTTGACACGTGTTATCAATTTATTCCTTCAAATTATAAATTGATTATATAAACACGTAAACTAGTTCAAAAAGTACTTACAGTCATATTTTTAATAAGTTAATGTCTTTTCAACTTGTTTTTATGTTTAAATAGTTTAATTTCAATTTAGCTAAAAATGTCATTTAACCGATTCAAATAACCCTTCAAGTGTCAACAAATTTTATTTTTTATACATTAAGATGTCTAAATTATCAGTTTGTAAATCAATGAAATAAACTGATACAAAGGTGTAAAAGGAATAAATATATTAGACCCAAACATTTAACATTTAACATTTAACAAACATATATATATATATAAAGAAAAAGGGGAATAGGTAAAATTATAAAAAAGTTTTCAATTATTATTATATAATAAAAATTAGATAATTTAGACATTTACTAATAAAAGTAAAATTAAATTAATTAAAATATAATTTAATTTAATTGAAAGTTTATTTTCTATTTTAATTAAGTTAACTTCTATTTTATTTCTTATAAAAATTAAATTAATTAAAATATAATTCTAATTTATTTGAAAGTATGTTTTCTATTTTAATTAGATTAATTTTTATCTTATCTCTACAACATTCTAATTTAATTGAAAATATATTTTTTATTTTTATCAGGTATATTTTTTATTTTTATTAAATTAACTTCTATTTTATCTCCAATAGAAATTAAATTAATTAAAATATAACTGATAGTGTGTTTTTTATTTTAATTAGGTTAATTTCTATTTTATCTCTAATAAAATAAAATTGATTAAAATGTAATTATAATATAATGGAAAATATATTTCCTATTCAAATTAGGTTAACTTATATTTTATCTCTAATAAAATGAAATTAATTAACATATAATTTTAATTTAATTGAAAGTATGTTTAAAATTTAACAAAAAAGAGTTAAAATTAGGTTAATTATATTTATCATTTAATTATTAATTAAACTTAAAAAATTGCATTAAATTAATTTTTCCTTAAATAAAAATATTAATATTAAAAATATTGAAAAAATAAAGTGTTATAGCTCAAATAAAAAATTTACTAAATTGCAATAAATTATAAGTTTAATGGGATTGTAATATTTAAATTGTTTTACAAAGAAAATATAACTTTTATTATTTTTAAATTTTTATTAAAAATAACTAATATTTTTTTATTATCTTATGATTAATTATAATTATAATATTTTTTATATGAAATAAGTTCTAGAGTTAAGAAAAATTAATCATAAAAAATATTAAAGGAATATCATAAATTATTTAAATAAAAAATTTACCAAAATTGTAATGAATGATAAATATATTAAGTTAACATCAAATTATTATAAATTAATAATACTGTTATTATTTTTAAAACTTTTATTATTATTATTATTATTATCTATCATGAGTTTAAAAAAAAAAAAATTATTCACTTGTAAAATACGTGGTTGTTTAGTAGTGTATATATATATATATATATTTTGTATGTATGTTCACTACATGACAATAACTGAAAACAATATGATCAATGTAAAGAAGTTGAAATACCTGGAGCAGCATAACCAATTGTTCCCCTGATTCCAGTTGTACTGAATTGACTTTGAGATGAAGCATTAGAAGTCGAAAGGAGCCTTGCTAGACCAAAATCGCACACATGAGCAACCATATCATTATCTAGAACAACATTGCTTGGCTTCAAGTCACAGTGAATGATTGGTCTCTTACAGAGGTCATGAAGATGGTGCAAGGCAGACGCCACATCAATCGCAACATTTAGTCTCTGAAGAACGTCCAAGTTTTTTCTTTTGCATTTACTGCCAGTAGCAGGATGCAACCAAACCTCTAAACTCCCATTTTCCATGAATTCAAAGACTAGAGCTTTAAATTCATTAAGTTTGTCATCGATGCTAGAACAATACGTCAACAACTTAACAAGATTTCGATGACGGACATTCATCAACACTTTGCACTCAGCAATAAAGCCCTTAAAAGCACCCTTTTGTTCAAGCTTCAGGACTTTAACAGCAACTGGTCTTTTAATTTGATCCAGAATTCCCTTATATACAGAGCCAAAGTTTCCAGTTCCAATTAAATTGGAAGAGGAAAATCCATCAGTTGCCCTCGAGAGGTTTCTGTAAGATACTTTCGGAATAATTCGATGCATCATCAAGGATGCAGAAGATGACCTCTGAAGGTGGATCAGGGATGCAGACAGTGCTGGCGATGACCGATTTCTTTTATAATGCACAAGAAAGGCTAATATCAGAAGGACAAATACAGTTGTGCAAGGAATAGCGACTGCTAGCTTAATCATCTTCTTGCTTTTCTTCATCTTCTTTGGACATTTTGGCAAATTGAGCTCCGGGACACCACCACAAAGCTTACTGTTCCCGACTAGTGACAATCCGGTTGCATTTCTGAAGACTCCTTCGGTTGGTAACTCGCCCTCAAGATCATTGAAAGAAAGGTTCAGATGAAGCAAAAATTGAATGCTCTGAAGATCTTCAGGAATTTTTCCTGTCAACTTATTTCCTGAAAGATCTAAGTACTGAAGACCTTTTAGAGAAGCCAATGCTGATGGAATGGATCCTTCAAATGAATTATCATGCATGTCAAGATTTTCCAGGCTCAAGCAATTTCCAATAGTGGTAGGAACATCACCTGAAAGATTATTAATAGAGACATCTAATTTTGTCAAACTAGTTAGCTCCCCTGTCTCTGGAGGCAAGTAACCAGTAAATGAGTTCTGTGATAAGTCTAATTCCCGTGATAATGAAGGAAGGGTCAGAATCTGATGGGGTATAGCTCCTCTGAGTTTATTCGTTGAAATGGCTAAGATATACAAGTTTTTCAAGTTTCCAAGACTTTCAGGAACTGTTCCTTCAAGATTGTTTTCTGATAGGTATAGTTCAGACAATCTAGTGAGGTTACCTAAGGATGTAGGAATCTGACCCGACAATCTGTTTCGAGTCAAATCCAAAACTTGTAACTGCTGAAACTTTCCAAAATAATCAGGAATAACACCTGTAAAAAGGTTATAGTGCATGACCAATCCAGTCAAGTTGATGAGATTCTGAAACCCTGCAGGAATTGTCCCTGTGATTTGATTGTCTCCAAAATAAAATAGATTGAGCTCAGTTGACAAATTGGCCACAGAATTGGGTAGAACTCCTCCAAGATTGTTCCTGCCAAAATCCAAAATTCTGAGCTTGGTACAGTTTACCAGAGAAGTAACAAAAGCCAAGTCATTACTCGAGTTACTTCCCAAGTTATTTTGATGAAGTCTTATCCTCCACAAATTTTTTAGATTTCCCAATGTGATTGGAATTTGCCCCACAAAGTTGTTGAAGCCGAGATCGATAATCTCCAGCTGAGTGGCATTGAACAACGTTTCTGGAATTGATCCTATAAAATTATTTTCGCCAAAGCCAAAATATTGAAGATTCGGAAGAGTGAGGCCTATGCTGTTAGGCAGACTCCCATTAAGTTGGTTGTGTGTGACTTCAAACCCTGTCATAGATGAGATGTTGAAAATAGACGCAGGAATTACTCCAGATAATTGGTTAACTCCGACAGCGAAAGTTTTCAAGCTTGTTAATCCACCCATAGCATCAGGAATATCTCCCACAAAATTGTTGAATGTCACATGAAAGATTCTGAGCGACGAAAGATTTCCCAAAGAATCTGGGATGTTCCCTATCAGATTGTTTTTACGAAGCCGAAGCTCTTCGAGCTTTACTAGTGAACCGAGTTCTGATGGGATCCTTCCTGTCAGATTGTTCCCTTGTAAACTGATAGCTCTTAGCTGAGAACAACCTGTCAGGTTTGCTGGAATTTCCTCTTCAAATGTGTTGTTATCGAGAAGGATTTCTTGCAGTCGAAATAACCTGCCAACTTCCTGTGGAATTCCACTATGTAAACTGTTTTCCCTGAGGCTGATGAGGCTGAGAAAGCTCAGGTTGCCAATATAAGGCGATACAGATCCGAATAAATTCTTCCCGTCTAACACCAAGGATGTGACTCTCTGGTGCCGGCTGCTGCATGTGATTCCAGGCCATTTGCAAAAGGGGGCCGAGTCATTCCATGAGCCGAAAACCCCTAGCGGATCGCTAGTTATCCCTTCTTTAAACTTGAGCAAAGCAACTCGATCAGTGTCATTTCCTGAGGCGTCAGCTTGAAACCACAGGAAGCTGACAGAGTAAAAAAGATAGACAAGAGAAACAGAAAAAGGCTTCATTAGCAGCAATACTCTTGCAGATTGAAGCAAGAAAATTTATATTGGCAACAATAAGGTTTTATTAATAATATATGTTTTCTTTTACTAAACAAAATAAATAAATAAAAAGTCTCACATAGTTAATTATAATATACAGCACTGCACATTGTTTAATGAAAAGAATAAAGCAATTCAAATTGAGTTACACTTGTCAATTATTATTGGTATAATGTTAATAAATATGTGTTTTCATGGTGTATATAAATATAATATATAAAACATGTTTTCTTCTGCTATTAGTTTTGGACAAGCATAAGGATTGAAATTTCCTTTGATTATATATTCTCCACCAAATCTTTAAAGTAGTAATTTCATGTGGAAATCTGACTTCTATTGGGGATACGTATCCTTTTCATTGATCAACTTCTGAAGTATATATATAGTAGGTGATAGAACAAGTCAATGTTTCCTGATTATATAAAAAAGGTTGTCACTTCAAGTTTCATGTTTTTCTGATCACACACTTGTCCTTCAAGTTAAAGATTTAGCATTTTAATAAAATTTTAATGGAAATTTATTTAGATAGATTTGTGTAATCTTTTCTTGATTAAAGAAGGGTTGAAATAATTGGACAATTAAAATGAATTAGTAGGAACTTTCTAGGAATTGCACCTCAATACAGATAATTTAAATAATAGTTTGGATTGTGTCTACAAGACCATTCAGAATCCAGGGAGGTTAAGATCATCCTCATGCCCAAGAGATTGCTGATTTTGAGTCAGATTCTATCATAATTCCGAGAATGTTGCATAACAGCAACAATAGTGTTAAACACATCTTATTAGTCATTGAATAGGGGGGGAAACAAAAAAGGAAGTCCGTGAAGTTGCCAATTACCCTTTTATTGATCAAGCAAAATCTCAAAACAAATAGAGAATTGAGATTTTTACAGAGATTATTAGAATGTACCAAGCTGGACCGGACCGTAAACAAATAGAACTAAATACAGACTGTGACTAGAACTGCTTCTACATTGTCTCTCGATCATTTCTATGCTGTTAAAAAGGCCACAATAAGTGCTTTTTTTTTTTTAATAAAAAAAGTTATATACGAAGCTTCAGTTTCGCATCATTCACATTATTATATGCTAAGTATGTGTTTATGTGACTAAACCAACTCGCCACCTACCTACCCACTAATGATTATTGATGAAAGAGCAAATTATATATATACATCTACAAGCAATTTTTCCTAGATATAATAATCTAATCAAACAGACAAATACATAGGAAAAAGAACAAAACTATTTGTAATGTTTTAAGAATATCTAGTAGTTAGTATAGAAAATAATTAATTAGCTGAGATTTAATTAATTTTCTCATTTTTTTAATATGTCAATTATTTAGTTGTAATTGGACAAGGAAGATAATTGTGCAGTACTACATAAACCTAGTGAAAATAGTCTTCTGTGTATGTATTTCTGTGTCATGTAACAAAAAGCGTGAGCCCATCATATTGCGAATTAAAAATCAATGTGAAAACACATAAGTCTTCTGTCTATGAATTTCTTTTGGCTTAAGTTTTATTTTTTATTAAGAAACGACTCTTGATTTAATTTATTTCAGTTTTCCAATACTTGATTGCAATGTTTTTGAATCACTGACATAAGCATAATTAGTTTACAATTTCTTTAATTTTTAAAAATTTCATAAAAATATTTTGATTTGATTAATTGTTTGTAATCAATTTTATCATAATATGTATTTTAATCAAAATTAAAATAAATTTACATGTAATTTGTCAATAAGAAGTATTGTTTTTTAATTTACCAAATAAGAATACTTTTTAAATTAATAGACATGTCAATTACCAAATATTTGATAAACAATACAAAAGAAGACAATTTTTTACTTTTAAATGAGATGAAAATAATTATACAAATTGGTGAAAGTGGCAATAAAATGGGTATCTTACACCCTATGATATATTTGGAGAAAAGTGGTGACTAAATTACTGAATATTGGAAACTGACGTAATCTTAATAATAATAATAATAATAATAATAATTGTTAGGGATAAAGACATTTCTAGTGGTTAAACTTTTTAAATTTTGACAATTTAGTATGTTAACTTTACATTCTAACAATTAAGTATGGCAATCCATAAAAAAACAAAAAAATAAAAAAAAAAATCAAGTGTCTATAGAAAGTTACCAACAAGTTCCCTTCAACAAATGCACTATTTCAAAATTAAAAGACAATAGTGCCCCCAAAACTAAATAATAATAATAATAATAATAATAATAATAATAATAATAATAATTATTATTATTATTATTATTATTATTATTATTATTATTATTATTATAAAAATCATTTTATTTGTATATATTTATTTATAATTTATCTTTTAGTTGCTTTTAGTTAATAAAAAAAATTAATTTTTAATTTGCAAATAAATAAAAAAAATTAAAATCTTTATCTATTTTTATTTTCTATTTCACTTTCTGTCTTTAATCTATAATTTTTAGTAAATTTAATAAAATTGAAATTTTAGTGTAGAATTGAAGATTTAAATAATTTTCTTAAAGAGATATGTATTTTGTTGATTTATTATGATTTTAATAAGAAAAATAAAATATTATTGTTTTGGTAAAAAAAGGCAAATTTAAATCATTATCATGGGTAGATTAATCATTTTTATTATATTACAGATTATATAAAAAATAGTTAAAACACTAAATCGTGAAATTGGAAAATGATCCAACACCAAAGATGTCTTTATCCCTAATGGTTACATGTTAATCATCTGCTGTAATTATCTCAATGTACTTGCTGTTGTCGTGGCTTTGAGAGTTGACTAAATTTGGTTAGTCGTATGCATGATGTACTAATTGCCTTTCTTAAATGAAAAAATAATAGATTTTTTGTTTCATCTACCATATCAAACGTATTGATATTCCATCGATTTAAAAAAAAAAAAAAAAAAAAAAAGAGTTACAATAAAAAATTCTCAAGATAAGAACACCAATAATATGCCAATTTTTTATTAAAATTAAAAAAATCTAGCCGAAAAAGCTCTCTCATTGGCAAACCCTCCTTTACAAGAGGAAGAGAATTAGTTAGCACGTAGTAATAGAAAAGTTAAACGCAAGTTTAAAGATGGTGCCATCAGTTCTGAGAAAGAGTTTTTGGATTTTGTTCCGGATTCTGAAGGAATGGATGGGGTAGAGGAGGTCGTTCCTGAGACAGTTGGTGAAAGATGTCTTTCAAGGATAAGCTTCTAAGCAAAGGTGGAGGAGGCTTTGAAGGAGATGATACTAATGACCTGGAGGTTTCAGATGAGGAAGTGGACTATGAGGATGAAGAGGATGGTGGGGTTTCCTTGTCTCAGGAAGAGAAGAAAAGGTTACGGAAACCTTGGTCGAAAACTCTCATTGTCAAACTGATGGGCAAATCTATTGGTTTTGCGTTCATGCAGCGTTAGATTAAGGAGTTATGGCACCCTCAATCTCCATTTTCTCTTATTGCGCTGGAGAATTATTTTTTTATTGTCCATTTTAATTCTTATGATGATTATGAGCATGCCTTATGATAACTTAGTTTCTAGAACTCTTGACCTTGAAATTCTACATATGATTAACAAAGAGTAAGGTGAAAGGTGGGAATGATCCGCACAAATATTTTGATGTCTAAGTCAGAAAACAGAGAGAGAATCTAGAAAGAGAAAGTAAGAACAATTAGAATATGAAATAATATAATGAATGAGAATGAGAGATATGGTGTCACGAGCCAATCCGGGAGTCGTGACCGGCGCTAAGGAACGGGAATTCTTTCGAATCCAAAACTCGTAACAAGCCTAAAAAGAATAAAAACAGGCAATAAATAAAATAAAATAAAATAAATATGCAGCATAATTTAAATCTCAAATCCATATGATAAAATAAATTTCTCATGTCTTAAAAAAAAATTTCAGAGAAAAACGTATGAATTAAAATCACAATTAGCAATATAAATACAACCCACAACTAATACAAATTATGACTACTACAGTTTTCTAGAGTACAATATAAAATAATTAAATAGACAATTTGCATAATAAAATCGGAGCGGAAAAAATCCGACGGATAGGCCTCCTGCTGAGGTCTGAAGAAGAAGACTCTCCTGTAAAAATATCAAGGGGAGTCAGACCTCACTAAGTGAATTGTTATAATATTTATACACGCATCTCCTATATGACAAATGCAATCAATCACATATATATATATATATATATATATATATATATATATATATATATATATATATATATATATATATATATATATATATATATATATATATATGCAAGCAATTCACACAGATGCTGAAAATCACTTTATATATAATACTGAAAAAATATCAGTTTATGAAAGATCAAATAGAACACTAGATGTTCGTAACCTCAATCAACAATAACTCTTTAGCCATATAGGCTCACTTAATTCCAAATAAATTCACTCAATCCATCAAGACAGTAGACTGGCCTCGAAACACTAAGTCGATCGAGCTCCAGCAGTCTGACTGTTAGTATGATTGGTCCTGAGACACTTGGTCAACCGAGCTCCAGCAATAACACCATTAATCACATCACATCTCAATCAAATCATAATTTCCACAAATAAGTTAGTAATTCAACCCTACAATCTATCGCACCGGTACGTACTCGGTCCTAGTGCTGCCCACTAGGTAGCATGTTCTATTGGTATACTTTATTAAAATAAATCATTCATTCGGAAAATAAATGATGCATGATATCAATTCAAATGGCAATATAAACCATATATATACTAGAAATATACCTAAAATAAACTAAGTATATTTCGAGTATATATATGTCAGATAAATTCAAATCAATTATAAAATATACCAAAAATAAACCATTAATATACTAAAACATATTAGGTATATTTATTGAAGATGAAACATGCATTTATTTAGAAATATATCAAAAGTATACTAAAAATATACCTAAAGTATACTAATCATTGATTAAAGCAATTTATGAATAAATTCAATTAAAACATGAATTTCTAAAACATACAATATAAATGCAATGTATATATAGAATAACAACTCACAGGTGTGCACTTCACGAGACTGGTTCGACAGGCCTGGTCCACTAGGTCTCGATCTCGGCACAACTAAACAGTAAGAATAATACGGAAATCAAAATAAACTCCTAACTTAAACTTCTAAAGACTCGATCTAGGATTACAAACATAGACTGACAGAGAATTCAGATTTGACCCGATATCATATTTTATGAGAATTCTACTAAAAAAATTCGGTAGAACCTCCTCTGTAAAACGGACATCTCTCTACTACAAAAGTAAAGCTGGTCCTGTAAGAAAAATACACTTTGGATATAGAAATTCACACAACCCTCGGTTGGGATCCCGAACTACACAGTTTCCCCAACCGAGGTCCACAATTCACCAAAAATTTCAATAATAAATAAATATATTAAAAAAATCAAATATTTCCACAATTATCATCAAAATATCAAAATATTACATATTAAACATTAAAACACCAAAAATAATTATTTTCTCAATAATTAATTAAAATCCCAAATAATATTATAATATTATTAAAAACCAATTTTCCATTAATTACACAAATAATAATAAAAATTCATTTTATAAATACAAATAACTTAATTAACCCAAATATATAACAAAAAGCTATAACAATCCATTTTATTACCAAAATAATTTTATAATATATTATTTGAAAATAATTTTCAAAAATTAGTTTTAATTAGTTAAAAATAGTAAATAATTTGTAAAAATCATTTTAATACCTCAATTAATATTAAAATAAATTAAACATAATATTTAACTAAAATTATCACAAAATTACACAATTAACCTTAATATACAAAAATACACATTATATACAAATATTGCTCAAAAATTCTATAAAAATTCTATAAATACATAAAATTTATTTTCTCAACATATATATCATTAATATAAAAAAAACATATAATTAACCAATAATTTCTACCAAAATATATATTTAACCTAATTTTTCAAAATTAGGTTAAACTATAAAAATTCATAAAAATTATATAATACTCTCAAAAATTAATTTCTCAACACTAAAATTAATAACAATTAATAATAACACCAAAAATCACAAATTATAATTTTAATAATTAATTTACGAAAAATTAATAAAATAATAATAAAATATTCAAAAATTCACAAAAATCAAAATAAATTCCAAAAATCACACAAAAATTCATACATGTAGATTAAGCTAGTATAATCAACATTTGTAAAGGAATTTTTCATGAATTAAGCATTAACACCCTAAAAAAAAATTCAAAACCCTAATGCCTATAATCTAAAAATCACACACCACCCTACAAAACGCGACATCAATTGAAAAGAAGTTTGGATTTACACTCACCGGTGTCCAAGGAAGAGAAAGAGACCGGCGGTGAGAAAAATGATGACTGAAAATGGAGGGGATGACGGAAAGCTTCACATACGGCCATTCACTGTCACAGCTACTCAACGACGCCAAAGATGATGGTGGTTGTTGGTAGTGATGGCTGGAAGAGGACGACGACAGGCAAAAGGGGGAGAGGCGCTCCAACGGGCGTTGGTTAGACTGCAACAGAGAGCAAGAAGATGAGCACAGTGTATAAAACGTTTGCATTTGGTTTTTGCTTTCTTGTTTCTATAAGTTTGGTTTATTTTTTCCTTCACTTGGTCCACGTTACTATTCTTTGTGTAGTGATAGAATTTAATGCATGCATGTATGTGTGTGTTATATGCATGCATGTATGTGTGTATGTTTATATAATATTATATGTATAATACTTTATATTAAAATTAAATAAAGCTTTATTTTATTATATAATAATAGGTAACTTCAAATCTACACCACACATGCATTATACAATATATATATTACACACACATAAAATAATAATACAATTAATAAAATAATTTATCAATAAAATAATTAGGGAAATTAATAAAACAATAATAGAATAAAAATGTTAAAATAATCATGCGAATCAAACGATCAAAAATATTATATTTACGTAGGAAATTTATTTAAACATAAAATAATAATAATTAATAATCACAAAATAGTAAATAATTTAATTTACTTTTAAATTTTTATTAACACTGCAAATCTCATTATAAAATAAGATAATTTAAAAATATAGGTCATTACATATGAGGTCTTATTTATAGTGATACTTAGACCTAAAAAGAGTAGGATTCCTCTTGGGATTAGGAATCCTAAACCAAATAGAAAAGTATTCCTTCTTCATTTAGGAGTCTTCTTGAGGCAAGATCCTTTCCTTAAATGGATTTGGATGTCTTCCTTTTCCGAATAACATGTATAAGAAACAAAGTTCTTTAATTAAACAAGAATATATACATGTGGGGTATCAAGAGTCCCCCCCCCACAGGTCTGTTTAGATATTTATGTTTGACATATTCGAATCTGTAAATGATAGAACATTCATTCTTTTGTATAAAGAGAAAGAGTGCTTAAGTCGCTTCGTTTGATATGGAAAGGTAAACTGAGGTGGTCAGCCTTAGTCACATGAAAAGATAAAACTCGGTACTGAGTCTTGAAACCATCACATCGCGGAAGTTCCAGCTGGACTTTGGAGTGCACAAAATCTACAAAAAAGAAGAGGTAACGGATTAACCCGTCAGTGCGAAGGCAACATGATGGAACTAGTTATCACTGGAGTTTTGATGCTCGGTGCATTAAAAGAGCGGCCCGAGTGCCGAACCTCAGTACTATAGAAGCAACCTAAAGGTGCCAACTTTAATCACTGGACCAATGTGCGAGGCTTAGACGGTCGGTGCAAGGACGTTAGGCTTACATGTGTAATATCCCGAGTTTTTAAATAATTTTAAACTGCATTGGGATATGCAGTGTTAATAATTTTTTTTTTGATTATTTAATTAGTTTATTATTTATTAAAGTCATTTTTAATTATTTTAGTCTTTTACGTAAAATTTTCCCGAGAGTTTTATTTTCGGGGAAATTAAAACTTAAATAAATAAATATTAATTATTTTAGAAGGTTTTGTGAATTTACATGAGTCCATGCATGATTTTAAGTGTCATATTAAAATATATACATATACATGCATATATGCACATTTAATTAATTAGGGTTTATTTTTAATTAAATTTATATTATATAGTTTTAATAATAATTAATATGTGTATATATATGTATATGAATAGAGATATTATTAATTATGTGTATGGTGAATAAATATTTTGAATATAATATTCATATATTATTATAATACAAACTATAGTTATATATATACATATATATACATATAATATTTACAAAACATAAAGTTTACAATAGTTACCATACTGCCATTGACATCATCTTCAAGCTTCCCGATGTCCCCCACCCGCTTCCGGCGACTACAACCTCCATTTTTTGCAGTCGGTGTGCCACTAAGCCATCCTCCTCCATCTCCAGCCCATTCCGCCGCTTGAAGCTCCCTTTTTCGGTATTGTTTGATCAGTTTTTCCCCTAGAAATCGAAAACCACCATTAACTTCGCTCACAACGATTCTGGCCACCTTTTAAAGTGCCACCAGTCCTTATCTCTTCCTTGAGCTCTGATAAGTGCATTTCTAAGCTTGGTTTCACTTGATTTGGTCTAGATTTTCCTAGGTTTCCAATTTTCTATTTCGGCCTATATGAGTTCTTGATTTTTTTTTGACCTTTTATTTCAATGATTCAAGCTAACTTCCTTCACAAATATTGATCCTAGTGCTCAATATACATGCTGTAATTTTTGTAGAATTTTTGGGAATTATTTTGATTTTTGTGAATTTTTTATTATTTTATTAATATTTTCTAATTTTTGTAAATTAATTAATTAAATTATGAAATTGGGATTTATGGTGTTTATAGGTGTTAAAATGAATTTTAGAAATTTATTTGTAATTTTTATGATTTTTGTATAATTATTGTGAATTTATTTAGTTTATGTGATTTTTAGAAAATTAGGTTAATTATGTATTTTATTGAAATTAATTGGTTAATTGAGTATAATTATTGATTTTATTGAATTATATGTTGAGAAATTAATTTTTGAGTAATTATATTATTTTTAGTGAATATTTGAATAATTATAGTTAATTTATATATATATATATTAGGGGTATTTTGGTAATTTGACACTAAATTGGCTAAAAATATAATTAAATTGGTTTTAATAGTTATTTGAGATATAAAAATGATTCCTATGAATTATTTAGTATTTTTAATTAATTAAAACTATTTTTCATAAATTATTTTCAAATTATATATAATATACTATTTTTCTAAATAAATGAGTTTTTATCGATTTTTTAATATGTTTTAGGGTTAATTATGTAATTTGGATTTATAAAATGTATTTTGGTTAATATTTATAAATTTATTGAGAATTATTGATTTTTAATAATATTTTATAAAAATTAGGATTTTTATATATTTATCGGTAAAATAATTATTTTTAGCGTTTGAATTTCTAATTTGCTATATTTTGAGTATTAAAGGACATTTTTGGTATTTTTGGCATTTTAAATGTGTTCTGTGTTATTTTGTGAATTATAAACCTTGTTCGGTAGAATTGTAATTTGGAAGTCCAACCGAGGGATTTTGTGGCTGTATATTTTTTAAGTGTGTTTCTTTATAGGATCGACTCTACTTTCTGAGTACAAAGATGTCTGTTTTACAGGGAAGGTTCTGCAGGATTTTTGATAGAATTCTCGTAAAACGTGATATCCGATCAAATTCCTATTCCTTATTTATGTATAGTATTCTAGATCGAGTCTCTAGGGATTTCGTTAGACTTATTCTAATTTCGTATTATCATTTGTTTGTTTAGTTGTGCCAAGACCGAGACCTAGTGGACTAGGCTCGTCGGACCCGTCTCGTGGAGCGCACAACTATGAGTTGTTATTTTATATATACTTGTATTAGGATTTCATGTTTTAGAAATGTATATTTTATTTGTATGATATCTGCTGTCACGACCCAAAATAGGGGCCATGACCGGTGCTAAGGAACAGGAATTCTTTCGAATCCGGAACCCGTAGCAAGCCTAAAAATGAAATAAAACATGCCAGTAATGCTAACAGTATTTAATGCAGCAGAAATAAAGTCATAAATATCAAAATAATAATTCATCACTAGGGAATTAAATCAAATCCTCGTCTCATATATAAATAAACTCTTTAGTACAAGTTTCAGTTCAAATTCTCAAAAATACATAACTCATACAAATATAATATATATAATCCCACATTTTATTTACAACTACTGCAGTGTCTAGATTATAAAATAAAACTCAAGACTCAGATAAGCAGTTTACATAAAGAAGCCAGGGCGGAAGAAATCCGGCGTACAGGCCTGCTACTGAGGTCTGAAGAAGAAGACTCTCCTGAAAAATGATCAACAGAGGGGAGGCAGACCTCACTGAGTGAATTACTATAATATATATACATGCATACTAAGTGACAATGCATACAATCAATAGTATATATCTAATATGTATATATACAGGCAAATACACACAAATGCAATAAAAATCATTTTTATATTTTATTTAAAATCATCGTTTATGAAGGATCAAATAGAACCCTAGAAAATCACAACCTCAAAACAGTGTTAGACAACACTCTAGCCATACAGGCTCACTTATTCCAAATATATTCACTTATTCCATTTGGACAGTAGACTGGCCCCGAGACACTAAGTCAACTGAGCTCCAGCAATCTGACTATCAGTGTGATTGGCTCCGAGACACTTGGTCAACCGAGCTCCAGCAATCACACTCCCAAATCATATCTCACACATCAAATAATCATATCCAATCAACATCCACACATGGTTAGTAATATAGCCTAAATGTTATAAGCGCACCGGTACGTACTCGGTCCTAGTGCTGCCCACTACGTAGCACGTTCTATTGATATCCTTCATTTTAAATATAAAACATACATTCATAAAAATAAATGATGCATGAATTTAAATAAAATAGCAACATAAACCATATATATACTAGAAATATACCAAAAATAAACCAGGTATATTTCGAGTATATATACGTCAAATAAATCCAATATAATTACAAAATAAACTAACAATATACCAAGAATATACATAAAACATTTTAAAAATAATTTATTAATAAAACATGCATATAATTTGAAAATATACCAAATATAAACTAAAGATAAACTTAAATACCAAATGAATTATTTATGCATAATTAATCAAAATAACATACATTTCTAAATCATGCACCCTAAACATATATATATAAAATAGTAACTCACACTTAGTGTGCTCCTCGAGATAGGTCCGACGGGCCTGGTCCACTAGGCCTCGATCTCGGTACAACTAAACATACAAAAATAACAGACATCAGAATAAACCTAACAGAAAATCCTAGAACTCGATCTAGAATATTAGACACAGAAATAGAATTAGGGTTCGACCGGACATCACGTTTTATGAGAATTCTACCGAAAATTCGGCAGAACCTCCCCTATAAAATGGACATCTCTCTACTCAAAGAGTAGAGCCGTCCCTGCAAAGAAACACACTTCAAAAAATAGACACAGAATAACATTCATAACCCCTCGATCGGACTCCAAACTACAGTCTATCGACCGGGGTCCACAAACACAAAATAATTATAAAAATACCAAAAATGCCCTTAAATCGCAGAAATATACTTTAATAAGTAGAAATTACGTAATTAACCTTAAAACACAGTAAAAACCGATAAAACTCATTTTATTTAGAAAAATCATATATTATATATATAATTGAAAATAATTCACGAAAAATAGTTTTAATCAATTAAAAATACTAAATCATTTTTATACCTTAAATAACTATTAAAACCAATTAAATTACATTTTTAGTCAATTTAGGATAAAATTACCAAAATACCCCTATATATATAAATATACTAAAATTACTCCAAAAATTCACCAAAAATAATATAATTATCCAAAATTAATTTTATCAATATATTTATCAATAATATCAATAATTAAAAGCTAATTAATTTCAATTAAAAACACAATTAACCTAATTTTCCAAAATTACATAAACCTAAACAAATACATAGAAATTCATAAAAATTCCAAATAAATTTATATAATTCATTTTAACACCTATATTTATCATAAAACACAATTTCATAATTCAATTAATTAATTTTCAAAAATTAGAAAATAATATTCAAAAATACCCAAAATACCCAAAAATCAAAATAATTTCCAAAAATTCTTCAAAAATTCATACATGTAGATTAAGCTAAGGGAAACAACATTTTTGAAGGAATTTTTCATGAATCAATCAATTCGAAGTTCAAAAAAATCAAGAACCCTAAAATGGCTGAATTGCAAAAATCAAAACCTAAGCAAATCAAGACCATTTTAAGTGAAACAAAGCTTGGAATCACACTCACCGGAGCTTAAGTAGAAGAAAGAGACTGGCGGTGTCAAAAACGATGGTCAAAATCGCGAGGAAAGAAGAAAATGCAAACTCTCGGCTTCCGACGATATCAGGCTTCTCCGACACTGAAAAGAGGCTCTGCAGGCGGCGGAACGGCTAGAGGGAAGAGGTGGCACGTCGGGAGGCACACCGACGGCAAGAAAACGGGATGGCAGTGGCCGGATTTGCGTGGGGAAGGTGATCGGGGAAGAAGGAGCTTCGGGTGGCAATCTTGTAATTAACTCAAACTTCAATTTTTGTTTTAATATTAAATGTATATGTGTATATATATATATATATACTTTACACTATATATTAAAATAATATAAAATCACACACATTAAATATACACCACACACATATAATTTAATATTTAAAAATTTAATACACCTAAAAATAATTAAATAATATTAAAAATAATAATAAATAATAAAAATATTAGGGTAGTTAATTAAACCCTAATTAAATAAATAAGTGCACATATATACGTTATTTAGTACTATAAAAAAATATATGAGTTCATGCAAGTCTGAAAATCTATTTAATATAATTAATAATAAATAATTTACGTGAAAATTTCCCCGGAAATAGTATTCTCGGGAAAATTTTACGTAAAGCACTTAAAATAATATACAATAATTAAAATAAGTTTTAAATACATATCAACTCGTAAAAATATCATAATTATATGCAAAATTATTAACATTGCATATCCCGATACAGTATTAAAATATTTAAAAACACGGGATATTGCATCTGAATAAATGATTTAATAATTGCTTAGGTATATTTTAGGTATATTTTAGTATATTTTTGGTATATTTTAAATTTAATACATGTTTTATTTTTGAATTATACTTAAAATATTTTTAAGTATATATATAGTTTATTTCTAGTTTATTTTATAAGTAAATTGAATTTATTTGACGTATATATACTCGAAATATACTCGGTTTATTTTTAGTATATTTCTAGTATATATATGGTTTATATTGTTATTTTAATTAATGTCATGCATCATTTATTTTATGAATGTATGTTTTATATATAAATGAAGGATATCAATAGAACGTGCTACCTAGTGGGCAGCGCTAGGACCAAGTACGTATCGGTACGACGATAGAAATTAGGTTAAATTACTAACCTATTTGTGGATATTGATTGAATTGATTTATTTGATGTGTGATGTGATTTGAGAGTGTGATTGCTAGAGCTTGGTTGACCAGGGGTCTCGGGGCCAATCACATTGACAATCAGACTGCTGGAGCTCGGTTGACTTAGTGTCTTAGGGCCAATCTACTGTCCAAGTGGAACAAGTGAATTTATTTAGAATAAGTGAGCCTGTATGGCTAGAGTGTTGTCTAACACTATTTGGGGTTACGATCATTTAGGGTTCTATTTGATCCTTTATAAACGGTTGTTATTTTCAGTATATATATAAAATGATTTTGCTGCATCTGTGTGTATTTGCTTGTATACATATTTATTATATATATTATTGAATGTGTGCATTGTCATTTAGTTATGCATGTATATATATTATAACAATTCACTCAGTGAGGTCTGACTCCCCTCTATTGACTATTTTTCAAGAGAGTTCTTCATCTTCAGACCTCAGTAGCAGACCCTTACGTCGGATTTCTTTTGCCAGGATTTTACTACGTAAACTGCTCAGTTGATTTTATTTTATATTCTAGACACTGCAATAGTTATAGTCAAGTCATGGGATTTATGTATTATGTTTGTATGAGATTTGTATTCTAAAGATTTGAACTGAGATTTGTATTAAAAGATATTATATATTTGAGATGGATTTGTGCTGTTAAATCTAAGGATGGATTATTAGTTTATTTTATTTATGAGATTTATTTTCACTGCGAGTTATTTTATTTATGTTATTATTATTGCATGCTTTTATTTTATTTTTAAGGCTTGCTACGGGTTTTAAATTCAAAAAAATTCTCGTTCCCTAGCGCCGTTCATGGCCCCTGTGTTAGGTCGTGACAATATGCTCAGAACCTCAGTACTATAGAAGCTACCTGAGGGTGCCAGCTTCAGTCACTAGACTTTTATCTTAGTACATTAGAAGCATAACCCAAGTGTCATATAGTCTCGGTGCATTAAAAGCGCGGTCCAAGTGCCAAATAGTCTAGGTGTCTTACAAGTATGGCTCGGGTGCCTATCCTCAGTACTATAGAAGCGACCTTAGGATGCCAGCTTCAATTGCTAGCGGATGATACTAGATCTTGCTATGCCGAGTGTAGAAGAACAACTGTCAATGGTGCGCCCGGGGCGGGTAACGTCTATGTCTCCTTGACGCCTTGATTTTTGAAATTTAAGTTGCATAATCGTTATGTCTTTTCGTGTGTCAAAAGATGAGACGTTTCTGTGGCCATAATGATGGCTACTCGATTAATGAGTTTTTCTATTTTCTAGACTGCCCTTAATGATGTGGGGAAAAATAAAGTAACTATGAGGGCAGTTAATGGTTTGTTCCAGTGCCTTCTATTGCTTTATAAGTATCCCTGCTTCTTCAAGTTGATGCATTTTTGCTCTTTTCTATTTTGATGGTATCTCATTTGCTTTACCACTACCACGAATCTTTTCCTACAGCGACTTCTCCATTTTGCATCCAGGTGATCTTTTTCTTTATTCTTTTATTCTTCTTCTATTTTGTGTTTTAGATAGATTTATGGCACAGAGGGAACAGATTAGCTCTGATCTATTTATGTCTAGAATAGATGAGGAGTTGTTAGGGTGGCACTAGAGGCGGTTTAGCATTCCCATCAATTATGCCCTGCACATTGTAGATAAGAAGGTTAGGGCCCATACCCCTATGTTAGATCTCAATAGGCTAGTAGTGTATTTTGACTAATTAGAAGGGGGTCTGAAGTTCCCGTTGGATCCCTTTATAAAAGGATTTCTGAATAGGTATAACATAGCGCCCGGTCAGCTTCACCCTAATAATTATCAAATTCTAATCGAGTTCATTCAGTTGATGAATGAGGAGGGTAGGGAGCCAGACTTAGACGTACTGTGGTATTTGTATAGCCTAACTAGGAAGAAGGGAGAACCGATGTTTTCCTTATCAGTTGTCCCAAACCATACTTTATTTATGAAGCTTCCAGATCTTCACAAGAAATAGAGGCAAAAGTTTTTCATTCTTAAGCATCCTGCTGACTTCCTGGATGTCCGGTAAATATGATCTGATGAATGTCACAGGGTAAAATGGCCTCCAAAACTATCCGACCATGATATTGAAATGGTCTTGAGGCTTTATCTCAATGGCCTAGCCGAGGCTCAATTAAATGAAGACATATCAAGAATATACTTGTGGAGAGTCTACCTGGACCGTGTGTAGTCTACTGGTGTGTTTTAATTATCAAAAGGTATCTTTTTGACTTTTTTTATCTTTTCAATTATATATGGCTAACTTTTTTATTTTTGCAGATGGAATTTAACTTGTAGCTAACGAACTAGAGAGGCCATAAGAAGTACAAATCTCCTCCCCCTCTCCAAATCTTGAAGTACCTACAGTCCTCGAGGAAGCGGCTAGCAACGTAAAAGGGAAGGTTGTGGTTGAGTCTTCACAATCTGGCAGAGAAGGCCGGCATAAGAGGCGATTGATCAACCAAGGCTCAAATGCTGAAGAGCTAGATGAGAAAATATACATCCAACATCCAAGGCTTTCCGGGTGTCTGGACATGAGGGCATGGATTTTGAATAAGGTAAAGCCACTGAGTGTCTCGAACGCTCAAGTCCGAGATCAATATGATGAGTCGCTGAGGCTACTAGAGCGGGACTTGGCTAATCTGGATTGAATAACGCCAGCTGATTTGGCTAAGATTGCTGCTAAGGAAGATGCCCAGCAAAATGCCACCTCCCTTCATATAAGGGATATTTCTAAGTCAATTGAAGGGTCCTCTGCTGAGCTTTCAATGCCTATTAGTGTTGTCAATGTTGTTCCCCCTCCCATTTTTTAGTCTGAACCTTCGAATGTACACTTAGTATAATAGAGATTTTTTTTAATTAACCTATGTAATATGATTTTTCTTTAATGAATGAAGAATACTTTATTTGATATCATTCCAAATACACTTATTGGTAGTATTTTCGAAGGCAATCTAAGTTCCAAAATTGTTGTAGTTCCTTGCCTTCTTTCTCTTTTATTTTATATGCTCCTTTAGATGTGCGCTCTGTAACCTGATAGGGGCCTTCCCAATTAAGACCCAGTTTGCCAGTGCCGGAGTTGCCTCTACCAATATCTACCCTTCTGAGTACCCAGTCTCCTACCTTCAACTTTATTAGGTGACTACACCGGAGATGATACTACGTTATCTTTTGCCTATGTGCTTTAGCCATAGCGAATGCCCATTCTCTTATTTCTTCTAATAGGTCCAAACATATTCGGGTGTTAATTTGTTGATGTTTTGGATGAAGTCTCAACTCACCCTATAACTTTGGTGAACCAATTTTGACTGGTATTACCATGTCCATGCCATAAGTTAGCCTGAATGGTGTTTCCTCTATGGATGATCTAGGAGTGGTCCAGTAGGCCTAAATTACATTGTTAAGTTCTTCGACCCAGTTTCCCTTCTTCTCGTCGAGTCTCTTTTTTAACCCTTACATGATAATTCTGTTGGTGACCTCTGTTTGCCCATTTTTCTGCGAGTGAGCTACCGAGGTAAAATGAAGCTTTATCCCAAAGTATAAGCAGAACCTTTTGAACTTCTCATTGTCAAACTGCTTGTCATTGTCTATGATTAAGGTATGAGGTTTTTCGAATTTGTAGATGATTTCTCTCTAGAAGAAGTGTTGAATATGGGCTTCTGTGATGGTCAAAACTGCTTCCACTTCTACCCACTTAGTGAAATGGTCTATAGCCACAATTAAGAATTTTTTCTATGAAGTAGAGGGTGGGAAGGGACCCAGGATGTCCATTCCCTATATGCCGAAGGGCTAAGGGCTGCCAATCGGATGTATGGAATTGGAAGGCCTGTGATTGAGACAAGCGAACTACTGGCACTTATTACATTCTTAAGTTAATCTCCAGGCATCATTAGACATGGTGGGCCAGTAGTATCCTTGAATTAATGCTTTCCTTATTAGTGTGTAGTGGGATTCATGTGCTCTATAAATTCCATTATGAATTTCCTTGAGTATATAATTCCCTTCCTCTGGGGATACACATTTGGACCATAGGTGTGAGAGAGATTTCCTATAGAGCTCGCCATGATGGATAGAGTGGTGGGCTGCCTTCATCTTCAACTTCTGAGCCTTCAGTTTATCTTCTAGGAGTGTTCCATTTTCTAGGTATTGGACTATCGGTTGCATCTATTCTGAGACTTCCCGTACTTCCATAATATCTGGGTTCTTGATACTGGGTTTTGTCAGTGCTTTGGTGAATTTCATTCCCTTAAATGCTTAATTGTCTTCAACAGCTAATTTGGCTAAGAGGTTAGCCTCAAAGTTTTCATTTCTGGGTATCTAGACTATCTTCCACTGCCCTCTATCTTGTTCGATCTTCTTCAAGAGATGCATAACTTTTCTTGCATATCTGGTGATACTCAAATCCTTGATCTGGAATGTGCCATTGACTTAGTTTAAAACTAGTTATGAGTCTGAGTGTATTATGATGTGTTTGGCTTTGACTTCGGTTGCTAACTTCAATCCTATGATGAGTGCCTCACATTCTAAAGAATTATTGGTTGCGTTGTACTCTATTTGAACTTTATACCGGATGTGAATTTTATACGGTCCTTTAAGGATAACCTCGGCACTGAATCCTTAGGTGAAAGATGCTCCGTCCACATAGAGCTTCCATTCTGGTGCTTTGGTGATGGTGGAATTTTTTATTTCTTAAAGAAATCTGCTAACACTTGAGCTTTCACCGGCTAATGAGGCTCATACTCGATGTTGAATTCTCCTAGTAATACCAACCATTAAACCAATTTGCCCGAAGACTTAAGCCTTTGTAAGATTTTTAACCAATCTGCCCGAACACTTAAGCCTTTGTAAGATTTTTTACAAGGGAAAGCGGGATCTGAAAATGATAGGGTGAGCCTAGAAGTAGTGTCTGAGCTTCCGCGATACATGGACAATGGCCATGGCCAGCTCATCCAGCATTGGGTATCGAACCTCAGATCCTCAGAGTATTTTGCTGATATAGTATACTAGGTGTTGATGACTCTCTTCTTCCCTTACTGGCACTGAAGATATGTATTCTTGACCATCGAGAGGTATAAGTACAATGTTTTCTCTAGCACCTACCTGCTAAGTAAAGGCGGTGAGGATAGGAATTTTTTAATATTTTTAAAAGTCATTTTGCAATCTTTTGTCCAAATAAATTTCTTAGAATTTTTAAAAACTCAAAATAGTGGTAAGCACCGTCTGGCTGAGTAAGAGATGAAACACCCTAAAGTCGTGATTTTTCCATTTAGTTTTTGTAACTCGTGGATAGTCTTCAGAGCTTTCAAGTTAAGAATGACCTCTATCTTTTCTAAGTTGGCTTTAATACCCCTATGGGATATCATGAACCACAGGAATTTGCCTACCTTGACTCCAAAGATGCATTTTGCTAGATTCAACTAGATCCTACACTCACTCAATAGTTGGAGGACTTTATCCAAATCCACTGGGTGTTACTCTACCTGTAAGCTCTTAATAATAATGTCGTCCACGTACACTTCCATATTTTCCCCAATTTGGTCCCAAAGTTCATGGTTCATCATCCTCTAATATATTGCTCTGGCATTCTTTAGTCCGAAGGGTATCACTTTGTAGTAGTAAAGACCTTTGTTAATGGTGAAGGATGTCTTCTCTTGGTCTTCCCTCTTCATCGGTATCTAATGATATCCTTGTGTTGCATCAATAAAACTATATAGACTGCGACCAACAGTGGAGTCTACTAACTGGTCAATTATGGGTAGTGGGTAACTATCCTTGGGGCATGCTCGATTAAAATCAATATAGTCCACACACATCCTATATTTTCCATTCGATTTCTTAACAAGTACCACATTCTGGGTGAGTAACTTTTTTGATGAACCCTGCTTCTAACAACTTCTTTGTTTCCTCGACGATTATCTTCTGCCTCTCATATGCAAAGGTCCTTTTCTTCTAGATCACTGGCTCTGCCCCTAGTCTGATGTTCAAGCTATGACAGGTAACCAGGGGATCTACCCCAGTTATTTCTGATGCCCGAGAAGCGAAGTCTTCCAAGTGTCTAATGAGGACTTCCTTTATTCCTTACTTGGTGTCATAGTTGAGCTCATTACTGATCTTTACCACTTTCCCATCAGTAATTTATAATATTTAGTGTCATCGACTGGTTGTGGTCCAGCATTTTGCTTCTCTATTTCCTATGCCTCTAAGGGAAAGGCCTCTGTCAGAGGTTTTATTGCCATCTGATAACACTATATGGCCATGTGCTGATCTCTACGGATAGTAAGGGTTTTGCCCTTAACTAGAATCTTTATAGTTAGGTGTCAGATGCTTGTGACTGTATCTACTTCATAAAGCGCTGGTCATCCTATGATTCCATTGTATGCTAGTAGGAGATCCACCATATTGAACAGAGCCTTAATGACTTTAATTTTTTCATCGTCCTAATTTCCAAATTTCAGATTTAACTTTACAATTTCCATTGGCTATATGGTTCCTCCGCAAAAGCTTGTAATGGGATTCTGGATGGCTTTCAAGCTGGTAATGAAGCCTCTCATAGCTTTGTAAGCTTTCCAGGGATAATTCATTGATGGCTCTTCTGTTATCAACTAATAACCTCCACCAAATAATTATTAATATATGCATTTATCACTAGGGCGTCACAGTGTGGATGGCGAACATGCAACCCATCTTCTGATTTAAATACGATCTCTCTTTTTTTAAAAGGTTGGCCCTTCTCCATGACTCCTTTTAGGTTTCTTTTCCGTGTTTTTCTCCCCTAAAAATCATTTTAATGACGCTGGCTAGCTCATTCCAAGCCTTCTTTACTTTTAGCCTGTCTCACCTATGGGCCTCCGAATTCCTAATTCCTCTAGATGTGTTAGTGAAATATTGAGTTTACCATTCTGCACCAGTCTTTCTATGACATTCTTCATTTCTTTGCAAGCCTTAGTGTCGTGCCGTATTCTTGGTGATACTGGCAATAGTGTCCCCTATCTTGCGTGGCTCTCTAGCTCGGGCTTATTCTTCTTGCTCGGGTAATTCCTATACTATTCTATCTAACCCAATGAGGATTCTGGATCCTAAAGGTATTTAGAGGTATGTATCTATCCGCTTCCCTATCAAATCTTTCTACCGGGTTTCTGAAATTTATTTTTAGGAAGCTTGCTTATCTGGATCTTGATCTTTCATCTTTGGTTGGTAGTTTTTCTTCTTCCCTTCTCATCTTTCTATCTTCATCCATCTTTATCAATTTTATTGCCAAAGCCATCACTTTCACAAAAGTGCCAGGTTCCTTCATTATTATCTTATCTTGAGCTTTCTGAGTCTAGTGCCATTTTTCAAAGCTTCTATGGCAACTTCATCTATAAGGTTTTTTTATCTGCATGGCTACCTTATTGAATTGATCAAGGTAGCTTCATAGGGACTCATCGACCTCTTGTCATCACATCTAAAGATCATTAATGTTTTTGGCAAGGGGGAATGTTGGTGACGAACCTAGTATAGAATTTCTCTGCCAAATCCTTAAAAGAGGGTGATGGAGTTCTCTAGGAGCTGATGAAACCATTTTTGGGTGTTCTTTGTGAGTGTGCTTAGGAAGACCCTACACATGATTCCGTTGTTCACATTCTGGAAGTAACATTCTTGTTCTAAACGAGGATATATGGTTGACGGGATCTCCGGTCCCATTATATTGATCTAGTTGTTGAATTCTGAACTTTGTTGGTATCTCCATCTGGATTATCCTTTTTATGAATTGCGTTCTACCGTCCATGATACATTCATCTTCCTTCCTTGGTCTCCGTGCGGGCTTTGAGTATAACTTCTTCAACCATCTAAGCCTTTAAGTCATCAAGAGTGGAAAATTTTTAAACTACATTCCCCTTCCGAACTTTACTCTTTCCCCTATTCATCTCAAGTATCTCCGGAGGTGTTGCATTGTTGTCCATACGAGCCATCCCAAGGTTGCCACATTGAACCAAAGTGTTTAACTGTTGTTGCATTAGGGCTATCTGAGCTTGAATATTTTGTATCATTACTTCCTTGTTGGTTTGGGTGAGGTTGAGTTTTTGAATTACAATGTTCAGGTTAATCATAGTTACAGCCGGTGTATCTGTTAGGCTTGGAAAATGAACAGAAGGTATTGGTCAGTGATGGTATTGCAAATGGAGCATAATATGGAAAGTCGGTGCCCAAAGCTGGCCACCCCTGGGTATTTCCAAAAGGTAAGTGCATATTTTTAGATGAAGGTCTGACATACTAGAAAGTTACTAGAAGTACTGCTGCTAGGAGAGGTGTTGACAGATTGATTGGAGGGATGGGTCCTGAAAATTTAATGTGAGTTTCAGGAGTCAAGATTGGCAGTGGGCTGAAAGTTATAGTGTTAATGTCTTAACTTAGTAGATATATGAATGGCTTTTCCCAAGAGTCCCCACAGACGGTACCACTTGATAACTTATTTTCGAAACTCTTGCACTTGAAATCCTACAGGTAATCAACAAAGGGTAAGGTGAGAGGTGGGCAGGATCTCTATAAATATTTTGATGCCTAAGTCAGAAAACAAAGAGAGAATCTAGAAAGAGATAGTGAGAATAATTAGAATATGAAAGTATAAAAATGAATGAGAATGAGGGATATGGAGTCTTATATATAGTGATACTAAACCTGAAAATAGTAGGATTCCTCTTGGGATAAGGAATTCTAAACCAAATAGGAGAGTATTCTTTCTTCATCTAGGAGTCTTCTTAAGGCGGGATCTTTTCTTTAAATGGATTTGGCTACATTCCTTTTTCAAGTAACCTGTATAGAATACAAAATTTTTTAATTAAATAGGAATATATACATGTCAGGTATCATCTTATACAGTCGTCCTTGCATGATTCTCAATCATTATTTAACAGTGAGGAAGTAGCTTCTGGAATTCAATCCAGCTCTGGCTATCATTAATAAAGCTTTAGTATGGGTACGAATCCTTTGTTTACTAATTGAATATTATGATCATGATTTTCTAATGAGATTGGAAGCAAATTTAGGAAGTCCAGTTAAGGTAGATGAAGCAATTGGTTTAGTCTCAAGGGGCAGGTTTGCTAGAATTTGTATTGAGATTGATTTGTCTAAACCCCTCGTCTGCCGCTTCAAGTTTTTGTAAAAAAAATTTAGCATGTGGAATATGAGGCCATACATCCGGTTTGCTTCCATTGTGGAACATATGGTCATAGTAAAGAGGCTTGCCCTTTACTCTTTCCCTAGGAGCATGAAGAGGGATGAAGTGAATAAGGCAGTTGAGATGGCAGTAGGAGAGAATGTGGTGGCTATGAAATCTTTTAGCCCTTGGATGTTAGCCAAAAGAATCTCATGCAATTCAACTCAAAGAGGAGATAAGAGGGATAAGGCTGGAAAGAGAAATGGAGATGACAAAGTGGTTAAAAAGGGAGATAACTGATTTGTTATTTTAGGAGATAATAGTGATCCTAGAAATGAAGAGTTGAAAGCAGAGAAGGATCATTATTATGGTGTGCGTGATAAGGAGTTGGTTTTGAGAGTTTCATATAGTAGAGGAGGCAAGAATTCTTTTATTAGAGGAAGAGGTGCTAGAAGGGGCCGTAGGCCCAATGTTCAATTCCAACACATATCTGAATGTCCTACAGCCCAAGGCTTTTTGCGCATCATAGATGTTCCTAATAGAGAAGTACGTGCATCTAAATAGAAGTTTAATTCTGCTGGACATTTAAAACAAGTTGCTTCTTAAATTATGCAATTAGTGATCGAAGTATTATTCGAGTAGCACTAGAGCAACATATGAATCATATTAACATCTTTTCTAATAACAACAATTCCCTTAAGGTTTTTGCTTATAAGGATCCTAATATCCCTCATAAACCTGACCCTTCAGAGAATGATAAACTATTCACTGATGGGAATTCAGACTATAGTAATGAGAATTTTAATAGTGAGGGTCAAGAATGGATGGAGGAGGAGAATGAAGATTATTTAGTAAAAGAGAGGGGTCATGTTAATTAGCCTTTGTTTGTTTTTTCCTTCTTTTATTTTCTTTTTTTAATGATTTTTCTTTTTTGGAACTGTCAAGGCGCGGCTTCAGCGTTGTTTTACTATACCTTAAAAGATATTCTGAATGAATGTAAACCAACTGTGTTATGTTTGGTTAAGCCTAAGGTGAGTGGTGAAAGTGCAACTCGTATTTGTCAAAAGATTAATTTTAATAACTAGGTGCGCATTGAGGCTTATGGCTATAATGGAGGAATTTTAGGTTTTTTAGAAAGCTTAGTTTTTATATTTATTTGTTCTTCATATGGATCCTCAGTTTATGCATTGTCAGGTATAGGTGGGAAGTTCTACTCCATGTTTGCTTTCTTTGGTTTATGGAAGCCCGGATCATTCTCTAAGGAAGAAACTTTGGCAACAGTTGAATATTGATAATTTTAATATTTAAGGGCCTTAGCTTACAGTAGGGGGCTTTAATTCTGTCGGCTCTCAAGATGAGATTCAAGGCTCAGTGAAGTATTTTGATAAGAGATCAGCTAGTTTTAATAAATAGAATTTTAAAAACAATCTCCTAGACCTTGGTTTTTCCAGATTGAAGTATACTTGGAGTCGCGGTGAGAATTCAAACACAAGGCATAGTGCTCGTTTGGATTGAGCTTTATGTAATTCGGAATGGCAGGTTAGATTTTCATAGTAGTTTTGTAATGGACGCCACATCACAAACAATATCGTTATCTTTTAAGAGATTTTGCATCTTATGAATTCACGAAAAAAGGATTACGGCTTTATGGCTCTTAAAATTGATCTTGCTAAGGCCTATGACAGACTTTCTTAGGATTTCATTAGAGATACTTTGATTGATATTGGGTTGGATAGTGATTGGTGTTGAAATTTAATGAGATGCATGGAATCCCCTTCAATGTCAGTGCTCTAGAATGGTGAATAGCTCCCTAGTTTCTTGCCGACGCATGGTATTCACTAAGAAGATTCGTTATTTCCTTATTTATTTTTTCTTTGCACGTGTTGTGGAATTCGGGTTAATTTCCACCAATAAAAAATCACCTTCAGAACTATTACACAAGTGACTAGAGTGTAAACGATTGTACTAAAAATCACCCAAGGTATATTCCCAGGAAAGAGTGGAGGGGTCAATGATCCCACTTAAAAACTACTCTCCTTAGACAGAATTTTACCAAGACAAGTAATTTTAATAGCACAATAATTAACAACAACTATACCTGACAATAGCTATTAAATAGACATACAAGAGAATACCAAAATTTAATGAGGTTCGGCCAATTATGCCTACATCCTCGGACACTACCAAAATAATATTTCACTAAATGAGGAAATATTATAAAAGAGAGAAAGAATACAATTGCCTAAATATATAGGAGAGATAATTTTTGAAATGACTTTAACTAAAGGGGGAGGAGTCCTTTTATAGGCAAAGGACTCCTCCATATTCTTACAAAATCCCAATGTGGGATTTTGCCAAAACAATAAATTTCCACCTTGGCAGAATCGTATACAGTTCTCTCACAAATCCAACCCTTTAGTAGTGTCTGCAAATTTCATCTTTCAATTTGTAACAATATTAATCAAGTCTAAACAATGTTTAAACTTAATCGCAGTTACCTCTTTTGTCATCATATCAGCAAGGTTCTCAGTAGTTCGAATTTTTTGGATTATGACTCCACCTTCTTCCAGAATCTCCTATACAAAGTGATATCGAACATCGATATGTTTGTCTTTGCATGATAAACCTGGTTCGTTATTAAATGAATAGCACTCTGACTGTCACAATGCACTTTGATGTGCTTTTCCTCCATTCCCAGTTCACTAAGCAACCCTTAAAGCTAAATTGCCTCCTTTACAGCCTCTATAACTGTCATATACTTTGCCTTTGTAGTAGACAAAGCAATTATTGACTATAAGATAAACTTCCAACTAACTAGTGCCTTTGTAAAAGTAAACACATAAACAGTAGTTGACCGATGCTTATCTAAATCACCAGCATAGTCATAATCACAATACCCAACTACACACTGATCATCTTGTCTATCCTACTAAAATACCAAACCAATGTTTACGGTGTTCAAAATATATCGTAGAATCCATTTCACAGCTTGCCAATGTTACTTTCTAGGATCATTCATGTACCTGCTCACAACCCCAACTACCTGTGAAACATCGGGCCTCGTACACACTATAGCATACATCAAGCTACCAACAACACTTGTATATGATACTTTTGACGTGTGTTCCCATTCTGCATCATTCTTCGATGACATGGATGCACTAAGCTTGAAATGAGGAGCAAGTGGTGTACTAACTGGTTTGACTTTTCATTCATGCCAAAATGTTTTAGTACCTTCCTTAGATATTCTTTCTGAGACAAACAAAGCCTCCCCAATTTTCTATCTCTAGATATTTCCATGCCGAGAATTTTCTTTACTTCACTAAGATCCTTCATCTCAAACTCCATGTTCAATTGAGTCTTCAATTTCTCAATCTCTATCTGATTCCTGGAAGCTATCAGCATATCATCAACATAAAGAAGAAGATATATATAGGATCCATATTGTAGCTTGCGCAAATACACACAATGATCATATTTGCTTCTTGTGTACTTTTACCCTATCATAAACTTTTTAAATCGCCTGTACCACTGTCTCGGAGATTACTTCAATCCATACATTGATTTTTCCAATTTGTAAACCATCTTTTCTCTACTAGTAACTTTGAATCCATCTGGTTGAGTCATGTAGATTTCCTCTTCCAAATCTCCATGTAAAAATGCAATTTTTACATCCATCTGAACTAATTCCAAATCCAACTGTGCTACCAAAGCCAATAAAATTCTTAAGAAGGAATGTTTTACAACTGGAGAAAATACTTCATTATAATCAATTCCCTCCATTTGTGCATAGCCTTTAGCCACCAATCTTGTTTTGTAGTGAACATTATCCTTGTCAGGAAATTCATCTTTCTTTGCATATACCCATTTACACCCAATTGCCTTCTTCACCTTCGGAAGACTAGCCAGTTTCCATGTCTGATTCTTTTGAAGGGATTGCATTTCTTCATTCATGGCGATCCTCCACTTTTCATATTCTGAACTTTGGACTGCTTTATTATAAGTGGCAAGAACGTTATCCATTGTAATTGGTGATGCAGAAGAGACCATATTAGCATAGCGAGCAAGTTGTCTAATGGTCCTCTTCCCCTTCCTTAATGTAATTGGTTCATGTTATGGTGGAAGCTCTTGGGTTTGAACCTCTTCTTCATTTGACTCTTCTTCTATTATAGGATAGTCACATCACTTTCTACATTCGCTGGGACAATTCTATTGCCATTAAACTCCACCTGTTTAGGAGTACCATCTGTTTGCTCCAATTTTTCTGAAGTCACCTTTCTCAATAGGGTAGATTCATCAAAGGTAACATCCCTGCTAAAGATTACTTTCTTTATTTTGGACACCAAAGATGAAAGCCTTTCACACGAGAAGTTATCCCCATAAAGATTGCCTTCTTTACTCTTGGATCCAGTTTTGACTCCTTAACATGGTAATATGCAATGAAACCAAACACATGTAAGGAATTATAATCTGTAGCAGGTTTTCTATACCATTTCTGCAATGGCATTTTACCACCAACAGCAGTTGATGGTAGGCGGTTGATAAGGTGACAAACATATACTACAGCCTCAGCCCAAAATTCTTTGCCCAACCCAACATTGGACAACATACATCGAACCTTCTCCAATAATGTCCGGTTCATTCGCTTTGCCACCCCATTTTTTTGTGGTGTATATCTGACAGTAAAGTGTTTGACGATACCTTCATCTTCACAGACTTTCAAAAATGGATCATTTTTTAACTCTCCACCACTGTCTATGCGAAGACGTTTAACTTTTCTATCTGTTTGAGTCTCCACCATCTTTTTTCATTTAAGGAAAATTCCTAGCACTTCATCCTTCGTCTTCATTGTATACACCCATACTTTTTGGGAAAAATCATCAACAAAGGAAATATGATAGTGTTTTCCTCCCAATGAAGCATTCTTAGAAGGCCCCCACACATATGAATGAACATAATCCATAATACCCTCAGTATCATAGATAGCTATTCCAAATTTTACCCTTGTCTTCTTCCTTTTAATGCAATGCTCACAAAAATCCAATTTGCAAGCCCGAGCTCCTTCCAATAATCCTTGATCTATTAGCAATTTCAAGGATTTTTCTCCAGCATGCCCCAAGCACATATGCCATAGCCTGGTTGCTTCTGACTCCTGATCATCAATAGAAGTTACCACTGCTACTGTCCCAACAATTGTACTACCCAAAAAGTAATACATATTATTTCTTTTTCGAATCCCCTTCATTATGATTCTCATTATCCCATCTTTTGCCTTTACTTCAAAATCTTTTGACTCTAAGGTTCCCATAGAAATAAGATTCCTCATCAAATCCAGCACATAATAAACACCTGTTAAGGTTTTGATTGATCCATCCTTATTGCTCAAACGAACTGAACCAATCCCATGTATCTTAAGAGGGGCATTATTCTCTGTGTAGATAACTCCACCTTTTAGTTCTTTAAATTCAAAGAGCCATGCTCGATTGGGAGTCATATGATGACTACAAGATGAATCTAGCAACCATGAACTCAAATAGCTAGTTGATGGTGTAACAGTAATTGAAAGATCTGAATCTGCATTATTACACTCAGCTATATTTGAATTGAGATAATATTTCCTTTTCCAAGTTTGCCTTTGTCCTTTAACTTGGGACAATCTTGCTTTCAGTGCCCTTTTTCTTGACAAAAGGCACATTGATCTTTGCTTAATTTGGACTTTGATTTTTATCTCCCTCTCCTTCCTTTATTCTGGCTCTGCAAACGGCCTCTAACAATAAGAGCTTCTGCTTCAACACTTGTATTTTCTTGCTTTTCTTTCTTTTGCAATTCATAACTATACAAGGCTGCAGTTACTTCACTCAAAGACACAGCAACCTTCCCATGAAGTAGAGTAGTTTCAAGATACTCAAACTCATCAGGAATTGATCCCACCAACATCAGAGCTAGATCTTCATCATTTAAAGTCACGTCCATATTCATTAAGTCAGTTACCAGCTGATTAAAGCTAGTAATGTGATCATTCATTGTGGTACCTAGAACATAATTGAAGTGGAACAATCTCTTTTTCATGTAAAGTTTGTTCTGACTATTTTTCTTCAAGAATTTCTCCTCTAATGCCTTCCATAATTTACTTGCAAAAGTTTCTTTAGAAAATGCATACTTCTGCTCTCTAGAAAGACAAGATCGAATTGTACCACATGTCAATCTATTGATCACCTTCCATTTTTTCTCTTCAATATCATTTGGTTTCTCTCCTTCAATAGCAATGTCTAGACCCTGCTGAAAAAGAGCATCTAGAACCTCACTTTGCCACATGCCAAAATGACCAGTGCCATAAAAAATCTCCACTGTAAATCTAGTATTTGTCACAGTATTTCTTGCCAAAATTGAAGATGAAGAAGCTATTGACGCTGATGTGGATACTTTTGTGTTGTCTGTCATTTCTGCTACAAATTCTATTTAATAGTTGTCGATGCGGAATGCCAATTAGCCCAAGAAAATTTTTTCTGATGTGGAAGATCAGCCTAAGTCGCAACAATAAAGCATACTAAAATTAACCGAGAGCTCTGATACCAATTGTTGTGGAATTTGAGTTAATTTTCACCAATAAAAAATTACCTTTAGAACCATTGCACAGGTGACTAGAATATAAACGATTGTACTAAAAACCACGCCAAGGTATATTCTCAGGAAAGAGTGGAGGGGTCACAATGGTCCCACTTAAAAACCACTCTCCTTAGACATAATTTTACCAAGACAAGTAATTTTAATAGCATAATAATTAATAACAATTATACCCGACAATAATTATTAAATAGACATAAAAAAGAATATCAAAATTTAATGAGGTTCGACCAATTATGCCTACGTTATCGGACACTATTAAAATAATATTTCACTAAATAGAAAAATATTATAAAAAAGAGAAAGAAAACAATTATCTAAATATATAGAAAAGATAATTTTTGAAATGATTTTAACTAAAAGGAGGAGGAGTCCTTTTATAGGTAAAGTACTCCTCCATATTCTTACAAAATTCCAACGTGGGATTTTGAGATTTTCTCACATTATCTCTGAGGCGCTGGGTCAGCAGATTTGGAAGCCTATTAAGCTCTCTCCTAGGGGGCCTGCAATTTCACATTTATTTTTCGCTGATGATATGGTTTTGTTTGCCGAAGCTAATACTGAGCAGATGCAAGTTATTAAGGGAAGTCTTGACAAATTTTGCTTGGCGTCGGGGCAATTGGTTAATTTAAATAAATCAAGTTCGTTTGTCTCGTCCTCGGTGGCTGCTAGTCTTGCTAATGCACTTCCAAAAATTTCTAATATTCCCCTAACTTCCAGTCTTGGAACGTATTTGGGTGCCCCTGCGATACATGGTAGAGTCACTTCCCATTCTTTTTAATTTATTCTGGATCATTTACAAAGAAAATTTAATGGTTGGAAGGCCAAGCAGTTATTTTTGGGTGGTCGGATTTCTCTGGTTCAATCAGTGCTATCGACAATACTTTACTATGCTATGCAATCTGCATTTATTCCAAGAGGGGTTTGTAATAAAATTAAGTCTCTTTGCTGGAGTTTCCTATGGGGATCTCGTGCTGAACAGCGTGGTACTCATTTGGTTCGATGGGATATTCTTACGAAGCCTAAATCTCAAAGAGGATTAGGTATTCGCGATATGAGGCTGATCAATAAAGCTTTTCTTGCTAAGTTGGGGCGGCAAGTCACTTCTGATTCAGATAGTTTATGGGTGAAAGTCATTCATAATAAGCATATGCGAGGAGGTAGTCGAGCTGATACCATTGATAGGTGTAAGCAAGGCTCTGCTGTATGGAGACGTATCTATTCAGGAGTGGACTTGGTTCGTCAAGGGCAGGTAGTTGGTATTCGAAATGGGAGAGCCACGAAGTTTTGGACTGATCTATGGCTTTTTAATGAGCCTTTAATTAATTATTGTCTTGTATCTCTGGATGTGAATAGTTTTAATCGTATGGTTTGTGACTATTGGATTCAAGGAAAAGGTTGGAATTGGAGCTCTCTTTATGGCTTTCTTCCGCCTGATATTAAACAGAAGTTGGCTGCTTGTCTTATTATTGATAAAAGATGATGCTTATGATACCACCATTTGGAAATTTTCTGCTTCTGGTCGCTTCACTATAAAGTCGACTTACAAAGCTTTATGCGGTTCTGATGTTCCGGTGAATTCTGGACTTTTCAAATGTATTTGGAAAATCAAAGTTCCTCAGCGGGTACGGGTTTTTCTTTGGTTAATAAGTCATGGAAGAATCATGGTTAACACGGAACGGATTAAACGACGCTTCACTAGTGATCCAACGTATCATTGTTGTCCCCAACATCATGAAACAGTTTCTCATGTCCTTAGGGACTGTTTTATGGCTGATCGGGTAAGGACGTCGGTTCTTGGATGTGTGGAGGCTGATAGGAATAAATCTTTAGATTTTATGAGGTGGCTGTTGCACAATTTAACTACTACAAGAAAGGCAGGGTATGATGGGCGCTGGGACATTTTCTTTGCCTCTGCTTTATGGTGGATGTGGAGATGGCGGATTGAAATGGTTTTTAATTCTAAAAATATCATTCTTGGTCATAAGCTTTCCTTTCTTCGCAGTTATGTTCAAAATGTTGAAGATAGTTGGTTTCGGCAAGACCTGCAATTGCTTGGTCCTAAGTATTCCAAAGTTGAAGCGGGTTGGCTACCTCCTCCAGAAGGTTGGGTTAAATTAAACACTGACGGCTGTTCAAAAGGGAACCCAGGCAATGCTGGAGGTGGAGGTCTTTTTCGTAATCATTTGGGACATTGGCTCAAAGGTTTTGTTGTGAATATTGGATTCTGTTCAGCGACTGAGGCAGAGTTGTGGGCTGTTTTGAAGGGTCTTTTATTTGGTGTTCACAGTGATTACAAGAGAGTGATTTTGGAGGTGGATTCTAAGCTAGTGGCTGGTTGGCTATCTTCTCCAAGTTTTTATGTTGGGCGTTTTATAAATTTGGTTTCTGCTTGTGTGGATTTTATGAGACAGTTCGAAGCTTTGCAAATTCATCATATTTATAGGGAAGTTAATGCAGCTGCTGATTTGCTCTTTGATTTGATCGAGGTATGTCTGAGTTTCCTTCTGCACCGCCAGGTCTTCTGCAGATTCTTCAAGCTGATATTTTGGGTATTACTTGGAGGAGGCATGTGCCTAGCTAGTGTTTTTTCTCTTTGGGTTTTACTCCCTCCTTTGTAACCAAAAAAAAAAATATGCCAATTTTTAGTCATATAAATCATAAATGTAGCCTATTGAGTCATCAAGGCCAAAAAACATGCCAATTTCTACTAACTTAATGGTAAAAGAAGTTGACATTTTTGTATGAGGGGACAATTCAAATCCCCCACTTCCTCCCTCTCCAATTATTCAAAAAAAATAAAAAATAAAAACATAAAATTACTATCTATACCACAATATTACGTCCAATTGTTGAATGAGGAATATATATTATTAATATTTTTATATTTTAACTAATAAAAATATGACATATATATATTATAAATTCAACCCTTAATTATAATACATTTAAAAAGATAAATGAATAATTTTAATTCATCTTTTTTTTCTGAGAGACAAAGATAAAAATTTTACCAACAACTATTAGAATCAGTTAGTAAGAGTTGTTCTAATTTAAATGAAGTTTTAAATTTAAGTCATGATAACTTTATAGTTTTATTTAGAATGAACCGGTTTAGTTAGACCAATTATTAATTTTTTAAAAAAGCAAATACAATTTGGATGACACAGGTTGTTTCACTTCCGATAAGCAGTCATTTGCCAAACTTTTCCAATCAATGCTTAATCATTCGGTTTAAAAAAAAATCTTTAAAAATTTATGGTTCTTCAATTAGATTAAAGGAAATATATATATATATATATATATATAGACTCATGCCCTTGAAACTTTTCACAAAAAAATTCAATTATTTAGCCATTTGGAAGGGACATGACTGTTCTAGCAAGCATTCCTATTGCCTATAGAAAACAACTTTAATCTTTACACAGCTAATGTACATATAAATAGAGTGCTGGTGCTAAAAAGAAGAGTGGTTTAATTATAAAATTAACTAATCTTGAATCTTTACGGTTGGTCTGCTTCGCTCAAGAAATCATTCTTGATCAACTGCAGCTCTGAGACGACAGTACTCATGCTCATTCGGAGTGAAGGTGATTCTGCTGAACAGATAACACCAATTTCCAGAACTGAAAGGAGACAATTATAGGTATCTGAATTCACATTGCTCAGGTCATCGCCACTGCTGTCTATGCCTACCTCTGTCATATTCTCATCATCTTCTTTAGTTGCTTTTCTTGCTGCCTTTGTTTCTTGTTCTTGATCACTATCTCTTTCTGCCAGGAGGAGGTTTGGGTCTACAATGTGCACAAGTTTTTTTGGTAATGCAGCCTTCACAAAGAGATGCAGATTCAAGCCGTCTTTAAAGATTTCATCAGTTGGTCTTCTTCCTGAGAACATCTCTAGCAGGAGGATTCCGAAGCTGTATACATTCACAATTTAATACCCTGCAATATGTAAATCTCTTAGAAAGAAATGTAATAGTCTGCAAAATGCAATCTCTTAGAAAGAAACTCTTTTCACCACATTCACAATTTAATGCTTAATATATTCGCAGTACCTTGAACTTTGACACGTGTTATCAATTTGTTCCTTCAAATTATAAATTGACTATATAAACACGTAAACTAGTTCAAAAAGTACTCACAGTCATATTTTTAATAAGTTAATGTCTTTTCAACTTGTTTATATGTTTAAATAGTTTAATTTCAATTTAGCTAAAAATGTCATTTAACCGATTCAAATAACCCTTCAAGTGTCAACAAATTTTATTTTTTATACATTAAGACGTCTAAATTATCAGTTTGTAAATCAATGAAATAAACTGATACAAAAGTGTCAAAAGTGACAAATATATTCCGCCCAGACATTTAACATTTAACAAACTATATATATATATATATATATATATATATATATATAGGAGAAACGGATAAAATTATAAAAAAATCTTTACTCATTATTATATAAAAATTAAATAATTTAGACACTTACTAATAAAAGTAAAATTAAATTAATTAAAATAAAATTTTAATTTGATTGTTCTAATTTAATTAGATTCACCTCTATTTTATCTCTAATAAAAACTAAATTAGTTAAAATATAATTCTAATTTATTTAAAAATATGTTTCCTATTTTAATTAAATTAATTTTTATCTTATCTCTACAAAATTATAATTTAATTGAAAGTATATTTTTTATTTTTATTAAATTAACTTCTATTTTATCTCCAATAGAAATTAAATTAATTAAAATATAATTGACAGTGTGTTTTCTATTTTAATTAGGTTAACTTCTATTTTTTCTCTAATAAAATAAAATTAATTAAAATGTAATTCTAATATAATGGAAAATATATTTTCTATTCAAATTAGGTTAACTTCTATTTGATCTCTAACAAAATGAAATTAATTAATATATAATTTTAATTTAATTGAAAATATGTTTAAAATTTAACAAAAAAAAAGTCAAAATTAGATTAATTATATTTATCATTTAATTATTAATTGAACTTAAAAAATTGCATTAAATAAATTTTTCCTTGAATAAAAGTATTAATATGAAAAATATTGAAGAAATAAAGTGTTATAGCTCAAATAAAAAATTTACTAAATTGTTATAAATTAAAAGTTTAATAGAATTGTAATATTTAAATTGTTATATAAAAAAATATAACTTTTATTTTTTAAAAATTTTTATTCAAAAATAACTAATACTTTTTATTATTTTATGATTAATTATAATTATAATATTTTTTAATTGAAATAAGTTCTAGAGTTTGAGAAAAATTAATCATAAAAAATATTAAAGGAATATCATAAATTATTTAAATAAAAAATTTATCAAAATTGTAATGAATGATAAATATATTAAGTTAACATCAAATTATTATAAATCAATAATACTGTTATTATTTTTAAAACTTTTATTATTATTATTATTATTATTATTATTATTATTATCTATCATGAGTTTTAAAAAAAAATTGTTCACTTGTAAAATACATGGTTGTTTAGTAGTGTATATATATATATATATTTTGTATGTATGTTCACTACATGACAATAACTGAAAACAATATGATCAATGTAAAGAAGTTGAAATACCTGGAGCAGCATAACCAATTGTTCCTCTGATTCCAGTTGTACTGAATTGACTTTGAGATGAAGCATTAGAAGTCGAAAGGAGCCTTGCTAGACCAAAATCGCACACATGAGCAACCATATCATTATCTAGAACAGCATTGCTTGGCTTCAAGTCACAGTGAATGATTGGTCTCTTACAGAGGTCATGAAGATAGTGCAAGGCAGACGCCACATCAATTGCAACATTCAGTCTCTGAAGAAGGTCCAAGTTTTTTCTTTTGCATTTACTGCCAGTATCAAGATGCAACCAAACCTCTAAACTCCCATTTTCCATGAATTCAAAGACTAGAGCTTTAAATTCATTAAGTTTGTCATCGATGCTAGAACAATACGTCAACAACTTATCTAGATTTCGATGACGGACATTCATCAACACTTTGCACTCAGCAATAAAGCCCTTAAAAGCACCCTTTTGTTCAAGCTTCAGGACTTTAACAGCAACTGGTCTTTTAATTTGATCCAGAATTCCCTTATATACAGAGCCAAAGTTTCCAGTTCCAATTAAATTGGAAGAGGAGAATCCATCAGTTGCCCTCGAGAGGTTTCTGTAAGATACTTTCGGAATAATTCGATGCATCATCAAGGATGCAGAAGATGACCTCTGAAGGTGGATCAGGGATGCAGACAGTCCTGGAGATGACCGATTTCTTTTATAATGCACAAGAAAGGCTAATATCAGAAGGACAAATACAGTTGTGCAAGGAATAGCGATTGCTAGCTTAATCGTCTTCTTGCTTTTCTTCATCATCTTCTTTGGACATTTTGGCAAATTGAGCTCCGGGACACCACCACAAAGCTTACTGTTCCCGACTAGTGACAATCCGGTTGCATTTCTGAAGACTCCTTCGGTTGGTAACTCGCCCTCAAGATCATTGAAAGAAAGGTTCAGATGAAGCAAAAATTGAATGCTCTGAAGATCTTCAGGAATTTTTCCTGTCAACTTATTTCCTGAAAGATCTAAGTACTGAAGACCTTTTAGAGAAGCCAATGCTGATGGAATGGATCCTTCAAATGAATTATCATGCATGTCAAGATTTTCCAGGCTCAAGCAATTTCCAATAGTGGTAGGAACATCACCTGAAAGATTACTAATAGAGACATCTAATTTTGTCAAGCTTGTTAGCTCCCCTGTCTCGGGAGGCAAGTAACCAGTAAATGAGTTCTGTGATAAGTCTAATTCCCGTGATAAAGAAGGAAGGGTCAGAATCTGATGGGGTATAGCTCCTCTGAGTTTATTCGTTGAAATGGCTAAGATATACAAATTTTTCAAGTTTCCAAGACTTTCAGGAACTAGTCCTTCAAGATTGTTTTCTGATAGGTATAGTTCAGACAATCTAGTGAGGTTACCTAAGGATGTAGGAATCTGACCCGACAATCTGTTTCGAGTCAAATCCAAAACTTGTAATTGCTGAAACTTTCCAAAATTATCAGGAATAACACCTGTAAAAAGGTTATAGCGCATGACCAATCCAGTCAAGTTGATGAGATTCTGAAACCCTGCAGGAATTGTCCCTGTGATTTGATTGTCTCCAAAATAAAATAGATTGAGCTCAGTTGACAAATTGGCCACAGAATTGGGTAGAACTCCTCCAAGATTGTTCCTGCCAAAATCCAAAATTCTGAGCTTGGTACAGTTTACCAGAGAAGTAACAAAAGCCAAGTCATTACTCGAGTTACTTCCCAAGTTATTTTGATGAAGTCTTATCCTCCACAAATTTTTTAGATTTCCCAATGTGATTGGAACTTGCCCCACAAAGTTGTTGAAGCCGAGATCGATAATCTCCAGCTGAGTGGCATTGAACAACGTTTCTGGAATTGATCCTATAAAATTATTTTCGCCAAAACCAAAATATTGAAGATTCGGAAGAGTGAGGCCTATGCTGTTAGGCAGACTCCCATTAAGTTGGTTGTGTGTGACTTCAAACCCTGTCATAGATGAGATGTTGAAAATAGATGCAGGAATTACTCCAGATAATTGGTTAACTCCGACAGCGAAAGTTTTCAAGCTTGTTAATCCACCCATAGCATCAGGAATATCTCCCACAAAATTGTTGAATGTCACATGAAAGATTCTGAGCGACGGAAGATTTCCCAAAGAATCTGGGATGTTCCCTATCAGATTGTTTTTACGAAGCCGAAGCTCTTCGAGCTTTACTAGTGAACCGAGTTCTGATGGGATCCTTCCTGTCAGATTGTTTCCTTGTAAACTGATAACTCTTAGCTGAGAACAACCTGTCAGGTTTTCTGGAATTTCCCCTTCAAATGTGTTGTTATCGAGAAGGATTTCTTGCAGTCGAAATAACCTGCCAACTTCCTGTGGAATTCCACTATGTAAACTGTTTTCCCTGAGGCTGATGAGGCTGAGAAAGCTCAGGTTGCCAATATAAGGCGATACAGATCCGAATAAATTCTTCCCGTCTAACACCAAGGATGTGACTCTCTGGTGCCGGCTGCTGCATGTGATTCCAGGCCATTGGCAAAAGGGGGCCGAGTCATTCCATGAGCCGAAAACCCCTAGCGGATCGCTAGTTATCCCTTGTTTGAACTTGAGCAAAGCAACCCGATCAGTGTCATTTCCTGAGGCGTCAGCTTGAAACCACAGGAAGCTGCCAGAGTAAAAAAGATAGACAAGAGAAACAGAAAAAGGCTTCATTAGTGGCAATACTGTTGCAGATTGAAGCAAGAAAATTTATATTGGCAACAATAAGGTTTTATTAATAATATATGTTTTCTGGTACTAAACAAAATAAATAAATGGAAAGTCTCACATAGTTAATTATAATAAACAGCACTGCACATTGTTTAATGAAAGGGTAATGCAATTCAAATTGAGTTACACTTGTCAAATATTGTTGGTATAATGTTAATAAATATGCGTTTTCATGGTGTATATAAATATAATATATAGAACATGTTTTCTTCTGCTATTAGTTTTGGACAAGCACAAGGATTTTTCTTCTACCATGAAATTTCCTTTGATTATATATTCTCCACCAAATCTATAAAGTAGTGACTTCATACGGAAATCTGACTTCTACTGGGGACACATCCTTTTCATTGATCAACTTCTGAAGTATTATATATAGTAGGTGATAGAACAAGTCAATGTTTCCTGATTATATAAAAAAGGTTATCACTTCAAGTTTCATGTTTTTCTAATCACACACTTGTCTTCCAGGTTAAAGATTTAACATTTTAATGGAAATTTATTTAGATAGATTTGTGTAATCTTTTCCTGATTAAAGAAGGGTTGAAATAATTGGACAATTAAAATGAATTAGTAGGAACTTTCTAGGAATTGCTCCTCAATACAGAAAATTTAAATAAAGGCCAGATAGCTTGTCCAAGATGTTGCAATTTTTAATTTACTGCATTTTAATGAACGATTCAACGGCAATAACTTTTTATGAGCACAAAATTTCATTAATAATAATATAAAAAAATTAATATGATAATGTCAACTAAACTCAAGCCGACAGGCTTTTTTTACAAAAAAAATTAAAAATTAAAAATAAATAAACCTAGGCAAAACTCATACTAAATGAAAAAACTTGGAAAAAATACAATGATCAGTAGAAAATAACAAACCAAAAAACTGATACTAAAACACTGATGTTGCTAAAAAAAAGAGAAGAGATACTATGACCAAAGCACTTGCTTGACTAAAAAAAAAAATTAAGGGACCACTATGGTTCATCATCCATAAATAAAAATTTTTGACAAAAAAACAGAGAGAGGATCGGAGCTCAAAGGTGACCTTACAACACATTTTTTAGCCAACTGATCAGAGTTACCTCAGGCGGAGTGTAAACAAAACGAATAGGAGGAATAAAGATAATAATAGTTTGGATTGTGTCAACAAAACCATTCAGAATCCAGGGAGGTTAAGATCATCCTGATGCCCAAGAGACTGCTGATTTTGAGTCAGATTCTATCATAATTCCAAGAATGTTGCATAACAGCAACAATAGTGTTAAACACATCTCATTAGTCATTGAATAGGGGGGAAAAAAAAGGAAGTCCGTGAAGTTACCAATTACCCTTTTATTGATCAAGCAAAATCTCTAAACAAATAGAGAATTGAGATTTTTACAGAGATTATTAGAATGTACCAAGCTGGACCGGACCATAAACAAATAGAACTAAATACAGACTGCGACTAGAACTGCTTCTACATTGTCTCTCGATCATTTCTATGCTGTTAAAAAGGCCACAAGAAGAGCTTTGTCAGACTTTTGAGAAGGAAAACTGCCCAACAAGAACTGCACCTTTCCACTGGATTTTTTGTAGTCCTCTTTCTTCAACGAACTGAAGCACATATTGTCTGTTGATTGTATAACCCGGTCACCCCATTTGGGAACTGCCTATTTCTCCTCCTCTTTGTTACAACGATAAATCCTTCACCATCAACATTTTTCATTTTATTTACATCTATTGTTTTAGACTGTTCATCATCACCAGACTGAGTAACAGGCATTGTTTTTTGTTCATCATCACCAGAATCAGTAACAGGCATTGTTTTTTGTTCATCGTCACCAGACTGAGTAACAGGGTTTGTTTTTCCTTCATTCCCATAGAGAATTTTAATGATAGCACTGTCATTTGCAATTGCATCTGAAGGACTTCCAGTACTGCTAGGCTTCTTCTCACTGGGTAGAGGCTCATTTCCGGTATCAACATTATGCTGAACTGAATTCACAATGAAGCTAAGAAGTATCTGCCTTGCAAGCTCTGACTTCTCAGACTCAGAGCTGGTCGTTCTTGAGCTACAATCTTTGACTTCATTGCAAGATTCCTTGTCTAATTTTTCATCTCCTACATTGCTTTTTTCTAGCGAAGTGTTTGACTCATTTAGAACATCTGAATTTCCACTTCCAGGATTTGTTTGCCAAGCTTTTCTGGGCACAAACTCTGGTGCATGTGGATTCATGCTTCTAGGGGGCATTGTCATGGGAGCTGGGTATTTCAGCAAGCCTTGTTTCACACGGTAAGATCTAGCAGCTCTATAATACAGTGGAGATCTAGGTCCACAAGGAACTCTGGCAGCAAGTGGAGGTGCCACTGGCTCTGAAAGCATACCTTGACTAGCTCTTACGTCATAAATGCTTGTCACGGCAACTGAATTTACTGGGTGAACCATCGAGAGTGTTCCAGGACTGAATGGTTCCGCAGCAGCCGAAAGCTTACTCCCATTTTTTTCATTTGACTTCTCCTGGTTAGAAGAACTAGAAACTTCATCAGGTTCGGAGCCAGAATTTTCTGATTGAGTCCCATTATCATGAATTCCATCTGTGTCAGTGTCATCCAGTGCATTATCAACAACTAGAATATTTTTGCTTTCTTCTTCATTCACTGTCTCATTCTGATAGCTGTATGTCTGCGTCTCAGGTTTTTTCTCATTTGATTCTTCTACCATCTCTAGTAATGGTTTTAAAACAGTACCTGGCGGTGCTGCAGCCACTTCTTTGTAAGATACAGATTTTGAAGCCATGGCAGTGAGATTTGCTGGAGATGTCGGTTTTTGCCGTTTAATTGAATTCTCCACAACACTTGTACCGTGTATTTTTGATTGCTTGGATGCTATCAACTCAGCTGTCTTGGCCCTGGGAATTGCTTTTTGGGCTGATGAAATGATATCCCTCCTATAGCCGTTTTCTCTGAAATTCAAGTATTCAGACCGATTTACATTTAACTTTTCAAGAATCGGTCGCCTACGACCAGATTTCCTGCTGCCATTGTTTCCCAAACGCCCTCTTGGGATTGCTTCTTGCCATCCTTCATTGGTTGCTATTTCTTCAACTTCACTTGAAACTGTGGCAGTGTATACAGCAACATCACTTTTTCCTTCTGGTTCTTCAGGTTGAACCACATCCAACTTTACTTCTTCATCATTTCCACTACCCAAAGGCGTTTCATTTTCCAGTCCATCATGGACCACTGCATTTTCAATTATTTCATCTTGGCGGCTTTTATCACTACTCTGGAGTACCTGTCAAATATGAAAGAAGAAAGATAAGCTGCTATTCTTTTCAAGTAGTAGATCTATTAGATCAATGTGCCAGAAGAATTCAGTGGATAACTTTAATGTGCTCCAACAACATTCTGGAGGAATTCAAGAGGTGAGAAAACAGTTCAAAATTTCCAGTTTAGAGCAGGGTCAGATTAATGGAACATTAAGCCTTTCCCCTCCTTTTTGCCTTAAGTATAGGCAAAGCAAGATAAAGCTGATGTAATAACCCTGAAGGAATACATTGTATAGAAAGTTAATCAAACACACTTCTTGCTGCCAGAACCAAACTTGACAAGCCCATTATAGTTGGCTGATAATTTTTAATCAGATCAGTGGTACATTAGTCTTTGTAACAAATTAGCAACAAACACACCTCAAGTTTTAAGATAATTTTGCTAAATTTAAAATTACATGTCTCGAACTAACGTGTCACAAGCAATTAAGACTACCTTTGCACGCCGCTGTTTTCTCTGTGCATCACTTCCCCTAGAATCTTGATCAGGACTAATGTAATCCAAGAGATCCGATACACTGCAACAAAGGGTCAGAGATTTTGGTACCCCAAGCTATAGTTGCAGTTCGTAAAACAAGTAATGTGGAGAATACCATCTCAGTACCTAAGGTGGCCTTTGCTTGCTATGGATGCATCCGGCTTTGGAGTTCCATTTCGTGCCGCTTCTTGCTGCTCCAGAGCTTTCGATTCAAAATATTCAAGCCATGCAGCAGCATCCTGCATTAGAAGATGAAACACCTCAATCAGCAGCAGGTATCAATTTCTACAGACAGATAAACATGGAATCTCATGCAGACATCATTGGAATAAATCAAAAAGCCCAGAACTACCATCAACAGTGGTTTAGGCAATCTCATAAAATATGAGATTGTTCAACACTTAAAGGAATGCCAAACTCAGGTTCACAAGTCAATATAAATCATGACCATATAATTTCTGGTTACCTGAGTACGAAGATCCTCTGGTCCAAGCTTTGCCTGAAGTATCTTAAGGGTAGTTTGCTCATGCTGAACACTTAGGGAATATGCTTCCATCAATGAAAGAGCTATGGCGATTGCATGATAACTTGCAGCTGTCTGTCAGACAAAAACATCACAGTAAAATATAAATTAGCATGTCTAGCATAGTAAGGAATTAAAATTGGCATGTGGATTGGTTTTTAAGGAGAAAGACCTGTATGTGATCAACCCCTAATAATCTCTGGTTGCACTTCAGAGCTTCATGTAGATATCTGAGAGCAACGTGAACATTCCCCATGCCCTCTTCCATCATAGCCACATTGATGTATGTTGCAGCAGTATTAGGATGAGACAGTCCGCAGGTGAAATGAAGAAGGAATAGAGCACGGTTCACATATCTACCAATAAAATGAAAAGAACAAGGGTGAAAATGAAAATAACAGAACAGAACAACACAGGTTAAAGGACCAAATGAACAAAAACTCCTATCCATTATAAATTCAATTCCCAAGCACATACTTAACTACGACTTAAAGGTAAAGGGACAGTTTGGGTTTTTCTGGTTTAATAACTCTAGGCCGGCTAATTAAGCAAAAGACATAAACAGATGATTGCCAAATAGAGAAAATGGGTTATCACTTTAACTTACTTTAAAGCTAACTCAATGTGTTGAAGACGATAATAAAACACAGAAAGATCTCCATAGCTTTTCATTGTATCTGGATGGTCAAGCCCAAGTTCCCTCTCATTAATATCCAAAGCCTTTTGCTGATATATAGTTGCCTAACAGAAAAAAGAAAGAAAATATATCAACTCCAATGGCAGTCGTACCCTGAATAGTAGATGGGATACATCTTAGATAGTAATGGCAAGTGCACAAAATTTAAAACATTTAATCAATATATTGCGTTCTGAAGTACGGCTAAAGATCTGACATACTCCAGTAACTTTCCAACTCTATTTTCAATTCTTGAAATTATTCAATAAGTGAACTTAATAACTTAAATATTTTTTTATGTGCAATTCTAGCAATGTATTGCACCATCTTATCTTTTGCTTGAACAGATTATTCTAATCATAAGGGAAAGTTCCTTTGCTCATTAAACAGCAACAAATAAGTACATAAACTGAATCCGTAAACTAAATCTGATACATAGCAGCTAAGTTTCCCACTACCTGATTAAAATCTCCAGTGTGGTAAAGAACTACAGCTAAAAGACTGTAAGCACTTGCTGTAGTCCGATGATAGGGGCCACATACAGCAATCATCTTTGCTAGTGCCTTCAGCAAGTAGACAGTATTATGAGACCAATGAGGGCCTAAATCAATAAAGATATTAATATAGCATTTTTATTCAGCAAATGAATTAACACCTTTGTTCCATAATTAACAGCATCCTCTAGCTTTCCTTTATCAAGAGCAATCTTAGATGACTCTAATAAAGTTCGTCCATCAGCCGAAGAGCATCCTACATGCTGTAAAGCATAGTACAAACTTAGAATTCATGTTGAGTTTATAAAATCATAAAGAAATTTCAAAATAACAGAAGACAAGCCCCAACCTTGCACACAGGAACGATGCTAATAATATCAGATTTCTTAAAGGGGTTAGGGCAGTCAATATCATAATCTCTTGGAACCAATTCTAGCCCAACCTGGAACAAGAATTATTAGTAAAAAATTTCACTTCAAATGTATTTTAGCAGCCAAAAAATAGATGAAAAAGGAGGGTACCTTGTGACAAAGTCCTCTAAGAATCGAAAACTTTCTCAATTGCAGAAGCTCATCTTTTAATGTCCAACCAAATCTTTTGGAAATAAATGTTTTTAACCAATTCACTTTGAGAATATAATCATCCTTCATATGTTGGTCATTGCCCTCCATGCCATAGGATCCAAGTAAAAAATTCAGAGATGACGCTATGACTGCAGATAGATCTTCTACATTGTCTACAGATGTAATAACTGCTTTAACTATGTGCTTGAAAGCTCTAGTAACCATCTCATGGATGCAAAGCGATTGTATGTGAGGAAGTTTCTCTGCCAGTTCAACCTAATTACAACAAGATCAGAACAAAAAAAAAAATGGAAAGTTATGCAAAACATAAACATAAAATCTAAAAGTTTTCAATGAAATATTTTCTTGGAAGGCATTATACAACCTTTCTTAAAGAAAATGATTTTATAACTACAAACCTATGTGACACGAAAACGGATACAACAAAAACAAATTTCTTAAAATTATAGGAAACGGAAGCGTGGGGGAAACGTGTAAATATTAAAAGTATAGGGGTGTATTATAAATATTAAAATATATGAATGTATTTAGATATAAATTTTATATATAAATCTTAAAAAATTTTATCTATTCTATCAAGTAATTGTATAATTATAGAAATTATTTTGTTTAGTTAAGAAAAATATAAAATTGTTTTTTAATTTGTCTCCTTTTTTATTTAGGAAAATAGTAAAGGAATATATTTTCAAGCCCAAGTAGGAAACATGTTTCCTAATTTTTTAAATTTGCAGAAACAGCCCCAAAACGTTTCCGAGAAGTTTCAGATACAGAAACATTTCCGAAACACGGAAATGTTTCTGAAATGCGGAAATGTCTATTCTACGAAGTTTCCGTGCATCATGGCTACAAACAGATAGATTCAAAGGAATATAACAGTTGAAAAGTATCACTAGTTTCATCAAGCAACATGCTTCAAGAAGAAATATTTGCAACTTGTACACCAAGAGACATTAGCACACAGCCACAGAAACAACACTTACTACTCTGCCCAGCGAGCGCATCTGTAGACCCCTTAAATGCATGAAGTCAGTCAGTGTACGGCCATCAACAGGGGAAAGTTCAAGTGAGCCAAAGTCTGTTACCTGACAAACCATGAAATCTAGATCATAAACTATATACAAACCAAGGCAAATTTTCTAGCCAGGCATAATCCAGTAGACAAACAAAATATACCAGCTTTGGCAGAGCAATTTCGTCATAATATCTGTAAGCCATTTGGATAAGCTCATCCCCTGACTGTTACAATAAGTAAATTAATAACAGTTAGTCCAAAAGACAATCAGAAAGAGCATCAGTCCTCTACTCAATGAACTACAATACAACCTTCAAATGAAGGCCAGTTCCAGATTCTTTCAGACGCAGGAAAGCTTCTTCAGAAATCAATTTCTTCAATTCATTATCACAATTGGACTCTCCATTGTTATGTCCTTCATTAGTTCCCACATTTGGACTGCATGGTCCAGTGCCATTTTCTTGCTTCTCAAGGGTGCTATCCACACTAGTTTTTTTATCCCTCTTCTTCAAAAATTTAAATTCTTTTCCAAGACCTTTTACAGCATGTTCAGTTTCATTATGCCCCTCAGAACGTTTAGAATCAGTGTCGGTTGGAGTTTCCTTCTTTTGCAGATGCTGCGACCAACATGAACCCAATTCCCATCTAATGGACCTTTCAGAAGTGGTTGGTGTCTTCTCCAGGTTGATCAAACTCTCCTTAACTACTTGGCGAAAAAGGCATCTAGATGCTTCTAAATTATCAAAGGTGGAGTGAGGTGGCTGAACTCCAGATAATCCTGCGAAGCAAGGTTTATGAAGCAAAACCCTCAAGCTGCAAGAAGTTTTGCACCTTATGAGTTCAGAAATTTACTAAATAATGGTAATTCAATAACAGCATACTGCATTAAAAAGCATAGATTATACTCTCAAAGACATTAAAAAAATTTGAACTATCCTATATATTGGTGCCACCGTAACCTTTGTTTTTACTTTTAACCTTTCTTGTTTGTGCAATGCTACAGTTTGAATGGGTTTAGTCATCAAATTGGGACAGGAAAACAATCTGAGGGTGCACCTTCCTGGAAAGGAAATGAAAAGAAAAGAAATCCCCTTATATCTCATAGAGTTACAAATGGCATTTTATCTCATTATGGTGAAGGTTCTCAAATGCTTCTCAAACACTAGATAACAAGAATTAGCCCTCCTTTCAGTAAGGATTTCACACAGATTTTAAACGCAAGCTTTTACACATCTTTCTCCCAGAGAATATGAATACCACAAACAAAGCTCATATCTTATAAGAGCTGCAAGCTAATTTTCCACACCTTCTTGTTATTCACAATATTCATTTTTGTGATTGGTTAGTATGTACCCAGAACCACTCTATCAATATACCAGCAGAACCAGGGGCATAACTGTTATTAATTCCTGTTCATGTCAACCCCTAGCATATTTCACAGCATAGCAGGGTTGGTAAATCCTTCTGATAGAAATATAATTGGCTCATAGTTCAGACCTGTTAATGTTAAGAGCATTAGACCCTCCATCTGGTTGATCATTAACTTTAATATCTCGAGCCTCACAGCTTCTCTTCTTCACTTCACCAACAACTCTTACTGTTGCAGAGTATCCACAATGTCTCACAATGACAATACCCAGTGAAGAAGTATCCTGTGAAAATTGACGATGTAGTCTTAGCATTCTTTGCTCAAAAGAATTTTTAAAACATTTAAAAGCTCAATCATTCATATAATCTCTCCCTGTTCTACCATTATTTCATGTTCAATCAGTTGAAATGATTTGACCACATACAACACAATTAATAATAGGCTGCACCAGAGGGGTTTTGGAGTTTCATTTTGAAAGCACAAGAAGGAGAAGACCAAAGAGAATGCAGATTTTGGCAGTAAGAGTGATGCTGTCATGATTTCACAGAAAACAAGGTCTTGAAAAGTTGTCTGGAAATATGAGATTGACAATGATAATCCAGAAGAATTAAGGCATAGCTACTTGTTATTTTCTCAGCTTTTTCTTTAGGAGGAACTGCACTTGGTTTTAGATAGGTTGACTTCTTAAGGTCATAAAAATCTGTTTTGCATTAGCTCCTGAAACACAAATACACAAATAAATATCATAGATGCATGCAAGTGGGGGCTTATATGTATTTGTATTAATTGCCAAGAAAGTGAACAGGAGAAGGAAAGGTGATGAAGGAAGGCAAGGAGGAGGTAGGCTTAGGCAATAAAGGCCATTATATGAAGAGAGATAAGAAAAACATGGGTGAGATTCCACATTACCTGCAATTTTGAATGAATTATTGTATGCAAGCTAGCAAGTACCTTATTAGGAAAAAGGAACAATGTACTTACATGAACAACTACACTCTCATCTGCAGTTAACCCTTTAAGCAAATTCCTTTGAGCAGCTTCCCCAGCAGAGATGCCAGAAAACTGATTTCCATCAATTTTTTCCACAGACTTCAAGCTTGCATCTGCTGCATCACGTTTCACAACAATAGACAAGTCTCCAACACGATCTTCAAAAACGGTTGAGCCTGAATGACAATTTACTTCTCTTGCATGAAAATTGGAATTTATGAGTTGCCATATGGCTCTGACGGCTTTGAAAATTGCAACATCAACAAATTGGCTATGAAGCAAAAAGGCCTTTCGGTCTCGTGTCACTCTCTCCTCCTCAGTCTTGCATGGTAAGCCAGCCAATATTGCAAAATCTGTGGCCCAATGTCGAAGATCATATTCACCATTTCTGCCATGTCCTCCACCATTGCCACCCCAACTCTCATCTTCTGTAGGTAGGGGTGGGAAATTTGATGGAGACTCAGCAACAGGTGGAGGAACTAGCCATGTATTTAAACGAAATCCATAAGGAAGATTGCCAAACTGCAGAGAAAAGGTTTACAAGATCTCAGACATAATTTTTATGAGAACAGTCAAATCCATAGCAATCAACATGGAGAGGGAAAAAGTCACCTTATTATGTTCGACAAAAGCTTTCATGAGTGAATCATATGCCTGCAATATCACAGCCTCATATCTCTTAATTAAAAAACAGAATAACGAGGAAATCAAAAGTAAAAAAGAAATAGCACATGATAATGTCAAGAACTATAAAGTACTCACATTAGCAAAATTTCGGCTGAGATTTTGCAAAAGATCTACAAGGGAGTGGCTTTGTGAAAAATGCTTTCCCATAGTGTAGAACCCCTTTGCTGATGCCACAACATGTATTAGCTTCCCGTTACAGATTTTAATCTGCAAACATATAGTTGCAATGCAGGTTCAGCATACTCAGTAGCCAAAGAAGTACAAATTCATAAGAATGCCTAGTTTGGAACAAGTCATGTTAATGAGTTCAAATGAATCGAATTCTAGAAAAAACAATGCCATAGTTCAGCATGATTTCATTTTCTTCAAAATTCCTTGCTTGTTTTTTTAGTCAAGAGAATTGGATTCTAATAATATGATCATCTCTGAACATGAGAATTGACCAACCAAAATTCAATTCTTACATTTCTAAACTTTCCAAACAGTGTGATACAAGGCTCAAGGCTGTTAACAAATGACATGATATCTTACTTTTATAATGTTTTTACTGAAAATATGATATAGAAAGTATCAAATATTGAAAATCAATCGATTTAACAAAAAAAGAAAAACTTTACAATCATTTCAAAAAGAAATAATGTACCTGAATTTCAAAATAGTCACCTGGGCGCCTCTGCTCTCCATCCTTACTATTGCACCTCCTCAAGTCTGCAACCATAATGTTTTAGACTTTAGTAATAAGGGTTAACTATTGGAACACCCATAAGTTTCCCACAATATACACTTTAGTACTCAACATTTAAAAATTTGCAAATTTTGTCCCAATGAAATGAAATATAACTATACTTAAGTCCCTGAATTTGAAATTTTTTCACTATATTCTATCACAATACACACTTTAGCATACTTTCATTATACTCTATAATTCAATTCAATTCAGTTCATAATTATGCTCTACAATTTAGTTCCTAACACTTGAAATGCTAAATTTAATTGCATTTTAATCCCTGAATTTTACGTTACAAAACACCACAGTCCTTCAAAAATTATGCATTAGTATGAGAAAGAGTAAAACTGCTAATTTTCAAATAGTGTGTACTAAAGGGTATATTATGATAAGCCTCAGGGATGTATAAGTAAATTTGAAAGAAAATGATGGCTTACTTAGGATGGGAGGAGATAGATGAGAGAAGGAGAAGAATTCATAGAAATCGGAGAGCTTTGGCGTTGGATGAATCGCCGCCATGTCCAAATTCTCCGTTGAAGCAGCCACCGTTCGTGACGGTGATGTTGCCGGCAGCGATGGCGGTGATGTCTGGTGTCCATTGGCATCTGGCGGTCTAGTGTTAGGTCTTTTGGACTTGGATTCTGATGGCGGCGTCGACGGCGGTGATCGCTTCGGCTTGGCGAATCTGGTGGTGCAAGCCACGATGTCCAGAAGCCTCCTCACGTGAGCTACTGCTTGAGCTTCCTCCGAGTAGTCCTCTGTTCAATTCCCGTGGCACATTTGTAAATAACGTAGAAATGTTGGGTAACCAATGCTTGTTATTCAAAAAATAATTTAACTCTGTCGCTAAAAATATATTAATATTAATTTAATTTAATTTTACTTTAATCAAATTAAAATAATTAAAATTCAACTTATATTTATAATGTGTAAAGCTAAGAATGATAAATAAAATTTGATTAGTTTATAGATTGGCCAAATAGATTAAATTCTAAAAAAAAATAACATTTTTGAAATAAACACAAATTAATCTAACTATTTTTTTTTTGGAACATAAAAATCTAACTAAAGTGAGCATTGTCATTAAGGTAGGGACTTTGTTATATGATTTTTAGTTAAATTTGATATGAAGTTGGTGTTATACCCATTGGGGTATGGAATGGTCCACCAAATTAAAGAAAACAACAAAAACAATGGGACAACCTATATTTCTTAGCATTTAATCCCAGACATATTGGTGGCACGCACGATGCACCATTTTTATATCATTGTTTTCATCTATGAATAATGAAATTTAGAAATGCTTTTACTAATAAAAAAGAATAATAATAAAATAAAATATAATTGAAAAATATTTATTATAAAAAAATTTCTAACAATTTTTTCTCAAATTTACAAAGAAATTCAAATGGATACTTATTTTAATAATTTTATCTAAAAAAATATGAAGAAAAAATATGGTTTGGTACATTAAAAATCTATAAAGAGATCTAATACATATTCAACACTTCACCTTTAGATTGTTAAATGCTATTTATTGCACAATTAACACCAATTCTAATTTAAAAAAAATAATAATTTCACATATATTTAAGAAAAGAATGAAATGAAACAAAGTAGGAGACTGTGACTCCTAGGGGACATGAATAACACATGAAAACATATAATATTATTAATTATATGGCGTTTCCTATATAATTTAAATTAATAAGAAGGGATCTAAATTGGCGAGGAGCAGAAGCAATAACGACAACAAGAAAAAACGACAAACTTTTTTTGTGTATTGTAATAAGAAATAAATAAATAATACTTTAGGCGACATCAAAATAACAGTGTCAGTAAATACAAAAACAATAATTGAATAAAAAAACAGGGTACATAGATTTTGGCAGAAATTTTGTCAGCACTCTTTGCATGGGACCAGTGGCTGCCTCAGCCTCACATTACGTGTCATGAGGCAGCCACAAGCGGGCAAACAAGGAAATTCACACTTGGCAGGCTGCTTGTTTGACTCCCTTGCATAACTCAAAATATATATATATATATATATTGATTTAAAAAATATTTTATAAACCTTTATTTATTTATTTATTGGAGGAAATATTATTATTATTGTTCATTCATGAGATGGAAAGATCCAATGTGAATAATTTTGTGATTTAGATCTAACGTTGATATCATCGTATATATAGTGTTATGTTAACATTAATTTATAGGCTAAGAAAGGTTGAATAGTCTAGTTAGCATCAAATATATATTTTGTTAGTCGCCAAATTAATTGCTTTATAGTACATATTATTGAGTCGATTTTAAAAATATATTTTTATTAATATAGTAATATATTTAAAAATTAAAAATACAATTTATTAGTATTTGTCTATTTATATATATATGAGAAGATGCCAACCAATAATCATGAAGCAACAACATTCTAATTTTGTTAATTCCTTTTAATTTTAGAAAAAAATACCAATATTTTTAAAACTTTTATTTGGTAAGCAAGAAAGTGTCCTTAAAAGTGTATCATTTTTTTAATACCCAATTCTTGAATAATATTTAAGAATTTGTCCATATGTAATGAGCATACCTCAATTAAATTATGGTAAGAACTTACCTGAAAATGATGAGTATCTTAATATAAAAAAATAAAAATTCAGAACCCCCACACCACATGGGTTGTTGAATGCTGAATTTTTGGTAATATTGGCTGTACCTACCTTCAACCATTCTCAGCACACAAGGCTTCAAGGTAACAATCTCTACTCTGTCATTCAATCTCTGACCCTTAACCTAATTCGGAATTTTTTTTAAAAAAAAAAACACAAAAATTAGTGTAAGTTTTACAGAATATTAATGTCAAAACAAAACAAAACGTGAATAATTTAGCACTGACCACAGTAAAAAAAACTATATATTATATAGTTTGTAAGTAGTAAATAAGTGGACACACCTCATGAGATACAGAATAGTTGGTAAGATGACACGTTTCTACATTCACAGCCAATAATTTCTTCACATCCAGTATCCTGTCAGTAGAGATGCCCTTCACAAAATTTTAAAAAAAAAAATCCAATAATTAGCCAACTAATCGTCATTAATTAACATAATATATATATATATATATATATATATATATATATATATATATAAATTGGTGGTTCAAATAAAGAATGGTGAAAAGTATCTAGCCAGCATACCCTGAGGACAACATGAGTATCATATGGAGTGATGATAGTGATATCAACAAGACTAGGCACTACAACTGCAAATTAAAAAAAAAAAACCACACAAACACATAAAGAAAGATTAATGATTAAATTAAAGAAGGCAATACTAATTAAAATAAAATTAAGTAAAAAATCTGAACATAGAATTTGAAATTCACTACCATGCCACCCAATTTTGACTGGGTGAGACTTGAGAGTTTATGGAAAAAAAAAAAAAACAAGAAACAAAACCTTAGATTCTTGAAATGAAAAGAAACTCACCTTTCTCCTCTTTCTTTTTCTTGTCTGCCTTACCTTTATTAGACCTGCCTTTGCCAGACTTAGGGGCCATTTTTTTTTTCTTCTTTTCTTTGTCTTAAAGGGTATATATATAATATAGATAGAGATAATTCAAATAAAATTATTTTCAAATACCCATTTAGATACTATCAAGAAAACTGAACTTATTATATGTATATATAAGGTAATGGGCTGAATAAAGAATGAAGAAAAACAAAGCAAAGAAAGAGATACAGCAATAGAAGGAAGTGAAAAGAGAGTGATGAGAGGAGGAGGAGGAAAAAGAGGGGAAAAAAAAAAGAGAAACTATTTTTTTTTTTTTTGAGTTCTTGAAGGAGTGTGTGATGGAGAAGAAAGAAAAGAAATGAAGAGAGGAAATCTTGGTTAAAAACAAAAGTTTTTGCAAGAAATGAAATAAAAAGAAAAAAGAAAGAGAGAAGAGAAGAAAAGAAAAGATAGGATAAGGGTTTTGGTTGGGTTTACCCTCTTTGGAGATTTGTAAGCAATCCTAGCCTCTCCTTCTTGCTAAAACCTTGATTTCCCTGCCCCCAAATTTCTCTTTCTCAGCCTCACTTTGCTCTCTAAAAATGATGTATGTTATCACATAACATATATATATATATATGGCATATTCTTAGTGTGGCTTGTCTATTATAATATGTAAGAATTTATAATACACCAAGAAGTGCCCATGCACCCTTTCTTAGGTGGAAAAAATATATAAAAAAGAAAAAAAATATTGGTGGGACCGACGAAAGGCAACCGTTGAGAGATCGACACATGGCAAAGTGTTGGTGGGTTGCAAGTGGAGTTGATGTAGCCGAGTGGTTTTGTTTTATCATATGTTTGGTTTTGGCTTCAACAAAAGAAAGATTAGGGTTTGTGAAAATTATGGCTCATATTAATGCTAATTTAGCAGCACTAAGCTAGAGCTATAGTAGAGGTTTGGGACCCTTTCGTCCTAAGATAATTTCCTGGGTATCGTTAAATCAATTACTGTAATTATTCTTGAGTTATAGTTTAATTATTTTGGTTAGATAATTTCCTGGGTATCATTAAATCAATTACTGTAATTATTCTTGAGTTATAGTTTAATTATTTTGGTTACTTTTGTCACATTTTTAATGGCCATTAGTGGTTGTATTTAGTTGCTTATTTATCATAGCAATGTATATATCGATCATTCTAGCTTTTTATATCATGGAGATGTTTTCATTTCAATATATATTTTTTTATTTGTATAATTAGCTGTTTACAACAGTATTATTAGCTCATGTGTTTCAAATGAACTTCTCAATGTATGGGAATTTAAATTCTATAGCTTATGTAACTCAGTCAATTTTTTTTTTAAAAAAAATTATATTTAATTAAGAAATAAAATAAACAAATATATGTGAATATATATAATTTTTGTAATTTTATATATTTTTAATTAAATATTAATGGATAAAAAAATTTTATGTATACATCGGTATTTTTTCAACCTTTGAGTTAATTAAACAGAATCATTGAATTAAACAAAAATTATATATGTTATTTGTCTGATATGTGGAAAGGTACCTCAGTACACGTAATACTATCAAGTTAACATGAAATTTTTTTAATAAAATCTAAACTTTTGAGTTGGTATTTTTAACACTACACAAGATGATTTGAGAGAGGAAAAATAGCGATCCGATTATTGATCACTCAAAAAAATATTTGTAAAAAAATTTAACTATTAGAGTAAAACCTCACAGATAAATTAATAATTTTTTAATATCAGTCAAAATAAAAAAATCTAAGTACATGTGTGTGGATCCATATGTATATATTTTTCATTTGATGTATAAAAGCTAATAAATAAATAAATAAATAATTAAGGTCAATGTGGAAAAATATCTTTTTGCTAATCTCTTCTTAATTTATAGTTGGCGGCCTAAGATCCAACATTAAAAAATAATTCCTTTTATGTGAGATTGGTACGTAGCATTTTCCCATTAATCACTCCCTCACATATGTTGTTCATTACACTACATCTATTCGTGGAATTCAACTGATGCATGAACGAGTAGTGATTAATAAAATTGCTCAATTTTGATTCTATTTTCCTTTTTTTTTTTTTTTTTTTGTGCATAATTACTAACTTCTTCAGAATATGCATCTATAGATTTTAATCTGTTAAGTCTCTAATAAATAACAAAAAATAAACAATTATAATTTTTCATATCAAAATCTACAATTTTTTATGGAAAAAAATTGAAAATTAACAATACATATTAATGACAATAAATAATATTAATAATAGTACAATTAAAAAATGCTAAAATATAAATTTTCACTCAACTTATGTAATATTTCGCTACTATTTTTTAATTGAGTTTGAAAAAGTTTTTTTTATATGCAATTTGAGGATTTATATGCTTTATTTAATGGTTTTAATTAGTTATAAATTAACTTTTTTAATTTTTAGATGTGTCCAATCACAAAAATATTAATATAAATTTTATAACTGGAAGATAATTATATGCTACTAAAAAAATAATCAAATTCATAAAAACTCCATAGAAAAAGATTCAAAAAGATCTAACATAAAAAAAAAATAAACATACCAAAAACCTGTATTGTTAAATGTAAAAAATAAAATAAATCGAACAAAAAAAAGAATAATAAGAGAAAAAATAAAAACTTTTTATAATTTTTTTTTTAAAAGGCGGCTAGAATATCGGATAAACGATATTAATCAAATGCTACTTGTAATTCATACATAAAACAAAGAAGAATGTATCATTCACTCCAACGCCAACAAAATAAATAATGTAAGATTATAATTTGTGTAAAAAAAAAAAAAAAAAAATCATTGGTTCAACGAAGACGGCATTGAAATTACGACTGAATTCATAAAAAAATTCAGATTCTCAGTCAATTACTACTACTCCTCCAGTGGCTTGGGAAACAAAACATGAATTTGATTTTCTTTGAATGGATCGTTTGAACTATGGCTTTGTCTCATTGTTTGTTCCTGCTTTTATGTCAATAAACACACTTAATTAATTAATTTAAGTATGTGTGTTTTAACACCTAAGTCATGAAATTTGAGCTTGAAATACTGTCATGATTTCTTTAACTATAGTCATCATTTTTCAATTTTGACTTTGGATTCAATATACAAATTAGGGTTAAAGGATTCATGAATCATATTTGATTTCGTTCAAAGTTGTCCATGTTATATCTTATCTTATGTATTTCCCTATGAAAATAATGTCTTATGTATCTCCGCCAACAAAAACAAAACCAACTTTTTTATCTTGACTAATTACAAGTTTTTTTTTTGGTTGAATTTTTAACTTATATTGGAAAATTATTGGATCCTCTCTCATAGAAAATTTGTATAATCGTAGAATTTATTGTCCGAAAATGGATTTTAATAATTAAAAAAAAAAAAAAGGCAATTATCGTGCTAGAAAAAATTTAATTTAAGGAGGCCTCCGTCGGAATTAATTCAATGGTTGGAATATGATAGACTGAGAAGTGGAACTAATAGATTAGTTTCTTTGTAATGTGTTTAGGCATATGTCTACTTTTTACCAAAAAAGGTTGAATAATTTTTAAAAATAATAATTAAATAGTGTCAAACAAAAAATATTAGTTAATAAAAAGTAATTATTTAAAAAAATATTTATATATTAGTATATTCTAAAAATTTTTAAAATTTTATATGCATTAAATTTATGTTCACATACTAAGATTCACAAAGAAAGTATATTTAAATATTTAATTTAGAATTATTTTGTTGGTTAATAAAGAGGGTATATGATCTACATTTTAATAGATTGTTTAATAGAGGGCAATTATTTCCTCTAAATCGATAACAGTAGAAATTAAACTCTACACTTAATGATGTTTTTAGAGAGAAATTACTATTTAACTACTTATTTACTAGTTTTATAATTTTTTCTTTGAATAAATTGGGAAGTCATATGATATTAACATCGATGGATTACATAATATAGGACAATTTTTTCTTTTTAAACCGACGACGACATGAATAGAACACTATACCTCAGGATACTCTTGAAAAATAGTTATCACTTGACTACTATTATAATTATTTTTAATGGTATTAATGATGAAATATATAAGAATGAACTTGTGAAGTGCACAAAGTGAAACAACCGGTGCATAAAGGGACATGTAGAAATCAATGGGTGGAGAGAAGAGTGCTTTAGATCAGGGTCAAGATGGTTAGCCAGCTACTTCAAACATGTGTTGCATATGAACATTTTTCAAGACAATCAAGACAAAATTAGTTTTTTGTTAGGTTCAAAAATTGTATAGAAATTGATGATGACAATAGCATTTCTCCATTTTTTCTTCATCTTCTTCTTCATTGCTTTCTTTTCATTTTGTGAAAACTCACAACTTTGTTGGTTTTCTCTGCCCTCCAATCTCCATCAGTTTTTATTGGGATAAGTGGAGAACAAACATGTTACTAATATGGTCACATTCAAAAAAATTATGACATGTGTTAATGAGGAAAATTCAAAAATAAATTTAAGTTAATAAAATTTTTTTATTCGTTAAAATTAATCGTTATGACGGTTAATTAGATAACAGATAACGGAAAAATAACGAAAACAAACAGTTTAAAACTCATTTATTTACATTTTTAACTAAATTTGGTAGAAAAATTAATTTAGAGTTGTAACATTAGGTCAATATTATATGTAAATTTATATTCTGATGCTACTAATCAATTTCATGGTTTTATATTTCAATTAATTAGATTAACTATATATTAAAAAGTTGAATTAAATGTTGATCATCTAAATTATATTATGCCACTATTAGCTCAACAATTTAACGCTCATTTTTTATGACTAGGTTAAGAAAAAAGAGATCATGAAAACATGAAATTTCCACAATTTAGTTAGCTTTGTAAAATGAACTAAAAAAATCCTTTAGTGAATTATAAAAAAGGGTTCTATTTTCTCCAATTTTTTTTTTTTAAAACATACATATTTCATTTTTTAAAGAAATAAGAGATCATGAATTAATTAAAAATTAGTCTTCATTCCACGAGTTGCGTAAGTTTTATTATTATTATAACAAAATTATATATTATATAATATATATTTCAAATCAGCATATGAATCGATTCCGAGAGATATTTAGATTGTAAAAAAAACAACAAAAAAAAGTTTCAAAACCAAATAAAAACAAAAATCACACTTTATAAATTGACAAATTTATATGATTTAAGTATTTTAGTAAATGAATTTAATAGAGATTTTCAAGAATTAATATTTCAAATCTCCAAACATATATATTTAGAATCAACTCTCAACTTCAATTAATAATTCATAAAAACATGAAATTTCCACAATTTAATTAGTTTTGTAAAATGAACCAAAAAAAAATCCTTTAGTGAATTATAAAAAAAAGTTCTACTTTCTTCATTTTTTTTTTAAACATGCAAATTTCATTTTAGTTGTCCATTGACATGCATGGAAAAAGAAATAAAAAAATACAGAGAAAAAATACACTATAATAATAGTGGAAAAATCATCTATGATAATAGAGATACTGAAAATAGGATGTTGCTTTTAGGGCTGACACAGTCCGGTCTAATTCAAGAATTTGGAAGTCTCCATAATTAAATTGAAAATCGAGAATTTAAAAATATTAATAATTGATATTAGAACTGAAATTAAAAATTCAAGAATTTGGAAGTCTCCATAATTAAATTGAAAATCGAGAATTTAAAAATATTAATAATTGATATTAGAACTGAAATTAAAAATCTATGTCTTGTATTATTCCAAAATTTCAGTTCGGTTCAATTCATAAATTTAATATTTCTATTCAATACAGTTTAATCCAATACAAAACGAAGATTCTGAAAATTATACAATATATACTATTTTCTTAAATCTTTAAACATTTATAAAATTTAAAATTTCATTAAATATACTTGCAACAATTAAATATATACTTTAATATAATTTCATAACTCATGCCCAACAAATAAAGTTTAACATAACTAATAAATCTAATTTACACAAATCGAACATAACTTACATAAATCTAATTGCTAAAACAAGATAGCCTATAATAAGTTAATAATAGCAAGTAATAAATGCTAAAATAACATGTAAATTACTGCACAATATATGTTGAAGAAAGAGGAGCAATTTGAAATCTAACATAACAAACCAACAACAAAATTGGGTGAGAAAAAGGAGGAAATGGCCGAAAAAAAAAAAAAAGAAATTGTGGAGCATGGAATAGACGCGGAGAAGGAAAAGAAAAGAAGGATTGGCCTATATTTTTTGGTAAAATGTATTTGATATTATTTAAATAATATTTATATAAGAATATTAGTTAATTCTTTCTCTTTGGATAAATATTAATTAATTAATTTTAGTTAACTCTTTTATTTTATTATTTTTTGATAAAAGAATTTATTTTTTAATTATAATATTAACATACTTTATTTAAAAATAGTTAAATAATATTTATATTATTTATATGTTAAATTTATTTGTATAACTTATATATTATAAATATATAAATAAATAAATTTCAATTATTTCAGTTCAATTTGATCATGTTCTTTGTCTAGATATTTGTAAAATTCCAAAACCATACCAAAAATTTTTTATCGGTACAATTCGATTCGAATAAAATAAAAAAGTCAATAATCCAATTCAATTATAGAGATATATGATCCGATTATTCGCACATATTTTAATCTCCAGCCTTAGTTGCTTCTACATATAATATAATCCCTTATCAAGATGTCATGAAGAGCAATAACCATCAATTTGGGTTTTGAGTTATAAATAAATAGGATAAAGTCCAATTTCCATTCCAGCTTTTTGACCTAAGAGCACATTTGATCTTTTTTTTTTTTTTGCACAATCGGAACTTCTGTTTCGAAAATCAACACACATTGAAACTTTATTGATTACAATCAAATTCAATAACTTTTTTGTAGTATAATTAAGTCTTATAAACTAATAAAATACTAATTTTAACGGATACTAACATATAAAATTGATAATATTTTTTAAAAATATATATATAACCTAATTATTAAAATTTAATTTTTTTTAAAATATATATATAACCTAATTATTAAATTTTAAAGTTTTTCAACCTATAAAATAATTTTTCTTAAATTTTTAAAATTAAGTGATATAAATTTCAAAAAATAACCAAATTTATTTGTTAATTTAAATATAAAATTGATAATTGACCTAAAATTTATTTTTAATGATTTTTGGTGTTATTAGTAGTTATTATTAATTTTAGAGTTGAGTTTATAATTTTTGTGATTTTTATATAATTTTTATAATTATTTTAGGTTTATGTCAATTTTAGAAATTAAGGTTAAATATATGTTTTGTTAGAAATTATTGGTTAATTATATGTATTTGTTGATATTAATGAGAAATATGTTGAGAAAATAATTTTTGTATATTTATAAAATTTTTATTGAATTTTTTAGTATTATTAGTATATTATGTGAATTTTTGAATATTTGGGTTAATTTGATAATTTGGTGGTAATGTTAGTTGAATATTATGTTTAATTGATTTTTATAATATTTAAGGTATAAAAATAATTTTTTATAAATTATTTACTAATTAATACTAATTTTTAAAAATTATTTTTCAATAATATATAATATACTATTTTTGTAATAAAATGGATTTTTAGTAATTTTTAATATGTATTTAGACTAATTAGGCTATTTGTATTAGAAAAGTGAGTTTTTATTAAATTATATTGAATTATCGAGAAAAGTTGATTTTTATAATATTATTTTATTATTTAGGATTTTTAAGTAATTATTGAAAAAAATAATTATTTTTGGTGTTTTAATGTTAAACATACTATATTTTGATATTTTGAGGGTATTTATGGTAATTATTGATTTTTAATATATTTTATTATATTATTTGAATTTTGGTGAATTGTGGACCTCGGTTGGAGAATTTTGTAGTTCGGAATCTCAACCAAGGGTTGTGAGGATTTTTATATTTGAAGTGTTTTTTTTTTTTTTGCAGGACTGACTCTACTTTTTAGTAGAGATACATATATTTTACAGAGGAGGTTCTGTCGAATTTTCGATAGAATTCTCGTAAAATGTGACATCGGGTCTAATTTTTATTCTGTGTCTGTCTGTATTTTGTAATTATAGATCGAGTCTTTAGAAGCCTAAATTAGATTTATTCTGATTTCGTAATCGCTTTTATTGGTTAGTTGCGCCGAGACCGAAACCTAACAGACTAGGCCCGTCGAACTAGTCTCGTGGAGCGCATTCTTATGAGTTGTTATTATATATATATATTGCTTTAGGTTGCATATTTTAAAATTATATATTTTAAATGTAAAATTTTGCATAATTATTTTATTAAATACTTGAGTATATTTTAGGTATATTTTTAGTATCTTTTAGGTATATTTTGAAATAAATGCATGTTTTGCTTTTGATTTATATTTAAATTATTTTCAAAAATATTATTGGTTTATTTTGGGTATATTTCATGATTTATTTGAGTTTGTTTTACATATATATATTTGAAATATACTTAGTTTATTTTAGGTATATTTTCAGTATATATATGGTTTATTTGACTATTATGAACGACTTTATACATTATTTGTCACTTGAATGTATGTTTTATTGTAAATGAAGGATATCAATAGAATGTATTTTTTAGTGGGCTACACTATGACCAAGTACGTACCAGTGCGATAGATTGTAGGTTGAATTATTAACTTATTTGTGAAAATTATGATTTGATTGATTTGATTGATGTGTGATGTAATTAATGGTGTGATTTCTGGAATTCGGTTAACCAAGTGTCTCGGGCCCAATCCCACTGACAGTTAGACTGCCGGAGCTTAATCCACTTAGTGTCTCAGGGTCAGTCTATTGTTTAGTTGGATTAAGTGAATTTACTTGAAATTAAGTGAGCTAGTATGACTAGAGTGTTTTCTACTGATAATTGAGGTTGTGATAATTAAGGTTCTATTTAATTTTTCATAAACTAATATTTTTCAGTATTATATATAAAGTGATTTTCAGCATCTGTGTATACATACTTGTATATATATTTATTATATACATATGATTGTTTGTATTTGTCATTTAGTAATGCGTGTATGTATATTATAACAATTCATTTAATGAGGTATGATTCCCCTCCGTTAATATTTTTACAGAAGAGTCTTATTCTTCAAACTTCAGCGGTAAGTCTATCCATCGAATTTCTTCCACTCTGACTTTATTATGTAATTTATCTACTTAATTATTTATTAGTATACTTTAGAAAACTGTAGTAGTTGTATTTGTATTAGTAGTGAGTTTTATTTATTTTGTTGTATGAGATTTTAATTCAGATGTTTAATCTGAATATTGTATTAAATTATTTCATGATATGAAGGAGTTTATTTTATTATATTAAATTAAAATTTTTAATTACAGTATATTTATTTTATTATATTTATTGTATATTTTTATTATTTTAAGGCTTGTTACGGGTTCCAGATTCAAAAAAATTTCCATTACCTAGCGCCGACCATGGTCTCCAGTTTGAGTCGTGACAATTGTATAGCAAATAAAATATATGTTTGATTCTTTATTTATTTAAATTTTAAATCTAAATTTAAATTTTATCTTTTATGCCACCCAATTGTAGTATTTTTCAAAAAAAAAATTACTTCTTTTAAAATGGAAGAAACTAATGACTTCTATTTAATAATAGAAATTTTTTTTATTGTTTATTTTTAATGTGAAATTCGGGATTTTTTGGTTTCATATTTGTATTTTGTGTTAGTCACGATTCTAATTTTTATAGCTAAAATTTTATATATTTAATTACAAATTTATATATTGCTGTAGTTAATATTAATTATATATATCTAGTTATTGGACTTTTTTAGCTAGCATTTTAAATTAGTACATGAATCTAATTTTTAAGGCTAAAATTTTAAATAATTAGCTATAAATCTATTTATTTTCATAGTTGACTTTATATACTAGCCACGATGTTAAATATTACGTTCAGAATTTTAATTTAAGCTATAAAATAGCTAGTTGATATTACTAGCTAGGAAATTAATTTTTTTACCTAACTATACTATAAATATTTTAGGTGCACGTGAGAAATCAACTTCTAACTTCTAAAATTAATTATAAAGTTATAAATTATAATCTCCATGAATTGTAGATTATATTTAACAGAGTTTTCACATCGTGTCACAAAATTTTGTAGCTCATAACTTTGACTTGTGGAATCTTTATTAACGAGTATACCGTGTGAAGGGATGAAGTTTCTTCTATAAAAATTCTAAAAATTAAGTCAATAATTATATGAGGAAAAAATATAATAAATCGAATATATAGAATAAAATAGAAAATAAAAGGTGTGTAATGTTAGATGATTATTTGTATGAAGGGTTGTCTTGATGTAGAATAATGTGAATAAGAAGAAGAGTGAATATAAGAATATGATAATAAATAATATGAAATGTATTTATAGAAGAAAATATTACTCAAACTTTTTAGAAATATAATTTTTTAATCCTATAAGATTACCGTATTTAATAAAGGAGTAGACTTATTTTATAAAATAATATTTCTAATTAAAATAGATTTTCTTATTAAATTTTATTTTTATTTAAGAATTATTGCTCTTTACGGATCCTTATTAGAATAGAATATTAATATAGGGTATCCTTATTAGAATATGTATAAGTTGTTGTAGTGAAACTTTTAATTTTGTTCTTTTTCTATAATTTAATAGTTTAGATGATAAATATTATAAGATGAGGTCATAAGTTTAAATTTCATTTTTCTTGATTTCTCCGTTATTAAAAAAAATTCTACTTATTTTCCTTTAAAGTGAATCAAATTATGTAAATAAAAAAAAATTATCAACCCTTAAATAAATTAAAAAAAATTTACAACATCAACAAATTCAAAAATTATTAAATTCTTGTATCCGATTGAGATTGAAAGTCTAAATCAAATCTATAATTTTTTAATGTTCAGAGTAAAAAAATAAAACTCTTTTCTTTCTTCTTCTTTTTTCCTTTTTTAATATTCATCAAGAACTCAAATTTACTCACCTTTAAATCCTCATCTCTATAGTTGTAATCCAGAGAATTCATTCAAATTCGATAGAAATCTTCACTCTATTTCTTTTTTGTCAGTGGGCTATTGTTAATGCAAAATAATAATAATAATAATAAATAAACAAATAATTGAACTGAGGTGCTGCAGCCTGCAGACCCTTTTCTTTTGCACAGCGATGTTCACCTTGTTACAGTCGAAGTCAGTCGTCAGAAGAATAATTATTGGTTTCGTCCTCTCATTGATTTATTTTCCCCTGTCCCTGCAACCACAGGACTATAGTTAAATTTTCTGAATTTTTCCTTGTTTTTTTGTTAAATTAGGGAAAAACACTCAGAGCATAATATAAATATTTTTTATGAAAATTTATTATATATTTTCACCATACGAAATTTAGTAAATTATGCAATATTAAGCTTTTTTAAAAAAAAAAATAATATAACAAGAGAGAAAAAAAAGAGAATCCAAACTTGAGTCCCTATAATGCCTCTAAGAAAACATCTTTAGTTCCCTTGCATAGATACATTATGCAACACAAAAATTTTTTTGATTAATCTACTGTATAATATGAGATAATAATTTTTTAAAATTAATAATAAATTAAATTAAATTTTATAAATTAAAATATATTTATAAAAAAATTAGCGCTTGACAACACAATAGTTTTCTGGTTATGTGGAAGTCACTCCCATCATGTTCACTAGTGGGTGTCCATGATTCTGCCTCCATGATCTTGGAAATGAAAACCTGGTAGCATCTATCCAGCTGGCTCTACCTACGCCTTCTAGTGGGATACACATTGCGAAAATTGCTCGTGATTTTTATTTTTATTGCCATGATTATAATGGTTTCTATTATTTATCATGTTGTTTTCAATGAGAAAAATGTGATTCTGATTCTAAATGGAAGCATCCATTTCAGTTAGATTTAAGCTTCGACTGATCCTTTTCAACAATCAATTTGTGCTGAAATTTAGTTTGGAATTGATGAGTGAACTAACTTGTCTATATAAGAACACTAATGTTCTTTTCACAATTACTTGTTCAACTTTTTATCATAATTCCAAATAAACTCTGCAATTGAGCGAAAATTTGAGCGCACGAATATGCGCTAAAAAAAAAAAAAAAGCTCAGCTAAAAACCTGAAAAGGAAACCAAGTAATTTTTAACTTCAATCATACAAAATTTATTTATTTTAAATAGGAAGTGATATAGTTTAAATATTGACAACGATATAATTTAAACTTTAATCTTAAAGAGAAATCATTTATGTATTGATATATAAATGTTATTTTTAATGAAAAAATTGCAATTTTTTAAGTAGAAATGTGTTTTTTATGATTTAAAAGGTACGAAAGGGAAAAAAAAAAGACATGATTTGCCACTTTGATTAATCAAATATTATGTGAGGAAAACGTGAATGATATTTGATTGTTGTTGTTGTGTTTTTTTTTTTTTAACCAAAGTTTGGGTTTGGGGTAGGAAGATGGTCACGTATGTCCCTCAACAGGCTGGCCTGGCCAGGCATGCGGGACGATATTTTATTGTTTTGTGACCATATCATGGGATATTGCCGTACGTAAAACAGTCAATTTTTCACTCAAACTGATACAAAGATTTTTTTTTTTTGAAAATGACAATCCACGTATTGAAAGCTTTTTTTTTTTTTTTTTATAATTTTTTAAAGGTTAAAAATGAATATTTCGTTGAAAATTAACAGTATATTATGACAAACAAATAACATTTTTAATAGCAAGACTTATTTTAATATGTAATTCCACGGTACGTACGTTTTACTATATAGTTTTGATTAGCAATAAACTAACCATTAGTTTTTAAGTAAATTTAATTGTAGAAATATTAATAAAAGTTTTACAATTAGAAAATAATTAATTACAAATTTACGCATTACGTGAATTTTAAATAATATACACATTTTAATATAATTATTAAATAATTTTAATAAATTTGAAACTATAAATTAATTAATTATAAAAGTGAAAATTTAGGAAGTTATTATAAAAATTTTATTTAATAATTCTTTATTAAAAGTACATATATATATATATATATATATATATATATATATATATATAATAATAATAATAATAATAATAATAATAATTGGAGAAAAAATAAAAAAATAAAATAATCGATAAATTATGTATTTTTACTTATAGAAAAAAGAAAAATGTATTTTTAAAAAAGGTGGATATTTTAATTAGAATAAAACACATAAGTAGTATAATTAAAATGTTTTATATTGAATAAAATATATGTATGGATAAATAAGAATTTTTATAAAGAGTAAAAGGTAACTAAATAAATTAAAAATAAAATATATTACATTAATTTTATTTTCTTTAATTTTTATTTCCGTTATTTTTAAATATAATAGAATTTATTTTGAGACTACTAAATTACTATTGGAGTATGTATAATAGTTAAGAAAATTTTTAAAAATAGAATTTTTAATAGCTTAGGAAAAAATGATTGAATGATTTGAAATTAAAAATAACATATTATGTAAAAACTTTTAGAATTTGAGTAGTATTTTTAAAAATATATATATAATAAATATTTTATTTTTAATAAAAAAACAGAATTTTTAAGTATTTGACATCTTTAATTTTAGGATAAATACTTAAATATGAAAATAGATGTTTGTTAAATTTTTGAATTAATTACTTTAAAACTCAGCATTTGATATATATAGATTATACTTCACAAACAATTCAATCTGATACAAAATGGTAACTCAAAATAAAGGAAAACTAAAAAAAATCCAAAAAACAAACATATCAAACATGGTATTTATTGAATGCAAAAAAATCACAAATAAATCAAGTAAAAAATTGTTGTCATTTAAGAAATAATCAGTGATTATAAAAATAAAAGTTTTTGAGAGGAAATGAAAGAAAAAAAGGGCTTGTTTAGTTTTGTAAAATAAAGTATGTTCAAAAAAATTATCCAAAAAAACTGAAAAATATAAGTTAATGTATAGTTTTAATATTTTTTAATTTATAAAATTAGAAAACTGAAATTTTCAATTAATATTTTGATATTATTATAATCTCATCAACCACCACTGCCATTATAACCACCACAACCTCCGCTACCTCACTACCACTATCACTACCATCACCACAACTTTTCTTATCTCCACCATCATCATAACTTCCACTACCATCACTACCACTATAACCTCTACTGTTCCCACCACCACGACCACCATCACAACATCCACTATCTCCACCATCATAACTTCCATTACCTCTACCATTGACGCCACCACCACCATAATGTCTACCACCCCATCACCACCACCGTCGCCATAACTTTCACTATCTTCAACACCACAACTTCCATTACCTCTACTACCGATGCCGCCACCACCACATCTTCCCTTACTGCCACCATCACAACCTCCACTACTACCACCATTTTAACCTGCACTATCTCGATCATTACTGTTGACCTTTTGTAATGATTAAACATAATCACTTTGTTTTGATCTTAAGAAACAATATTTTGATTATATAATAAGTTTGTTTCAAGTGTGTATATGTTAGGAACCCTTTGGAAAGCATAATCATGAAGAAAACCAAGTAATTAAAGTATTGACAACAATCATCATGAACTAAGTTACGACCAGGACCGAGCTCGTAATGAGCCCTTTTTAAATGGAAAATAGGATAGTGCTCATCTTAATCTCTTAATTATAAGGTTAGAGTTGAGTCTAAAATTCAAGTTTGTAAAAATCAATTTAAGTGAATAAATTGTGGTAATTTAAAAATTATAATTTGGGAAAATTAGGTGTAAACGTAGGTTTGTTGATAAAACGAACTCGTTAAGTTATTGTATGCAATTTTTTAATCCTTAATATCTCTTTAATTTTCTTTTAATTCTAAAAAGCCATAATCACCTCCCTCTAGGGCAATTACAATTACTATAATCTTCGCCACCTTTACGATAACCTCTTGACATAGTGGTTGTAACAATATTATCACCACCACCACAACCTCGTAACACAATGACTGCATCACCACCACCACAATTTTCGCCACCTCCACCACTAGGGTTGTGCATCGAGCAGGTTCAAGTTGGGTTAGGTTTCATTTTTTTTCAAAAATTCAAAACTGAACCAAAATTCAAAGATTCCATGCGGTTTAAGTGGGTGTTCGAAAACTAACAAAATAATAAGAAAATCAAAAGAAACATAAAACCAACTAACCTGGGTTTGATTCCCAGCTTTGTAGTTTTAATTGGTTTTCTTTTTCCACAACCTCTTGTTTGTAAGCCAAGTGCATTACCACCTCAACAATATGTGTCTTCCTATGACATTTTATTCATATATATATATATATAGTACAATAAAGTTTGTGTTTTTTGTTAGATTAGTTTTGCCAAAAATGATAATTCGGGTCGGTTTTAGCTTGAATATTCAGGTTGATTGGATTTGCACAACCCTAATCACCACCACCATAATAATCTCGCGACTTCAAATTGAAATTAATTAAATGTGTATAATTTAAATTTTTTTATAAAATAAATAAATTTAAGATTAAATAATATCATATAAATTACAATTATTATTATTATATTAAATAAAAAATATTATAATAAATTTTATAAAAAAAATTATAAGAATATAAAAAAATTATAAAATAAAAAGTAACAAAAAATTTAATTTTCTGTTCTTTATTTTTTATTTGAAAAATAAAAAATGAAAAAATAGAAAATATTTTTGGAAGTGATATATATATATAATTTTATTGTAATATTTTATGGAATACAGAGAATATTTATGTCGAGGCAAATCTTGTAATTGAGTTCGTACGAGTTTATTTCAAACAATAATAATTAGTCCTATTTCTTTATAATATAGATATTCAGTTTTTGATAAATTTAAAAGATTATTTGAGGTACATCTAAAAAAATTATTATTGTAAATAAAATAAAATAAATTAAATTATGCTCCACTTTTCTTTTATTATTTTTTAATAATCATATATTTTATATCTTAAATAAATAATATATATTTTTATTATTCTTCTTTTATAATGACATACCTATAATAATTCATAGAAAATAGGAAAAAAATTATCATTTTTATTAAAATTTAATTTTTTTAAATATATTAATATCATAAGAAAAACTTTATTTATTCACGCGTCAGTCTCGAAAACCCACACTGCTACAGTGCTACTCCTAAAACCCCGCGCCAAAAACGTCACAACAACGCATCGGCGACGACAATGCCGGAGCTACCGGAGGTTGAAGCGGCTAGAAAAGCAATAGAGGACAGCTGCTTAGGCAGGAAGATCAAGAAGGCAATAATTGCCAATGATACCAAAGTTATTGACGGAGTCTCTCCCTCCGATTTCGAGGCCGCTCTTGTTGGCAAAACCCTAATTTCTGCTCATCGGAAGGGAAAGAATCTGTGGCTCCAGCTCGATTCCCCTCCTTTTCCTTCCTTTCAGTTTGGTACGATTTCATTTCCGTTGAAAATTCTATATAAAGTTCAAAACTTTTTTATGGTTTCTTCAGTTTTTGAGCAAATTATAGTCGATGAAGGGAATTTTAGGGTGTTTCTGTAGCTTTTGGTGGATTAAATCTTTATAATTTTTTTGTTTTCAGGGATGTCTGGTGCTATTTATATTAAGGGAGTTGCTGTTACTAAATATAAAAGGTGAGAATTTTATGTTTATTTTTGATTTGCTGTAACTACTATGAACAGAAAAGGAATATTCTAGTTCTTGCAAGGAATCATAAGCAGTTCAATTTAAAGAAAATGTGTTCTTCCTACTTGATGATGATGAAAAGTGACAATTGTGAAGCAATAAGATTTTTATAATTGCTAAGTTATTGTATGTGTTATATGTCACATTACTGATTATTATTTTAGTTTTGATTAATTGAACAAAGACGATCATTTGTGGGAATCCAATTAGGGTCATAACCATAATTAGTGATTTGGTGGACTTTATTTAAGATGAGTGAGTATTGTTGATGCAATCATCTACAATCGTTGATTGCGGTATTGCTTACAGGTCTGCTGTGAATGACAATGATGAGTGGCCATCCAAATATTCAAAGCTATTCATTGAAGTAAGACTTGGCTCATTTTCATTAATTGAACTATTTTTGCCTCTATATGCATGCTCCATTGTTTTTTTCACTTTTTGTCCAAGGGTACATGTTATTGACATGATATTTGTAAATTCGGTTTTCTGATTGGGAAAGAGAATATTTTAGTTATTTACTTATTAATTGATTATAATTGAGACCTTATACACCCTTAGTAGTTGCTATAAAAAGGATAGGTACAGTATTTAGTAGATGTAACAAAATAAAGTCTTATGTTTTTGGGCAGTATAAAGAAAATTATGCGTTAAGCAACATTTACAGATGGCACATGACTATTATGATATTGTCGATTTTGAAACGCTGCAAATTATTTTCTTACTTGAAGTTAATGTTACAGCTGTGTTCATGTGACTGTGATTCATGAATCTAGAAGTGGTGAGGGAGCATACATTGATTATCTGAAAATGTTTAACACTCATTCTACCAGTTAATCAATGTGCAATATAACTGCAGCTAGATGATGGTCTGGAGCTGTCTTTCACAGATAAGAGGCGATTTGCTAAAGTTCGCTTGCTCAAAGATGTAACTACCATTGGCTTCTTTATTTAAATTTTCTGTGTTTTTCCTTGTAGACATTGTGTTAACTTTTGTTATTCATTTCTATAGTTCCTTTTTTAATTTTTTGAGTGCAGCCTGTGTCTGTGCCTCCAATATCTGAGCTTGGTCCCGATGCACTGTTGGAGCCAATGACAGTTGATGAGTTTTATGAATCCTTACGCAAGAAAAAATTGCCTATTAAGGCTCTGTTACTTAATCAGGTCAGAAATTTTATCTTATTTGCTTTACCATTTCTAATAAGATTGTAAACTATGAAATATTATTTACTTGTGAGACTGATGTTACAAATGCTCAAAGTATAATTGATGCTGACTCTGGCCTATGCGTATCTTTATAGAGTTTCATCTCTGGCATTGGCAACTGGATTGCAGATGAAGTATTATACCAAGTGAGTGCAATTCCATGCCAATGTTAAGCTTATTTTTCTATTAATGCTATAAATCCAGATATCAGTACTCAATGTTGCCATTAATATTCTGGTTTTTTATTTCGATACATATAGGCATGTTTCTTTCAGTTGGTGTTAGAATCCAGTCTTATGGGTTTAAGGTTTTCATCTTGTTCCTCATGCCTAAAGCCAAATGTTGGAGTTCATTGATTATGCTTTTGCTTGTTACAGGCCAGAATTCATCCACAGCAAAGTGCTTCCAGTTTTTCCAAAGACAGTTGTGCTACATTACTCAACTGCATCAAGGAGGTAGGAGAAAATATCCTGCTTTCCATCAAGTGTTTTCTTGGTTGTTTTTATTAGTAAAACATGCAATTTTCATGGAAAAGTAGCAGAATATCTGTAGGTTATTCAATATGCGGTTCAAGTTGATGCTGCATGCAATCGCTTTCCACTTCATTGGTTATTTCATTTTCGATGGGGCAAAAAGCCTGGAAAAGTTAATGGTAAGTCACTTTTGACGAAATAATGTTTTTTACAGGTAATTGAGAAAGCAATAGAAGTTGGGGCAGATAGTAGCCAATTCCCCAATAATTGGATTTTTCATTCCAGAGAAAAGAAGCCTGGGAAGGCTTTCATTGATGGTTTGGCTCCTGACCTACCTAATATTTCACATTGCTTGGCATTTAGCAGACTGTTCCCCTTCCTATTTATTGTGCTGTCCCCTTTCTCCACATATATTTGCTTTCTGTTTTCCGTAGTGGCAAGGGCATAGTTATTAGCTTGATATTGTAGCTCACTTGTCAATTTTAGTGTTTGTATTCATAGACATTTGATTGGGCAATATTATTTATGAAGTTTTTTGATTATGACAGGGAAAAAAATTGATTTTATTACTTCTGGTGGTAGGGTAAGTCAATCAGAACCATGTCATATTATTCCTCCGTATCGCATAAATGTACACATAATTGTATTTATAATGCTAACTGGCAAACAAGAAAAAATGGTTTATTTTATGGTCACGTATTTTGGGTTTCAGACAACAGCCTATGTGCCAGAGCTGCAAAAGCTGAGTGGTGGCCAAGCCTCAAAGAGAAAAAAGGGTGAGGATGATGATGATGATGAAGAAGATGAAGATGAGAATGTTGCCAATAATGTTTCAGGCTTGGAATCTGAAGGTCCTAAAAAGGGTAAATCAAAGAGAGAATTGAAGCCTAGAGGTCGTGGTAGGAAGCCTCCAGTAAAACAAAAATCCAAGGCAAGTGATGGTGAAGAAGATGATGACGGTTTTAAAGCAAACGATGAGGATGATGAAGATGAAGAAGAAGACCACGAGAAGAAACCACAGAGTGGGAGCAATGATAAACAAGCTAGGGCAAAGAAGAAGTCCAACAAGAGGGCAATCAATGACAACAGCAAGAAGCCTAAGAAGAAGGTGACGTAGATTGCTCTTAAGATATCAGAAGTAGCTGTGCCAGCTCAGCCCACATTTTTGTAAGCATGTAAACGTGGGCATTTCCAACTTTTGTAAATATCGATGGATAGCTTTTGGGTCACGAGTCACGACCTTGGACCAATCATGTATCAGCTGTCAATGGCTTCTGCAAATATTGTCTTTAAGATGATATCTTCAGAGCAGAATTTCCTGACAAAGTAATCTAAATTTTCAAATTCATCTCAATGTGTTTTTTAAAATTAGTTTCTGCTGGGTTGGTTCATCATATTTTTGGAAAAACAAAATAAGTGAAATTTGCAAATTAAAATTAACAAGATCTGCACAACAGAGACGAAAAACTGTGATCTATATGTATTTACATATCAAAAAAAAAAAAAAAAGGAAAGAAAGAAAATGAAATCTGTAATGAAGGTACATTCACTTCTCTGTCTGTACTTTTCATTGTCATCTCTTCTATGGTCGCAAAATCCTCTTGCAGATGAATCTGCAGGGGAATATTAAAACCGTAAGACATGTAAAATACAATTTGCTTACACATGCTATATATATTCCCCTTCGATGCTTCTCACCTCAGTAGAAAAGAACATCAATTGAAATTGAAAATTGACGCTCAGCATCGCATCATTGTTGATTCAGATGTTGAATTCAAAAGAATACTCTCAGAGCATCCACAACTTTCTCGGGCCTGTTAGAATCAGGTAAAACTTTCATGTGATGAAAAAATATTTTCATGTATTTATACACACACGGAGAAAGAAGGCAGCATATTTACCAGTCCTCCTGTGGCATGTGGCCAGCTCCTTCTATCAGCTTCAGCCCAACAGCGTCAGGATTTCCTTTCTGGAATTCTTCTGCAATGGATTGTGATAAATATTTGTCTGATGTTCCCCAAGCAAGAAGTATAGGTTTATCCCATCTGAAGAATTTATGATGTACAAACAGGAAAGTGAAGAGGGCAGTCACAGTTATGAAATTCAGCTGGCATTTGTAAACTCACACAGAAGCAAATCATTGTACCTTTCAGATGCAAATCCATTAGCTATTTGGCTTAAAGTGTTGTTGAGTTTAATCTTCCTCGCAGCCTCAAGAAGAGCTTAAGCAGCAACAGTATAAACATACGAAAAGCAATTAGTTCCTTTTGACTATAATGTGGACTATGCAGAGACAGCTGATGCTGTCTTTATGACTTAATTGAAGTAATCTTTTCATGTTGCTATATGCATAAACCAGCTTGCAATTGAAACATTACTTGAGAATAGTAGCACCGAATGCAAAATACAATATAGAATTTTTATCTCGTAATGCATTGCAATGCACTTTTTTTTTTCAGCTTAATGCTGTATGTTATCTTTAAAAATTAAACAAATAAATAAAAAGAACACAATACACACCAAATCCTGGTCCACTGCTGGCCAAGTATGGTAGTCTATAAACATCAGCTTTTTCCAGCTTCAGGACATAACTGCAAAGGTGATTCAAATTTTGTAAGAGAGCATCACCCATTAGGAGTTGTTGGATCATAAAGAGCTTGCACTGTTTAATCTAATTAGATAATAAAGTGATCAGCTACATAGACTAATACAAAGCTGTTCAAAAGGAACAGTTTTGAGATTACTCAGGGCTCTACTAAAGAAAACCAGAGGTTCAATTTGAAGTCGCAAGTTTCAGAACTGAGATATATTTTGGATACATACGGGCTACCTGCTTCAATAAAGCGTTCAGCTTCAATAGCATTTTGGCAAGTAAATTCACCATAGAGAGGAATCCTGGATAACAGTTGAGGAGAACCAATGAAAAGCAAACCAAAGGGTTAAATTTCCTGAAATAGCTCATATGATTCTTCTACTATAGCATATTATAAGCATTGCATCAATGGAATAGTGACAGTACTTTAGCTTTTGAAATAGTCCAGGAACTGGAGATGAGACTGTCACTGGACTGTTTAAAATTGCAAGCTTTGATATCCTGCTTTTGTTTTTCAGGGCCCAAGTCAATCCATATGAACCTACGAGAAATCCCTTTTGGGAAGCACATAAAAAAGAATACCTTTAGGTACATACATAGCTTTGCTTGAATTAACCTATAAAAACTAATCATTTCATCACTTGAATATTTAGAATGTTAATAATTTTGTAGATGGATTGTTCCAAATGAAGATCAATAGCTCTTGTTCAGTGAGTTCGTTCATCCTAACCTGAACAACGAGAAAGAAAGAAGATCGAACATTCAACACATCTAGTAATTTGTCAAATGCCTCATGGTACTCCTCCTCTGCACAATATGATAATGGGAACATGAGGCGAACTGTGCAAGAATAATGTTACAGTATAAAAGGTTTGATTTTTAACATCAAACGAGAACCTGTGTAATCAAAACCATATCCTGGCTGTGGCTTGTCACTGAAACCAAACCCTATCCAGTCAGGTGCAAAGCAGTGGAACCCAGCATCTGACATCTATGCAATAAATAGAAAAATGAATCAAGAATTGGTATCTAGAAGAAGACTATTCACTCATGATGTAAAAATTGTAACACATCCAAAAAAAGATAGTAGTGAAAAAGGCTACCTGAGACATAACAACACGATAGCTGTAAGATTGAGTAGGAGCACCATGTAGAAAGACAATTGTTCCTCTACGGCTCTTAGGTGATCCTGTAGATAAAAAAAAGGAGGTTCTGCTTGCTAAAAATGATTTCTTTAAAATCTAAAACAAGAAATTATATTGAAAATGTTGCCACAGAGATAAGGCTTACCAGTTTCTCTTACAAACCAGGTAAACTTCCCAGATTTAATGTATGAACCATAGTCTTTTCCTTTGTCTTCTATCCTCTAAAACCAGAAGGGTCATCAATTCATGTCAAATACTACAATAGCAAAACATTTTACAATCTCTTTGTACAAGTAAAAAGGAATAGATACACAACTTACATACAGCATTTGACCAACATTGCCATCCTCAGCAGGGGACTCAGGGAGCTGGATGGCGCTACGGCTTGATGGATTATCAGTGACAAAACCAAAAGGATTAAATGCTGGTGCATCATCTGTATCTTTGTTTTTGCTGCTGCCTTCACTGTTTGAAGCGTTTGCTGCAACTGTTGTTGTTGCTGCTGAACCTCTTTTGATTGCCCATGTGTTCCTGTGGATTTTTGTGTTTAATTTGGAGGCATAGATGGGTAGAGAAGGTGGAAAAGAAGGCAGAGTCCAAGCCATTGGGTCTGCTGCTACTGGTGCTTGTACGAGTTTCTATGGCAGAGGTTTTGGTTTTTCAACTGAATAACGTACACCACTTATTTAAAAAGTAGTTTTTGTGGTTGCATTTTTTAAACGAATGTATGTGTCTGCTTGTGGCTTCACGCGCTTTCTTATTGGAACAAGTTGACTCAGTTCTCTTTCAAAAAAAAAAAAAATGTTGATTCTGCTCAGGTTCAGCAAAATCATAAAAATCCATTCAAGCATCAAAGCTCCAAGTTGCATTATAAACAGCAGACGGGTTCGACACTTTTTTACTCCATTCGGCGAGCCGTGCTTCTAATGGCTCTCTTTTGCACGCATAGGGATTTAAGCACTCGGTCCAGCCAGTAATTTCCTGACTACCAAAACGACACAAAACTTGCTACCTAAAAATTGGAACATGGATCATCATTGACCAATAAATTCATAAAACTAACCAGTATTCTAAACAGTCATCTTACAACTCTAGCAATCGCATTATCCATTTCATGAATAAACCTTCCATCCAGGCATGAGCAATATCTTGGCCACCGTTATGACAAAACTTCACATTACAACGAACAAAGCATCACCATTTCGCAACTATAATAACATAAAAACCAGAATCCTGTAATTCTCCATAAGAGAACAAGAGGCATCGGTGCAAAATTCAACATCATATGCAATCGAAGCAAACTTTATTACTATTACGAATGACCACCATAAGTGGCCATTTAAGGACTTCAAAAGTACTTACAAGCACATAAAATATAGCAAATTCATACAGATTTTAAACTTATTTAAAGCCATCCGTTAGAGGAGGCATGGAAACTAGAACCATAAACGACAATCACAGAATTCAGAAGCCACCACGAAGGCGGAGGACAAGGTGCAGGGTAGACTCCTTCTGGATATTGTAATCAGCAAGGGTCCTCCCATCCTCAAGCTGCTTCCCAGCAAAAATCAACCTCTGCTGGTCTGGTGGGATGCCTTCCTTGTCCTGAATTTTTGCCTTCACATTGTCAATTGTGTCAGAGCTCTCCACCTCCAAGGTAATGGTCTTCCCTGTTAGGGTCTTCACAAAGATCTGCATGCCACCACGAAGACGGAGCACCAAGTGAAGAGTGGACTCCTTCTGGATGTTGTAGTCGGCAAGGGTGCGACCATCCTCAAGCTGCTTTCCAGCGAAAATCAACCTTTGCTGGTCTGGTGGGATGCCCTCCTTGTCCTGAATCTTGGCCTTCACATTGTCAATAGTGTCCGAACTTTCAACTTCCAAGGTAATTGTCTTCCCAGTAAGGGTCTTCACAAAAATCTGCATACCACCACGAAGGCGGAGCACCAAGTGGAGGGTAGATTCCTTCTGAATATTGTAGTCAGCAAGGGTGCGACCATCCTCCAGCTGCTTACCTGCGAAGATCAGCCTTTGCTGGTCTGGTGGGATGCCCTCCTTATCCTGAATCTTGGCCTTCACATTGTCAATAGTGTCTGAGCTCTCAACCTCAAGAGTGATTGTTTTGCCAGTAAGGGTTTTCACAAATATTTGCATTCCACCACGCAGGCGAAGCACCAAATGGAGGGTGGACTCCTTTTGAATGTTGTAGTCGGCAAGGGTGCGGCCATCCTCCAGCTGCTTGCCAGCAAAGATCAGCCTTTGCTGGTCTGGTGGTATCCCTTCCTTGTCCTGAATCTTGGCCTTGACATTGTCAATGGTATCTGAGCTCTCAACCTCGAGGGTGATTGTCTTGCCGGTGAGGGTTTTTACAAAAATTTGCATGCCACCACGGAGGCGGAGAACCAAATGGAGGGTGGACTCCTTTTGAATATTGTAGTCAGCGAGTGTGCGGCCATCCTCCAGTTGCTTGCCGGCAAAAATAAGCCTCTGCTGGTCAGGTGGGATACCCTCCTTATCCTGGATCTTAGCCTTGACATTGTCAATAGTGTCGGAGCTCTCAACTTCCAGGGTGATTGTCTTGCCTGTGAGGGTTTTCACGAAGATTTGCATGCCACCGCGAAGGCGGAGCACCAAGTGAAGGGTAGACTCCTTCTGAATATTGTAGTCAGCAAGCGTGCGGCCATCCTCCAACTGCTTACCTGCAAAGATCAGCCTTTGTTGGTCTGGTGGGATACCCTCTTTGTCTTGGATCTTAGCCTTGACATTGTCAATGGTGTCTGAGCTTTCGACCTCAAGGGTGATTGTCTTGCCAGTTAGGGTTTTCACGAAGATCTGCATCTGTAAATGCAAAAGCAAAGACAAGCATGTCAATAAAGCTTACAGCAATTTAAAGCTTTAATCCCATGACAATTGATACAAAATTCCTAGGAGAAATTATTAGAAAACACGTTCTATAATTTGAATAAACAGAACAAGATAAACACAGGTAAGATTCTTAAACCAAAAAGAAAAGTCCCAAACCATCATTAAATCACATGTGACTTAATTATCTTTTGCTCTCAAAAAGATCAATCACCATAGTTCTCCAACAATCATACACCAAAATTATGTATTCTTCAATTAGTATAAAATGGACAAAAATATAAAACCACTTGTTTAAGGTAACCTGTCCTTTTAAAACCAGAAAATTACCAAATTTGGCATTCAAAACATTGACCATCAACTAATCACACACAGCTTCAAAATTGCAAACACGTCAACCATAAATAGGAGCATCTTTCTCGTAAGACCTTATAAAGATGAGAATCAATCCCTAGATCTAAAAAATATACAGCTTTTGTAGATCAATATCTAGATCAAACTTCATAGATCTCAAAAATACAAATATACATATACACACAGGTAAACAGATCTAGCAGAAACAAATCACATCAAAAGTCGAGAAACTCTTAAGATCAAAATTAAACCACAACATAAGTCACAATCAACGAAACGATCTAATATTTCAGAGGTCAAACCATGAAATCGGGAATCGAAAGCTATCAGATCATAACATATTAAATGATCACTAGATCTAAAATTTAAGAGACTCAAAACACGAAATCGAGAATCGAAAGCTAACAGATCACACAGCAAATCTAACAAAATTAAATTTGAAAAAAGAGAAGGACAAAGAGAAAGAGAGACGCACCTTGAAGAGAAGGATATACGACCTTGAGGAGAGAACGAAGAGTCTTTCAAATTAGGCTTGGAGGCTTGGATTCAATTTTCTATTGCAGTGTGAAGAAATTGGGGATTGAAGAAGTTGTATTTATAGCAGGATTCGGTTGAATGAAATTACAGAAATATCCTCTAACCAATTATTGAAGGAGTCAGCTTAGGCTTCCTCTGGCCCACACGTCATCGGTTAGATTACTTAATTAATCAGCTTTTCTTCAAAATTGTACCGCAACTTGCAAAATTGCCACCATATAAAGCAAAATAACACCCAAAAAATAGAAAATATCCTAAAAAATTAGATTATCTTTTTTATCTCTTTCAAATTAAAAATCTATTTTTAGAAAATATTTGATTTATTAATAATTTTTATTTGGATTATTTTAAATTGTCTAATATTAATAGAAATAAATTATAAAATTATAATTTGGTTATATTATTTATATCTTTAATATGTATAAAAAGTTAAAATATGATTATAATTTTTATGTGAAAAAATATATTTTTTAAAAAATATTTATTCAACTTTTATTTAGTTTCAATAAAAATGTAAAATTATAATGCTTGCCGACTTATCATATTCCGTTTTATTTTATTGATTATTTTTCTGACATATGAATTATTTTATTTGTTATATGAAAAGGGACAAATTACTGATCTTAGGAGCTGGATTAATAAATTGTTGGTATTTGAAAATTGTGGGTATGAGACGTTCTTTTCTTATATTTTTTTATCACAATTTAAAGATGCATTAATCAGTTTTTAAAATTTTTTTAATTAAATAAAGTTTTTTTAAACAAAGAACCAAACTCTTAACAATCAAATGAATGCATATAATATACAATTATACTAAAGATGTATGCAATAAATTTGAATATAAATTTAAATTTTAATTAAATTTTTTGTTTAAAAACTATATAAATTTGTATTTATGAGAATTTAAAATAAATTCATAAAGAATTTAATAATTTATTTAATAAAAATTTAAAATGATATGTAACTACATATTATTTAAAATTATTCTATTTAAAATTTTAATATTTGAAATCTAAGATGTCAAATTAAATATTTTCTAAACACATTTTTAATAAATTTTAAATTTTAAATATTTATATATTTTTAAATCAGTGGTTAATTCAACTAATAATTTTTTCAACATCAAACTATTGACTTATTGTTTTTTTTTTAAAAAAAACTATTGACTTATTAATTTTTTTTCTAAGGAAACGACACCGTTAGAACTTCTTCAAAGCCACGGCATTTTAGATATGTTCTGTTTTTCAGAAGTGTAGTTTGACTTTGATTTTTTTAAGACACTTTATACGATTAGCCCATAAGACTTTTTAATTTTTACTTTAAATTTAGATTTTAATTTGTTTTTAGTTATGAAAGGGTGTCAAAATACAATTTGCCTAATATGCAAAAATAGTAAATTAGAGTTGAGGTTAGTTGAATTTATGTCTAAAACGGATTAACATATTTATAATATAATTTGCGGGTTGATATATGAACCTATTTAATTATATGTGTCATGTCAACTCGACTTGATACGACATGACTTATAATTTTTTTATAATTTATTATAATTTTAATTAATAAATTAGTCATTTATTACAATTTTTTTATAAAAATAATTTTTTTATAATTATATTATGTAAATTACTATATTATAGACATTATTTTAATTTTTTTAGAAAAAATAATATTTTTATCTATTATAAATATTATATACGTTAAATGAGTTATGTTAAAATTTATGACTCGCACAACTCATTTTAAATAAATGATATCGTATCCATATAATTTATTTAATTTTCATATCATATTAGAGTTGAAATATTTAATACAATTATTAAACGAGCCGTACTTATATTAACTCTAATCCAATATCAATATGGCCATATTGAGTTATGACATTCCCATAAAAATTTAAATATTTGAATAAAATTATAAATGGTTAAAAATGTTTGATTTTTTCATACCAATAGATAATTTCTAAATGATACAATTTTATTATCACATTTTATATTATAATTTACAATAATTATTATTATTCAATTGTTAATTAATTAATAATAAAATAATTTCATTAATTAAATTAAGAAAATATTAAATTTGTGTATGTTAGGAGATATATATTTTTTTAAAATTATAAATCTGCCTAGAGTGAGATGACATATCATTCCGTATGCGAAACTTAACTAATAATGAAGGGAAATTCGATACCCCTACACCCTTCTCTCTCAAGATAAAAATATATATATATATATATTTTTTTCTTTTTTTAAATCATTTTCGTTTTTCTTTTTTTGAGATTTTTTAAAATCACTTTCGACTCTCATTTAAATTAATAGTCAAAAGTATTTTAGGATAATACATCATCGGTGATTCAACTCCACACGTGTGACTCACACCGAAACGACTATGCCAGCGCACCACACCGTTGATAGGTTCAAGCTGCTGATACCTCGTTTAGGTATAACTAAACAACCAACGACCATGTTCGCAAACAAACTAAATTAAAAAAAAGTTGTAAAAAAAAAAAAAAATTGCTCTTTTTGTAAATAACGTCACCACCGTCCATCAGATTCCGGCCAAGCTGCCGGTGAGTTTCATGGCGGCTATTTGGGTCATTGAAATTGGGCACCTCAAGCACTAATTAAACGGGAAGAAATTAGCGGATGATGGCGATAATTGAGGTCAGTGCCCATGAATTTATGTTTTTTTTTTCTCAAATAACTCTGCTGGGAGGTTTCATTTTTATTATTTTAATGATTTGTTTAGTTTTAATTTAATGAATTTTCTACAATTAATAATTGTAATCTGTAAAGCTAACAAAAAAATTTCAGCATTGCAAGTTCTGTGTGTGGGCTTAAGAAGTTGTACTTTAGGGATTTTGGTAACCAATTGAATTGGTTTGAGCTCTGTGCTTCTGTTTGAGATTGAATTGATTAGTAACAAGCAATAAAGTCATGAGCTTTTCAGGAAAAACTGCTTTTTGTTTTTGTAAAAAAAAGAGTTAGGTCGTGGAGTGAAAATATTAGGTTCGAAGCTGCTCAATTGTAGTGGTTTGAGTGGGATTAATGTTGTTGATGGCAGTGCAGTTGGTGAAAACATCAGGTTGTGAGTGACTATGCTTCAAAGGAAAAATGGATGTTGATTTTGAAGAAGTTTTGCATTTGGCATCCAATGGTTGATTGATGAATGTGATCATTTGCCAGGCTTATTTTATTTGAAAGTAAACATGAATGTGAATGGATACAATGGAGACTTCTTACTTGCAATAATCATGGAATGATAAAAAAATGCAATGATTTTTCAAGTTGTTGCTTTTTCTGGCTTGCTTCATTCATGTTATTTCATTTGTTTTGCAATTCAGATGGAAGAAGGTTCTCAGAACAGTGAGCAATTGCTTGAGGATGAAGGCAATGATCTTGAATTTGATAGCAACAGTCTAGAGATTGAGGGTAATGATCTTGAGATTGAGGGAGATGATCTTGAGATTGAGGGAAATGGCCTTGAGATCGAGGGAAACAGCCTTCAGATTGAAGATAACAACCTTGAGATAGACAGCCAGGACCTTGATGCTGAAGGCAATGGTATCGAGAGCAATTGTGACCAAATGCTTGATATTGAAGACCCTGTTCATGGTAATGATGTAGACAATACAGTGCTGGTGGATGTTCAAAATGGTGACTCACAAGGAAATGACTATCCTCCACCCATAGTAGGAATGGAGTTTGAATCATATGATGATGCTTACAATTATTATAACTGTTACGCGAAGGAGTTGGGATTTGCCATCAGGGTGAAATCTTCGTGGACAAAACGCAACAGCAAGGAGAAACGTGGTGCAGTGCTCTGTTGCAACTGTGAGGGCTTTAAGACGATGAAAGAAGCAAATAGTCGTAGAAAGGAAACAAGAACTGGTTGTCTAGCAATGATAAGGCTGAGGTTGGTGGAATCTAATAGGTGGAGGGTAGATGAAGTCAAGCTTGAGCACAATCACTCCTTTGATCCTGAAAGAGCACAAAATTCTAAGTCACACAAGAAGATGGATGGTGGATCTAAAAGAAAAGTAGAACCATCTGTTGATGTTGAGGTACGAACAATCAAGTTGTATCGGACTGCTGCTGCAGATCCACTTGTTTATGGAAGCTCAAACTCTTGTGAAGGAGAGCATAGCCACCATGTTGACAGGTGCAAGCGTTTGAAGTTAAAGAAAGGAGATGCACAGATTATCTACAATTATTTTTCTCGAGCACAGCTTACAAATCCTAACTTTTTCTACTTGATGGATCTAACCGATGAGGGGTTTCTGAAAAATGTTTTCTGGATTGATTCCAGGTCAAGGGCTGCATATGCCTACTTTGGAGATGTGGTTTTATTTGACACAACATGTTTGTCAAACAAATATGAAGTTCCACTCTTTGCATTTGTTGGAGTGAATCACCATGGGCAGTATATTCTACTTGGCTGCAGTTTGCTTGCAGATGAGACATTTGAAACATATATCTGGTTATTCAGGGCATGGCTTACATGCATGCTAGGTCGTCCTCCACAAACAATCATTTCTGACCAAAGCAAGGCCATGCAGAGTGCAATTGCAGAGGTGTTTCCAAGGTCTACTCATCGTCTCTGTTTGTCACATGTTGTGCAAAGAATTCTTGAAAATTTGAGAGCATTGCAGGACTATGAAGCCTTTCAAATGGCGCTGCATACCACTGTTTATGACTCCCTAAAGGTGGATGAATTTGAACTGGCTTGGGAAGGCATGGTCCAGCGTTTTGGAATTGCAGATCATGAGTTGGTTCGAACTGTTTATGAAGATAGAGAACGATGGGCTCCAGTTTACTCTAAAGATGCTTTTTTTGCTGGAATGTCCACTTTCCAAAGGGGTGAGTTTATGATGCCATTTTTTGATGGTTATGTGCATCATCAAACGTCTTTAAGAGAATTTTTTGACATGTATGAATTAGTATTACAAAAGAAACATCAGAAAGAAGCTCTTGATGATGTTGAGTCTCGAGACTTGAGCACCATGTTGAGAACAAGTGTTTATTATGAGTTACAGCTCTCTAAGGTATATACAAACGAAATATTCAGAAAATGCCAAGATGAGGTGGTGATGATGTCCTGTTGTTTTAGCATCACACAATCTCACACCAACGGGCCGCTAGTCACATATATGGTCAAACAACGCGAGGGGGAGGAAAACATGGGTGATGTTAGGGTTTTTGAGGTACTGTACGATAAATCAGGAGCAGAAGTTCGATGCAATTGCGGTTGTTTCAACTTCAAGGGTTATTTGTGCCGACACGCATTATGCATCCTACATTACAATGGGGTGGAAGAAATTCCATTCCAGTATATATTGGCACGGTGGAGGAAAGATTTTAAGCGCTTTTACATACCTGATCTTGGATCCAACAATGTGGATACTGCTAACCCAGTTCAGTGGTTTGATCATTTGTACAAACGAGCAATGCAAGTTGTTGAGGAAGGGATGATATCTCAAGATCATTATATGATTGCTTGGCAAGCATTTAAAGAATCCTTAAATAGGGTCCGTCTTGTAGCAGACAAGCATGTATAATTTATCATTAATGAAATATCATTCCCTTAAGAGTGGATGTTTTCTTGTTCGTTCACGTATTTCATAATGGAAATTTTTTTGCTTATTTCGGGTGTATTACATCCGATAACTATATTTTTTATTAATCATTCACAAAACACTTGGTGTACATATTGCATGTCGCACATCTGATAATTGTGTATAATATGCATCCAAAATAGATAAAAGTTTTCATTTTAGATTTTTTCATCATTATTATTTATAAATTATCGTTATTCTAAAAGTAAAATGTCATGGTAGGCGCCATCATTCAAATTCTATCAAATATAAATTTTTCATTTTAATTTTACAGTAATTTTCTTTCAGTATAGAATACATGTTATAATTCTAATTTTATCGAACATAAAATTTTTCGTTGTCAAAATTTTTTATGTTCATCGGGCTAGAAAATTTTTTAAGGCTATTTTTCTAGTTTTGAGTTTTTGATAATTCAAATATTTAAGATTTGTTAAAAAAAATTAATTAATATTTGTAAAATAGTGTTTTAAAAAAAAGAAAAGAAAAGGAAATAGATACAAGACGAAGGGAAAGGACAGGGAATGGAAAAGGCCAGACGATGTCGTTCAAAATGCTGATAATTTGATTCTAGACGTGGCCCAATCATAACCGTTAACTGTATAGAGCTCCTACCAAATTAACCGGACAGGATCACAGCCTAGGAAATTCTAACCTCACCCGTCGAGCTCTCTCGCTTTCAACAAAGCAACAAATAAAGAAAAAAGAAGACCCGCATATCACGGTCGCCGGCCTCCGCCACCGCCGATATCCCGGTTCGCCGGGTCCCCGACGTAGGACCCCACCAGTAAGTGTTCCATAAAAAAATCTACCTTTTAAATTGCTGTGTTTCTTTCATTGTTTCGGTAACAATTTCTGAAATCAAAGCTTTTTTCTTTTGCTGCTTTCATCAGTTCTGATTTAGGTGAATTTTTACAATAATTAGATAAATTGCTGTTATTATAGTAATTAACCAGCAAAAAAACATAGCTAAGATTTGATACAGTATGAGTTGTTGTTGATGATGATGATGAATGCTGTGATGTATTACTTATTGTAAAGAAAGAAGGAGATTTACATCACAACAAATGTGGAAAATATCTTGCTGATGAGTTAGTAGGATAGAATGTTGTTGTTTGTTGCTCAGTTTTTTTTTTTCTTTTGTTTAACATGGAGATGTTCCTAAAGACTTGTACTTTTTGTTTTTTTTTTTCCTTTCTCTCTTTACAGGATAGCTAAATTTTTTTATAAGTTGACTGGAAGCTAGTTACTTTGTACTGGTGGATAGAGAATTTCAACAGATTGAGGATACCCTTCGAGATTTAGACCCTTTTGGACGACCCTTGGGATTGGGTTGGGTGCTTGTGAGTTTCACTGACAGGTAAAAATGGTTGTGTTTTCTTCATTGAGGATGTATGAATTTTCACTCATTGAGGGGTTGGTAATCTTGCTGATATCTTGATTCTCCATTTTTTCTGTTGGATATAGTGGTTTGAAACTTTTAAGTAAGAAAAATGAAAGTTGTGGAATTGAGCTGATGTTTGGTAATAGTGATGATCCATAACAAGATGTTTTCTCAAGGGAAAGAAGAGATTTCAATTATAGACTTTCTGTAGACTTCAAAATAACATGTATCTATTAGTGCTCTTTATTTTCTTTATTGAACTTTTCAACTGGAGGCAATTGCTTGGTGCTAGTAACTATATTGAATGCACTTTTGTAATATATAGAGCTCCAACTCAACTCAATAAGGTTGAGTCCCTAACTAGATGGGTTCAGTAATATGGACTTTTTGTTCTTGTCCATCCCATAAAATTTTGGGCTTTAATTTCGTAGTATATTTTTTCATGCATTTGAAGGTTTCCATCGTTTATTCCTTTAATATTTTGCTGTTGTATAGCATACTTATGGTGTCATGGGGATTGATATTTTTTGACAGATGGCAGAAGGCCCCTGCAGCAACGAGCAAGTACCTGATGGTGAACTGAATGAGAAGCAGGAAGTGAACGATGGTGAGAAAACAGAGTTGCTTGCTGAAAATGGTGTGCCTGAAGAAAGGAAAGAATTTGTTCCTCCTGCTGTTGGAATGGAGTTTGAGTCTTATGATGATGCTTACAATTATTACAATTGCTATGCTAAGGAAGTTGGTTTTCGTGTTAGAGTTAAGAATTCATGGTTCAAGCGAAACAGTAGAGAGAAGTATGGAGCAGTTCTTTGTTGCAGTAGCCAGGGTTTCAAAAGAGTTAAAGATGTAAATCGTTTAAGAAAGGAAACAAGAACTGGTTGTCCAGCTATGATAAGGATGAGATTAGTGGACTCCAAGCGGTGGAGGGTGCTAGAGGTTACCCTTGAACACAACCACCTGTTAGGTGCTAAGATATACAAGTCCTTTAAAAAGATGGGAACAGGAATCAAAAGGAAATCACAGCCAAGTTCAGATGCAGAAGTACGAACCATTAAACTGTACCGAGCACTAGTAATAGATGCAGGGGGTAATGGGCATTCAATTTCAAGTGCAAGAGAACTCAGGAGTTATTCTGAAATTCCCAATCAACTGAACCTTAAAAAGGGTGATGTACAAGCTATCTATAACTACTTTTGTCGTATGCAGTTGACTAATCCAAACTTCTTTTATTTGATGGATCTCAATGACGAAGGACATTTGAGAAATGTATTCTGGGTTGATGCTAGGTCACGGGCTGCATGTGGCTATTTTAGTGATGTCATCTATATTGACAACTCATATTTGTCAGGTAGATATGAGATACCACTCGTGGCATTTGTTGGAATAAATCACCATGGCCAGTCTGTTTTATTAGGTTGTGGCCTGCTTGCAGGTGAGACACTAGAGTCTTATGCTTGGTTGTTTAAAACATGGCTTACATGTCTATCAGGGAATGTACCCCAAACAATTATTACAGATAGGTGTAAGGTTTTGCAGAGTGCAATTGCAGAGACATTTCCAAGGTGTCATCATTGTTTTGGTTTGTCACACATCATGAGAAAAGTTCCAGAAAAATTGGGAGGATTACGCAACTATGATGCAATAAGAAAGGTTTTAAATAAAGCAGTTTATGAGACTCTGAAAGTGATTGAATTTGAATCAGCATGGGGATTTATGGTCCAACGATTTGGAGTTGTTGATCATGAGTGGCTTCAATTACTATATGAAGATCGAGTTCGGTGGGCTCCGGTTTATTTAAAAGACACATTTTTTGCTGGAATGTCTACTACCCGGCTAGGTGAGGCATTGAATCCATTTTTTGATAGATACATTCACAAACAAACTCCTTTGAAAGAATTCCTCGATAAGTATGAATTAGCCCTACAAAAGAAGCACAAGGAAGAAACTCTTGCAGATATCGAGTCTAGGAGCTCTGGCCTCATTCTAAAAACCAGATGCTCGTTTGAGTTGCAGCTGTCAAAATTGTACACTAGGGAAATATTTAGGAAGTTCCAATTCGAGGTGGAAGAAATGTATTCTTGCTTTAGCACAACTCAGATCCATGCTGATGGACCAGTTGTAATTTTCTTGGTCAAGGAGCGTGTCATGAGCGAAGGAAATAGGAGGGAGATTAGAGATTATGAAGTCTTGTATAATAGAGGTTCTAGTGAGGTTCGATGCATATGCAGCTGCTTCAACTTCTACGGTTATCTATGCCGCCACGCATTGTGTGTACTCAACTATAATGGAGTGGAAGAAATCCCTTTAAAGTATATTATGTCACGGTGGAAAAAGGACTACAAGCGTCTGTATATTCCAGATCACAGCTCCAACAGAGCTGATGCTACCAGTCGTGTGCAATGGCTTGGTCAGTTATATAAAGGTGCTTTACAGGTTGTGGAGGAGGGGGTGATTTCTCTAGACCATTACAGTGTTGCATTGCAAGCATTTGAAGAGTCACTGAATAGGGTTCATGAGGTAGAAGAAAAGCAAGCATAGAGTACAATGTATAGATGCATGATTTATTGTATATATGATTTCAGTTGTTTCCATTTTACAAAGCCAAAGAAAATAGAATTTGCTGTTGTTAACAAAGCAAATTGCTAGAGTACAATGTGTGAACTAGTTGGGAATATGGATTAGATAAAATATTTTTTTAAGGAGCTGAAGCCTGATTTTTTTCACCCAGACATAAAGTAGGATGCTTTTTTTTTTCTTTTCCTTCTTTGTATGCATTTATTGTTTGTAAAATTATTTTATGCCTGCAAATTTATACAAATTAAAATTTAATCTAACAAAAATGGATGTCAAATATGTAAGAGATTCAAATGAGATAAAAATGAAATCTCAACCTGTCAATTATTAATTTTTAACTTCTATTTCACTTATCAATCTTGAAAGAAAATAAAAGGAGTTTAGTTTATCTTAGATTGTTGATCTGATGATTAAAGTATGATGACTGATTTCATTTAGAATTGAATTTTTCTTCTTTTATAATCGAAAAAATGTTTAGCATAGATTTTTTTACTGTAATATCATATGCAAATATCCATGTGTATACTAACTTTAATAAACATGATTCAATTCAAAATGAGTTTGGGGCGTGCCTTCAGCCTCACTGGAAACTGAAAAGCTCTCCAAAACTTTGTTATAAACAAAAAAAAAAACCTGAAAATGAGTTTCCAAAAATATGACAGAAAAAAATTGCAGCCGGGGGGCAAATATTAAATTAGTTAAAACTGGAGGGGTTAATTCCAAAATAAAGAAAATATTAATCCAAAAATAAAACACACTCGGCCTGTCAACCATCAAGAAAAGCCCTAGCTCACTCTTCTCGTCTCCTGTTCCGCCCCCTTTGCCAAGATTAATAACGTTAACAATGGTGTATCTCTTTGCATCAAACTGATTCAACACTCTCCACTCTTCTTGAAGGTCATCCCTCCTTACTGTTATTGTTTCATACTGACTGCTTTCTTCTGATTATATATATATCATTTTTAATTCTGGGAATCTCAATTATGAGTTTGGAATCATGGGTTTTTCTTTAAATTTCGAAAGGCTCTGTATGCGCTTAGTTGTACTTGTTACATTGCTGGTTATTCAGAGAATATGAAGCTTCCATCTTTACTTTGTAGCATCAACAAAAATTCAACCTTTTCTTTTTTAAGCCTATGCTGGACGGATGTCCTTTTTTGAGTTGGGTTCTGTTGATTCCAGCTTGAAATTTTGGCTGTTGATGGATGATTGTCCGTTGTTACATTTGATGTTTTGTGGTATCTATTCTCTTTACTAATTTTGTTAGTGAATATTAAGGGTTAGCTTTTCATTGAAGTGGTAATAATGCATTTAGAGGTCATTTTGAAAGGAATGAAATGCCACCAGTGACATGATTTCACAAGTATCAGTTCAATTAGATTCTTACCCATGATTTTATTACAAAACAGTGCCCATGACTAATGAATTCTTACACAACATGAAATGCTCCTGAGGCTGAGCGCTTCCCTCATGAGTAAAGGGGTGGCGTGGTATTCCACTGAGAGAGGATTTTTTTATCATTGTGGCGCATAATAAGTAATTTTGGGCTCCCATTGCCACTTTGCTTCTATAGTCTTTGCAGCCAAAGTGAGGGATTTTCCCCCTACATTCTTTATGTGTTCTCTCTCTTTTTTTTTTTTTTTGTTCTGTAGATCACATTCTTCTCTTATATTTGTTTGAAATTTACTTAAGTTTATTTCTATTGAAAATTTTCAAAATCATTAAATTCTTTCACATGATTTTATTCTAAGCACTGCCCATGACTAGTGAATTCTTACACACAATCAAATGTGCCTGAGGCCGAGCGCTTCCCTCATGAGTAAAGGGGTGGCGTGGTATTCCACTGAGAGAGGATTTTTTTATCATTGTGGCGCACGAAGTGCGACAGGCACATAATAACCAATTCTGGGGCTCCCATGGCCACTTTGCTGCTATAGTCTTTGCAGCCAAAGTGAGGGACTTTTCCCCTACATTCTTTATGCATTCTCTCTATTTTTTGTTCTATAGATCACATTCTTCTCTTATATTTGTTTGAAATTGTTAGATATACACTGCAGTTTATTTCTATTGAAAATTTTAAAAATCATTAAATTCTTTCACATGTTTTATTGTAAGCAGTGCCCATGACTAGTGAATTCTTACATACAATCAAATGTGCCTGAGGCCGAGCGCTTCCCTCATGAATAAAGGGGTGGCGTGGTATTCCACTGAGAGAGGATTTGTTTATCAATGTGGCGCACAAAGTGCGTCAGGCGCATAATAAGTAATTTGGGGTTCCTTTGCTGCTCTAGTCTTTGCAGCCAAAGTGAGGGATTTTTGCCCTACATTGTTTATGTTGTCTTTTTCACTATAAACGACATGTTCGTATTCTATTTGTTTGAAATTTTTCCAATATACATATTTTTTTTTTTTTTCAAAATTTTGAAAATCGCTTCTTTTTGGGAGAGTATAAAAAGTTTATTGCTGTGTATAGCATAGCTAAAAATTCTATCTTTTTCTGTTTATTTTGGGCTTATAAGTGCAGTCTGTTGATTCAATCTTGAAATGCTGGCACTGATGGAAACTTGTCCATGGGTACATTTGATGTTTTGTAGTTTCTAGTCTCTTCATTGATCTTGGTAGTGAACAGTAAAGATAGTTTTTCCCTAGAAGTGCCTAATATTACCTTGTATTTGACCTTCGGACATTGTAGCCAAGTAATTTTTCACTTCGTCCTCAGGGCTCAGCTCTTTGAAGGGTGACTTTAAAATGTTATGCTTGGACGAAATTTAGTTATTTTTGCTTTATCCTTCTCTTAGCAGGGCCAGTTTCAGCAATCTTATATGTGTTGACTTTGTTTTGTGCATCTTGTAGATGGATGAAGTGTCTCTCAATGCTGAACCAGTTGGAGATGATGATGCCGATGAATTTGAGATTGAAGGAGATTGTGCAGTGACAGAATTTGTTGGTCAAACTGGTTTAATCCAGGGAGAGAATCCTCTGCCTCCTGCCGTTGGGATGGAGTTTGAGTCCTATGAGGATGTGTATTACTTCTACAATTGCTACGCCAAGGACCAGGGATTTGGAGTTAGAGTAAGTAATACATGGTATAGAAAGAGTAGAGAAAGATATAGAGGAAAGCTTAGCTGCAGCAATGCAGGTTTCAAGAAGAAAAGTGAAGCCAATCGGCCAAGACCTGAAACGAGAACTGGTTGCCCTGCAATGATAAAATTCAGGTTGATGGAAAACAAAAGGTGGAGAATTATTGAAGTTGAGCTTGAGCACAATCACTTAATTTGTCCCGCTAGTGGAAAATTCTATAAATCGCATAAGCTCATAGGTGCTGGGACCAAAAGGACGTTGCAATTGGATGGTCCTGATGAAGTGCGGAAAGTTAGGCTGTATCGCACTGTACTTGTAGATGCTGAGGGAAATGGAAGTGTAGTTGATGATGATGGAAAATTTACAGATCTTTTTCACTCTATTCAGTTGAAGATTAAAAGAGGAGATGCCCAAGCAGTTCAAAATTTTTTCTGCCAGTTGCAGTTTATGGATCCTGACTTTTTTTATGTGGTGGATCTTAATGAGAAAGGACACATGAGGAATTTGTTCTGGGCTGATGCAAGGTCTAGAGTTGCATATGGCTATTTTGGTGATGTCATTGCAATTGATACTAAATGCTTGAAAGACAAATTTGAAGTACCACTGGTTTCATTTATTGGTGTAAATCACCATGGACAATCTATTTTATTGGGCTGTGGTTTACTTGCAGGTGAAAGTACCGAGGCATATATTTGGCTATTGAGAGCATGGCTTACTTGTATGTTAGGACGCCCCCCCCCAAGCTGTCATCACTGACCTATGCACGGATTTGCAAACTGCTGTGGCTGATGTTTTCCCTAGAGCTTCACATTGCTTACATCTGTCACATATCCTGCGAAGTATTCCAGAGAATCTAGGAGGTTTATTTGAATTTGAAGCAATTAACGTAGCTTTGAGTAAAATTGTTAACTACTTTCTACGGCCAGAGGAATTTGAAGCAGCTTGGGAAGAGATGATCCAACATCATGGGATCAAGGATAACATATGGATCCAAACATTATATGAAGATAGAAAAAAGTGGTTTCCAGCTTATGTGAAGGAGACATTTTTGGCAGGCATGTTTTGGTTCCACCAAAATGGGATTATCCATTCATTTTTTGAAGGATATCTAGATAAACATACTCCTCTGAAAGAATTTTTGGACAAGTATGATCAAGCTTTACGGATAAATCATCAGCTTGAAGCCTTGGCGGACTTGGATTCAAGGAATTCAAGTCTTGGGCTAAAATCTGGATGTTATTTTGAACTGCAACTCTCAAAATTGTACACGAATGAAATATTGAGGCGTTTTGAGAAGGAGGTGGAGGGCATGTTTGCTTGTTTTAGCACAGGGCAGGTAAATCTTGAAGGACCATTGATAACATACATAGTTAGAGAACAAGTTAACACTGAGGGCAACAAGCAGGAGACAAGGGACTTTGAGGTTATATACAATGCATCTGAAATGGATATTGTTTGTGTTTGCGGTTTGTTCAACTTTCGAGGATATTTATGCAGGCATGCATTGAGCATCCTGACCCAAAATGGCGTGGAGGAGATCCCACCTCAATACATTCTTACACGATGGAGAAAAGATGTGAAGCGTTCATATGTTCTTGATCATAGTTCTGGTGGCATAGATATCAATAACCCAGTTCACAGGTATGATCATTTGTACAAAAGCATGGTGCGGGTTTTAGAGGAAGGGAGGAAATCTGAAGATCGGTACAAGGCTACTCTGCAAGCATTAGAACAGATATTAAACAAGCTTCATTTTGCAGAGGATAGCCATGCAATTTATTAGGATATGTTTTAGTTGTACATAACTAGAATATTGTAAATTTTGATGTTGTCTTTATATGTACACAGGCATTTTTTATGCTCTAAGCTGTTGATACCATTCTGCAGCTCATGTACAGAAAACATGTACAGATGAATCTGAAATTGTAAAATCTTTGCTACTACCTATGGAGCCTGAAAACACCAGGCTCTGAAATTACGTGGATGGAGTTTTCCTGATATCATGTGAATAAATTTTAATTATGCTATAGTATAATAATTTATTTTCAAAAGTTGAGTAAGTTAATAGTATAGCTATATTAAAATATGTAGGGAAAAATGATTTGATTCTTATTTTCTCTTTTTGGGTTAAAAATAATAATAATAATAATAATAGGTATAGTTTATAATTATTTTATTTTTTTACAAAGTGAATCATACTTTATTAATAATTAAATGCACAAAGTAAATCATACTTTATTAATAATCAGATATTCTCTTATTAAGTTGTGATAAAAATTGTGATAAAAATAAAGTAAAAATAAAATAAATAAAAAATAATGTTACCCAAAATTTTTAATAATAATAAAATAAATAGATTTTTAGTTTTGAAAAAAGTTAATTACATAATTACAAATTTATCCTTAGGGAACTGTTTTATTTCCGGAAGGTTGTGTCCTGTTTTTTAAAATTTCATTTCTCCCCGTAAGCTCTTCTTTTTCATTTTCAAGTACCTGGCGATCTCAGTGAGGCGCCATTTTCACTTTCGCCTTTTAAAGCAGGTAAGCCTCTAAATTCGTAATCATAAACTCTAATTTTCTGTTTGGTTCTTGAGAAAATCCACAACTTACATGGCCGAATATAACTTATGTAGCTAGCGATTTCTATGCTTTTACTTTAATTTTGCACTTCTTTTTTAAATTACAATTTGCATGACTTTACAAAAATTAGATTCAATTCAAACAACGCTAGTGACTGGTGAATTCTTACATACAAGATCAAATGCGGAGAGGTTTTTTTTTTCTTTAAAAATCGCGGCGCACAATAGTGCGATAGGCGCATAAAAAGCAACATTTGGGGCTTTCACCATGGCCGCTTTGCTTTGCTGCTTTCGTGTTGCATTCGCTAATTATTCGTTTTTCTCTTATTTTTTTAGCTCCTTTTATCAGTCTGATTGCACGTCAGGGAAGTGCATTGGTTGTTTTTTGCAGTGCTGATAACAGAGAGGGATGAAGTTCAAGGCGTTTCTCACCGAAAATGGTGTTAGTTTGTTGGAAAGGAGGTTCTTGCCTGCTTTAGATAAAATGGGGAAGGTGTGCCACCTTTTTCTTACCAGAGACCATGCTATCTTCCTTCACAACCTTCTCAGTGGCGATGGCGTTCAATGCATTGCTCAGTTTCGCACAGAGGCTCTCTTTGATGAGTATCGCATTTCCAGCCAGAATGAGGATCGTATTGCATTTTCCATTGATATTTCTCTTCTCCAACGTGCTGTTCGCAGCAGTGTTAGTATATGCAGTGAATTTGGTGCTGGTGGGCCTGCTGCAAATCGACTCCAGATCAAATTGGTGAAGAAGCTGCCACCAAATTGTACTCATCCAATGCCTTTTCTGACTTTCGAAACCAAGGGGTATAAATCTGCTGTTATTCAGGATGTACCTATATCAAAACCATTGTCTAGAGCTCAGGTCCTGGAACTTCAAAATGCTCTTGATATGGCCCAGGATCTCCCTCAGACTCTGGTTCAAGTTCCAGATTTGAATCAGTTGCAGACTTATGTGGACAGGATGAAGCATGTTGGTGATTTGCTAAATGTTTCCATAAGCAAATATGGGGATCTTCACATGCAAATTTCAACAACGTTAATTACACTTGGGGCTGAGTTCCGTAAATTGTTGGTGATTGGAGAAAAGGCACAAGCTCCATCCGAGGACCAAAATTTGAGTGCTCAGACAAGATCAGAGAGGGCAGTTTCAAGGGGAGACGCTCAGTCTGTTCAAGTTAGTGTAAGGCATTTCTCCAAGAGTCTCCAATGTCATCTGGCCAAGCCAGACTGTGCTTTCTATGGGATAGTTGGTCAGGGTGCTTGCTTGACAGTGATATTCCAATTCTTCATTCCTGGAACGCATCAAATGGACAAATCTATCAGTCTACATTGCAGACTTCCTGTACTTGACCCTGGATCGAACTGAAGGAAGGTTGATTAACCACCTGTGTCTAGCTCTGGAGTGTGATGGTGATTTTTATTCACTCTGACTTGAGCTGTTGGAATTTGCATATGGTTGTAAAATAATGAGATAGTAACAGAGAAAAATCATGAGTTAGGGGAAGGAGATTTGTGTGTTCTGCAATTTCAAAATGGATAATATCTCAGGGACCAGATGACCATCAACACATTTGTTTGTTGGTAATTATGGGTTAAGTGACATTTGGAATTACCAGAGTTGCTCATGTAACAAGCTTGTTATGGCAAAATTAAGATCATACACGCCAAACCTGATATGGTCAATAGCCCATCTGATTTACATAATTTGGTGCGACGGGGAATATATGTAGTACAAAAGTTTTCTAGGATTCATTATCTATTTATTGAATAATACAAGCTGCAGATTCAAGCAACCCACTTTCCGACATCAGACACTAAAAAATGATTAAATTAGTATGTTCAGTCTACCACTTAAATTACCTCACCAATATTCTTTACATGAGCATGAACCGTTCTTGAAATGATGGAAACGCGTCCGATCCCTGACAATCACTTCTCTATCATACACCTTCGACACCAACTTTGCCATACGGTGACAATCTACGCACATTCTAAGGTTCTTCACAATTCTAATTGTGGCTTTTGGTCCAGAATTAATGAGCCCAAATGCCATAGCCAACTTCTCACTGTGCTGGAAAAGTGCACTCTCCTTATCTTCTTCCCCCATGTCAAGAAACACCTCAGAAGTGTCGGGTGAATACCCTGCAGATTTTAGATCTTTTGTCATTTCATCCAACTTTAAATATATGTCTTTAGTTTGAGGGTGAGCTCGGTCTCCAGCAACAAATTCATGGACAACACCATTCATTTCAATCAGGCTGCAACCAGGGATTTTCTTGATTCCCTTATCCATCATTTCTTTTCTTAATTCTCGCAATTTATCCACTTTATTGCAAGCTGCATATATATTACATAAACTAACATAAACGGCCCCATTATCTGGCTCTAACTTGAGCATTTGTTTAACTGCAAATTCAGCCATTTCTGCATCTTTATGAAGCCTGCAGGCACCAAGAAGAGCTCCCCAAACAATGGAATTTGGTTTCATGGGCATATTCTTTATAAATTCCTGAGCTTCTTTTAGAAGTCCAGATCGTCCAAGAAGATCGACCATGCATCCGTAATGAGCCACATTTGGCTCAATTCCATGTTGCATGGTCATGCTAGCAAAAAATTTTCTTCCTTGATCCACCATGCCAGTATGAGTACAAGCACAAAGAACACCAACATATGTTACCTCATCAGGAATTACTGAAGCATTCAGCATTTGGACAAACATATCAAGAGCTTCTTCACCATGTCCATTAATGGCAAGGCCAACAATCATGGCAGTCCATGTAAATTTGTCCTTCATAGGCATATCATTAAAAATGCTTTGTGCTTTCTCAACATTCCCGCATTTGAAGTACATGTCTATCAAAGCATTTCCCACATAGGCATCATTCTTCACTTTGTTTCTGTCAATGTAAGTCCTCACCCATTCTCCCAGCTCTAGTGCCCCAAGTTGTGCACAGGCTGTAAGTATGCTAACCATGGTGAATTCATCTGGTTTTATATTCGAAGTTTGCATGTCACGGAAGAGTATCAAAGCCTCTTTGAAGCAATTAACTTGAAGATATCCATCTATCATTGCAGTCCATGAGACGTAGTCTCTTTCTGGCATTTGGTCAAAATACTTTCTAGCTATATCAAGTTGCCCTATATTTGCAAATCCAGTAACAATGGTAGTCCAAGAAATCACATCCCTGTTCTTCATTTCCTCAAAAATAGAAAGTGCAACACTCATTTCACCACATGCAGCATACATGTCAATTAATGCATTTTCCACTATCAAAGTAGACTCAACAACATCGTCACAAACATAGCCATGAACTTTCTGCCCACATTCTAAATCCTTCAATTTAGAGCAAGCTGATAATACTGAAACAAGAGTAACCGATGTAGGTAACACTCTTTTCTTCTCCATCTCATAAAAAAGCTTCTTACTTTCCTCATATTGTTTTATTCTATTGTAACCTGAAATCATAGCATTCCAAGTCACAACTTCAGTCTTACAACTCATATCAAAAATCCCACGGGCCATATTAATTAAACCGCCCAAAGAATACATATTTATCAATGCATTTTGAACGAACACATTAGAATCCAGTCCATATTTCACCACATGACAATGCAATTCCTTCCCCCATTCATATGCAATATGTTTTTTGAAACCCTTCATCAAGAATGGATAGGTATAACAATCAGGCAAAACATCACTCTTTAACATGTCCAAGTACATAGAAACCCCACGTTTAGGACAATCAATCCTGGAATACCCTTTCAACAGTGTATTCCAATGGAAGACAGTTGGTTCAGGAATTGTATCAAACAATTGTCGCGCATAATCCATATCTCCAAATTCTCTAGTACAGCAAAAAGAAAAGATCTTGTTTTGAATAGCGGGTCTGGATATGATGCCAGTTTTAATTGTTTGGGAGTGAATTTGCTTGAGTTGGTCCATGGATTTACAATTTTGGAAGAGAAATAAAAGTGGGTTTTCAAGAGAAGAAATATGGGCAGGCGTAAATAAGTTAGGAGAAGAGACAGAAGCAGCCATGGAGATCATTTTCTTGAAGATCAAAAGTTGGAACTTTATATAGAAAAAGTGGGTTTTATAAAGAAATGAAATTGGCATAGAACACTATCTCAAAAAAAAAAAAAAAAAAAAAAAAAAAAAAAATGGCATGGAACACAAATAGCTATGGCCCATGAGAGTTTTGATCAGCCACCTAGAATTGCCAAAGCCATTGACAAAGCACTAACAGGACACTCACTGTGCTGTCACTGTGAGCCAGTAGCCGGTGGATTTTGGCCACTCTATATCACCATTTCTTTTTTTGTTTTTTAAATTTTTTGCATTGATTTGATTTGATTTATTTTATTTCATTTTTGTCCAATAACAAAAAGTTTTAGCTTATTCTTTTGCTAATTTGTCATATGATACTGATACAGATATTTACAATATTAAAAGTAACATTTATATGTATATATTTTTTACTTTGCTCCCAAAATTAAGCTTTTATCCTGGAAAAATAAAATTAATAGTAAATTCATTATTTATTTCATCAATTGGTACTTCTTTTTTTTTTTTTTGAAAATCATCAATTGGTACTTCTAAACTCTCATTAAAGGAGAAAAAATATCATTAAAAGAAGTCCATGTATTTAAGTTTGATTAATTTGTATTTTACAATTATTTGAACTTATATTTAAAATTAAACAGGGGTCATGACCGGCGTTAGGCAATAAGAATTCTTTCGAATCCGAAATCCGTATCAAGCCTTAAAATAATAAAACATACAATAAATAAAATAAATATTTCATAATTAAAATTTTCAATTTAATATAATAAAATAGTCTCCTTTATATCATGAAATAATCTGATACAATATTCAGATTAAACATCTGAATTAAAATCTCATACAGTAAAATAATTAAAATTCACTATTGTTACAAATACAACTATTGCAGTTTTCTAAAATATGATAATAAATAATTAAGTAGGCAATTTACATAATAGGGCCGGGGTGGAAGAAATCCGGTGGATAAGCTTACTAATGAGGTCTGAAGAAAAAGACTCTCCTGTAAAAACATCAACTGAGGGGAGTCAGATCTCATTGAGTGAATTATTATAATATGTATACACGCATAACTAAATGTCAAATGCAGATACTCATAAGTAGATATAATAAATACATATACAGACAGCTATACACAAATGCTGAAAATCACTTTATAATTAATACTGAAAAACATTAGTTATGAATGATCAAATAGAACCTTAAGTTATCGAAACCTCAAATATCAATATAAAGCACTCTAGCCATACTGACTCACTTAATTTTAAGTAAATTCACTTAATCCAACTAGATAGTAGACTGACCCCGAGACACTAAGTCAACTGAGCTCCAGTCTGACTGTCAATGTGATTGGCCCCGAGACACTTAGTCAATCGAGCTCCCGCAATCACACCATTAATCACATCTCACATCAATCAAATCAATCAAGTCATAACTCACAAATAAGTTAGTAATTCAACCTATCATCTATCGCACAAGTACGTACTCAGTCCTAGTGCTGCCCACTAGAAAACACGTTCTATTGATATCCTTCATTTTAAAATAAAACATACATTTGAGAATAAATAATATATACAATGGCATTCAAAATGATCAAATAATCCATATATATACCAGAAATATATCTAAAATAAACTAAGTATATTTCAGGTATATATATGTAAAATAAATTCAATTAAATCATGAAATATACTCAAAATCAACCAATAATATACTTAAACATGATTTGAATATAAATCAAAAAGAAAATATGCATTTATTTTAAAATATACCAATAATATACTAAAAATATACCTAAAATATACTTAAGCATTTGATAAAGTAATTATGCAAAATTTTATATTTAAAACATATAATTCTAAAACATGCAATCTAAAGCAATGTATATATATAATAATAACTCACAGGGATACGTTCCTCGAGACTGGTCCGACGAGCCTAGTCTGTTAGGCCTCAGTCTCAGCGCAACTAAACAATAAAAGTGATCATGAAATTAGAATACATCTAACTTAGACTTTTAAAGACTCGATCTAGAATTACTAAATACGAACAGACACAAAATCAGAATTAGACCCAATGTCACGTTTTACGAGAATTTTACCAAAAATTTTAACAGAACCTCTTCTGTAAAATGGACATCTTTCTACTAAAAGTTAGAGTCGGTCCTGCAAGGAAAATACACTTTGAGTATAAAAATTCTCACAACCCTCGGTTGGGATTTCGAACTACTAAAATTTTTCAACCGAGGCCCACAATTCACCACAAATTCAAATACTACAATAAAATATATTAAAATTAATAAATACCATAAATGCCCTCCAAATATCAAAATTTAGCATATTTAGCATTAAAACATCAAAAATAATTATTTTCCTAATAATTACTTAAAAACCCTAATTAATAATATAATATTATTAAAAATTCATTTTCTCGATAATTTCACAAATATTTATAAAAATTCATTTTATAAATCCAAATTACTTAATTAGTCCAAACACATATTAAAATTTACTAAAAATCCATTTATTTACAAAAATAGTATATTATATATTATTTGAAAATAATTTTTGAAAATTAGTATTAATTAGTAAATAATTTGTAAAAAAAATTATTTTTATACCTCAAATAATATTAAAACCAATTAAACTTAATATTTAACTAAAATTACTATCAAATTACCCCTAATATTTAAAAATACACATAAAATACTAAAAATACTCAAAAATTCAATAGAAATTATATAAATACACAAAAAAAATATTTTCTCAACATATATCTCAATAATATCAACAAAAACATATAATTAACCAATTATTTCTAACAAAAAATATATTTAACCTATATTTTCAAAATTGACATAAACTAAAAATAATTATAAAAATTACACAAAAATTATAAACTAAATTCTAAAATTAATAATAACCACCAATAACACCAAAAATCACTATTTCATAATTTATATAATTAATTTACTAAAATAATAAAATAATAATAAAATATTCAAAAATTCACAAAAATCAAAATAATTCTCAAAAATCACACAAAAATTCAGGGAAGCTTGAGCTAGAGGGATCAACTTTTGTAAAGGGATTTTTCATGAATCATTCAAAAAATTCCAAAAAAAATTCAAAAACCTAAAATGGTCAAAATTAAAAACGAGCAAAACACCTCATCAAATCACGTTTTCAAGCTGAATGGAGCTTGGATTCAACCTCCTTGAATCTCCAGGAGTTCAACGGCACTGGAAATGCTCGATTTGGTGGTTGGAATCACCTTGAACGGAGGAGAAGCAAGTTTTAACTTCTCACGGCAACTGAAGCTGCTGCCGACGCCAGGAAAGAAAGGAAAGGCGGCGGAGCTGGCAGAGGGAGGGGTGGTCGACGACGAAGAGGCAGGAGGCACTCTGACGATTGGAAAATGGGATGGCAGGCGATGATGGTGAGGATTAGGGGAGGGGAGAAGAAATAGGTAAGTTTTTTTTTTTTTTGTATAATTATTATACATAAAACTATATAGTATATCTTTAATAAACTTTATATTATAATATATATTATTATATTACACTAAATTCACACACCACACATTTATATATTCACATATACACACACACACACACACACACATATATATATATATATATATATATATATATATATATTACACATCATAAATTATTATGATAAATTATTAATATACACATATAGTATTAATATTAAACCCTAATATTAATATACATACATACATATATATATATATATATATATATATATATATATATATATATATAACTCATAAAATACAATTCAATAAAGTAATTTATTAAAACAATATTGTCCGAAGAAATACACATCAATATATACACATTTATGTAGAAAATTATAATTAAACATAAAATTATAATAATTATTCATAAAATAGTAACATAATCAAATATAGTTTTAAAATTTATTAACACTGCATATCCTGATATTTATTAAAATAATTTAAAATCTAGGGTCATTACAGATACATACTAAACAAATATTTAAAAAATTAGGACAACAAATTGATTCTAATAAGACACACTTTGAAGAACAAATACTCACATTAAAAGATATGATTAAAGACCTTAAAAAGACTGTTTTAGGATATTAATGGACGATTATAAAAATACTTACTATGAAGATGCTATAATATACACACAAATTTATAATGGTACTTTAGCCCAATTTGATACTGGATATACATAAAACTCTAAAGTACAAGCACTTCCAGATAAAATAATTATAGCCCATAACAACGCTATCATTTCACTTTTAGTCCAATTACATAAAAGACTAGATAAAATAGAATTTAGACAAACACAATTGTAATATATATATATATATATATATATATATATATATATATATATATATATATATTAACTTATAGTATGAACATAATTATTTTCTATTATAAGTTGAGATAAAGTATTAATGTCTTTTTTACTCGGTAAGTTTTCAACCTTTAATAAGTCAAGTCTCTTATTAAAAATATCTTGAGTATTTTTAAGATAATTGATTTGATTTTTAAAATCTACCAAATTATCTTTAGTCTTAATTAAGTTATTATTAAGTGATTTTATAGTCTCACTAATTATGTCTAAATTAGTCTTTATAGAATTTCCTAATGATATTATCAAGTCCGTAATAGTATTTAAGTGTGAGTTAGAAGAATGTAAACAATGTTTAAATTCTTTAGTATGTCTACAAAAATAAGTATGTTTTGTTTTATCTAAGGCTATTATAGTCTTTTCCTTACTATATATAACTAAGTCTAAGTATTCAAAGTTTTTATAGTCTGAGTAATCCAGTTTAAGTCTAGTCTAATTTGACACCATATGGGGGTTGAAGGATTCTTTACCAAAATTTTATTTTTGAAAAGAATACTAGTGCCAAAAAGTTTTGGTGTCTAAAGATATATAAGAATATATCTAAAGACATGTGGGGCTTGATTTCTGGTTAAAGTGTACAAATTACTTCACTGTCTTTTAAATATTTTATTCTATCTCTAGTCCTTTATATGTCCCACTTTGTTATTGTGATGTGATGATTAAGTCCGGATGTATTACAACTACTAAAATAAAGTGAGTTACATCTAGTGATTAGTCGTAGATATTGTTCTTCTAAATTATGAAGTCTAATAGTCTCTTGATTAATTTGCTAGTGTCATGACCCAAAACAGGGGCCATGACCGGCGCTAGGGAACGAGAATTTTTTCGAATCCGGAACCCGTAGCAAGCCTAAAAATAAAAATAAAATAAAACATGCAATAGTAATAATAACAATATATAATGCAGCGGAAACAAAAATCATAAGTATCACAATAACATTTCCACCAACTGGATTTAAATCAAATTCTCATCATTTCATATATATAAATCTTTTAATACAAATCCAGTTGAAATTTATATAATACAACATCTCTTTAAATATTTAATGACTACTGCATATTTAAATAGTTTATAAAAGAATAATCTTTAGGAGTCTTTTCTATTTCTTTATATATATCTTCTGATATGATTGAATAAATAGAGGAGGTGTTAAACATGTCCTCATCAACATGAATCAAGTTCATGTTAGTCTGTTTTATAATCTCTACACTTTTTGTGTAGAGATTATGCTTGTAAGGGCATTCTTTTGCAAAATGTCCTTCTTTATTAAAAGCAAAACAAGTAAGTTTGTTTTGATAAGTTTTATTAGTTTTTTGTCTTTTTATATGTTCATCTTTCTTAAGATAAGGTTTTCTTTCATCTGATTTTCTTATCTTATATGATTTTTTCTTAGTGTTTTTTTTATGTCTTAGGTGTTTTACGTTTATGATGTTTTCTAGTTTTAGTGCATTTAGATTCATAAACCTGAGGGGTATGTATATTTTTATAGTATCCAGTATTATATGTTTTAAGTTATTTTTGTATAGCTTTAGTTATACATTTGTCTTTTAATACTTGCATTATATGTTGTATTCTATGTCCTATGTTATCCCATCTAATTTTTAAGTCTAGTGGAATATCTCTAAGTTCTTCTTTCCACTTATTATGTATTTCTAAGCCTAATTCTCCTAGAAGCTTAGAAAAAAGTCTATTTCCCAATTTTTGAGAAAAGTAATTTCCTGAGATTGAAGCCAAGTGCATATAATCACAAGATAATTCTTTTACATATTCCCATTAATTAAGTTAAAGTTGTTCTAAGTCTCTAAGTGCTTGTTCTTATCTTATTTCAAAACCTCTAATAGTCTTTTATCCTGTTATCATTCTATGTATTAGTCTTGTGAAGTTTAGAATGTTTGGTCCTAAGGAAATAATATGTTGGAGTTCTTTAGGGTTTTCTCTTTTATAAGTCTCCTAAGCTCTTCTAACACTTTCTACTAGGAATGTCTCACCTTTGCTAATAATAGCTTTGCCAGATGTTATGTCATAGTCATGTTGAATATAATGTCTTAGAACTAATGCAAAACCATTTTTTTAATATAAGTATCCCATTCCTGGGGGGTCTACTTTTGTAATGTTCAGTAATATTTGTGTTCCAAAGTAATATTCTTTATTAGAAATTCCTCTTTATCCTACATTATATCTTTTAGGAAGTATTCTGTCAGGTTGGATTTCTACTGTTCTCCTAGGTGGAATACCTATGTCATAAGTTGCAGTGTAAGAGTGTTTTGTACTAAACTGTGGGTGTAGTCCTAGGTATTGGATTTCTCTTAGTCTGTGTATTTGCTGGTGTATTAGATTGTTCATTAGCTTCTAGGTGATTCATTAGTATTTTATTTATTTTTTCTGTTTGTAAAGTTAATGAATCTATGTCTAAGTCTGTTGTATTTTTATAGTTGATAAGTTCTTCAATCGTATCAAAAGATTGTTGAAATTCATCAGTATAGTCTGAATTGTCATTAGTTGTTTCTGTATCAAGTATGTCATTGTCTGTTTTAACATTCAAGTCTGTTAATGTTAAGTATTCTACTTTTCTAATATTATAGTCTTTGTCTAACCAGAATTCATTAATTTCAGGGTCAAACTCTGTAATCTTGGATAAGTACATCTTAATGTATGTCTTTTTTCTTAATGCAGATTCACCCTATATGCTTCCTTTAACAAGTATTGGTGAATTTTCATTAAGTTCAGTTCTTAACGTTAAGTTTCTGTGAGATGTTGATTCATCATCACTGTTGTCGTCTTCAATTATAAATTTATATTTTTCATAATTAGTAAACCTAACACTGTAAGAGTTGTTTGTATACTGATAGTATTCAACACTAGTAGGTGTTAAAGTTTTAGTTATAGGTCTTAGATGTCCTAAATTCTATTATAATCCTGCTAATGTTTCAGAGTTTATTTGTCTTTGTGGAATCATTCTAGTTCCTGAAGTTGAAATAATGTCTACAAGTCCTCTTAAATATAATTTATATGATGTTGCTATGTTGTGCATGGCTTTTCTTATAAATTGTATCTCTAAAAGGATGTTGTCACCTATAAAATCTTGGTATCCTTTGGTAAGTATTTTGATTTTAATGTATTTTGTAAAATCATTTATTGTTATATTAAAGTGTGGGGAAATATAATTTATTTTACCAATGTTATTCATGTCTACTTCTATTATTCCTATAATGGCTTTGTCAAAGTCTGAATGTCTAGTGTCATATAGCATTACAAGTACCTTAGTTCCTATTCCTGCTCGGGCTAAGGTTCTTATGCCTATAACTACTAGTCCAAGATGGATATAGTTAAGTCTCTTGTGAGTCCTAAGTTGGTTACTACCTTCTTGAGAAACTAAAGGGATAATAACTTCTTGTCCATCTAGGCATGCTACCCTAACATTTTGTCTTAATGTTATAAGAGAAGTTCTTCTCATTAATGTTTCTATGTAACCCTGTTGATAAATAGTCCTAGGGTTTAGAGTTTTAAGTTGTTTGTTTGATAAGATACTAGTATCATTTTCTAAGTCAATAGTTTGTTCTAGGGTTTGTATTGAATTTTGTCTTCTAAATAACCATGAAGTCTTATTGTTTGGGTTTTGTTCTCTAATAGTTTTGGACCTTCTTGTGAAGGGCCTAGTTTCAATCTAGGTTTGATTAAAAGTACTCATTGTGTCTTGGGCTTTCCTACAACCAAAAAATTTTTAGTCTGATTTTGTTTTGGATCTACAACTATCTTTTTCCCTTTGCCTGTTTCAATTTTTAAATTGCCAAGTCTTGAAGATATAATGTCAAGTTCAGTTTTAATGTATAGTGGGTTGTCAGATAGTTTGGAACTTAGTTGTATTTGTCTAAATTCTATTTTATCTAGTCTTTTATGTAATTGGGCCAAGATTGAAATGATAGTGTTGTTCTGGGCTATAATTATTTTGTCTGGAAGTGCTTATACTTTAGAGTTTTGTGTATATCCAGTATTAAATTGAGCTAGAGAGTCATTATAAATTTGTGTGTATGTTATAGCACCTTCATAGTAAGTATTTTTATAATCGTCCATTAATATCCTAAAACAATCTTTTTAAGGTCTTTAATCATGTCTTTTAATGTGAGTATTTGTTCTTCAAAGTGTGTCTTATTAGAATCAATTTTTTGTTCTAATTTTTTAAATATTTGTTTAGTATGTATCTCAATGTCTTTTGGTTTATTTTATATTATAAGTTGAGATAAAAGTATTAAAGTGTGTCTTACTTATTTTGAAACATAAATAAGTAAATTTTTTTATTTTTTTAATTTTATCTCTACATTTTCTATACAAATGTATAATTAATTTTTTTTTAAAAAATAAAAATTATATATATATATTGACTTGTATTTAATTACTATCAATAGCTCTAAGAGCCACATAGCACATCTCAAATTCGATATTATTCTATTAAACTTGAAATTTAATTCTTCATATTTTTATTTTAGTTTGTTTAATTTCTAGTAATTTTAAATATAATGGAAAACTTAATCAACTAGTTAAAACAATCAATTTTAACATATTTTGCATGTCAATGTTACACAAAATTGATTAACGAAAGAAAATGAACAAAAACTGATGAAACTAAAAAAAAATTTTGAATTTACACTCTTTTTATATCTCTTTCTTATTCATGAATCGACTGGTCATAGTTATCCGAAATTTTAAAATCATTAATAAAAAAAAATAATTTTAAAAATTTATAAAAAAGAAAACATAATATCAACTTGAAAATTATATAAGATTAAACATATCAATATTAGGGGAGAGCATTAATCGACCGAACCATTTAAATCATACTAGACTAAACTAAAATTTATTGTTGGCTGGATAATCGATTAGTGGTGAGTGACAGTTCAGTTGTGGTAAATAAAAAAATCGAGCATCGTTTTACAGTTCGGTTAGAGTGTTAAAGTAATCGAATTGATCGAAAAACCGAACCACTGTTTAATAAGGCATAAAGCTACGTTGTTTTTATATAAACATAACCCTAACCCTAAAAATATTAACCCTCCTTATAAAAGCTCACATTCACTCCCTCTCTCATTTTTTGCCGCCCCTCCTCTATTACTCTCGAACCTTCCATTTGCATTTTCTCTCTTCTAGTAACTTTAGACCTTAACTTAATAACCCTTCTTCTCGCTGTTGTTCTTCTATCTTATTCGTTCAAGCTTTGCCTCTTCCTTTGTTCTAGTATAAACCTCTTCGCTATCTGTGTTCTATTCTCTCTTTCTCATCTCTATACTTTATATGGTCTCTCTCTCTCTCAGAGACTAATGCTTTGTAATCTAAATGTTTACTTCCAATCTCTTTGACTCGATGTTTGTTCTATAAAAAATTAATCATTTTTTGCTTTGTTTTTGTTTTTGTTACTATCAATGTTCAAAAGTTAATATTGACGGTGATGAAATTGACATGCAAGGACCTTTAGTTGCTAAATCAACTAGATGTGGTAATGATCTTGTTAGATCTAAAGGTTTTATCAATTTTTTTGGGTATTTTGTTATCAAATTTTATTAGATGTTAATGGATGTTGTATTTGTTCTTTGATTTTTTACATGTACTACTGGTGAATCGACTATTTTGGTTGGATCTTCAAAGTGTTTTTTCAATCCCATAGAGAGATCTTAATGGTGGAAGCCTTAAATTCATATATTTGACCATCAATTGGTCATTTTAGTGGAAGTTGCATAATTTCAAAATAAATCGAGTTAGAGATACATTTGAAGACACATCATTTAAAAGGTAAAATTTTTAATATAATGTTTAAATCTTTAAATCTCTTGTTGCTAAATTTTTTTGTACTTGATCTTGGTGTTTTTATTTTTTTAAAAATTGTTACAAATATATGTTTATTACTATGATTTATCAAAAATTCATTTTTACTTTGATTTTGATAATATTTATTAATAATAGATTGTTTGTACTTTGAGGTTTTGACTTGATATTGAGTATTTAGTTTATGTAAAATTATTATTAGGAAAAAAATAGTTTAAAAATAATTTTTTTACTACTAATTTAATTTGATTATTAAATTAAAAAATTAATTGAATTATTTAAAAATAATTTATTTTCTTATAATAATGCAACATTACTATTAAAATAATAATATAACTGGTTATTTATTTTTTTATAGATGTATTTTGATTATTATAATAATTTCTATACTAATAATTAATTTTTTTAAAAAATAATTTTTCATTATACTTGAAAATATTTATATGTTTGAGTTTTTGATATATTTATTTTTTATTTTTGCTTGTTGTAAAATAATGATATAATACTTGTTGTGATTACTATTTTCCTTTTGTGATGTGATAGCTATTATGTTGTGATTACTGATTGTTTATTGTCATTAATACTTGCTTTGGCTTTGATACATTTTGGCTACTTTTGTTTTACTTGTATATTTTTGATATTTTTGATGTAGATGGAAACTCAAGTAGAACTTGCCAATGGCAGTGAAGTTGCTACTAGTGGTGTTGCAGAGGTGAAAGCCCCAAAGCAACCAGAAGTTGCTAAAATTGAAAAAAAGAGAAAGGACACTGAAAGCAAAAGTAAGATATGAAAGCACTTTGAGAAAATTCATGAGCAAGGGAAGCTGATAAAAACTAAATGTATTTACTGTGCTAAATCTTTGTGTGCTGACCTTAAAAAAAGGGTACATCATCTATTAGAAATCATAGGATGAGTTGTATGAAAAACCCTAATCTGAAGTCCATTAGACATAGCCTTTTAACTCTATAACATGATGTGTATAGTTCTGACATTGTGGGTGTAATTGGGACTTGGAAGTTTGATAATAAAGCTATTAGGGTTGCATTGTCAAATGTGATTATTGTTGATGAGCTTCTATTTAAATTTGTTGAGGGAGGGGGGTTTCAAATAGTTTATGTCTGTTGTATGCCTTAAGTTCAAGATACCTAGTAAATGGACAATGAGTTGAGACTATTATCATGCAAGGCTAAAATTGAAAAATGTTTTCATTAATCAATGCCAAAGTCAAAGAGTCTGTATAATAAATGACTCTTGGACATCAATTCAATGCATAAACTACATGTGCATTACAATTCATTACATTGATTCTAAGAGGAAGCTTCAGAAAAAGATAATTTCATTTGTCCCTGTTACTTTTTAGGTGAGTACATTGTAAAAAGTTTTGGGGTGTAAAAAATATTTTCATAATGATAGTAGATAATGTATCTATGTCACGACCCAAACCAGGGGCCATGATCGGCACTAGGGAACGGGAATTCTTTCGAATCCGGAACTCGTAGCAAGCCTTAAAAGAAAAGCATGCAGTAAAATAAAATAAATAAAATATTATTCAGTGGAAATTAAATCTTAAATAATAAAATAAATTCTCAACTTCCTTTAATAACATAAAATCACATTTCATATCATAAATAAGATCTTTTAATACAATACTTTAGAGTAACACTCTAAATTAAAATCTTGTACATGCATAAATCATATACAACTCGTGATAGATTTAAATACAACAATTACTACAGTGTCTAGAGTACAAAATAAAACTCAAGTAAGTGATTTACATAATAAAGCTGGAGCGAAAGAAATCCAACGAACAAGTCTACTGCTGAGGTCTAAAGATGAGGACTCTCTTATAAAAACATCAACAGAGGGGAGTCAGACCTCACTAATTGAATTATTATAATATATATACACGCATAGATAAATGTCAAATGCAGACACTTAAAAATATATATAATAAATATATATACAGGCAAATACACACAAATGTAAAGAAAATCAGTTTTACATTTTAACACTGAAAATCATCAGTTTATAAAGGATCAAATAGAACCCTAACTGATTGCAACCTCAATACCAATCAAAAGTACTCTAGCCATATAGGCTCATTTAATTTTAAATAAATTCACTTAATCCATATGGACAGTAGACTGGCCCCGAGACACTAAGTCGATCGAGGTACAACAGTCTGACTGTCAATGTGATTGGCCTCGAGACACTTGGTCAATTGAGCTCCAGCAATCACACCCTCAATCACATTAATCTCAATCAAATCAATATTAATCAATCATAATCACCACAATTAATTTTCACTTAGCTCTAATCTATTGCACCGATACATATACGGTTATAGTGCTGCCCACTAGGAAGCACGTTCTATCGATATCCTTCATTTATAGTAAAACATACATTCAGAAAAATAAATAACACATAATGACATTTAAAATAAATAAATAAACCATATATATACTAAAAATATACCTAAAATAAACTAAGTATATTTCAGGTATACATATGTATAATAAATTCAATTAGATTGTGTAATATGCTCGAAATTAACCAATAAGATATTTAAACATAATTTGAAAATAAATCATAAAGAAAACATGCATTTAATTTAAAATATACCAATAATATACTAAAAATATACCTAAGCATTTATGCAAAAATTTACATTTAAAACACATAATTCCAAAACATGCAACCTATAGCAATGCATATATATCATAATAACTCACAGTTGTGCATTCCTCGAGATGGATACAATGGGCCTAGTCTACTAGGCCCTAATCTCGGCGCAACTAACAATAAAATAATAACATGAAATCATAATAATTCTAAATTAACTTCTAGAGACTCGATCTAGAATTCTAAACACAAACAGAGAATAAGAATTTGACCGAATGTCACGTTTTACGAGAATTCTATCAAAAATGCGGCATAACTTCCTTTGTAATACGGACATTTCTCTACTTAAAAAGTAGAGTCGGTCCTGCAAGAAAATTACACTTTGAAACAGAATTCACAAAACTCCTTGGTCGGGAGCTCAAACTACAAATTCCCCCGACCGAGGTCCACAATTCACAAAAAAATACAATAAGATATATTAAAATTCTATAAATACCAAAAATGCCCTTTAAGTATCAAAATATAGCAATTTAAACATTAGAAACACCAAAAGTAATTATTTACCAATAATTACTTAAAAACCCCAATATTGATATAATATTAATAAAAATTGATATTTCTCGATAAATTCACAAATATTAATAAAATTTTTTTTATAAATCCAAATTACTTAATTAGTCCAAAAACATATTAAAATATTTACTAAAATCCATTTATTTACAAAAGTTGTATATTATATTTAATTTGAAAATAATTTTCAAAAAATAGTTTTAATTAGTTAAAATTAGTAATTAATTCATAAAAATTATTTTTATACCTCAAATAATTATTAAAACCAATTAAACTTAATATTTAACTAAAATTACTATCAAATTACCAAAATGCCCCTAATACACAAAAATACAAATAAAATACTAATAATATTAAAAAATTCAATAAAAATTATATAATTACTCAAAAATTATTTTCTCAACATATTATTAACTAAAATACACAAATACACTTAATTAACCAATTATTTATAATTAAATATATATTTAACCTATATTTTCAAAATTGACATAAACTAAATATAATTATAAAAATTACAAAAAAATCACAAAAATTATAAATTAAATTCTAAAATTAATATCAACCACCAATAACACTAAAAATCACAATTTTATAATTTATTTAATTAATTTACGAAAATTATAAAATAATAATAAAATAATAAAAAATTCAAAAAAATCAAAATAAATTCCAAAAATGACACAAAAATTCTATGATGTAGATTAAGCTAGAGGGATAAAATTTTGTGAAGGAATTTCTCATTAATCACAAGGAATCAAGCTAAAAAAATTTAAAAATAAAAAATGGCCAAAATAAAGAAATTGATCACCACTGAAATCTAGGCCCAACCAAGTGAAATGAAGCTTAGAAACACACTCACCGGCAAGAAAGGAAGAGAATAGAACCAACGGTGTCAAAAACGGTGATCGAAATCGACTTGAACGGTGGTGGTGAGGATTTTTGGCTTCTCGGCCAAAACAAGCTTCAACGGCGCCGGAGGAGGGAAGAAATAGTGGTGGAGCTGGTTGGAGGAGGAGGAGGTGGTTTGAGAGGCACACCGATGGTGGCTGCCGAAGTTGCAGTGACGGTGATGGTGATGGTGAGGTTCGCGAGGGGGAGAAGGAGAAGGGGGTATGTTTTGTAAATTTTAGGTTTATATATATATATATACATATTAATATAACTTTATATTATAATATAATAAACTTTATAATATATACTCAATAAATACACACCTCAGAATTTAATACACACATGCATACATACATACATATATATATATATATATATATATATATATATATATATATATATATATAACACATAATAATAAAAATATAATATATACCAATAATTTAAATATTAAACCCTAATAATATTTATGCATGCATATATATATAACTCATAAAATAAAGGTCAATAATGTAATTCATTAAAATAATAATATTAAAAGATTAACGCTCTAAATTAAAGATTTAATAAAATATTTTTTCCTAAAATAATAATTTAAAAACATGTATTTACGTAAAATATATTAATTAAATGTAAAATAATAATGATAATAATTTTTCAAGATAATGAAATAATCAATTATTATTTTAAAATTATTAACACTGCATATCCTATTTTACAATAAAATAATTTAAAAACTTGGGTTATAACAATCTAGTAATGACACTACACTTGATTTTTTTAAGAAAAAATTATTTTCTTGGGGCACATCTACTGTTAAAATTAAATATATCCACATGAGATGCATAGCACACATGCTTAATTTAGTAGTCACTAAGGGCTTGAAAGAAGCTAGAAGGTCAGTTAAAAGGGTTAGAGAAATAGTTAGATATATTAGAAACTCACCTTTTAGGTTTCACAAATTTAAGGAGTTTATTGACTTGTTTGGTGTAGAGTCGAAGTGTTCATTAATTCTAGATGTGGTCATTAGGTGGAATTCAACCTATGTCATGTTAAAAACTACTTGCATTTTTTACAAAGTGTTTGAAAAATATGAGGAATGTGAGTATGCATTTGGAGTATACTTAGGAGATAATGTACTTGATTTTATGGATTGGCTTTCAGTCAAGTAACTTGTTGGATTTTTACGTCAATTTTATAAGATGACTCTAAGAATTTTTAGTTCTCAGTGTGTTACTGCAAACTCTTTTTTCTCTAAAATTTCTGATCTATTTTGTATTTTAAATGAGTGGCAAAGTGATGCTAATCTTAGTAAAAGAGTAATGGTCTTTTCTATGAAAGCCAAATTTGATAAATATTGGGGGGATCCTTAAAAGATGAACTTGTTGATTTTCATTACTAATGTGCTTGATCCTAAAGACAAGCTGGAATGCATGGAGTATTCCCTAAATCATATTTATGGAAATTTTATGGGTGGAAGCCTGTACTCTAATGTTGAAGCTGTATTTTATGAATTATTTGATGACTATTGTGCTTTTTACAAACCTCCTTCTCATTTTGCTTCTCAATCTAAACTCTCAATTGATGCCTCTAAAGGTGCTTCTGTTGATTTTGGGAAATCTAGCTCCTTGCTAAAAGCCAGATTTAAGAAGCATAAGCTAGAACTTGAATAGTGTGGGACTAAATAATCTAAATTAGATATCTATCTCTTTGAGTCTATGATTGAGGAAGGTGGCACATTTGACATTCTCAGATGGTGGAAGATTAATTCTGAGAGATTTCCTATTCTCTCAACCTTAGCACAAGATGTGTTAGCTGTGCCAATATCTATAGTAGCCTTTAAATATGCTTTTAGCATAGGAGGGAGGGTGCTTGACTGTTTTAGAAGTTCTTTGATACAAAAAATTATGGAAGCTCTAATATGTTATGCAAACTGGATGAGAGTATCTACAACTCCAGTCTTAATTGAGGAGTCCTTGGATGAAGTTGAGCAGCTTAAGAAAGGTATGTGAAATCAAATTAGTTAGACTTGTTTATTTTTAATTTTTCTTAATTTTGCTTCTTCTTCTCAATCTGATTTAATAATTTTATTTTCTTTGTTTAACAGAGTTATCTACAGTTAGATTTGGCCCAACTATGGCATCATCAAGTGCCACTTAACATGAAATTTCAGTAAAATTTAATTTGCATCATATAATACTTTAACTGCTCACATCTATGCATGTGTTGTTTGCTTAACTTGCTCTGCGATGTGTGCTATGTGACCAACACTAAAGTGATTGTACTTCAGTTGTCAATGTTTGTTATTGAATGAGTTTAAACACATTAAACCATAACATTGAAGTGGTTGACCTTCAGTTACCAGTGTTGTTGTTGTATGAGTTTAAACCCATTAAATAAAAATACTGATGTGGCTAACCTTCAGTTGCCAATGTTCATTTATGATTATGGACTATGATAATGCTTCCACCTACATTAAGTTGAGAAGTATATGTGAAAGCTGTAATTTCTTGGTGGCATGTATTTTGTTGCCAGAAATTATAGTCGCATTTTTACATTGAATTATAATTCATGAGATCTAAACCCATCTTACATTTTATTTCTGTCTACTTGCCTTTCAATTATTTGCTTTTGATTTTTTTTAGTTGCATACTTGGTTGCATTGTTGTGAATATTTGGTTGGGTTAGACCATGAAGAAGCTTCCACCTAAGGTTCTATGCAAAATATGTAAATGTGTTTGCTGATATTTCTCAGGTGACATCTGTTTGTTGCCAAAAATTCTAGCACCCTTTAGACATTACTTGAAAATTTTTAAAACTGAGCCCTTATAACTCGTTGATTTTAATTTGATTTTCAATGTTTGCTTTTATTCTTATTATGTGTTATTTTTTTATTAAAATGCAACAGTTGGAACTTGTAGGCTTTTGGGTGTACAAAAGTTATGGTCTACAAATCATATATATCTTTTGCAAATGATATGCGGGTCTTTTACATATAAAATTTTTGTGGAAGCATTCAATTATGACTTCTAATTTTTTGTTGAACTCATGTTTTGAGAAGTGGAAGCATTTTAGTTGCTGTAATCACTTCAATTATTTTTTTGTATCTAGTTCTGTAATACTAATGTACATAAAGTAATATGACAAATAGCCAATGTGTAATGTAATTATATTAAATTATTATAGACTTATATATTTTGTAATTATGTTACACTTGAACTTGGCCTATATATTTTGTAATATATATTTACTAAGTTGGGTGAAATCCAAATGTTGTTACATGATTATAAAATGTCCAAATTGGGCCCATAATCGAATTAATCTATGCCATAACTGAAATAATCGGTCCACCAAACTTACGTGTTCTTCATAATTTTTGACTTGGTTCAATCTACCAACTGCCTTAAAAAAAACCAATTAAATTTCATATATATTTATGACCGAACCGAGCCCACCATGCCAAGCCGTAATCAACATTTGGTAAAATAAGGCGCGTAGTCGGTTGAGACGTTACATTTTGTTATGCGACAAAATTGGTATTCCAAAGCACCAGTCAACAGAAAAGAAAGACTTTTTTAGTATTTTAGGGATAGGCAATAGCTAGCAAGAAAACGCGGGAAATCAGAATTTTTAAAATCCAGATTGGAATTCCTCTACTACCTGAGCATTTTAACTTCTTCCTCTTCACATATAATGAATGAGCAGACATGGTTTTGTTAAACGGATCGTTGGTGATCTCTCTTTTATTGATTCCTCACCCTTTGCAAAACTCCTGGATTCATGCCTCAAGTCCGAGTCTTTACGAGATGTACGTCGCATACACGCTCGAATCATCAAAACCCAGTTCGCCTGTGAAGTTTTTATACAGAATAGACTCATCGATGTTTATGGGAAGTGTGGTTCTTATGATGATGCGCGTAGGGTGTTTGATAAAATGCTTGAAAGAAATATTTTCAGTTGGAATGCCATTGTTAGCACCTTGGTGAAGTCTGGTTTTCTCGATGAGGGCGCCCGGCTGTTTGGGGCTATGCCTGAGCCTGACCAGTGTTCTTGGAATTCGATGATTGCTGGGTTTGCACAGCATGATCGATTTGAAGAAGCTTTGGATTTTTTTGTTAGGATGCATAGGAAAGGCTTTGTGCTTAATGAGTATACATTTGGTAGTGGCCTTAGTGCTTGTGCAGGATTAAAGCACTTCAAAATGGGCACCCAAATTCATGGTCTGATGTTGAAATCTCAGTTCTTATTGGATGTTTATATGGGTTCTGCTCTTATTGATATATATTCGAAATGTGGGTTTGTGGATTATGCTCAAAGGGTTTTTGATGGGATGATGGAGAAGAATGTTGTTTCTTGGAATAGCTTGATTACTTGTTACGAACAAAATGGTCCAGCTAAGGAAGCTTTAGATATTTTTATGAGGATGATGGAGAGTGGGTTTGAACCAGATGAAGTTACTCTGGCCAGCGTGGTCAGTGCTTGTGCAAGCTTAGCTGCACTTAAACAAGGTGTAGAAATTCATGCTCGTGTTTTTAAATGCAATAAATTTAGAGATGATCTTATTTTAAGTAATGCACTGGTTGATATGTATGCTAAATGTGGTAGAATTAATGAAGCTAGATGTGTTTTTGATAGGATGCTTATTAGGAATGTGGTGTCTGAAACCTCCATGGTAAGTGGTTATGCTAAGACAACAAGTGTTAAAGCTGCAAGATTAATATTTTCAAAAATGATGGAGAGAAATGTAGTCTCTTGGAATGCCCTTATTGCAGGGTATACACAGAATGGAGAGAATGAAGAGGCACTTAGACTCTTCCGCATGCTAAAGAGAGAAGCTATCTGGCCAACTCACTACACATTTGGGAACCTATTGAATGCCTGTGCAAATCTTGCTGATATGCAACTTGGAAGACAAGCGCATGCTCATGTTTTGAAGCATGGATTATGGTTTCAATCTAGTGAGGATTCTGATCTTTTTGTGGGTAATGCCCTCATAGACATGTATGTAAAATGTGGATCGGTTGAGGAAGGGTATCGAGTTTTTGAAAACATGGTGGAAAAGGATTATGTCTCATGGAATGCCATGATTGTGGGGTATGCTCAACATGGTTATGGGATGGAAGCCCTCGGACTAGTCAAGAAAATGTTGGCATCTGGAGAGAAACCGGACCATGTTACTATGATTGGTGCTCTAAGTGCTTGTAGCCATGCAGGCCTTTTGCAAGAGGGTCGGCATTATTTTTTGTCAATGTCCGAGCAATATGGTTTGGTACCATCGAAGGACCATTATACATGCATGGTTGATTTACTAGGTCGAGCCGGTTGCCTTGATGAAGCCAAAAATTTGATAGAGACAATGCCTATGCAGCCTGATGCTGTTATTTTGGGGTCATTGCTTAGTGCTTGCAAAGTTCATCGTAACATTACCTTAGGGGAGTATGTTGCGGAGAAGCTATTAGACATTGACCCCACGAACTCAGGACCTTACGTTCTTCTTTCAAATATGTATGCCGAGCTTGGCCGATGGAAGGATGTTGTAAAAGTAAGAAAACTCATGAAGCGCCAGGGAGTTATCAAACAGCCTGGTTGCAGCTGGATTGAAACGCTGGGTCATGTGCACGTCTTCATGGTGAAAGATAAAAGACACCCAAAGAGAAAAGAGATCTATATACTATTGAGGATGCTTACAGAGCAAATGAAGCGAGCTAGATATGTCCCAGATGCTGGTGATCAAGAGGCCTACCCGGAACAGAATGAATTAGAAGCAATTTCATGTTTCCAAATGAAAGTAGAAGCAAGTGTTGCTGTCATATAATTCATTTGATTGATTTTGTTCAAATATTTCTTTCCTAATACTTGCTTTTTGCGGAAGCCTCACCTTCTATTTTCTGCAACAGCAGGAAGCATAAGTTTTATCTAACATGCACTTGAAAGATAGAGTTAATTCACATTCATAAGTGCCCTTCTATTTCCATAGATACTTTTCAGCGATGTCCAGTTTCAAATTTCATGTTCACGTGAGCTTTGAAATTCTACCACTGTATAATCACAAAAACTTCAAACCATATTTGCCTGCATGCAGAAATGTCTGGTAGCCTAATCTGCAGGCAACAGCATGATGTGAGGCTTTGAAGGCCTGAAATCAGCATTGCTCCTGTGGAGATCTATCATAATTTGCAAGAGCTTAGCATTGCTCCTGTTTAAGAAATTAGCAAGAGCTTCCGACTCTTGCAGAGTCATTGCACATCTCAAGGTCCGGCCTAGGCGTCTTTTTACACACAAAATAAGGACCTATCCGCCAACCAAAAATAATTAAACCTTTGTTTTCTCTTTACGCGACTCATGAAATTCCTGGGTAACATGGAACTATAGCGACATTGAGAAGGCGCTGAAAGCAGATGACCAAACATCAGAAGATAAATGTCAAAAAAAAAAAAAAAGTCTAAAATTGTTATTGAAGATCAAAACCTGAAGGATTGTAGCAGCAGCTTCAGACGCATATGCAAGGTTTCCATCAATAAATAATATTCACTTGAAAGCTGAAATTTTTACCAATTCCAAGCATAGAAACTTACAAGCAATTGAATTGGGGGCAGGCAATTGCATACCAAAAATAGAACACCTAAAAGCAAAAAGACATGATTCTTATGACGATGCAAAACAAGAGTCTAAAAAGGGACAATGTTTTTTACACCTAGAGTATAAATTCCTATATATTAATGTGTAAACTTTTTAAACTATCACTAATTAATAAAAAAATAATTTAACTTCTTTAAAATCTCTTATATAGATAAAAAGATGAAGTAACACTTATATATTAAACAAATGAAATTCTAAATACACAATGACATTGTATAAAAAAACAGTAATATAATAATTTAGTATGTCGTGAACTTCGATATATTACCTTTACACCTTAAATTTTTTTTATTTTATTATTAAAAAAAATTTATAAATTACAGATGTTTAAATTTTTACATGACGAGTTCATCTATATATATTTTAAATTCCTAAAAAAAATAAAAAATTAAATTTTCAAAAGAAAATAAAATTCAAAAAATATATATATATATAAGGAGTAGAAAGGAAATGTACAAGAGTTATTTTATTTTTTTATTTACATGAGAAATTTAAAAAAAATTAACTTAAATTATTTTATTAATTAATGATAGCTTAAATAATTGACAGCAAGAAGAATTTCTACTCTGTAAAAAAATTGTCCTCCAAAAAGTACCCAGATCTTGGGTATATGCGTATTAGAAAGCTATAAGGCTTAAGATAGGCCAATACACATCACAAATGGCATTTATAACTGGTAAGCGGTTTCCTGATTCCAAGATTAGCACTAATACGTCCAATGGCAAAACAAAATCCTTGCCAAGCATTTCATGATAAGAGTTCAAACAAAAAAAATAAGTTGAAAGTAGAAGCCTAAAAACCAAACGGGAATCTAAGAATCTATGCCACAGGTTTAATATAAAATCCTATAAATCTAAAACTCCATTTTCACAAGTGCATTAGACATCTCCGATGGTGATGCTGATGGTCCAAATTGGAGCCAATCCTTAGCACAAACAAGGGCTTCAAGTGTAACAGGTCGCAGCGAACTCCAGTAGCTGTCTATCTTTTTACTTCCAGTGTTGAAAACAGAGTCAGGTGCAACAGTAGATACTGGTATTGACAAAATATCAGCAGCCATCTTGGAGAGAATCGGGTACTTAAGCTTGTTTAGTTTCCACCAGGCCAATACATCAAACTCTTGTACCCGCGGCAAAAGTGACTCATCCAGATACTGATCCAATTCAGATTTCAGATGCTGGCTATTCGTGATCTCAGAGATATACACCTCAAAATCAGAAAGTCCATCCCCAATAGTCAGCAGAGGTAGATCCTGTGCGTGTACATCATGAGCTTGCATCTCTTCAGAGAATGACCGGTAGTGCATCTCTTGAGTCTGTAATTCTTGGGAGTGCATCCCTTGATTTGGAACTTCTTGATGATGTGTTTCATGGAACTGTAATTCTTGTGAGTGCACTTCTTGACTTGGAAGTTCTTGATGGTTTGCCTCATGCATCTGTACTTCTTGAATATGCATCTCTTGAGACCCTGCTTCTTCAGGTTGCATCTTGAGAACCTCTGCTTCTCGAGACTGCATCTCTTGAGTTTGTTCTTCTGGAAAATGCATCTCCTGGGTCTGTGCTTCCAATGAGTGCATCTCCTGAGTCTCTGCTCCCGTAGGGTGCATCTCCTGTGTCTGCACTTCTGTAAGGTGTATCTCCTGTGTCTGCGCTTCTGTAAGGTGCATCTCCAGGGTCTGCGCTTCTGTAAGGTGCATATCCCGATCGTGTGCATCAGGAGGTTGTATAACCTGGGTCTGTGCTTTGTCAGGTTGCATATCCTGAGTCTGTCCTTCAGAAAGATACATCTCCTGAGGCTGTATCTCTTCAGCCTGCTCTTGAGGCTGCACCTCTTCAGCCTGCACCTGAGGCTGCACCTCTTCAGCCTGCACCTGAGGCTGAACCTCTTCAGCCTGCACCTGAGGCTGAACCTCTTCCGCCTGCACCTGAGGCTGCACCTCTTCAGCCTGCACCTGAGGCTGCACCTCTTCAGTCTGCACCTGAGGCTGCACCTCTTCAGTCTGCACCTGAGGCTGCACCTCTTCAATCTTTTCTTGAGGGTGCCTCTCTCCGTTCTCTCCCCCTTGAGGGTGCATCTCTTTTTTCTGCCCTTCTTGAAGGTGAACCCCTTCATTTTGCTCATCTTGAGGGTGAGTCTCTTCATTCTGCCCTTCTCGAGGCTTGATCTCCCCAATAGGTATTTCATGAGTGTGCATACCTTCAGTTGGTACTTCTTGAGCATGCATTTCTCCAGTTGGTACTTCATGAGAATACATTTCTTCAGTCATCACCTCTTGGGCATGCATTCCTTCAGTCGGCACCTCTTGGGCATGCATTTCTTCAGTTCGCACCTCTTGGGCATGCATTTCTTCAGTTCGTACTTCTTGGGCATGCATTTCTTCAGTTTGCACCTCTTGGGCATGCATTTCTTCAGCTGGCACCCCTTGGGCATGCATTTCTTCAGCTGGCACCCCTTGGGCATGCATTTCTTCAGTCGGTACTTCTTCAGCATGAGTCTCTTGAGTTGGTTCTTCTTTAGAGTGAATATCTTGAGTCAATACTTCTTGATTTTGCATTTCCTGATTAGAATATTCTTGAGTTTGCATCTCCTGAGTAGAATATTCTTCAGTTTGCATCTCCTGTGGCAATAATTCCTGAGCATCTGTCTCTTGCAATGGTACAGCTTGCTTATCCATCTCCTGATGTGGTACTTCCTGCGAGTATATCTCTTTCACTGGCCCGTCTTCAGTCTGCATCTCTTCTTTCACTGGTACTTCATGAGTGACCGCCTGCTGCAGTAATAATTCATGAGCTTCTACTTCACATCAAAAGAAAAAAAAAAAGGGAAACGAAAAACAGTATGCTTGTACTTGTACCAATTGAGTGTGCATCTCTTGTTGCACTTGAGGAGATGGATCTTGTGGAGGTTCTTCTTTATGCTGTACTTGAGGAATCATTTCTTGAGGCTGTGCTTCTTCAAGAGTTGCTCCTGGACGGTTTGCTTCTTCAGGAACTACATGTGCAGGATGTACCACTTGCAGGGGTACTTCTTCAAAATGCGCTTCCTGGTGGGCTACTTCTTGAGGTGGCATCTCTTGAAAAAACTCAGAATGAGAGATGTTTACATTATGTGTTTCCATGTAACTTGTTTGCACAGATAGATTTGGTGCAAGATATTCAAGAAAGAGTTCATGAATTCCGTCATCAACAATCTTAATCCACATACCAGCATCCTCACCAAATATCCTAGCGAAACTGAACTCAATAAGCTTCATTTTAAACCTTGGATCCATGACTACAGCAAGTGCCAGAACAAGGAAACATTCTTTCCAATACTGATCAAACTTCTCTTTCAAAGGTCTAGTCAGGTTGCTGACAAAGGGGTCCTGGCTCATGGCTGCATGCGTCAGCTCTAATTGGACTTTGGATACTTCATGATAAAAAGCATTGGCAGGTGGATATGTTGGGCCAGTTAAAATGCTTGCTGCATCATGCAAAAGCTTCAAGTATGTACAGAGAACTTCCACCTGCTTCCAATCATCCATTGATGGGTTTATCCTGTAAACAGGGTCAGTGGTATCCAAGCACGCAAATACCTCCTTTAATTCACAGGCAGCCACCAGCATTTGGTACGTAGTGTTCCACTTGGTTAGATCATCAATGATGAGTTCTTTTGTGCTAGGGACTTGGAGTCGCTGCTTCAATTCAGTAAACTTCTCATCATGTGATTCTGAGGTTTTCACATACTTCACACTTTCACGAATTCTCCTGACAACATCCCCCATTGTTCCAAGTGCATCTTGTGCAAGACGACTTAAAACGCGAGCATAGCATTTGCCTCTCAATAGTTGACCATTGAACAAATGTCGGTTCCTAATAGACAGAAGGCTTCTGAGATTTCCTGTCATAGTTTCATTTGAAAAGGATTCATCAAGTGTAAGGGTAAACAGCCTGTTCTCTAATTGCCAATCAGATAGGCATGATGCAACAGCTTGATGGAAGGCATAATCGGAATCCGGAAAAGGTAACATGATGACATTAAGAACCTGGCGACGTAAATTCCAATCATCATCAATAAAGTGACCTGTTAGAAAAGCATAGCCAATGTTAAAGTTTGAAGTTCCCAGGTCCAATGAGAGGCTGACTCGTCCATGAATCCCACTAATAAGATTCAAAAGGCTTTGCTTTTCCTTCAAGTACAACGCTACACATTCCCCTTGAATAGTGTTGAAACTCGCCATATTGTACTGGGGCTGAAGAGTCTTAACAAAATCAATGAAAGAAGGATGTTCCACTATGTGCAATGGATACTCATGCTGTATAATCATCCTAGCTACCTCCTGGTTGCAACGATCCTGATCAAAGGGAATGCCTCCAAACACAGGACTTGTACGGTAGCGTCTTTTAGGTGGATCAGTTTTTGCACCTGGTGTTGATTGCAATGCTTCATTTTTTTGACGGCTTACTGGGCATATCCCCAAGGCAATGTGTCGCTTGAGGTGGCTGGTTCCTGCTAATTTTGAACCAGTTATATAAGCGAAAGACTTCTTGCACTGCTTGCAGCATGCCCTCATACAACCAGCCCCAACAGTCTCTATTGTGAAGTGTTCCCAGACAATTGACTTCTTTCTCCTACGTTTATTGGGCTGCTCCTCAGAAATAGGAGCATCACTGTTATCAGTAGGAAATACAGGAGTAATGGCCATACAATGAGTTGTAGGAGAGTTTACATCCATAGAAGTCATAATCCTACAACAGAAAATTAAAAAGGGATGAACAAATTATGGTGCAACATTATAGAGCAAAAAAAAAAAAAATTACATTCTTGGATGAAGGTGAGAAAAGGTCCCAATAAAAGGAAATTTCATCCACACTTCAAAATCACCTTAAAAGCATACCAACCCTAAGTTGCTAAGAAAATGCACAGGTGACATTTAAGAGACAATTGTAAATGAAGGCTTGTTCTTTTTTATGCCTTGTTTTTCTTCCTTAATTTGGCAGGAAGCTTAGCATCAGCGTATGAAGGGTTTTTGTGCTGAATTATGTCTCTGCTGAATTCATGCATATCATCATAGGCCTTACAAGCAAGATAATCAGCATGTCTAGTAAGGGATGGCATTCACGATAGTTTTCTCTCAACCCTTATCCTGATAGAGTGCTAGGAAGACAATGAGAATTCAAAATTGAAGGTAGGCAATTGCAATGAAATCAGCATGAGACAATATTCTATAGACAATACACATCTAAATAACTAAGAATGGTGAAATGCACATAAAGCATCCAGTTAATGTGTTTAAAACTGATAGTAAAGTTAAAAAAAAAATGGACGGGGAATCAGATAGTAGACTCCAATCTCACCCCCTTACTTTAAAACATTTTAGAATTTTTTTTTTTTTGCATTTTGACAAGTGTCTTCCATCTAAATTCATAGCATTATGACAGAAAATAAATTAACAAATACGTATATAGTAAAACTTCTAGGTATTTAGGTTCTGATTCTGAAGAACTTACTGTCTTTATAAGGTTGTTATTACATCTAATTTTCACAAGAGTACCCTATTAGATACTTTTTCCAAAGCAATTCAATTCAATCTGCATCAAAAGGATCTAACATAGGATTGCTGGGACTACTTTCAGCTAATTAGCTAAATAACAATAAAAAAATTCAAAGTGCAAGACTTGGACTACTTATACATTATAATCACAATTATCAGTACCTCTAAACATGCACAACAACTAAATTAAATTAAATTAAATCCACAAATTAAACAAAACAAGAGCCTAAAAAAGGTGTAACAGCAAATTGAACAATACTCAAACAAACAAAAAAAAACACTCCAAATCTGAACTGATAGATCTAGGGTTAACAAACACAAATAAAAAACATACCTTGATTATCAGATCTGAAGTGCAAGTAATGCAAAAGAACAACCGCCAAAATATTTCGAATTAAAAAAAAAAACAGATTTTTTTTTTCCTCCTGCAGTAGAAACTGGAGGTGGAAGACGAAGTAAATGGGCTAGCTCAAAAGCTCAAAGCTTCGAGCTTGCTGTTCAAGTTTTGAGCTTGAAAATTAGGGTTAAAAAAATCAAAGAAGAAAAATAAATTAAAGAAAAACCCTAATTGGACCTGGCTAGGGCTAAGAAAATTGCAGGGCCTTGTTTTGGAGGATAGAGATCGTACCAGAGAGTTCTGGTTCTGGTTCTTTTTATGTAGAATAAAGACGGTTTGCATTGCCGAGGACAAAATCGTCCGAAAAAAGATAGAGATGAACGTGGACTTGCGGTCCATGACTACTGTGTGTTGTTTATATCGAACTTGCTTAATATGGACCATGGAGCCTTTAATCCGTACGGTTGTACATTGAGCCCGCCTACCTAACATGTAATCTTGACCGTTGATTATTTACATGTTTTAATAATCCCACTTTATTAGATTTTTTGGGGCATTCGATTTAATTGATTGCGGTAATTACTGAAGGTTTTCTTCAATCAGCTATTCAAATGTTTGGTAATATTTCAAAATATGATAATTGTTTTTATTTAAAACATTTTTTTGATAAATTTTATTTTGAAATTTTTTTTAAATTATAATTAATAATTATAATATTTATATTTATAATTATTTTTTTTAAAAATATACAATAATATTTAAAATTTAAAATTTAAAATTTATTTTAAATTTCTTTCTATTAATTATTTTAATAATATAGAAATTAAAATCAATAAATTATTATTTATTAATATATATTATTTTTAAATAATTTACATAATTAAAAATATTATAATAAATATATAAAATTATATTTTTATGGTCATATTAATAATAATAATGAATAAATTTTATCAAATAATTTATATATATTAATTAATAATTATGAATTATAAATTTTTTATTCTTTTAAAAAATTATTAATTATCTATTATTTGCAATCATTATTAATTATCAATCGCGATAAATAGTTGAATCTAACATATCCTAATACATAAATGCCAAAAAAACTTGAATTTAATTGCAATCATTTGCTTGATCAAACAGAAAAAATTATAAACTCAAAGTGTTGTCTCATTCGTATAAGTTCTTTATTAATTTTTGTGTAAAATAATTTATAATGAAAAAATCTATATTCCAATTACCAATTTGAATCACTGATAATTTTTTTATATTTAATGTTTTTAGTATTTAGTAATTATAAGAATTTTGATTAATTTAAAGTTCGAATGAGGTGAATTTATAAAATAGGTAAAAATTTTTCAATATTTTTTTTTATACATATGACTTGAATCCAAAATTTTATTTAACATTATATTTGATTCAACTTTATCAAGAAATTCACTTAATTTTTAAATAAATTTCAAATAAAATTCATTTTCAAATAAATTTTTATTTATGAAGTGCACTTAATTAAAATGACTAGTTTGTGAAATTTATTTCAAATAAATTCCATAATTTATTATATTGTATTTGGTGTAAATCTAAAATTTAACTTAATTTTAATTTAGTCCTCCTTTTATAGTCTAGTGTCTGAGGTGATGAATATTGTAAAATTGAAGTCATGAGTTCAATTTTCCCTACCCTTAACCTCTAGTTGTTAAAAAAAGAGTTAATTTTCAATTTTGGTAAAAAAAAAAAAAACCCTTTCAAATAGAAAAATATTTTTGAAAATAAAAATGATGAAGGGTATTTTAGTCATTTAAATATATAAACTTAAAAATTTTGAAATTCGTTTGAAAGTTTCAACCATTTTGTTAGAATTTGATATACATATAATCAATTTCACAAATTTAAAAATTTAGAATTGCAAATGAACCCATAAAAATTTATGTAATTCATTTGTACTAAACATACTCTAACTCCTTATTTGCTTCAATTTTATTAAGGAATTCATTTTATTTCTAAATGAATGTTAAATAGAATTTTATTTGCAATTCATTTGAATCAAACATATTTTATCAATAAAAATGGATTTAATGTTAAACAATTCTATAAAATTAAAAACTTAGAATTAAAAATAAAATTTGCAAACTTTTCATTTAAATCAAACACATTTACTTGGATTTTATAAAAATTTATGGAATTCATTTGAATCAAACACATTGTAAAGGAATTCGAATTTCTTACCATTTGAACCAAGAGATACTGGTTAAACATAAATAATTATTTTTATGTACAATATAATGTAAGAACACCCGATAATTTTCCATAAAAAGCTACACACATCAGTATTTGAAAAATAAATTTTTATTTACAGTGCTATTAGATAATATATTTTCAGTTGATATAATGGTGAAATTTTTCATTCTATTGTCCATCAATATGGCCCTTTTGAAGTTGAATTTAGAAACAATATTTGGGATACAATCCAAAGAGAAAGTTGATAGTAGTCTTCCGATGTTTCATTCATATGACCTACCAAAACAGTTGTAATGTAAACTGAGAATTGCTTCAGCTTGGAAACATGTTTCTATACTCGAGGGACAACATGTTAGAGGTGAACAGGCCATTGCAGGTATCTAAGCAGGTGAAAACTGAAATGTTCCTGATCAGCAACCAAACCAAGTTCAGATGCTTTATATTGAAAGTTCTACTGTCAGATTTCTTGACTTGGTCTGAAGTCTGAACATTTGCGAAAGGAGGTGCTTGTGAACATGATTGTGTGATAATGGCAGCAGTAGCTGGAATTGGAACCCAGAATTGAACATATTATACGGTGTCAGGTGTCATGGAATCCAGTGAACATGTCTGATGGGTTAACTACCCAGCTCATGATCAATTTGGAAGCTAAAAGCATTATGATGGGAAGCAATAGGTGGCTTGCGGGTGGGGAATTCCAATAATGATTTATTGCAACCAGGGACTTCATAGAAAAGCGTTCCAACAGAATTGATGATATTGGTGGCTTAGTACATGTATGTATTGGACTCCCTCTTGCAGGCAATTTGCTCATTGCTATCAGCAGCCATTTATAGGATCCCAATTCAACATACATCCTTGTAGATATGGGGTAATATTCATGCACATTAGCGACTAATGGGATATATTCCTGGTTGAAAAAACTGATATACAGTATATAGTAGCAACCATTGATTGCTTTGTGAATGGAGTACTCAATAGGCTCATCGTTTCATCCTATGCTTGCTTGGGGTTTGACTGAGTCCTTGAATCATCCTAACGCAGTGAACACTTGTGTATTAAAGAGTCGTTTGCCTAACTTGAGCTGTTCGTCTAGCTTAGTCGGAAGAGTGCAAGGCTCTTATTCTTGTGGTCGTCGGTTCGAGCTTAATGGTTGACGTAATTTAGCAAACCAATATAGGATTCTTTTTTTTTCCTAAATCCCTGTTGGTAATTTTTTTTTTTTTTATCTTTTAATGTAGTTAGATTAATTTATTAAGGAAAAGCTAACTTCATACCTACATTTCTTTGGCTAATTTTATAATTTATAAGTAAACATAATTTTTTAATTATGCATGTAATAAGTGGCTTAATTGTACAGATGATGGATACCTGCTGGCTGCTGCTGCCCATACTCCTTATTTATACATAAGCAATTTCAATTTGAACTCTTTAACTAAATTTGCCACGTATATTATTTTTTGAAATTTTTTTATCTACTACGTTACAATTAACATTGGTTAATTAATAATTAATAAATATATAACCAACAACCATTGAATTAGTGAACTCAAATTTGAGTTATGGCATTTGTAATTACATTACGTTAGTTGTTAAAAAACTTTTATCGTCATTATGATTCTGTTCGAATTGAATAAAATTAGTTGCAATCTAATGAAATCTAAATATTAATTATTTAGAAAAAATATATTAATAAAAATTAAATGTATTTGTAGAGAACTCGTCCTCTACCATCTCTATGCTATCAGCCTGTGATAGTTTATTTGTTTAATTATTTAAGGTCAAAGGGAAAGCGAAAAATTAAAAAAATTCCTCCACCCTATGTAAAAAGAGTAAATAATATTTTAGATTTCATATCAATCCATTAAAGCTCGTAGAACTATAAAAGATTATTTTTTAACAGTTCATTAACAGATGTTATTGTAGACATTTGATCAGTCCATGATAAGGGGCGAACTGTGAATGTTCGGTTTGGTCAATCTGCAACAAAACCTGATGATGAGAATGTACGAAGTTTGAATGCAAGAGAAATCCCAAACCCTTCTTAAAAATAAACTTAAGAGTTTAAAACTTAAGTCCAAGTCCAAACCCAAGTAAGACAAGACTTGAACCCATTAAAACGAGCCCAAGGCCATTTTGACCTATTGGCTCAACTTTGGGTTCTGACCTATTGGCTCAACTTTGGGTTAAGGCCAGTAAGGTGACACCTTAATGATGGGATGAGGTGACACCTCATCGAAGAGGCACCTCCTCTTCACCTACCACTTGCCTCTGCATTGACTACAGAGGTGACAATGATGGTCAAGTAGGGGTGGGCTCACACCTTACAGACTTAAACTTGCATGAGAGTGAGACTTTTTAGGTAAAATAGGTGAGAAAAAAAAAAAGAAAATGAACAATGGGAATGAAAAAAGGGATGTCTTGTCTAATCATGGGTTACTAAAAGGGGAGATAAAAGAAAGGAAAGGGTGGGATTCGCAATTTTGAGCAACCATTAGCAAGAAAAAAAAAACCTTTGGAAAAAGAAAGAAAAAAAGTTCATGAAAAAGGGAGGAGAGAAAAGAGGGAAAACTTGCTTGAAAGCCCAATCATTCAATAAGAAGAGGGTGATCTTTTGCATTCAAGTGGAAAGTAATATCAAAGAAAATTTCTAAGGGCTAATCATTTGGGAAACAAGCCTACAAAGTAGTAAAAATCTTATCTCTTCTTATTAAGTGTTTATTATTACACAGAATCTTTGTTTATTTACTTGCTTGTTTAAATTTATAGTTTATTTTCATGGATATTATGTTCATAACATGATATTTTGAGCTCACAACTAATTATGTAAATTTAGTTACTTATATGCATGATCTTAGACTAGCTTAAGGTTCAAGTAGTTCATGAGTTATTTTCTGCATCTGGTAACCAGGCAGCGCCTTAGTGAAGAGGCGTCACCTCTTTGTGCTGAGGCAATACCATATCGCATCTATGCACACACACATTAACAGGTTCAACATGTTTAGGTCCTTAATTTCAAGTCTATTTTGTATGATTTATTTATTCTACTTACTTTCATGTCTTTATATTTACAGTTCTCTTTTTTATGTAATTACCTTGTTATCAAGCTTGGATCAAAATATTCGCGAGTTTGTCCTTTCCTTTATTTATGCATGTTTGGTATTATATTGAACTAACTTTGTGGTTTGATCTTATAGAACTTTTATCTATATTGGAGACTAATAATAGTGAAATAACTAGAATGTGTCATCCATCTTAACATGCTTTTTTGGAAGTAGACACATTCAATATTACATATGAGTATAAAAGAGTCAAGCTGAGTTTTGACTTGTTCGGGTTTGATTCTTTATAATCGAGTTGAACTGGAGACGAGCTCGTAATACTATTTGATGTTTACGAACAGTTTATGAGCTTGTTAAAGCCTAAATGAGTTAAAAGAAATTTTAAGAAATATAAACTATAAATTAAAATTATTCGTTAAAAATTTAAAATAAATTTTTTTAAAATTATGATTTTATGATAATAATATATTTTTAAAATATTTTGTACATTTACTATAAAAAAAATTTATATATCATATATCTAAAATTAAAATATTAATACATTAAAAATACAAGCTAGCTTGCAAGTTCTTTTTTGAACTTGTTCACTAGTATTGTGAGTCGAACTTCGCATAGTTTGAGTTCTATTCATTTATTAACAAATAGAATAAATCATTGATGAGGTGTTCGCCACATCAACAAAGTTTAGCAGGTTTAGGTCCATAATTTCAAGTCTATTTCGTATGATTTATTTACTCTACTTAATTTCATGTCTTTATATTTATAGTTCTCTTTTTATGTAATTACCTTGTTATCATGCTTGGACCAAAATATTCACGAGTTTGTCCTTTCCTTTATTTATGCATGTTTGGTATTATATTGAACTAACTTTGTGGTTTGATCTTGTAGAACGTTTATCTATATTGGAGACTAATATTATGCCTCATTGTAGAAAATCTTGGAATGACTCATAGTCATCACTTGAGCACCCATTTTAAGAGTTTCCTTTAAGTTCATTTATATTGATAGTTAGTTTTTTTTTAGTTTTCTTTTGGTTTATTTTCGGCTTACTTTACCTTTATGTGCACAAAGTGTTGTAATCCTTAATCCCTTCCCTCACTCGATTTGAATATACTTTTTGCTATTTATTATTCATGATAAACATTGTGATCAAATGCTCGAAAATGAGTTAATGTGCAAACTTGGATTTAAATATAAAATTTGACAATTGTTTGGAGGTAAGTGCAATTTTGAATGTAAATAAAGAAATAATTGAATAATTAAAGGTAATAAAATACGAAACACAAATGAAGGTCAACTGCAAAGTTTGGTGGGCATTTCAAAAGCTCATACCCAGTTTTTGAACATGTTCTTCGATGATGGCTTCTGAGAACCTTTATGGAATCCAATTGCCATATAAGCGTGTCCTGGTTTTTATCCGGATGACGATTCCATCTCCGATTAGGCTTAAAGACTTACTTTATATTTTCTAGTAGGTCTCAAACCCACATAGTGCTGTGGCAGCCAAACATTTGGGCGCGCACTAAATCCCATTACCTACAGTTATATTTTAGTTCGTGGAACTATAATAGGCACAAAAAACCCTTAATTTTTTATTTTAGTACAATTAAGCCCTAGATATTTTTGAAATTCAAATTATTCATTTATATTTGTTGATTATTTTTCATTTTAGAAATTTATTTTAAAGTGTAAAATTATTTTTTTAAAAATATTTATTTTAAAGCATATATTACTTTTTTTTTTAAAGTAATTTTAAAGCATAAAACTATTGGCCAAATTCGTTGTAAACATTATAATAAAAAAATTGTTGATCTAAATTATTCTAAACTATATATATATATATATATATATATATATATATATATATATATATATATATAGATTTTAAAAAAATTATAGACTGTCAAAATTTTAATTCTTGTAAAAATCATTATATGAATCAAAATATTTTATTCTTAAAAAATTATCTGTAGTAATTTTTATTAATAAATTTTACACTTCATTAGCCAAATAAAATTTATTAATTTTTGTGAATAAAATTTTATTGGCCAAATGAAAATTTCTTTGGCCAATAAATTTTAATATTTATTAAAACAATTATCATAGAGCATTTTTAAAATAAATAGTTTTATGAATAAAATAGTTTTTAAAAAAATTAAACTTTTAAAAATAATTTTACCCTTGAAAATAAATTTTTAAAATAAAATATTAATTAATAAAAGCTAAAAAATATTTTGTATTTTAAAATATTTAGGATTTATTTGTACTAAAAAAATAATTAGAAATTTTTGTGCCTTTTATAGCTAGCTAAAGTAGCAATTTGTCCCTTGAACTTGGATGCTACGGTCAATTAACCCAGATTTTAACTTTTAGGCCAATTATTCCACCAACTTGGCAAAATCGGCCAATTAGCCCATATTAGCTTTTCAAAAAAATTCATTTCAGTCCAAAACAACTTAACTTAACTAGTTCACCCTAAAACTTTCATTTATTGACTAATTAGGTCCAATTTATCAAAATTAAAAATATAGAAGACATGAATTAGTAAAAATTAAAATTAAAATTTATTTTTTAGGAATTAATATTCAATTTAAAAACAAACTAGAATTAAAAAATTAAAATACAGAAAAATATAAATAATTTTTAAATTTTTTGCATAGAGTTCAATTAAAATGATCAATTAAAAACTTAAGTTGCTTCTATTTATCTTGTTAATTATGAATGCTCATGTATATAATCAAATAATTATGAATTTATTTTTAAAAATTATTAAAATTAATTTTTAATTTTAACATTTAAATATATAGATATTAAGAAATATAAAAATGTATGTGAATAAAAATAAAAGAATGAGAGTATAAAACATTTTAATTATACATAAATCATAAAATATTATTTTAAAAATTTAAACATTTTAAATTAATTTAAATTTAAATTGGATATTCACATTAACGAAAATAGAGAAATTTTTTATAAAATAAATTTACTAAAAATAAAATTTTAAAGTATTAATAATTTTCAAAATTCAAAAATAAAAAAGTAAATGTCATTATCTATTCAACTTTTTAATTTTTTTTAAAAGTCAAATTATAACTATTAATTATTTTTTATTTTTATTTTTTATTCATGAATATTAATAGATATAAAAAAATGTAAGTAAAAGTAATAAACTGAGAGCACTAAAATTTTGAATATACATAAAAATATAGAAAAATAAAAAATTCTTATTTAAAAATTTCTAAAATTTAATTATTAAAATTGAATCTAATTACTAACTCATAAAATATTTTGAGTGAATTAGATAAAAAGAAAATAACAATATAAGCTACCCACATGCAAAAGTGTGGGAGATATGTTTTTGATAGAACAATAAAATTAGATTTATTGAAAATGAATTTCTTTGAGGTGGATATATGATTTAAATTTAAATATTAAAAATTAAAAATTTCAAAAAAAAATATGTTCTAATTTACATTTAGTTGAATTTTTATGCTATAAATTTTTTATTCATATTTTTAATATCTTTTAATATTTGTATGCATAAAATGAAAAATGAAAAATAAATTATTTAATTTTTCAAAAATACATATATAATTATTTAACTATATATATAAGCACTACTTGATCAAAATAAAAAGTTAAATAGATGCAATTTAATTTTCTAAAAATAATTGATCATTTTAATTTAAATCTATGCAAAAAAATTTAAAAATTATTTATATTTTTCAATATTTTAATAATTTAATTTTAGTTTATTTTTAAATTGAATATTAGTTCCTTAAAAATAAATTTTAATTTTAATTTTTACTAATTCATGTCTTTAAATATTTAATTTTGATAAATTAGACCTAATCATTTTTTGGGGTGAATTGATAAATGAAAGTTTTGGGGTGAATTAGTTAAAAAAAGTTGTTTTGGACTAAAATGAATTTTTCTGAAAAGCTAATATGGGTTAATTGGCCAAATTTACTAAGTTGGTGGGATAACTGGCCAAAAAGTTAAAATCTAGGTTAATTAACCATCATCTCCAAGTTCAAGGGGGTATATTGCTATTTTATCCTTTTATAGCTCCACAAATTAAAATTTTTAACTTTTGTTGAGTAACTGTTAAGAAAAGGGTTTATTTCAAAATTTTTTAAAAGTTTATAGGCTTTGATGAATTGATGCAAAGTTTAAGGTGCTATTCACTCTTTTGCCATTATTTAAAAAGCAATGCTAAATGGCTAGAAGCTATAATCTAGCCACTTTTTTTTTTTTGCTAGAAAGGATAGTTATGTCATCTTAAGTGGAGAATGAAAGCTATTCATAAAAAATTACAAAAGTGTTATACTAATAATGGCAAAGATGAACGAATAGAATATATCCGGATTAATGGCTATGCAAATGTCTAATATACCCTCATTGAACTACTTTACCTCATTAAGCGCTACTGTTAGGCGTGCTAAATTCACTTCTATTTCCAAACGGAAAGCAGAAAAACATTGTAATCAAGACATAATTAATTTCTAAATTGGGCAGGAAACATAACAACAAAATGGATCAAAATTACTGTTCCATTATCTTCCGTGAGTATTATTTAAGGAAATGGATCGTAGAAAGGCAGATTTTTAGCTCTAAAATTTATGATTATTCTATGAATGGACAGGAAAATTCTGTTGAACCAGAAGAAAACTCTGCTGAACCTATTGTGGATGATGAATTTGACAACATAGTTGAAGTTGGTGAATTAAATTCTAAAAATAATGAGAATATAAATTTGAATGAACATATTGCAGAGGATGGTCCAGCACCAAATATGTGTTTTACAACTGTAGATAAACTGTTAAAGCTTATAAAAAACATGCTAAGCTGAAAGGATTTTCTACTAATAGATCTACTCATAAGGGTAGAGATGGTTTAAGAAGATGTCAAACCATTACTTGTGAAAAAGATTGGAAATCAGAAGCAAGGTTACAATTAAAGAGATCATGTTACCTAACTCATTTGAATGCAGTGTTGAGAGATGGAATGTGGGTTGTTAGTTCAATAAAACATGAACACAACCATGAGTTGAATCCTTCAATGTCTAAGTTAATGAGTGGCCATAGGTGTTTAACTCCAACACTTTAGAGAACATTGGTCGCTAATGACATTGCATGACTTAGGTTTTATAAAAGCATAAGAATGGCAATTGTGCAAGCTAGTGGCCCAGAAAATTTAGGATGCTCATAAAAGGACATGAGGAATTTCATAGATAAGGAGAGGAGGTCAAGGATTGATGAAGGAGATGCAAAAGCTATAATTTTTTTTATATTAATACAATAGAAAAATGGAGAATTATTTTATTTGATTGATCTTAACGAGGAAAACTGTTTGAGAAATGTGTTATGGATTCATCCTAAAGGTAAAAGTGCTTATCAAGAGTTCAATGATATTATATCTTTCGACACAACTTACCTTGTGAACAGATACAAAATGCCTTTTGCTACTTTTATTGGTGTGAACCATCATGGTCAGTTGATTTAGTTGGGATGTGCTTTATTTTTAAATGAGAGTGTTAAACCATTTAAATGGTTATTCTCTTTGTGGATTGCTGCTATGAGCAAAATTTATCCTTATGCAATTGTAACTGATTAGTGTGAGAGCATTAAGGCAATTGTAAGAGAAATTATGCAAAAACCATTCACTGTTTCTGTTTATGGCATATAATGTGCAAGGTAGGAGAAAAGTTTAAACATGTTAACGAATTTAGTGAATGTTGTAAGGAATTTAAAGGTTTAGTGTATGATAGCCTAAGTATTGAGATGTTTGAAAATAATTGGAGAAACTTCACAAATAGGTACAATCTTACTAAAAATACATGGTTGGTGAAGTTGTATAATGAGAAGGAGAAATGGGTTCCAATATTTTTAAATTATAGACTTTGGGCTGGAATGGCATCAATTCAAAAAAGTGAAAGCATGCATGCATACTTTAATAGTTTTGTCCACTCGAGGAGTACACTGAAATAGTTTATTAACCAATATAAGATAGCATTGAGCGACAAGGTTGAGAAGGAATTTACTGCTGAATTTAAAAGCAGGAATAAGGAAATTTTTTATTTCATAAATTTCAACTGGGAAAAATAATTTCAGCGAGCCTTCACCAATAGTATGTTTGAAAAAGTGCACAAATAAATTAAAAGGATGATATATTATCATGTATTGAATGGTGACCATACTTAAGTCAACCCAAGAGGCATTGAGTTATACCCAATGTATGAAAGATGCTTAGTGAATGACTTTTTTGTGAAAGAGTTTTTTTATGCATTTAATTTTAGGATAGAAGGTAATTATATTAACTGTAACTGCAAAAAATTTAAATCAAGTAATGTACTGTGTTGCCACATACTTATAGTGTTGTCTATTAAGGATATTCAAGTAGTTAACGAAGAAGATGATGAAAGGATGTGCATCGTCCTCATTCAACAATATTTTTTGCTGGTGGTTATCCTAATATGACCGATGAATATAAGAAAAACATTGAATTGTAGAAGTACTTCAACAAATGTGTTGATTTGGCTTTGTTTGAAAATGCTAAAAGGGTGTTATTAATTAACAGGTTAGAAGCTACCTATAATGAGCTTTTGAACTAGAATGGAGCATTGGATAATAATAATACTGAAGAGCAGAATGCTAGTGAAGGCAATCAAAATTTTGGTGCAGTAATTTTGAATCCAAATGTCATAGTTCCTCATAAAAGGCCTCTCGGTACTAGAATAAGATCAAGATAAGAAACCACTACTATTACTGGTAGGAGAACAGGGGGTGAGGTGGCAGCTGAGGGGGCTGAGGTGGTTGAGGTCGTGGGAGAGATGTACAGTCTTTTGTACAAGATAACCCGATGCAATGAATTCATACCATGTAAATTAGTTTCAAATTTTGTTTGTTTTTATATATTTTTATAGATTGGAATAATGATAGGGACTATTTTTTTAATTATTTTACAGCAGTAAAGTGTTATTGTTGGTGCGTTGAATAATTTAAAAGTGCAGAGGTAGCTATTTAATGGTGGTAAAGTAATGGGTAGTCAAGCTAGCTTTGCAAATTTTAACAATTTTAGCGATGCAAACAGGCAATATATGGGCTAAAATTGGCTAGGAGTGTAACATATAAACAGTTGAATGGAATTTTGATCATTACGTTTGCAGTTACTACTGTTTGAAGTAAATTGCACAAATGAATTCACCAAGGATTATTATTTTATAATACACATAAAGATGCTTCACCAAGAATGTAACTAATACATAAATCAATGGTAGGGGAAACCAAGTAAGTAGATTAATATTAATGTTTTTAACATGAATTTGAATGCATGTTTTAAACGATGGTTGGGGAAACCAAGCACATAGATGTCAATTTCAACAATGTAATTGAAAGTAGTTTATGAATGTAACACGTGAATTTATCATTGATTAAGGTTTACAGTAATGTATATTTCATCAATCACATTAAACATGTAATTTAACTTGAACTGTAAAGTCGAACATATGTTATAATTGATATTAATTTGATTCATCTCATTAATGATTTTTTTTCATTAAAGAACATTGACTTTATGTTTGAAGGTGGCATGTGTATAAATTTAGATTTTTAAAGTTATTTTTTTCCTAATGTTACAAACATATGTTAACGGGTAATTATGCTTTAACATTTTTGTAAACACACATTTCAATTGATGTTAGTTTAGATTAGGGACATTGGTGTTATTTTTAAAATTACATAAAGCAAATTGATGTTTATTTTTGTAAGCATATTGATGTTTGTGTTAGCATAGATGTGCCCTAATGTCATTCTTGTAATGTATAATGACATTGTAAATTATCCTAAATGGCAATAAAAGAATATTCTATTATTTAAAGTGTTTATTTAATTGAATATTTATTCGTTAGCATCATGTTAAATATATTTATTATTAAGAGTTAATAATATGAGCTACAAATTTATTTAGTGTAGATGCTATAAAATGTTCATAGTCATATAATTGATATTTGGGTAATATTAATTATACATCACCTCTGTTTATTTTCCTTAGTATGTGATACTAATAGTGGGAGGTAGTGAGTCTTATGCTACTTGATATGAGATATCAGAATAGACATATGAATACTTATGTGATGGGTGGATTGAATAGTGACGTTAGATACGTGATCACATGGATATTCACTTATGGTCAACGATCATAATCTAGGTTATAATGATGCATATGGTCTTTTGACCTGAGGTGACATGGTCATCCATATTTAAGTGGTTAAAGTTTGTTACCGCTTATATACTTATGTTATTCACACATGGATATATGGCATGTGGTGGCTCTAATTAGTTAAATATAGGGATGAGTGTTCAACCAAGATAGGATTCATTACTTTGAGTGAACCGGGATAAGATCCTATACTAATTGGGTAGTTGTGATATTGATGCTAGGGGTCACTCACAACTTATAAGAACTAAATGTGAATAATTGGAATTTTCACATTTAAACTTGAAAGGAGTTTCAAATAATATCAAGTGTTGATATTAGCTTCTCATTGCTAACTAGACATGAACTTAGTAAGTCACACCTATAAGGTTTTACCAAATCTCTTTGAGTTAATCTAATTATTGATTAAAGAGTTTAATCAATTAATTGAGATTAATAAAGTTGGATTTTTGCTTAAGGCAATGATTTTATCATATCATGAAATCTAATTTCAATGAAAGGTTTAATTATTAATTTATGCTTAATTAATATGAGATATTAATTGAGATAATAAATTAATAATGTGTATATGTTGTTTTCTTAATTACTTGGACTAATGGCCCAAGTGTCATAGACCTAGGCCCAAAAGTGTTTTTGACTAAAGATTAGACCAAGTAATTGACCAAGCCCACTTAACACATTTAAGTCCATTTAGTTTATGCCATGGGCTTTGGGTTAAGAGTTGGCCTAATGCTTATAAGTCCATTTGGTAATGGATTGGGTTTTTGGGTTGATCTAATTGTTTAAGCCCAAATGCATTAACATATTATTTGATTTTATTAAATCAAATAAATGTGGAATTTAATTGACAAGTGTTAGTCCTAGGTGATGTAGAGAAAGTCAAGAGTTGATATTTATACATCCTCTAAGTTTGGACTCTATTGACTTATTGATTTGTTAATTAATTATGATAAGTGGGTTAAAGGTGATGTCATCCATCTCTACTTTCATTTCTAACCAAGTATATCTAAAAGCAAAAAGGAAGATATTAATGGTTAGTTGGTAGAGAAAAATGTGGGTGTCTTTCATGAAAAGAAAAAGATACACAATATATATGAAAATTAAGAGAGCTCTTATAATGATCATAAGAAGAAAACTTGAGTGGTCAAAGTGAGAGGTTTTCAAGCTTCTAATTAATCAAGACAAGGAAGAGATTTGTTTAAGCTTGATGTTTTAAGCTAAAGGTCTCACAATTGGGAGACTCAAGGTTGATTCAAGAGTTAAATTACAGGTGTACCAATCTTTGTAGTAGATTTTTGTGGTCTACACCAACCTTTGGATATTAGTAAGTTTTTCTTAAAACTTATAATTCCTTGGTTGTTAATTTTATATTTATGATGGTTTCTATATTAGCTATGTTAAATGCAAATTGGATCTTAGGGATTGGAATTCTTGATGAGATCAAGGGTTATGATAAGTAAATTTTTAAAATTTTTCCTACTTAGCATTTGATGTCTAAGTAGCATAATCAATTCTTAACAGTTTCAATATCAATATATGTAAAAGAATTAATTGTATTGGTTTGTTGAACATTATTTGTCCTGGTACCAAAATATGATGTTGATGTTTCAATATCAATATGTGTAAAGTACATGGAAATTTACTAAAATTTAATCAAAGAAAAATTACAAATTAATGAAATGAAGCGAATTAGCACCACGACGATAGTTTGAAAGTATGGCACCATACTAATGAAACGATGCGTATTGGTACCACGATGGTTGCACTTCTTATTAATTGCTAGAGTGGTACTTCCTAAGTAATATCAAAATATAAATGTGTAACTGTTATTAATAATAATTCATGTCTCACTTCTAAATCATCTTATATATTTTATTTCATATTATATTGTTTTTTTGTTTATTATTCATAATGTCTTTAATCATTGCCAAACTGAGAAAGAAAAACACATGCAATCCGATGACATCAACCCACTAATTTCGACAACCAATAGATGTCACAATGAAATTTGTTAAAATTTCACCAAGCTATCATGATTATAGATTTTGAAATGATTTGTTCAAATTGAAATTTTGATGCGTTTCACCAAGTACTTTAAAATGGTTTGTTCAAATAACAATTTTTATTTTAATTATCACTTCATTGATTCACATGCAGACTAACTTATTAAAATACAATTATACATGTTAACCGTGATCCTTTTTAAGTTGCCAAAATATGACTCATTTCAAATGCAATTAATTATAGCGTACTTCTAAATGACAACTAATAATACACATTTGATTAACTAAACATTATTCCTTACTCTTTCGATAAGATCAATTGAAATAAAAGAGATTTAATTGATTTTAGATTTGATAATATATAACTTATAAACTTCATTACAAAAATAACACTGTGAATTACATGTTTCCACTTCACTTATATACATAAAACTAACATTTCACCTTGAAACAGAAAACTAACAATGTTAATAAATATAAATTCTATGGATATAAAAAAATTAAAATAATGATTGATCTCACTTATTTAATGCAATGAACCTCTTATTCTCAACCGTGAATTGGTGGTGGTTCTGTTTCACCACGAGGCGGAGGCCTATAATGTATCTTATCTCCACTATTCATTGAAACTGCACTAAAGTCAATCAGCTATGGTGTACATATGCAAAAATACATCAAAACATTACTGTCAATGTTGTAGTTGTTGAACAATTCAACAATACCATTCACAAGAATGTTCTTATCCCAAGAGACGTTGTTGTTCATACGAACTCTTATTTCCCATAAATAGTATGGCCTGGAGTATGTTACTTTAAGCGTAACTATTTTTGCAAGTGGTTCGCCTAAACATTATAAGTAGTAATTAGGTACCCACTGTTAATATATCAAAGAAAAGGAATACATTAAAATTTTTAAAAAATGTATATTCATTTTGATATTAAAAATGGTTGAAACAATATATTCATAACTTCTATGATGTTGTCTTTATAACGCTTTGACCAAACATTCAATGATTGTAAGTAGTAACTATAGGTTTTCCATTTTGGATAGAATGCAACCATTATTGAAGTAAAATGAAGAACAAGAGTATATAGTATTTTTTAGATTTTGAAAGTGAGTTGCTTAGTGAAAGTGAGTTTATTAGTTTCATTGAGGCGGTTTATATAGAGTGTGTTTTGATGCAAAGCAAAAGCATTTGAAATGTGACCTTTTGGTGACTACTGACATAGGTCTAAAACATTTGCTTATAATAAATGTTGTAATTTCAATTTCGATGAATTGCATTATAGAATAAAATCCCTAAGTATGGTGAATATACAATATGGTGAATTATGAACAACATGGAATATATACATACATATGCTTGTGAAATTATAATGTATGATTAATGTACATTTTAAAAAAGAATATGACTTAATAGCATTGCTATAATATTTGGTGAATGTATTGAATATTCATGCACCATTATTATAATCAAGTTTACAAAGTACTTAAAGGTGTTCATGTATGTTACTTTTAATTTCATAGAAAAAATTTACGTTGATGCATTTAAAGTTTAGTTAAAGCTTACATATGTCACAATGATATTGAATTTATGACATTAAAGTTTAATAATTTTGTACATGTAGAGTAATGTTAATTTCATATATCACATTAACATTGAATATGTAACATAAAATTTACTTATGTGTTCATGTAGATAAATTCCAATTTCATCGACATTCAATTTGTGACATTATAGTTCACTAATTATATGCATGTAGACTAATGGTAATTTCATATATCACATTGACATTAAATATGTGACATTGTGTTATACTTATGTGTTCATGTAGATAAATTCCAATTTCATAGATCACATTGACATTGAAGCATTCATAAAGTAAATTGCAATTTCATTGACATTAAAGTTTACTACTTTTATGCATCTAGATTAATGTTTATTTCACATTTAGATATGACATTAATCTATACTTGTTGTTTATTCTATACATTATACACGTACCATACCTGATTGGAATTTATAAAGCTGCTTATATGAATAATATCGATTTTATTCATGGTATCGACAATGCATTAACATCTTATTGACCTTTAAATTGGAATTGCATGTTCTCATCCGTAACTAACCCTAATTCCTAGTTTTTTGTTTATTTATTTTTTCTTTGACAACAAAGCATCTTTATAAATATGGCTATTGAGAATAACAAAACCATATATACTTTGGTGACATGCATCCATGAGGTTCCAAAAGATTTGTTGGTGGACATAATAACAAGACTGGGAGCACATTCAATAACATATTTGTTTAATATAAAACTATGGTATGTCTGGTGAATACTGCTTTTGATTATTTTTAAGATCCTTAATTATTAATTACTATTATATTTTTCTTGCTCTTTCAGTTGTAAGGCTTTTAATGTCGCATCAAAAGAACCAGAAGTTTACAGACAAACTAATATAGACAGTTTGCCTAGTAAATGGTGGGCTTGTCTACGATCGATGTTCATATTTTTAAGAAGATGTTTGAGGTTTGAAAATCCAGAGACATTGTATAAGGAAGGGGTGGTAAGCAACTTGCATAAACAAATGATGTGAAATTGTGTTATATGAAATGACATATTGTTATTTTAAATTTTAATAGTATGTTTTATTTTTAGGAAATATGCTTTGGCATACATCCTAACTGGACCTCTGATCGTCTGCAACTCCAGCAGGCTACAACATGAGGAAATTACTGAGCATGTTATATTCTCAGAGTTATTTTATTGTGCAGTGGCAACAATAATGAGAAAGAGGAGAGTACAAGACTTGTTCAAACTGTGAAAAAACTAAATAAGTTAACATAATACAGATTCCAATTTGTAGAAATACTTCGAAGGGTTTGGGTAATGGGCACATTAGTGCCAAAAAAATATGTCTTGAAAGGTTTCACCATATGCAATGTGGATGGGTTCACCCAACTGAATGTTCTGAAGTGATCAACTTCATAGAGTGCAGTTGTCACTATGTATTTTTATTTGTCTATAGTCAAATTAATTATTGGTATTAAAGGTGAATATAGTAAGAATTATGGTTTTATATTCATTTCACTAAACAAAATTAGTACTAATTTTAAAATGATTTCACAAAATAGTTGAATTCACTAAACAAATTGGTTTAGGACTACTGTAATTTCAAAATGAGTTCACATATTAATTAGTAATCTACTTTGGCAAGTTTAAACAGTCTGTGTGTTATAATTAATGTACTATAGTTTACAGGTGTAGTTAAAAATGCATGATGCAGGTCTAATCAATTTCATTATACTCAATTAAAAAAAAAAGAAACCTTATAACTTACATTATAATTGGTATAATTATCCATAATTATATATCATTGTTAATCAAGGATAATTATAGTGATGTATATGTCGTGCGTAGTAACATCATGCTTACTTCCTCAATCCCTTAACTTGAAAGGCCATAGTTTACATATTTTGTAATTAATGTATACAATTTACAAAGTAGTGCTTCACCAATAATGGAAAATGAATAATTTTTAGTTTAATTATTAGAAATGTTGCTTTACCAATAGGCTCAATAATAATAAAACTTCCAAGGAAAGTTGCAATATCAATTTACAAAGATGGGGAATGTTATATAGTTAAATAACTTTACCATGTATTATAAGCTGAAAAAAAAACTACGTTTACAAGCAATATTGTCACATAAATGTTGAAACATATATGTTAATATAAGGTTTTTATAAATATGTTATTAATTTAATTCAAAGTACATTTATGTTAATAGTCATGTCGATTTAACTTCGTGAATTACATAGTTACATATTATTATATATACTCTATATATCTACATTGCACCACTTATTTATCTTACTCTAAACAAAAATTTCTACTTCATTCCCTTTTTTTTTATTTTTAAATTATTGTGAATGATAATGGCTATAGAAAATTTGAAAAACACAGATATTCTGGCGACTTCCCAATGCGATATTCCTGATGAGTTGATGGTTGACATAATCTCAAGAGTGGGAAGACATTCTTTGAAAGATCTTTTCAATTTTAAACTAAGGTATAAACAATGTCATAGATTTGATGTAGTTATTTTTTTCATACTAATTGATAAAGTATTATAATTTAGTTTATTCTATAACAGTTGTAAACATGTTCATAACGTAGTAGACCACCACGTTGTTTATCAACGGGTTAATTTGGATAACATCCCTAGTGAATGTTGGGTTTATCCAAGGTCAATGAATTTGTTTTTATAACGATGCACCGAGTGTTAAAATTTGGTGTCATTGTATAAGGAAGGGGTGGTATGTAAATTTGATTTTGGTCATAATTGGAACAATAATTATAAAATTACATAGTTTTGTATATTGTGTCCTATAACAATTTACAAAGATGCTGAATGTTATATAGTTAAAAAATATATAATTTATATTATGTGATATTATTTTACAGGAAACATACTTTGACATATCACCTGATCTTGAGAAAGGCCATGTTATACTAGAGTTAGCCTCAGTAGTGGGACATTACAGATCATGGAACATTTTAGGGATGATCTTGTTATGTAGTGATAATAGAAGTGATAAAGAGGAAGACAAACATCTAGTTGAAGCTGTGAAAGAAATGAAAAAGCTTGGAGAAAGTAGGGCATCTCTACTTCAATTATTTGGAAAGCTATGGCTGATGGGGAGTTTGACACCCAAAATAAATGAATTTCTTGAAAGCTTTTTCCACAGGCATTTAAGCTAGGGTGGCTTAGTGGATGATGATGTTATAGAATGTGTGGATTACAGCTATGACCATGAAGTCAGATTTTTTTTGTGATAGATTGGATTATTTATGAAATTAAAGTAGTTTAAAGGTACAAAAATTAAATGTAATTTCAAGTAATGTCAAGTAACATATAATTTATTTAACATATTACTTCATAAAAAAAAATTAAAAGGACCTAATGATAGTTTATGAAAGTTATTTCACCATATTATTGGTAACACAAATTTCAATGTTAATATGGTTTAACTTTCAAGTGAAAAATATATTTCTTATAAAAAAAAGGTGACCAAACATTTCAATTTAAGTTGAAAATTGTATACTTATTATATTTCACCACATGTATACATAATATATAGGATTAGTACTATACGTGATAATAGTCAGATTGAAAAGATATTTTTTGAACAATTGATGAGGATGACTGTACGATTCACTATATATGATGCTTGGTTTGGCAAAAAGACAGGGAAAATGAAAATAAAAAAGAGAGAGTGAATGCATTACTTCCTTTCCAATTTGGGTCGCCTTCTATCATTAACTCTAATAATATTGCTTTACCAATAACCTCAAGAATAGCTTCAATCTTCAACACGAGAAATAGTTCTAATTCAAATTCAGGCTTCCAAAAGAAGTCACAACCCAATAAAAGTATCTTCAGTCAACCTTCCGTATTAGTTACCAATACCATAACTTATGTTCAAATTTGTCCTTACCCATCCAATTAACTACTCTCGTTGGCATTAACAACAGTTTCAGCACCCTAATTTTATTGTATCCTCATGTAATCTATTATTTTCTTCTTATTCTACTAACGGACTTTCATCCATCACAATCGAAGATCAACCTTTACCATTTGTGTACAGTAGTAGACAGCCGCTGACAACTTCTCCATGGTTGGTGAAGAAATCCATTTCTATCACTCAATTAAAACTTATTTTAGAAGGCGCTACCAATAAAAAAAAGGTAATTTTAGAATCATAATCCAAAGATGTTTTTTTACATAACTAATTTAACTCTCCAATTTATATTTTGTCTAACAATTTATTTTTCCATTAATTAACAGATAAAATGGAGGATGTGAGGTCCACTAGTGATTCAAATGAGAAACAAACACAAAATGCGCTTTAGGTTAGCAAGTTATACAAATTAATAATTATTACTTGTATTACCAATGGTTTTGATTAAAAATACTACAATATTTTTTCCATCCATTTGAAAGAGGCTATGAAATAAATTTAATTGAACAAAATATTAATTTTTCAATGAGTGATTAAAATAAAATCAAAATTTTGCAATTACTACTATTTCTGAAATCAAATGCAACATTGAGTGATGAAGAAAAGTTGAATTTTAATTGAAGTCGTGCTCTGGTGGTATTTTTTCATATTTATGTACATTGGTGTTGTGATGTTATGACCCGATAGTTTAAATTATTAAATTTATTTTGAGATATGCAGTGTTAATAAATATTTTAAATTTTTATATATTATAATTATTGTGTGTAATTTAATTTTAGTGTTGTATATGATTGTTTATTTTTAGTAATCACTGCAGTAGAAGTGTTATTATATTAGTAATGTATTGTTATATTAGAGATCTCATATTGAATACTGTATGAAGAAATTTTTATTATGTTATAAAATAAAAATTTATTTTTATATTAAATAAAGTTTTAATTCTATCGTGTTTTTGTATTATTATTGCATGTTTTTTTATTTTAAGGCTTGCTATGGGTTTTGGATTCAAAAGAATTCTGTCACGACCCAAAATAAGGGGCCATGATCGGCGCTAGGGAACGAGAATTCTTTCGATTCCGGAACCCGTAGCAAGCCTTAAAAGAAAAGCATGCAATAAAATGAAATAATTAAAATATTTATACAGCGAAAATTAAATCTCAATTAATAAAAATAAGCTCCTCATCATTCTTTAATAAAATATTATCACATCTCATATCATAAAATAAAATCTTTTAATACAATACTTCAGAGTAACACTCTGAATTAAAATCTCATACATGCATATATTCAACTACAAGTCTCGACAGAATCAAATACAACTACTACTGCAGCGTCTAGAGGTCAAAATAAAACTCAAGTAAGTGATTTACATAATAAAGTCAGAGTGGAAGAAATCCTATGGATAGGTCTATTGTTGAGGTCTGAAGAAGACGACTCTCCTGTAAAAACATAAACGGAGGGGAATCAGACCTCACCGAGTGAATTTTTATAATATATATACACACATAGCTAAATGCCAAATGCAGATACTTAAAAATATGTATAATAAATATATATACAGGCAAATACACACAGATGCAGTGAAAATCATTTTAATACTGAAAATCATCAGTTTATGAAGGATCAAATAGAACCCTAAATGATCGCAACCTCAATACCAATAGAAAGTACTCTAGCCATATAGGCTCACTTAATTCCAAGTAAATTCACTTAATCCATATGGACAGTAGACTGGCCCTGAGATACCAAGTCGATTGAGCTCCAGCAGTCTGACTATTAGTGTGATTGGCCTCGAGACATTAGATCAACCGAGCTCCAGCAATCACACTCTCAATCACATTAATCTCAATCAAATCAATATTAAACAATCATAATCACCATAATTAATTTTCTCTTAGCTCTAATGTAACGCACCGGTACGTACACGGTCCTAGTGCTGCCCACTAGAAATCACGTTCTATCGATATCCTTCATTTATATTAAAACATATATTTAGAAAAATAAATGATGCATAATGAAATTTAAAATAAACAAATAAACCATATATATACCAGAAATATACCTAAAATAAACTAAGTATATTTCAGATATATATACGTATGATAAATTCAATTAAATCGTATAATATGCTCGAAATCAACCAATAAGATATCTAAACATAATTTGAAAGTAAATCACAAAGAAAACATGCATTTATTTTAAAATATACCAAAGGTATACTAAAAATATACCTAATATATACTTAAACATTCAATAAAGTAATTATGCAAAATTTACATTTAAAACATATAATTTCTAAAACAAGCAACCTAAAGCAATGCATATATATCATAATAACTCACGGTTATGTGCTCCTCAAGACGGGTCCGATGGGTCTGGTCCACTAGTCTTTGGTCTTGGCGCAACTAATAATAAAATAATAACACGAAATTAAAATAATTCTAACTTAACTTCTAGAGACTTGATCTAGAATTCTAAACGCAGACATATAATAGGAATTTGACCGAATGTCATGTTTTACAAGAATTTTATTGAAAATTCAGTAGAGCCTCCTATGTAAAACGAACATCTCTCTACTTAAAAAATAGAGTCGGTCTTGCAAGAAAAATACAATTCGAATAAAAATTCTCACAATTCTTCGGTCGGGATCCCAAACTACAAATTCTCTCAACCGAGGTCTACAATTCACAACAAATACAATAAAATATATTAAAATTCAATAAATACCAAAAATGCCCTTTAAATACCAAAATATAGCAATTTAAATATTCAAACACCAAAAGTAATTATTTTACCGATAATTATTTAAAAACCATAATATTAATACAAATTGATATTTCTCTATAAATTCACAAATATTAATAAAAATTAATTTTACAAATCTAAATTACTTAATTAGTCCAAAAAGATATAAAAAATTACTAAAAATTCATTTATTTACAAAAATAGTATATTATATTAAATTTGAAAATAATTTTTAAAAAATAGTTTTAATTAGTTAAAATTAGTAATTAATTTGTAAAAATCATTTTTATACCTCAAATTAATTATTAAAACCAATTAAATTTAATATTTAACCAAAATCATCACCAAATTACCAAAATACCCCTAATACACAAAAATACACCTAAAATACTAATAATATTAAAAAATTCAATAAAAATTATATGAATACTCAAAAATTATTTTCTCAATATATTATTCACTAAAATCCACAAATACAATTAATTAAGCAATTATTTCTAATTAAATATATATTTAACCTATATTTCCAAAAATAACATAAACTAAAAATAATTATAAAAATTACACAAAAATCAAAAAAATTATAAAATTAATATAAACCACCAAAAACACCAAAAATCACAATATCATAATTTATTTAATTAATTTGCGAAAATTATAAAATAATAATAAAATAATAAAAAATTCACAAAAATAAAAATAAATTCCAAAAATTACAAAACAATTCTAGGTTGTAGATTAAGCTAAGGGGAACAACATTTGTGAAGGAATTTCTCATGAATCACAAGGAATCAAGTTCAAAAAAAATTAAAAAGCAAAAATGGCCGAAATGAAGAAATCATTCACCACCAAAATCTAAGCCAAACCAAGTGAAACGAAGCTTAGAGACACATCACCGGTGCTCAGGGAAGGGAAAGAGACTGGCGGTGTCAAAAACAGTGGCCTAAATCGACTTGAACGGAGGTGGTGATGATTTTTGGCTTCTCGGCCAAAATGAGCTGAAACGGCATCGGAGGAGGGAAGAAACAGTGGCGGAGCTGGTTGGAGGAGGACGTGGAAGTCCAGGAGGCACACTAACAGTGGTTTGCCAGAGTTGCAGTGGTGAGGGTGAGTTTCGGGAGGGGGAGAAGGAGAAGGAGAAGGTAGGTTTTTTATTTTATTTGTGTGTATGTGTATATATATATATATATATATATATATATATATATATATATATATATATATATATATAACTTTATGATAAACTTTAATAAACTAAATAATATTTTAATCAACAAAATTTATACACCACAATTAAAATACACACACATAGATATTTCTACACACACAAATATATATATATATACACACACACACACACACACATTAATATATACACATCATTTAAATATTAAAGCCTAATAATATTTATGCATGCATATATATATATAACTCATAAAATAAAGGTCAATAATGTAATTCATTAAAATAATAATATTAAAAGATTAATGCTCTAAATTAAAGATTTAAATAAATAATATTTCCCTAAATAATAATTTAAATACATGTATTTACGTAAAATATATTAATTAAACGTAAAATAATAACAATAATAATTTTTTCAAGATAATGAAATAATCAATTATTATTTTAAAAGTATTAACACTGCATATCCGACTTTATGTTCAAATAATTTAAAAACTCGAGTTATAACAAATTCCCATTCCCTAGTATCGATCATGACTTCTTAGTTTAGGCTGTAACAAAGTTGGTATCAGAGCCTAGGTTATTAGTGTTGTGGACCTAGGTTATCAAAGTCGTGTTTTCTTTAAAACTACTGCAGTGAATTAGGTTCAATTATATCTTCGATAAGTCTTCCTTGATTTAGTTTTATCGTGTAATCGTTAGGATGTCTGTTTGTTATCTATTGTTGCATGCTTTATCTAAATTTTATTAGTTTTTATATTTTTAGAATGAGGAGGTGAGCGCATGTTGCTCCACTGGTTGTTAAGGCTGTGGATGATGAGTCTTTTCAAGTTGAGGTTTTACCTCTAGAGCCATTGGCCAGACACAGAGGCAGAGGTAAAGGTAGACCTCAAGGAGCGGTAGGTCACTATAGGTAGAGAGAGCTACAGGACGAGGAACTTATACAGCTAGAGTTTGAGGAAGCTGTTGTACCTTTAGCCATAACGTTGATGCAACATGTTTATCAGCAGCCCTTAGGCAGCATTATTTTATGCCAGAGTCGGCAGGATAGCATTCGATAGGACTACAAACCCTTTAGATTTTCTGCATAGTATTGAGATTAGGACTCGGACAACTCACACTGAGTATCAAAGGATCATGATAGTTAAGCTATATATTGAGGGACCAATCCTAGATTGGTTTGTTTAGGTCATTTAGCCCAACTTGACGACACTCACCTGGGCTCAGTTCAGAGAGAGATTTATAAGGGGTTTCTATCGAGAGCCTATGCAGATAAGCTGCAGACTTTGACTGATGAGTATTACCAGAGGTGACATATCAGTGGAGGACTACACCAGAGAGTTCCTTAGGCCGGGTCTATATGCAGAGGACCTGATGAAAGAGTAGTATTTCGCAGTTATGACATACATTACCGGATTAGGTTTTGCATTCACTAGGATGCCTACTGTAGGCCTTACTTTTGAGTCGGTGATAGAGTTGGCTAAAGAGATAGAGCTCATATTGGTTAGGCAAGGAGTTATGCCCAATTACTATCAGTTAGGAGGTGTACTAGTAGGAGGATTGTAAAGTACTCAGTATACCACTTTTCATATTGGCTCTAGTAGTTGGCAGAAAGGATCCTATCAGTAGAGCCATAGACCTGAGTAGAGAGTCCATAGGAGTAGCAGACGTGGCCGTGGTGGATTGCGTAGACCTATTAGATTCGATTCTGGTGCTACCAACAGTAGTAATGGTTAGAGTTTGGGTTACGAAAGCACGAGATCAGTAGCTAGTGCTTGTCAGATGTGTGAGAGAGTCTATCAGGGACCATGCTATATAACTTTTAGAGCTTTTTTCAGATGTGGACAGACGAGGCATTTTACTAGAGCGTGTCCATATTCTGGCTATCAACTATAGTTTCCGCAGCAGTCCATTGCTAGTTCAGCTCTAGCTTAGTATCCAAGTATGATGCAACTTGTTGCCTAGTAAAGGTATAACAGAGGTAGTAGAGGAGGTGCTAGGGGTTTTAGTCAAGCTTCCACTAGCCAACAAGGAGGTCGAGGTCAGACTAGAGTTTTCACCCTCACCCAACAGTCTCAGGCATCCAGCGTCGTTGTTACAAGTATACTTCTAGTCTGTTACTTGGATGCTAGAGTTTTAATTGATAAGAGTGCCACACATTCTTTCGTGTCCCCTATTTTTGGTTTGAAGTTGTGTTGGCAAGCTTCAAGGATGGCTTTTCCTTTATCTATTACCACTCCTTTAAGTGATTTGTTAAACACCAATGTGGTCCTTTCTAGATGTCCAGTGTTAGTAGGAGGCACAGAATTTTCAATGGAATTAGTGTTGTTGGATGTGATGGAGTTTAATGTGATCCTTAATATTGATTGGTTATCTTAGCACTATGTCATTATGGATTGTTAGAGGAAAGAGGTAATTTTTAGAATTTTAGATGCATAAGAGTTTAATTTTATAGGTGATAAGAGATCTGTAAATCAAAATCTCATTTTTGCTATTACGGCTAGGAAGATGCTGAGGAAAGGCTGTCAGGGATACTTGGCACTTGTCAAAGATACTTCAATGGAGAAGTTATCTCTCATGTTCCAGTAGCTTATGAGTTTCTTGATGTTTTTGCTAAGGAGTTACCGGGTTTACCACCTCATAGAGAGATTGAATTATGTATAGATGTGGTCCTAGGCATAACTCCTATTTTATGCTGCCTTACAGAATGGCTCCTGAAGAGTTGAAGGAATTAAAGAAGTAGTTGCAAAATTTGTTGGATAAGGGTTTCAATAGACCCAGTATTTCTCCGTGGGGTGCACTAGTCCTATTTGTGAAGAAGAATGATGGTATACTAAGACTGTGCATAGATTATAGAAAGCTAAATAAGGTGATAGTGAAGAACAAGTATCCTTTCCAAGGATAGATGATTTGTTTGATCAACTTTCGGGTGCACAATTCTTTTCTAAGGTTGATTTGAGGTCATCAATTGTAGATCAATGAAGCCGATGTTATTAAAATGACATTCCACACTTGGTATAGTCACTATGAGTTTCTGGTGATGTCCTTTGGATTAACTAATGAACCTACTGCTTTTATAGATTTGATGAATAGGGTTTTCAGATCATTTATGGATCAGTTTATGGTAGTCTTCATTGATGATACATTAGTGTATTCGAAGAGTATGGAAGAGCACGTATGTCACTTGAGGACAGTATTGTAGACACTGAGATAACATCAACTTTATGCTAAATTCCCAAAGTGTGATTTTTGGTTAGAGAGAGTTGAATTTCTTGGACACGTAGTGTTTAAAGATAGTATTTAAGTTTATCCATAGAAGATTGAGGCAGTGTTTGAATGGCCCATATCGACATTAGTCATAGAGATTCAAAGTTTTCTGGGTTTGGCTGGGTATTATAGGAGATTTATGTAGGATTTCTCGAGAACTATAGGTCCTATGACTTGCCTAACTTTGAAGAATGTGAAGTTTGTGTGGTCAGATGCTTGTGAGAATAATTTTCAGTTATTGGAGGTGAAGTTGACCACAACTCCAGTTTTGACCTTACCAAATAGGGAAAACAAATTTACTATGTATTTGATGCCTTCAGAGTCGGCCTAGGTTGTGTGTTAATGCAGAATGGTAGGGTGATAACTTATGCTTCAAGGCAGTTGAAGAAGTATGAACATAATTATCTTATTCATGACCTAGAGATGGTTGCAGTGATCTTTGCTCTCAAGATTTGTAGACATTATTTGTATAGGGTGACTTATGAGATTTTCACAGATCATAAGAGCTTGAAGTACATTTTCTAGCAGAGAGATATGAACTTGAGGCAGAGTAGATGGTTAGAACTCTTGAAGGATTATAACTGCGATATTATTTATCATCCAAATAAGGCTAATGTGGTAGTAGATGCCTTGAGTAGGAAGTCCTCGGGTAGTCTTACTCATATTAGTATGGAAATGAGACCTTTGATCTAAGAGTTGCATGAGCTAGTGGATCAAGGTTTGATGATAAAGATTAGTAGATCGGGAGGACTGTTAGCTCAGTTTAGAGGCTGGTAAGTGTTGAGAGATATGATTAAGGTAACTCATGGTCGAGATCCTATTCTAGCTGAGCTTGAGGAGAATGTTCATGGGGGGAAGTTCACTGATTTTACACTTGATGATAAAGGTGTTTTATGGATTAGTGGTAGATTATGTGTTCCTGATGTGTATAATTAAAGAGAAAAGATCCATAAAAAAAGTGCATTTTACAACTTATAGTGTACATCCAGGTGTTACTAAGATGTACCATAACATAAAAGATTTGTACTGGCGGGATGGATTAAAGAAGGATGTAGTTGATTATGTTTCTAAATGCTTGACTTGTCTACAGGTGAAAGCTGAGATTTAGAAACCTTCAGGGAAGCTTCAGCCTTTTCTTATTCCTGACTAGAAATGGGAGAGAGTAGCTATGAATTTTTTGGTAGGGTTACCTAATTCGAAGGATGGATATGATTTCATCTGGGTGATTGTGGATAAGTTAACCAAATCAGCTCACTTCTTACCAGTTAAAGCTACTTATTTTATAACTAAATTAGCTAAGCTGTATGTTAAACAAGGAGTGCCTTCATGGAGTGCCTGCTTCCATTATATCTGATAGAGGTTTAGTGTTTACCTCATTATTTTGGTAGAAGTTGTAGGAAGCAATGGGCATTAGGCTTGATTTTAGTGCTATTTTTCACCCTCAGACAGATGGTCAATCTAAAAGGATGGTCCAGACACTTGAGGATATATTGAGGATATGTGTATTGGATCTTGGAGGTAGTTAGGATGATCATTTGCCACTTGTAGAGTTTGCTTATAAAAATAACTACCATAGCAGTATTGAAATGGCACCATATGAAACTCTTATGGAAGGACGTGTAGATCCCCTCTATGTTGAGATGAGATTGGACAGAGAGCATTGATTGGACATGAGATTATTCAAGATGTAGCAGAGAAGGTTGTTGTGATCAAAAGGAGGTTAAAGACGACAACTAGCAGATAGAAGAGCTATGGGGATTCGAAACATAGAGATGTGGAGTTTCAGGTTAGAGATTATATGTTTCTAAAGGTGTCTCCAATGAAGGGTGTGATGAGGTTTGGCAAGAAGGAGAAATTAGCATTGAGATATATTGGATCATTCGAGATTCTAGAGAGAGTAAGCATGGTTGCATATTGATTGGCTTTGCCTCTGAATCTTTCTCAAGTGCATCTCGAGTTCCATATCTTAATGCTGAGGAAGTATATTTTAGACCCTTTAGACATGTTGCATCCTGAGAGTGTGGAAGTGGAAGAAGACTTGACGTACGAGGAGGAGCTAGTCATGATAGTGGATTATCAAGTTCGTTAATTGCGTTCAAAGCATATTCTGATGGTCAAGGTGTTGTGGAGGTGCAACAACGTGGAGGAGCATACGTGGGAGATTGAGGCTGAGATATTGGTGGTCTACCCTTACCTTTTTCCTCGTTGAATTCCTGTTTTCTATTTTTTTTTGAAAATTTGAGGTCGAATTTTTGTAAATGGGGAAGATTGTTAGAACCCAATATTTTAAATTATTAAATTTATTTTGGGATATGCAGTGTTAATAAATATTTAAAATTTTTATATATTATAATTATTATGTGTAATTTAATTTTAGTATTGTATATGATTATTTATTTATCTATTAATATTACTATTGTTCTTATTGTGAATAGCATTAATTTATTTTATTTTAAATATTCTATTAGGTAGAGGAATTAATTTAAAAATGATTATTTATTTAAAAATATTATTATTATTATTATTATTATTATTATTATTATTATTATTATTATTATTATTATTATTATCATTATTATTATTATCATCATCATCATCATCATCATCATCATCATCGTTATCATTATAATAAAATTCAAATTTTCCTTTTTCCCTCCCCTTTTTCCTTCCTTCCTCTTCTTTTTCTTCCCCTTTCCCCTTTCCTTTTTCCCTTCCCCTTCTTTCTATGTTTTTTGCAGAAAATCGCGCGCCACCATTAGCCACCCACGCTGCTACCGCTCACCGCCTCTACAGCTTGCTAGTGCCGCCTCTTTCCTCCTCCCTGCCTCTTCCCTTCCACCAGTGTCACCATTCCCTCCTTCCCTCTCATTTTTCTCTCAGTGCCACCACCTTCTGGAGCTCGCCGGTGCCAATTTCGGCAAGGCCAGGGACTGAGACCAGACTCTTTTGGAAGCTCTTTCCTTAGGCTTCATTTTCCCCAAGATAATTTTTCCAATTAACTTCGAATTGAGCTTTAATTTTGTTAAATTGTAATTAGGGTTCTTGATGCATTTTGTTGATTTTGAGTTCAATTGATTTGAATTATGTGAAATTGATTTTAGATTAGTTAAGTTGAAGTTGTAAGCTTTCTAAAAACATGTTTAAAATTGATTTTGGAGATAGTCGAATTTTGAGCACTATTCCGAGTTCGAGTATTGTTCACAGAACTATCCCAGCTTGGAAAATGCTTTTTATTTTTAATAAATTCTACTATTTATTTTAAGTATGTTTTGTTAAGAAAGTATATTGGAATTGTGTTCCGATTATTTATTATAAATTTTCAAAAGCTTATGTGAAAATTGAATTTTTTGAAAAATGAGTATAAATTTGCAAATTTTGTATTTTAATTGAATTTATTGTTAATTAGTATGTTTTGAATAATAAATAGTATTAAAGTAATTTTTATGGATTATTTACTATTTTTAGCTAATTAATAATAATTTTTGACAATATATTCAAATAATAGCTTATTTATTATTGTTACGATTTAAAATGGATTTCTAGCTATTTTTATTATATAATTGAGTAATTTAAGTAATTAATTGTACTTTATGCTATTTAACTTCATGTATTTGAAAAATGTAATTTTTACTAATATTATTTAACTCTATTTGAGATTTTATTTAATTAATGTGAAAATAAATTATCTTTAATGTTTTTGTTATTTAAATAAATTGTATTGTGGCATTTTATTGATTTTTATGGATTTTAATGATTTTTAATATTTATTATTAAATTATTAGCTTTTTGTATATTTTAGTTCTTGGTTGGGCGAATTATATAGTTCGGGGCTCAACCCAAGAAATTGTGCATTTATGTATATTGAAGTGTGTTTACTTGTAGGATCGATTTTACTTTTAGTAGAGAGAAATCCATTTTATAGAGAAAAACCTGCCGAATTTTTGATAAAATTCTCGTAAAATGTAACATCGGGTTGATCTTGAGTTTTTAATTCTTGATCGAGTCGTGTCTTAGATCGAGTCATTCTTTAGAATTTCTAGAAGTATAAAATTAGGAGTTCGATTATAATAATATTATTATTTATTTATTTTTTATAGTTGCGTCGAGATCGAGGCTTACTGGACCAGGCCAGTCTATCTTTTATAGAGGAGCGCACAACTATGATTTATTATTTTATATATGCATTGCATGTAGAATACATAATTATAAGCATCCATAATTTTTTAATGTATTTTAATATGATTTATTTTACTAAATGATTATGTATATGTTTGGTATAAATTTGGTATATATGTGATATATATGTTTGGTATATATATTCGGTATATTTTTGGTATATACTCAGCATATATTTGGTATACACTTGGTATATATTCAGTATATGTTTGGTATATTTCTTTTAAAATGGATGCTATCATATTTAAATTATGTATTTAATTATTTTAATAATTATACGATTTATTTGAAGGATAGTAGTAGAACGTGCTTCCTAATAGGCTGCTCTAGGACTGTGTACGTACTAGTGCTTTAGATTTGATGTGAGACTTGATTATTCGATTATTGAGAATTGTGGTGAGAGAGTAGTGTGATTACAGGAGCTCGATTGACCTAATGTCTCGGGGCTAATCACACTGACAGTGAGACTGTGGGTGTTTGGTTAACTTAGTGTCTCGAGTCCAGTCTACTATCCAAAAATGGAAAAGAGAACTATTTTGGAATTAAGTAAGCCTGTGGGCTAGCGAGATTTAGTGATCATGGTCGCGAACTATTTAGAGTTCTGCTCCGATCCTTTGCCCAAATTAAACTTTTATGCATTTATTATTATATAAAAGTGGATTTTTGCATTTGTGTGAATTGCATGTATATACATATTATTATACTAATGTTTGATTGTACATGACTTTATGTTGATGTATATAAATTATAATAATTCACTCAGTAAGATCTGAACCCCCTCAACTTTTTTTCAGGATCTACTGCTTTAGACCTTCCTCGTGGTACTATTCACCATACTCTTTCCTTCCCAGCTAATTTATTTAAATATTGAACTATTGTCTTCTTATATTTTTAGTAATAACTGCAGTAGTAATGTTATTACATTAGTAGTGTGTTGTTATATTATAGATCTTATACTAAATATTTTATAAAGATATTTTTATTATGTTATAAAAAAAGATTTACTTTTTTATTAAATAAAGTTTTAATTTTGGTGTATTTTTGTATTATTATTGCATGTGTTTTTATTTTAAGGGTTGCTATGGGCTCTGGATTCGAAAGAATTCTCGTTCCCTAACGTCGATCATGACTTACCGGTTTGGGTCATGACAAAGTTAGTATCAAAGCCTAGGTTATTAGTGTTGTGGACCTAGGTTATTAGAGTTATGTTTGCTTGCAAGATTGACTCTACTTTTAGTAGAGAGACGTCCATTTTACAGAAGAGATTCTGCTGACTTTTTGATAGAATTCTCGTAAAACATGACATTGGATCGATCCTGAGTTTTTGATTCTTGGTTAAGTTGTGTCCTAGATTGAGTCATTCTTTAGAATTTCTAGAAGTACAAAATTAGGAGTTCGATTCTAATATTATAATTATTTATTTATTTTCTATAGTTGCGCCAAGACTGAGGCTTACCGGATCAGGCCAGTCTATCTCTTTTAGAGGAGTGCACAACTGTGAGTTATTATTTTATATATGTATTGCATGTAGAATACATAATTATAAGCATCCATATTTTCATAATTTATTTTAATATGAATTATTTTACTAAATGATTATGTATTTGTTTGATATATATTTGGTATATATGTGATATATATGTTTGGTATATATATTCAGTATATTTTTAGTATATACTCAACATATATTTGGTATATCTTTGGTATACACTTGGTATATATTCAATATATATTTGGTATATAATTGGTATATTTCTTAAAAATTGATGCTATCATGTTTAAATTATGTATTTAATTATTTTAATTATTTATTTAATTTATTTGAAGGATAGCAGTAGAATGTGTTATCTAATGGGCTACACTAGGATTGTGTACATACCAGTGCGTTAGATTTTAGGGTTGAGATTATGAAAATTATTTAATGTGGGACTTGATTATTCAATTATTGAGAATTGTGGTGAGAGAGTAGTGTGATTGCAGGAGCTTGGTTAACATAATGTCTTGGGGCCAATCACACTGACAGTGAGACTGTAGGAGCTCAGTTGAGGGGCTAGTCTACTGTCTAAAAATGAAAAAGAGAAATATTTTGGAATTAAGTAAGCCTGTGGGCTAGTGAGATTTAGTGATCGAGGTTGCGAACTATTTAAGGTTCTGCTCCGATCCTTCACCAAAATAAACTTTTCTGCATCTATTATTATATAAAAGTGGATTTTTGCATGTGTGTGAATTGCATGTATATACATATTATTATACTGATGTTTGATTGTACATGACTTTAGGTTGCATGTATATATATTATAATAACTCACTCAGTAAAGTTTGACTCCCCTCAACATTTTTTTCAAGATTTATTGCCTCAGACCTTCCTCGTAGTACTATTCACCAGACTTTTTCCTTCTTGGCTGATTTATGTAAATACTAAACTATTGTCTTCTTGTGTTTTTAGTAATCCGTTCAGTAGTAGTGTTATTGTATTAGTAATGTGTTGTTATATTAGAGATCTTGTACCGAATATTGTATGAAGATATTTTTATTATGTTATAAAATAAAGATTTGCTTTTATATTAAATAAAGTTTTAATTCTGGCATATTTTTGTATTATTATTGCATGTGTTTTTATTTTAAAGCTTGCTACGGACTCTAAAATTGAAAGAATTCTTGTTCCCTAGCGTCGGTCATGACTCCCTAATTTGAGTTGTGACATGTGAAATGATATTTAAGTGTATATTACAAATAATGAATATGTTGTAAGATGAAAAGCTATTAAAATATTTTATTCTAGGAAATTTGAAATGCAATAATGATGGAGGTGAAGGCGGATCCATTACCACTATTTATATCATTATGGTACATACATTTTTTTTCAACTTTTTCTTAATTATAAACATTTAATTTAACCAAGTTATTTCACTACTCAATTTCAAATATATATATTTTTTACTTTTTGGAATGTAGGGGTTGGATTCCACTATTGGTTAATGACTTGGTTATCTTAGTGCGTTCATTTGCAAGTAGTGAGGATGGAATACCTGTTACACCCTTCCCTTTGTCTTCTAAGGAAGAATTATTACTAGAAGCATATTTGAAACCACTTGTTGATACACCTAGTATGAAGTCCTGGCACAAATCGCATTCTGAGTGGATTCAATGGATTGATAGGTTGAACCCGCATTATAAAAAAATATAGAAGGTAATGGGGATAAATCAACCAATAGAAATTAGCAAAATTGGTTCGCCATTTGAAGCTAATATGCTTTGTGCAGCTATGTGTTTCTAGGTTCCTAGTCTTAACTCATTTGTTTTCCCTTTTGGTCTCTATTCAATTACCTTGCGTGATGTGTTTTTGCTAACGGGATTGCTTGTGGTTGAAACAGATGCACCATGTTTGATTGATTCAAATATTAAAAAATTGACATCTTTTTCAGCAGCCTTAACTAACTATTCTTCATATCATTCCTTAATTCAACATAAGGTTAAAGCATTTTATTTGCCTTCTCAGAAGGAACATGTTAACTTTCTTTAGGTGTTGATTTGCAAATTCTTGATGTGTCCTTTCTTTGGAAAGCCAGCTGTAGAGTACATAGATATGGCATCGGCTATTACATTAGGAAAGTATCTCACCCTTGGGTTAATTTTACATGGCCTCACTTACAGATCTCTAAAGTATTATCATACATCAAAACCTTTTTTAAGGTTCAGTGGAGCACTTTGGTTAGTGCTATTGTGGTTATTCGTGTACTTCCTAGAATTAAGTGAGGAACTTCCCCAGTCAGATGAAGCAATTAGATTGAATGTTTATCATTGTAGCTGCCCTATGTCATTCCATGAAATTTTGTCATTTTTTTCAAAGCAGAGAATCTGGACAAACAATTAGCTTTTCATCTTTCTGGGAGAATAATAAAAAAAACCCTTGGTTGAAAAATGTAATGGAGGATTATGATGAAACTGGAGCTACCTAGCAAATTCAGTTAAAATTTTTTCTATGCCTATACCACTGTAAGGCCATTCTATATGGGTGGCACTAGTTCATTGGACTCAAACAAGCTAAACATAACTATAGAGTATTATATGCCTTATCTTTAGATTCGGTAGTTTGGATTGCACCAATCTATGTATCCAGAAGAAGTCCCAAACACATCTGAATTCAATTATCACTATGTTGAAGAAATTTAGAAAATTATTTATGGATTGAAAGATCTTAAATGTAATGTTTATATATCATCCAAAGAGAATGTTGACCATTTCAACAAGGGTGGTCTCGAAGATTTATTGATGCGATACCTCCTAATATTGAATTTGTTATAGCAGGTGAATTGAAATTGGTACATCATTATAATATTAATTGTAATTTAGTCATTTTCTTCTTTCATAATCTACATTTCCTACCATGACAGGTCTGAAATCTCCCATTCCACCAATAATATCCAAAAAAAAGAAAATTCTATATCGAAGAGGGAAAATAGCATAGTGTCAAAGCATCTTCACATAAATAGGAAAAATCCAATACCCCAGTGAAAAAAAAAAGAAAACCATTGCTTCAACACCTAAGAAAAATTTGAAAGCCACTTTTTCTGGTAGATTAAGAAGATCTAATAGGTTGGGAAACATTGGAAACTATACTAATACTGAGGAAGATCCAGTGCATGTCATTGATGATGTCCTTGATGATTTGTGGGACATCATTGATGCTGATGATGATGGTAATGACTCTCCCTAAAAGTTATTGTCTGATCATGAACAAAATGACACTCTGTTTGCTTTAGTAACTAGTATAAGGGGAAAAATGTTGACAGTGGAGTTAATAATATAGATGTCACCTATTCTAGTTTATTTAATAAAGTAAAAAATGAAGCCACTCCAGTTGCACAACCTTAACAGGTAATAGCCAACTTCATCATTATGTTTTTAATATAATTTGATTTTTTTGTTTTGTAAGCAAATGTCTTTAGTTTTATAAGTTAATGAATTCCCTTGTTTTGTTATTTTTTAGTATGAAGCTTGATAACGATGAAAGAAATAAGATGACATTTTTAATTCCTTTACCAGAAGAACCATTGATTGATCTTGATTTTAATTTCTTAGAACAGTCTATACCATCTGCTTCATAACAACATACAGTATTCACAAGAGATGTCATTAAGTCATCCAAGAAAGCTATTAACCTTTTGTTGAAACATGAATTGCTTGCACTAGCTTGTCATTAAATGAACACATTTCATTCAACTATGTTAGTACTTCACAGTGCTTCATTATAAACAGATCAATATGAGAGTATCTCAAAAGTAGTAGGTGAAATTGAATTAATTTTCAATTCCTTTGCCATAACCACAGAGGCCATAAAAGGCTTTTCATGTAAAATACAGAGTTTGAAAAATGATGTTGAGAAGCAAAAGGCTATGAAGAATGCACTGGAAGCGCAAAATAAGGAATTAGTTGATATCCACCTGGAGTATCTATTTGAGCAGAGCCAGATTGAAAACCTTACCAAAGAGATTGAAAAGTGAAAGGAGCAATAGTTATAACTTCTCGAAAAGGTAGAGGGATTGAACCTTTAGACGCAACAAGTTAGGACTCAATACCAGAAAATTACTGTTGGGTTATCCCAACAGAGAGAAGAAGCATTAAAATGGACTGAGGAGTACAAAAGGGCTTTTGAAATTTAAGAGGCCTAATGTGCAAAGTGGCGCTAGTTAAGGTATTTAGACTTTAGCAAAATATAATGCAGTTGTGTTAATGCATTAGTTTATTTTGGACTAAAACATTTGCTTATAATTTTTAGTTGTTTAGACATATGGACAATTGTAATTAAACTATACTCTAATCCTATTTTTGCTTCAATATGGTTTAATCTTCATTTTAACAATGTTTGATTCATATATATATCCATATCTTGCTTTAAAATTTGTTCCTTTTATACTGTCAAGGAACATTTTCCCTAAAATATACTAATTCAAATATGCTTATATTAAGCCATTACCAATTGAAAAATATCTAATGAAATGAACACTTACTATTACACATCAACATAAGAAATCAAAAGGACACCATCATAATGACCCCTACCATTTATTGAAACCATTTTGGGGATATATAAATGATAAATCGTTAGTATGGAACAACTATACATCGATTACCATAATTATCATTTACAATGGCATATGATAATGTTTCATTACCATGTAGAGGTGAGGTTATTTAACAAAGTACACGAAGAGTCATTCTTTTGTGTATATATATAAAGTAAATCGTTAACTTATAGTGCATATTCAAAGTAAAATTCATTAATTGCAATACTCATCCCTTGCTTCATGAATAATAGAAGAAAGTCTAGTGAATGGAAGGTTTTTCCATCAAAAACCTTTGTTAAAGCTCTATATGCTTCAATTCAAGACTAACTCAAGACATTAAAGAAGGAAATCAGTGAGTATGTTTCGAGAAACGTTGCTAATTTTGGATATGACAACACTCAGTAAGGGCTCTTACACCCATTTCCTCTTCTCTCCATGTACAACATATTTCTTAATGAACATGGAGAAGATGAGCAAGGAATGATGGAAGGAAGTGAATAGAGGACAATGGAGGTTTATCAAAATAATGGTACTGAAGAAACCACCTCGTCAAAAAGAAGAGCACCATTGGAGGCAAGAGTAGCAGTAGTAGTTCAATCAGGCAACTACATTGAAGTGTCAGAAAACACTTCTTATGAAGTTTAAAACTTGATAATCTTTTGAAGTCTCTTTTTATTGAACCATAAACACCATTCCAAGTCTCTTTTTGCTGTTTAAAGATGTTTAATTTTGGAGTTTATCCCCATTGAATGTTGTCCCTTTCAGTTTTTTTAATGAATTTGCATTTATGAAAAATATTAGCAAATCTTCTGAACCTAAGTTATTTAGAATGGTATCAGTATTTTAAGCTTTTTGTCCCTTTTATTTCTATTAAAAAAATTACAGTTTAATTATTCAATAAAAAAAATTATATGAAATGAAAACTAACACTTAACTACTTTTATTTCCAACAAATCAAAGTATAAAAATTGTGAAGTTACTATTTAAATATGTGGTGAAGTTAATTTTCAATTTGTCCATTGCCTGGTGAAGGAAACATTATGTTAAACAAACTATAACATCTTTAAAACTTTTAAAGTTGATACCACTGAAATTAGCCTCAATTCCATAAATCGGTTAACCAGTGTGTCCATCATTATGATTTTTTAATGTGCCATCAACATTTCATTTCTAAGTTCAAAATTAATAGACATTATAAGATATGAAACCTCAAGTTAGTAAAAAGGTAATCCATATCATTAATTTCAAACTACAAAAAAAGTTTGTCATTAACATAGAAATAATACATTCAAAATAAAATACTAATCATAATTTATACTTTTCAAACATAAAAATTTTTGATAACCCAATATGCAATTGCCCAACTGGTGCAGAGGCTTCTATATCAACAACTTTTGTTATCTTCACCAAATAAAAGCCAATTATGAACACAACTATAATAATTTCCAGAAGAAGAAAAATGAGACCATCAAAAGAAATATGATTGTTTCCCCTGATTATAATGGTTTTGTTCTCAATCTTCTCCACGTTCGATTCCTTCTCAGCAGGCAATGTTGCTGGGACAATAAAATTTGCTTCATTGAATTTCTTCCATGTAGTTACAGCTTCATTCATAGTATTGAAAGACCGATATAGAAACCCCTTAAATCCTACAACTGAACGAGCACATTCTTCCTAAGATGCGTAGATCCCAGGTGCGTGTCCATTGAATGTAATGTAATACTTATTTCTTGCTCTTCTTTTGTAAAATGATTCCATGTTTTCTTTTATTTTTGTATCAGAATCTGTTGTAAACTTATGTTTTTTTTCTCAATAACAATCTATTGTAAAAAAATTTTGTAATGAATGAATACTTAACAAAATATATAAAGACCTTTGATATTCAACATGTAATAAAGATCAACTTGTAAAGGAAGGTGATTACATTTATGAGATAGTCTCATTAATGGATGTTTATCATCTCTCAAGACGTCATTTGTATTCTTTACTATCTCCACTACAAGGGTAAAACAGAAAAGCTGCATCACTCATTAATGGCAAAAATTCATTTTTTTACCTGTTTCGGACCAAAATGCTCTTTCTCTCCGGATAGATTCTATCCGTTTATCACCTCTCTACTAATAATATCCTTTTTAAAAAAATTTGAATAAATGACTACCACTTATTAGTAATAAATTTGAAACTAAATATTGTTTTACACACTCATAAAGAAAACTGTTTTAAGTATAAAGAAAAAATAGGAGGAGAGAGAGAAAGATTTGTTGTGAGCCGATGCAAAGACTATACATTCACATACATATGTTCTATATCTCTAAAACAACCCTAGTGCTTTCAAAAAAAAGCCCTAGTTGTTGGCTTTGCTAGTAAGATTTTGTCTATTACAGGAATCTCTAAGCTTATTCTATTATGTTCCCTCTTGTATCTATTTGCCTTGTGTTGAATGAAATCTTTGTTTAAAAAAAAAGTTCTATTTATTTTAATTTTTTGGTTCTTTTAAAAAATATATATTTTATTAATCATTAAAAAATAAAGTTGAATGCATGTTTATTAGATTAAAAAATAAAAATAGTTCACTATTGTTCTTAAATTTTTAAAATAATAAATTTGAAATATAAAAAATTGAAAAAATTGATATTTTAGAATGAAAAAGGTATAATCATTTGTTGGATGATTAATAGTTAGAAGTATTATTTATTTTAAATGTAAATTTATTAAATTTTTATGTTAAGTACCCATTAAATTTTTAATAATTTATCTTAGAAAATTATATATATATATATATATATATATATATATATATATATATATATATATATATATTGATATGTATATTTTGAAATTAAGGTTACTCTTTCAAAAAAATATTATAAAGAAACAGGGCAGCCTTTGTTTAAAAAAATATTATCAGATTTTTAGAATGAAGGAAATAAATTCTTGTAGTGAGCATGAATCATTTTTTCTGTTGCAAAAACGACAAAAAGTATTCATCAAGACTTTCAAGTGATAAAAATATCAAAACTCAAAAGTTAGGCTCTGTTTGTGAAAAATATTTTTTTTTTATTTTTCAGTGTTTGAATTATTTAGAGAAAATAAGTTAAAGAAAAATAATGTATGAGTCAAAAGAAAATTACTTCAAAATAAGGGAAAATAATTTCCTATTTTAAGGATGGAAAAACGTTTTCTAATGCATTCTCTCCTCATTTATTGCCTTCCTTTTTATTTTAATACATTATCTCCTCATTTATTATCTTTTTTAGTATTGCAACCAAACATAAAAAAATTTTTTTTAGAAAATATTTTTATGAAAAATATTTTGCCTTAATATTATAGTTACATGTAGGTGGTAATATGTTCTTAAATTCTTTCTTTCTACCATACACCTATTGATCTACAAATATCATCATAAAGTAAAACCTAATAACTTGACTCAATTAATTAATAAATTTTTAAATTTAAAAAAAATATATTTTAAAGACTTAAGTTTGAACTCAATTTGATTTAATAAGATATAATTATAATTATATTAAAATAAAAGAGTAAAATGGTAAATATAAAAACGGTCAATTAAAGCTCATGAGCCTATCGAGTCAAATGTTTAGGATTTTGAATTCAACTTGATAACCTATTAGAATAGCTCAAGCTCGACTTGAAAATAATTGAATCGATTTCGAGTTTTTTCCTGATAGCTCATGAGTCAACTTGACTCGGTTACATCCCTATCTATATATATTAGTATACATTAATAATAATTATAATAATATTATTTAGCTCATAATATTAGTATACATTAATATTATATTTCTTAATATCAATAGTAATTAATAAATTATTAAACATAATAATAATATTTTTAATTAAAAAAATGAATTTTTTAATATAATTATTTACTTTAACCAAAATGACATAATTTTAAACTATACACTCAAAAGATGGACTCATGAGATTTTCTATGTTTTTAAAATCATTTGCATTGTAAATTCTCTTAAAATTTTTCTTTTTAGATTTTTGTATATTTTATCCAAGTGCCTAATGGGGTTTAAAGCACTTGACCTTGGTCAGTTCTAGATTTTAAAGTGTATGGAGAAGTTAAATCATGTAAGGAATAAAGTAGACAAAAATGTAAAAGAAAATAAAAACTTGGAAAGAAATATATTGTTTAATGCTCCATTAATAAAAAAAAGGAAATATAAAAAAAAGAAGATAATAAAAATTAAAAAAGAAAAGGAAAAAAGAGGAAAAAATACAAATAAAAGAGGAAGGAGGAAAAAATAAAAATAAATGGAAAAAAGAGAAAAAAAATAAAAAAAATAAAAAAGAAGAAGAAAAATAAAAATTAAAGAGAAAATAAAATTAAAAAAAGAAAGGCGGAAAAAATAAAATAAAAGAAAGAATAAGGTATGCTTGTAAAAAAAGAGACATATTTATAAATAAATTGGGTTAATTTTATAATTAATAAAAAGTATGAGTATTTTAATTGAAAATATTTAAAAAGTGCTTTCAAAAAAAGGAGAGAGAAAATATATATTATATAATTTTTTATTATTATTTTAGGGATGCATGATAGTCATTCTCTAAATTTGTGTTGAAAAATTGAATTTACATATAAAAAAAGTTTTTGAGTAGTATTTATAGGTAATGTCATATTAAACTTTTTATCTTTTTTAGCAAAAAAATTTGGTTGGATTTTAATCTTGTAAATTTATCCTTATTTAAATACAAAAATCTATCAAATGATGCAATATATATATATTGCATGGAAAATTTAAATTGAGCAACCAAAAAGAAAAGGCAGGAAGGTGGTAGTTGAAAGTTACTTTACAAACCAACCGATATGGGACCACAGGGAAAAGAAGTAACAGATTCATCCCAAGAAAATTTGAAAATTATATTTGATATTTTATATACATATTTCTATTATTTTAAGGATCTATTTTCCTATACAAAAGTCATTTACAGATGAAGAATGTACAAATATAATAAAAAAAGAATTCTCAATTAAGGAGATTCTCATATAGAAATAAATATTTCTCAAATAGGTACAAGACCTACATTAAAGAGAAATCATATTCCTCTTAGATTTGAACATTACTATCTCTATAAATAGGATTTCATATCGTTTATTTTTATTCATTTTATTCTTTCACACTCTTTGTTATCTTTATCTCTCTAAAGTCTCTCTCTATACTCTCTGACTTAAGCATTGAAAGATTTGTGGGTATCCTCTTCACCTGTCACCTTACCCTCGTTTAATTTCTTGCAGAATTTAGATTTAAAAGTTCCGAAAATAAGTTATTAATACTATGCAAACGAATATAGACCAACCAATATGAGACACAGGAAAAAGGAGTAATACATTTACCTAGGAAAATATGAAAATCACACTGCGTAAATAAATATTATCCTTCTTTTTCTTTTGCAATCACACTAATTTTTCTTATATATATGTATATTACTTACTTTTTCTAAAAACCAAAATAAATTAATTAAAAACATCAATACATATCATGAAGGGTCAAGATCAAAATAATCCAGAACCATTTGTTCTCTTTTACAAGGAGAAGGAGAAGGGTCAAGCCTAAGAAAAGCCCAAGGCCATTTGTACTCAACTTTAGATTTGTAATCCTAATTTGTTAAGGATAACAGCGACACATCTGTGTAGAAGCAATGCCAGCAACAGCACTTTGGTAGACAGCGGCAACCTGGTGCTCTTCATCAAGCAAGATATTCTTGAGCTGATTATGTCTTGGACGAATCCAGATGATTGTGTCGAGACATAGGAAGAACAACTGCAAGTTAAACATTCCTTCCATCAAAACTCTCTATATTTTGACCCAGTTGCAAGCGAAACAAAGGACATCAACAACGGTATAGACAATAGCAGTCTGATACACCTCAACAATCCAGGCAAGACGCAGACTTACCATGCTATTTGCACCAAAATGCTATCAACAACAAAGCTATGAAAACACACAAATATATAATCAAAATTATAAAGCTATCACCACAATTATTAGTTAGAAACCTAAAATATAGAAAGAGATGAAAGCAAAAGGATGAATACTACTAAAACCTAGTAGCCATCCCTTACGAAAACCGCTAACAAAACACTATTTATTGAGAGAACTCGGTATCTTTTCTCTAATTGAGAGCAAATAAATTTTCAAATAAAAAATTTTGTGACAATAATTATTGACAATACAGGCAGCTATGTAAATTACTTATTACTGAAAGGAAAAATGACAAAGCCAAAGACAAGATATCAGCTAGAAAAGTGAAACCAACAATCTGTTATAGAATCTCTTTCCAATGTCAGTCTTTTGTGCAAAAAAATATCTCCTCAATTTGTATGTCAACTAGAACTTTCATTTATTTTTTCTCTAATAAAAAATAATAATAAAAAAATCCTTTTATAAAAAAAAAATTAATTGTTTTTATTATATAACTTTCATGAATTCAATTTATAAGGTAGAAATTAAAAGGGAGAAATTTTTTTTTATTAAACTGAATTGCTTGAGCTGTTGTTATTTATTATTATTTTTTTTTTGTCATAAATTGCTTGTGTTGTTTATGCAGTGAAGTTTATAACAATTAATGTGAAGTAGAAAAGATTTCACAGGAAACTTCTAAGCATTAATATAATTAACTTTTATTTCACCTGTATTGACAAGATTTTCCAACATAAACAACAACAATAACAACAACCGTATCTATCTTTATAAAGTAAAGTCGAAATGTTAACTTTATTTTTTATTATTTGTTATTATTATTATTATTTTTGTACTTCGATGATTATTATCAAGAGAAAAGTTGAGTAATAAACATGTACAATGCATTTATCTCGCTTCTTAAGCAAATTTGGTACAGTGGGAAGCATGTACTTCTTTGACGCATAGACGCAACATTCTCTGTTGTTTAATATGCTAATGTGTTACACAATCGTTCCTACAGTAAAAATCGGTTCAATATGTGGTTGCTTGGATCATTGTTTGTTGTTTTTAGATGGCTTTGGCACTACTATAAAAAGGAAAATTTTTATATATGAGACTTATATTACACTTTTTGAGTTTTTATCTTGATAATATATATATATATATATATATATATATATATATATATATATTCCTATTTAATTAAATAATTTTATTTTCTGAACATGGTTACTTGGAAAGAGAAGATAGCTGAATCCGTCAATGGAAGGGACTTTGCCTCATAGAAGATTTCTAAGAAGGAATACTCTCCTACTAAGATTAGAATTTCTATCTCAAAGGGAGTCTATTCCTTTCAGGTTTAAGTATCACTATAAGTAGGACCTCATACTTCTCATTCTGGGGCATCTCATTCTTTCATATTCTAATCGTTTCTTGCTCTCTCTACAAACTCTCTTTCTATTCTCCGACTTAGGCATCAGAGTGTTTGTGGGGATCTTCCCCACCTCTCACCTTGCCCTCTGTTCATTGTTTGCAAGGCCTTAGGCTCAGGAGTTCCGGAAACAAGTTATCAAGTGGCACCGTCTGTGGGGACTCTTGGGAAAAGCCATTCATATACCTACTAAGCTAAAGACATCCACACCATGACTTTCAGCCCACCGCCAACTTAGACTCCTGAAACTAACATCAACCCTTTTGTACCCATCCCTTCAACTAATCTGACAACACCTCTCCCAATAGTAGTGCTTCCAGCAACCTTCCAGTATGTCGGAGCTTCATTTGGACATACACATTCACTTGTTGACAATATTCAGGTATGGCCGACTTCGAGCATAGACTTTCCACATTATGCTCTAATACAATACCATCATCGTCTAATATCTTCCGTACCTTTTTCGAGTCTAACAGACACACCGGTGATTACCGCATTAAACCTAAACACTGTAAATCAAACATTCAACCTCAACCAAACTAAAATGGAAGTTATGATACAAAATATCCAAGCACAAATAGCCTTAATACAACAATAGCTAAACGCTTTAATACAAAATGGGAACTCTAAACTAGCTCACATTGATAATAGTGCAACACCCCAAAAGGCACCAGAGATAAACAAGGGAAAGGGTAAAGTGTCGGAAGGGGAATGCAGTTCAATAATTCCGGCCCTAGATGACTCAAAGTTAACTTAGAAAGTCAAAGAGGTTATACACAAAGCCTGTACCAAACCAAGAAAGGAGGATGAATGTGTTATGGACAGCAGAACTCCATTCATAAGAAGGATAATCCAGATGGAGATCCCTACTAAGTTCAGAATCCCACCACTTGATCAATATGACGAGATGGGAGATCCCATCAATCACATATTCGCGTTTAGAACAAGGATGTTGCTCCAAAATATGAATAATGGAATAATGTGTAAAGTCTTCCTAAGCACACTCACAAAGAATGCCTAAAAGTGGTTTCATCGACTCCCGGAGAACTCCATTACTTCTTTTGAGGATCTGGCAGAAAAGTTCATACCAGGTTCATCACCAACATTCCCCTAGCCAAAAACATCAACGATCTTCGGATATGCAGGCAAGAAGAAGATGAGTCTCTATAAAGTTATCTTGATTAGTTCAACAAAGTAGCTATGCAGATCGAAAATCTTGTGGATGAAGTTGCTATAGAAGCTTTGAAAAATAGCACTAGACTCAGAAAGCTTAAAGATAAAATAATGACGAAAGAACCAGGTACCTTTATAGAAGCAATGGTTATAATAGTCAAAATGATAAAGATGGACGAAGATAGAAGGATGTGAAGGGAGGAGGAAAAGCCATCAACCAAAGATGAAAGATCAAGACCTAGACGAGCAAGCTTCCTAAAAATAAACTTCAAAAACTTGATAGAGAGATTTAATAGGGACGCAAATAGATACACACCTCTGAACACCTCTCAATCTAGAATTCTCATATGGGTCAGGCAGAATGGTGTTAGAATCACTCCAGCTAGGAGAATAAGGCCCAGTCGAAGATCCACGTAGGATAGGGGACAATTCTGCTAGTATCATCGAGAATATAGGCATGACACTGAGGCTTGCAAAGAGCTTAAGAATACCATAGAAAGACTGGTGCAAAATGATAAACTCAATAATTTCACGGACACATCCAAAAGGAGTGGAAACCTAGAAACCCAGGTGCATGACAGGCTAGAAGCAAAGAAAGCTTGGTATGAGCCAATTTGTATTATTAACATGATAATTAGTGGAGTAAATGTTGAGAGGAAATCCAAATGGATTCGGGGTAAAAGGCCAGTCTTCAAGAAAAAAGAGATCGTGTTCAATTTGGAAGATAGTTCGCATGTTCATCATCCCCATTGTGACACCTTGGTAATAAATGCATACATAAATAATTATTTAGTAAAGAGGTTATTGGTCGACAACAGAAGCGCTATCAACACGTTATCTTTGAATGCTTACAAAGTAATGGGAGGCTCTGTCACTGACCTGAAGACCATCCAAAATCCCATCACAAGCTTCTATGGAGAACTATACAACCAATGGGAGTTGTAGAGTTAAATCTAGAATTTAGGAATCGAGACGATGAAGAAATGAAAGTAATTAGAATGATATTCAACATGGTGGATCTCCCACTGACATATAATGGAATCATAAGACGACCGACGCTCTATGAAGTAGATGCAGTCACCAGTATCCGACACTTAACTATGAAGGTTCCAGTTAAGAACAGAACTCTTACTATTCAGGGAGATCAGCATATGGCTAGACAGTGTTACCAAATGGCCATCAAGCCTCAGGCAGAAGCATTCCCCCTGGAAATATGGGATACAGAGAAATAAGACGCTGGTCCATAACCAGTTGATGACATGGAAGCACTACGAATTGCTGATAGAAAAATGGTTAAGATCGGCAATGAGCTTGACCATGACATTAAGGAAGGAATAAGGGAAGTCCTCTTTAGACACTTGGAAGAATTCACTTCGTAGGAATTTGAAATCATTGGTGTAGACGCACAGGTTGCTTATCACAGCTTGAACATCAGATCAGGGGCAAGGCTAGTGGTCCAGAAGAAAAGAACTTTTACCAATGAGAGACAAAGGATAATCGTTGAGGAAACAAAGAAATTGTTAGAAGCTGGATTCATCAAGGAAGTTACTCATCCAAAATGGGTAGCCAATGTGGTACTTGTCAAAAAAATGAATGGAAAGTATAGGATGTGCGTGGACTATACTAACCTTAATTGGGCATACCCTAAAGACAGTTACCCACTGCCTATAATCGACCAGCTCATAAAATCCACTGCCGGCCACGTATTATATAGCTTTATTGATGCAGCATAAGGATACCACCATATACTAATGAAGACGGAAGATCAGGAGAAAACATCTTTCATTACCCATGAAGTCCTATACTACTACAAGGTAATGCCTTTCGGACTACAGAATGCTGGAGCAACATATCAAAGAATGATGAACCAGGTACTCTGGGACCAGATTGGGAGAAACGTGGAAGTATATGTGGATGACATCATTATCAAGAGCAAGCATGTAGAAAAACACCCAACAGATCTAGATCAAGTTCTCTAATTATTAAACAAGTCTAGGATTAAGCTAAATCTAGAAAAATGTGTCTTCAAAGTCAAAGTCGGTAAATTCTTGGAATTCATGATATCCCACAGAGGTATTAAGGCCAACCCAGAAAAAATGGAAGCCATACTTAACATGACAGCCCCAAAAAATATCCATGAGTTATAAAAGCTAAACGGAAGAATCATGGCTTTGGGACATTTCATCTCATGCTCGGCCAAATGGTGTCTACCATTATTTCAAGCTCTAAAAAGTTCCAAAAAATTTTTTTGGTCTGCAGACTGCCAAGCGGCATTTAAAGACATTAAGAAATTCCTGTCCTCACCATCTTTACTCAGTAAGCCGGTACTAGATGAAAGATTGTATTTATTTCTCTTTGTAGGTCAAGTATGCATCGTGTCAGGATTGGTAAGAGAAGAAGAGAACTAATAAAGCCTGGTTTATTACATTAGCAAAATACTCTGAGGATTCAAAATTCGATACCCAATGCTAGATAAGCTAGCCATGGCTATGGTTCATGCGTCCCTAAAGTTTCGACACTACTTCCAAGCTCGTCCTATCATTGTCGAACCTATTTCCCTTTGTGAAAATCTTATAAAGACCTGAGACCTTAGGCAGACTCGTTTAATGGTCAGTGTTACTTGGAGAATTCGACATTGATTATGAGGCTTGTTAGTAAGTGAAAGCCCAAGCGTTAGCAGATTTCATTCAAGAAATGACCTCGGAAGACCTCACTATGACCAAAATACTGAAATGGAAGCTCTACATTGATAGAGCATCCTCTGCTCAAGGATTTGGCGCCGGATTGATCCTCAATGGACCGCATAAAATTCACATCTGGTATGTAGTTCAAATAGAGTACAATACAACTAACAATGCCGAAAAATATGAGGCACCCATCACAGGGTTAAAATTAGAGGTCAAAGTCAGAGCCGAACACCTTATAATACACTCGGACTCCCAACTAGTAGTAAATTAGGTTAACAGAACATTCTAGATTAAGAACCCCAGCATTGCCAAATATGTGGCCAAAGTCAAATAACTTTTAAACATATTAAACAAGGGGGCCAGTGGAAGATTATCCAGATACCCAGGTATGAAAACTCTAAGGCTGACCTCCTGGCCAAATCGGCAGTGGAAGATAGTCAAGCATTTAAAGATATGGAATTCACCGAAGCACTGACAAAACCTAATACGGAGGATCCCAAAGTCTTAGAGATACGAGAAGTCTTGAAATTGATGCATCTGATAGTCCAATACTTGGAATACGAAAAGCTTCCCGAAGATAAATTGAAGGCTCAAAAGCTAAAAACAAAGGTAGCCCACTATTCTATCTACCAAGGGGAGCTTCATAGAAAATACCTTTCATACCCATGGTCTAAATGCTAAAGGAAGGGAATTACATACTCAAGGAATCCATAAAGGAATCTGTGGATTACATGAATCCCACTACACACTAACCTGAAAAGCACTACTCCAAGGATTCTACTGGCCCACAATGTTTAATGATGGCTAGAAGCTAACTCAAGAATGTCACAAGTGCCAGCAATTCGCTCGACTCAATCACAGGCCTTCTCACCCCCTTAATCGTATTGGTAGTCGATGGCCCTTTGCCATATGGGGGATGGACATCCTGGGTCCCTTCTCAACTTCCACTTCATAAAAAAAGTTCTTGATTATGGCTATAGACCATTTCACTAAATGGGTAGAAGTGGAGGCAGTTCTAACCATTATAGAAGCTTGGATCTAGCATTTCTTTTGGAGGGAGATCATCTGCAGATTCGACATCCCTCACACCTTGATTACGGACAATGATAAATAATTTGACAATAAAAAGTTTAGAGGTTTCTGTTCAGACCTCAGAATAAAGCTTCGTTTCACCTTGATAGCTCACCCATAAACGAATGGGCAAACAAAAGTCACCAATAGGATTATCATGTAGGGATTAAAGAAAAGACTTGACGAGAAAAAAGGAAATTAGGTCGAAGAGCTTAAAAATATAATTTGGGCCTATAGAACTACCCCTAGATCATCCACTGAGGAGACACCGTTCAGACTGACTTATGGTATGGACATAGTAATACCGATAGAGATTTGTTCATTAAGTTACAAGGTCAGTCACAACTTCGATCACAATATTAATAATATGAGTGCCTGAATATGTTTGGACCTACTAGAAGAAAGGCAAGAGCGGACAACAACTACGACTGAAGCACATTGGCAGAGGGTGGCATGGTACTATCTCTAGCGTAGTTGCCCAAAATAATTCAAAGTAGGCAACTAGGTACTCAAAAGGGCAGATATTGGCATAGGCAACTCATGCATTGGCAAGCTAGGTCCAAATTGGGAAGGCTCTTATCAGATCTTAGAAAACACAACTAAAGGGGCGTATAAACTAAGAAACAAAAATGGCAAAGAGCTACCACAATTGTGGAACTTAGACTGCCTCTGAAAATACTATCAATAAAACTGTACTCAGAATGGTATTCAATAAAATATCTTTTCATTAAAACAAATAATTTTCTTATAAAAAGATTAATTATAAAAAAAAATTTTCTATTCTACTTATTGTATGTCCGAGCCGTCGGGCTCAGAGATAAGGAAGGAAATAATTAAGTGGCACTAGAAGGCGCAGTAGGCTCTACTGCAGACCCTTCAACAGATTCAGAAGCATTCCTTATACGTAAGGCAATTGCTTTTTAATGAGCATCCTCCTCAGCGATAATCTTTGTGAGGTCTACCGGTATTATTCAATCCAGCTCCCCCAAGTCCAACTCAGGATTTTAAAAAAGTAGGACCCTCCTACACTCAGACCTATAGGCTTTAAGAAATCCCCTACTATGTTCTGGTAAGATCTTTTATCATTTTCTGAGGACTTCTCGACCTCAAACATCCTTTTCTCCAAATTTGCAATCTGAGAGTCTTGCTCTTTAATCCTCCTGGTCAATTGACCTTAACTATGCTCCAGATCGGTGATTTTCTTCTGGCTTGTCTCAGCCTCAAATTTTGCCTCTACATATTTGGTCTGGTAGAGCTCTAGTATCGCCTTTGCAGTATACAGCTTATTTTTGAAGTCAATAGCTATTGTTTTAACCTCCGTCTCCTTTAGGTTGTACTGGTTTTTTAAGTAGAAGTATTGGTCTTTGCCAGCAGCAAGGCCTGGGTCATCTGTGAAAAGGGAAATTTATGTTAATACAAGATAAATAAGTAAGTAACAGAGACAACATTCACTTACTTCTAGCTAATGACTGATCATCAAATCAAACAACCCTTTGGACCCTCCTCAGACCAGCATTGCATATCCACTGGTAGCCTCAGTGACTTTATATATTGATCTCTAACTTGGCCATTAGAGATGCTTAGAGGCTTCATTTTATTCAGGATCCATCCCCGCATATCCGAACACCCGGACAGCTTCGATCGTTGGATGTATATCTCCTCATCAAGCTCCTCAGCATCAGAGTCTTGATCGATCAGTTGTCTTTTTTGTCAACCTCCCTTACCAATATGAGATGACTTGACTACTACTTTTCCTTTAGGATTGATGGTTATTTCCTCAGGGGCTACAAGGGCTTTAGGTTCTAGAGAAGGGGAGGCCCGTACTTCTCCTAGGGTTGTTGGCTCGTCAGCTAGAAGGGAAATCCCATCCGCAAAAGCAAAAAAGTCAGCCATCTACAATTAAAAGGATAAAGCAAGTCAGAAGGATACCTCTAAATAACCCAAACGTACCAGTGGAGTGAACACGGTCCGGACAGACTCTCCACAAGTATCTTTGGGATACGTCCTCAGCCAATCAAGCTTTGGCTAGACCATCGAGATACAGCTATAAAACCATCTCCATATCATGATTGGGCAGTCTCGGTGGCTATTTCACCTTGTGGCATTCATCATACCACATTCATAAAAAATCCATGAAGTCCATCGGGTGCTCGATAACAAAATAATTATGCCTCCACTTCTTATGGAGGTCTGGAAGCTTTACAAACAGCGTATGGTTAGGAAAGGCTGACAGGGAGAACATTAGTTATCCCTTCTTCCTAGTCAGAATATACAGATACTATAAGACGTCTAAATCGGGTTCCCTACCCCCTTCGTGCATTAGTTGGATAAATCCAGTCAAAATCCTATAGCTATTCGGATGGAGCTGGTTAGGTGCTATGTTATACCTATTTATGAATCTTTTGATGAAAGGATCTAACAAAAACTTTAAACACTCCTCTAGTTGGTCAAAATACACTACTAATCTACTGAGCCCTGACATAGGAGTATGAGCCCTAAATTTCCCATCTACTGTATGGAGGGTATAATCGGCGGGAATACAAAATTGCCTCTAGTACCACCCTAGCAGTTCATCATCTATTTTAGACACAAATAAGTCAGAACTAACTTGCTCCCTTAGTGCTATAATATTTTCTATGAAAAGGAAAAGTGCATGAATGGCAAAGAAAACAGGAAGAGAAGGAGAAGGATAAAATCACTTGGCTACAAAATGCAAAGATCGCGGCAGAAAAAATGTAGTGGTAATGGCAATGCAAATGTGGCAATGGCAAAACAAAAGGCCAAAATGCATCAATTGACAAGCAAAGGGATATTTATAGAGTGACAGAAGGCTCTGGAAGCAAACCATTAATTGCCCTCATCATTACTTCGCTTCTCCCCACATCATTAAGGGTAGTTTGGAAAATAAAAAACCCATTAATCGAGTGGTCATTATGATGATAGCAGAAACATCTCATCTTCTAACACATGAAAAGATGCATCAGCTACACAATTCAAATTTTAAAAATTTAGGCATTAAAGAGGCATAGTAATGGCTCAGCCCGCACGCATCTTTACCAGTTGTGCTTCTACTTACTCGGAACTAGCATTCGAGCTATGCTACCAGTATACCTAGACTATCTAGCACTCATGTCGCGCTTCTCCTGCACCAAAACTATACGACACTTGGCATGTGCTTCTAATGCACCAAGATAAGTCCAACAACTGAAGTTAGCACCCTCAGGTCGCTTCCATAGTATTGAGGTTCCCAGCATATAAGCCTCTCATCCTTGTACTGAGCATCTAAGCCTCGCCCATGAGTCAGCAACTGAAGCTGACACCCTCAAGTCGCTTCCATAGTACTGAGGTTCTGAGCATATACGCCTCGCATCCTTGTACCGAGCACCTAAGCCTTGCCCATAAGTCAGCAACTAAAGTTGGCACCCTCAGGTCACTTCCATAATACTGAGGTTACAAGCATATAAGCCTCGCGTCCTTGTACCGAGTATTTATGCCTCGCACAAGAGTTAATAACTTAAGCTGGCAACCTCATATTGCTTCTATAATACTGAGGTTCGACACTCGGGCCGTGCTTTTAATGCACCGAGCATCAATGACGATTGGTTCTGTCACGTCATTTTTACATTGACGTGTAATCTATTGCATTCAATTTCATAGACTTCGCGCGTTTTAAGGTCCAGATGACACTTTAGCAATGTGATGGTTTCAAGACTCAGTACGGAGCTTTACTTTCTTCTTATGACTGAGGTTGGGCACCTCAGCTCACCCTTCCATGTCACTACGCGGTGACTAACTACTTTCTATATAGAGGCATAAGTGCTCTATTCTACTCGGATACGTCGGATATAAATATCTGAACAAACTCGCAGGGGAGACTCTTGATACTGCCTATATATATTCCTATTTAATTAAAGAATTTTATTTCTTGAATAGGGTTACTTGGAAAGGGAAGATAGTTGAATCTGTCTATGAAAGAGACTCTGCCTCAAAGAAGATTCCTAAAAAGGAATACTCTCCTACTAGGATTAGGATTCCTATCCCAAAAGGGAGCCTACTCCTTTCAGGTTTAAGTATCACTATAAATAGGACCCTATACCTCTAATTCTAGGGCATCTCATTCTTTCATATTCTAATCGTTTCTTACTTTCTCTATAAACTCTCTTTCTATTCTCTGACTTAGGCATCGGAGTGTTTGTGGGGATCTTCCTCACCTCTCACCTTACCCTCTATTCATTGTTTGCAGGACCTTAAACTTAGGAGTTTCAGAAACAAGTTATCATATATATTTTACTAATTTTGGTTTTTGAAGTGGGGAATACAAAGGAATAACATGTTGACGAGGTAAAATAATAATAATAATAATAATAATAATAATAATAATAATGTTGGTAACTCCTCTTTAAAAGTATTATAAGATTCAGGATTTGATTTCAACCGTTATCGATTTTAAAAAGAAGGTTGCCCTCTATTATATAATCTATTAATGTTAAAGTCATATAACTTTTCAATTTAGTAAATAATATTAATAATAATAATAGCAAAGTCTTTGATTTAGTTATGTAGATAGCTCAAATGTTCATTTTAAAATATAATAAGTACTTCAAATTTTCAATTTTAAACTAATAGTAAATATTGTGAAAATTTTAATTTTTAGTCCATTCATATTAAATTTCGCTAAAAGATCAAATGTCCGAAATATTTAAAAAATTTCTTGCTAATTTATAATGTGCTGTTATAGGGAATTTTATCATCCTTTTTCCTCATAACATCAAATTTAGGCACGCATGATGCTATTGGCGTTACAAATTACAATTATCAAACAAAGCTTGTTTATTATTGTTTTAGAAGACGTAATTGATTCCAAGCAATTGAATTTGGTACTTAACAGGCTTATTTAGAAGACATAGGACGTGTCGTCATCTTAGCATGCTTATCTCGAAGTAGACACATTCAATATTATATAGAAGTATAAAAGGTTCGAGCTGAGTTTTGACTTGTTGAGTTTTGATTTTTTATAATTGAGTTGAATTGGAAACGAGCTTGTAATACTATTTAGTGTTATGAAACAGTTTACGAGCTTGTTAAAGCTTAAACGAGTTAAAAGAAATTTTAAGAAATATAAATTATAAATTAAAATTATTCGTTTAAAATTTAAAATAAATTATTTTAAAATTATGATTTAATAATAATAATAATAGTATATTTTTAAAATATTTTATACATTTACTATAAATAAAAAATTTATATATCATCTATCTAAAATTAAAATATTAATACATTAAAAATACAAGTTTGCTTACAAGTTCTTTTTTGAACTTGCTCACTATTATTGTGAGTCCAACTTTATATATAGTTTGAGTTGCATTCATTAATCAACAAATTTCAATATACAAGTTCAAAACAATTTTTATCGAACTGAATTTCAAATTGCTTGCCAGCATCTCAGCCTGTTTATAGGTCTAACTATATATATATTTATATTGGAACCATGAATCCATGAATGATGTATGGGAAATAATATATGGATCCAGCATGGTGGCCCATTGCCCTAAAAATTCTTGTAAGATTTTGCATAGCAAAATAAGTTACTTTACTTTAATTTCTTACACTTGCCTCAATAATCAAAGTTTAAGTTTGCCCCCACATTAATGTTTTCTTATTAATTTTAATTTCTACTAAATTATTTAATTATTTTACATTTTATTTAGTTAATTTATAATCTATTAGTGTTTTATAAATAAAATTAGTATGGTATTTGAATTAAAATAAATTATTAAATATTTATAATGCGATCAACTATTTTAATTTGGTGTAAGTTTTTGAATATAATATTTGAAAAAAAAATATAATGAACATTGATAACTCCGAATTGATTCTTACTTGTGAAAATTGCATCAATGAGAAGAATGGGTAAAGGGACAGGGTTTTCCTTATAAACACTTCGAAACTTAAGTGAGTAATAGTATGAGAAAAAATATAATAAAGCAAATAGGCATAACAGAATAAAGAATTAAGAGTGATTGCTTAGACGATGTGGTGATGGAATGATGGGATGATGTCTTAGTGATATTGTATGATGAGAATGAGAACATAAATAACATAAGATTTCATGAGATGCATTTATAGGAGAAGATATTATTTAAACCTCTTAGGAATATAATTTCTTAGTCTTGTAAGATTGCCTTGTTTAGGGGAGAATGAGACTTCCTTTGTAAAGCAATCTTCCTAATTGAAATAGACTTCCTTATTAAGTTTTCTTCTTATTCAAGTAATCCTCCTCTTTGGGGGAATGTAACCATTATTAGAATGGGATACTGATATGGGATATCAAGAGTCCCCCCTGAAAGTCTATTTGAATATTTGTGTCCAATGCATCTAGGTCTGTAAGATGAAGAAAAATATCATTGTATCTGCCTAGAGAGAGATTGCTTGAGTAATTACATCTGATATGGAAGGGTGAGCTGAGGTGGCTAGCCTCAGTCACAGGAAAAGATAAAACTTGGTACCGAGTCTTGAAATCATCGCATAAGAACATCGTTGAAGTGCCAGTTGAACTTGAGTGCATAAAACCTATAATAAAAATGCTTTGGGGTAAAAGATTAACCAGTCAGTATGGAGAAAAAATGTCAAAACCAGTCGTCACTAGAGTTTTAATGCTCAGTGCATTAAAAGCACAGTTTGAGTGCCGAACCTCAGTACTATAGAAGCAACCTAAGGGTGTCAGCTTTAGTCATTAGACTTAGATGCTCGGTGCAAGGACATGAGGCTTACATGCTTAGAACCTCAATACTGTAAAAGTGACTTGAGAGTGCCAATTTCAATCACTGGACTTATTCTTGGTACATTAGAAGTGCGACCCAAGTGCCGTATAGTCTCAATGCATTAAAAGTACAGCCCGAGTGCTAAACCTCAGTACTATAAAAGTGACCTGAGGGTGCCAGTTTTTAGTTACTGGACATTGATGCTAGAGCTTTAGATGCTCAACTTGGAGGGACAACTGGTAGTGATGTGCATGAGGTTGATAACTACTATGTCATTTTGATGCCTTTTTTAAAATTTAAATTACATAACCGTCACATCTGTTTGTGTGTCAGAAGATGAGATGTTTCTACTGCCATAATAATGGCTACTCGATAGTGTGTCAGATGTCATTTGATAATTTTTACATATTGATGTCAAGTGAGGTGATTAAAATGTCTGACTGCTTAAACTGATTAGTGCTTAAAGTAGTGTCTTCAATAAATACATTTTCCTTATATGTAGTGATAAATAAAAGAACAATAGCTTTGGGACCACTTAATTGATCTCCATTTAATGATCAATCCTCATGTAATAAATATATTAAATGTAATTGATGTATATTTATGCATAGATAATAATCATATATTGGACGAACATCTAGGTGTAAATGTATGATCATGCCCATGTGTAAAGCTATAGTTATTCTTATAAGAATAAACAAGAAGCAAAAATAAATAACTAAGAGAGAAACTAGAGAAACTTATCTCCTAATGTACTCTTATCCTGCCTTCGAATTCATGAATATTTATGTTCGTTATGGATATGAATAATTGTTGCTGAGTATTTAAAGGTCTCTCCATAATTTGTGTTGTTGATGTAATTTGATTGTCCAAGAATATTTATATTGCTATATGAGTTTTGAATATATTATACTCCTTGGCACCTTGTATAATTTTAATTTCTTTATTCAAAAGAAGTCTTAAAAGTCCCTTACTAGCTTCCAAGCCTATTTGACTTGATTAACTTGATGTCCGAGTATCGTTGAGTTTCGAATGCTTGGATCTTCGATGTTCAATGCTTGATGCTTGCTTGGATATCCATGGTTATGATAACGGAGACTCAGATGTTCAAGAGTTGATAGGCTTTAAGGCTATGATTCAAACTCCTGATGCTTGAACTCGGATGCTTGAATTTTTTGATGCTTAGTCTCAGATGCCCGATTGTCTCTACACTTTGATGCTTTGGAGCTCATCGCTTGGAACTCAATAGATATTCGTAAGAGTGGATGTTCAACATTCGATTCTCAGAGCTTCATCTATCATTTAATATCTAAATTTGTCTATATATCTTCATTAATTTTCTCTTTTATTTTTTTGGTACATCTCATAACTATTGGTACTTTTTGTATCTTGAACATTGTAAGGAATCCAGACTATACATGACAAATTTGATGTTTGAATATAGCTAAGTACCTGAGTACTTGTTATGGGTGTCCGATAGTCTCTATATTTTGACGTTTAAAAGCTCAGTGCTTTGAAATGCAATGCTTAGAAGCTCGGTGCTCTGAATCTTAGTTTATGCCTTGCTATTTTTATGACTCAAATCCATTTGAAACTTGATATTTGAGAATTAGATGTATGTCTTTGAGTTTTTAATGCTTAGTTCTTTAGTGTTATAATGCTCATTGCTTAGTTAGCTTAACTTCCAATGCCTAGTGATGGGGTCGATGCTTGAAGCTTGGTGGATGTTCGAATATCCAAGACTTTAGTGCTTAAAGTAGCTTGCCTTTAGTGTCCTCTTTTATACACAACTTTTCGATTCTTGTCACCTACTAGTTTCTCAAATCACTGATTTCAATAGAAGTTTCAATCATCAATTTACCACTTCATATGGATAATTAATGATTGGGTAAAGACATTTTATAGACAATCTCAGAGACAACTTGCTCCCTTGAATCAAATGTTTTGAGGGATCTCACAAGCTAATAAATGAAAAATCTAGTGATTAAATTATCTTAGGATTTATAGCTTGGAGCTTGGTAGGCAGTTATGGAACCAGTGCCTAGTGAATGCTCATTTGAAGATGATGCTCAGATACCTTACGCTTCGATGAATGCTTGATGTCCAGAGCTCAATGCTTTGGTGAGTACTCTGTAATCATAACTTAATTTCTAACCTAAGAACACTTATTGTTCAAGGCCTCATTCTATCTTTATCAACTTCCTTTTTTTTATACTTTTTGAGCTATAGGTTTTGTCAAAGATTAAATTTTCGTATCTTCCTTGCATTATAACTTATGAGTGGTTGAAAAGGATGGTCACAGTAGCCATTCAAAATTCTCCATGGATGACGTGATTGGATTATGAAAATCAATCAACAGATGCCAGAATCATATGCATTCAAGACTATAGTTAACCATAAATCTTGAGGGTGTAAAAGTCAACTGGACTTGTAAATAACAATGTTTATATCCTGCTAATGCATGACGTGTGATCTACTGCTAACATAACTCTCCTAAGTTTCTTATATATATATATATATAATACATGTGATAATGTGAGGTCTTCTCCAAGTGTCCTATAGACTGATACAATCCTAATTGATGTCAACAACGAATATGAATTTATGACCGTCTACTACTTCCTTGAGGCACATTATGGTTGTCTAAGTTTCTAATGCCCTCTTATTGTCCAATTGTAATTATGTTGCTTTATCAAGTGGACCAAGTGCTACCCATGTGCCTTTGTTTTCTTGTGCTATAATTTGTGACGTGTAGTACTTTTAATGGACTATTTATTTTTGGACTTCTTACACTATATATGTGAAGTTGATAAATTAAATAAGATACCTCAATTCTTAATAACGGTACCAGAGAACATACATATGCTTATAAAATAAGCAGCTTATCTTGTCTCAAACGTTAGTTCAATTCAAAATTCAAAATTTAATTTGATTGTATATAGCTTTTAATTATTTTATTTTAAAACAAATAAAATAAGCTAGATTTATTCCCACATACGGCACCACTTGATTACTCTGAATTGATTTCTTGCTTATGGAACCTACATCGACGAAGAGAATGGGTAAAGGGGCTGGGTTTCGTTCATAAACACTCCAAAGCTTAAGTCAGTAATAGTGTGAGGAAAAATATAATAAAGCAAATAGACATAATAGAATAGAGAATTAAGAGTGATTGCTTGGACGATGTGGCAATGGAATGATGGGATGATGTTTTGATGATATTGTATGATGAGAATGAGAACATGAATGACATGAGATGTCATGAGATGTATTTATAGGAGAAGATATTACTCAAACCTCTTAGGAATATGATTCCTTAGTTTTATAAGATTGCCTTGTTTAGGAGAGAAGGAGACTTCCTTTATAGAGCAACCTTCCTAATTAAAATAGACTTCCTTATTAAGTTTTCTTCTTACTCAAATAATCCTCCTCTTTGGGGGAATGTAACTCTTATTAGAATAAGATACTGATATGGAATATCAAACATTAAACTTATTATTATTATTTACCTTCTTAATGTCAATAGACTATTTTAATAATTTTACCTAAATTTCCTTTTAAATTAATTTACCTTATCACAATAAATATTTGGATCCATTTTATGAGAGGTAGACCTTTAATCAAATATAATAATTTGATTGAAAGTTTGATTTCTTCAATATTATATGTGCTTTTTTCTTTTTCCTTTGTTCATTATTAAGTGTAGTCGTAGGTGAAAATGAAAGCTAAGATGCTCAATGCTCGAAGAAACATAATAAGAAAAATTGTAAAATCATGAGGCACCATTGATGTCAAAAGTGTCGGCTTAAAATGGGACATAACAGAGAGTCCAAAGGTAGGCATAATACATACATGACCCTTATATTTGTCATTTTTTATCAGTTTGACACTTTAACTTATAGTTTTACTCATTTAACACCTGAACTTGGCTAAAATACACTAGTTTTCACCAATATGATGACATAATGCATCTACTACCCCATGTACTTTTCATTTTTTTTTATCAATTTGACACATCTATTTGTAGTTTTTAGTTAGCCAAACTCTTATGATGTAACACATGTTGATTTGTTATTTCATGTCACGTGTCTTGACAGGGGTTTCAAAATTGTATTTTAGCCAAGTTCAAGTGTCAAAATGATAAAACTATAAGTTTAGGTGTCAAACTAACAAAAAGTGACAAATACATGAGACCATATATGTATTATGCCGTTGAAAGTTTTATGGTACTTTAGGCAAAACCCATATTGAGACCTCTAAATTTATCGATTTTTTAGCTTTAGACATCTAAAGTTTCATTTTGTATATCTAAGCCCTCGAACTTCACAGGTTTGAAGTTTTAAACCCTTTTGTCAAATTTTTAATACAAATTATTTCTTTTTGATCTCTAAAGTTTTATATTTCTAACATTCATACCATTTTTTACCTTTTAACACTTATATCACTTTTAAAATTTTTTTAACGGTAAAAAATAAATTTACTTATTTTAATTTCTAATATTTTAAATTATTATATACATATTTAAACAATTTTAAATTTTAAAAATAAACAAAAAAAGTGAATGCTATTATGCTAACTTAAAAAAATTATAATAATAATAATACTGTTTTTCACAATATTTTAAATTATTGTGAATAAATTTTTATAATATAAAATTTTTTCATATATCCAAAAACCATGATTAAAAAAAAGGAAGGTTAAGATAACAATTATAAAAGTTTGAGTTGGTTAGAAAATCTATCATTGTTTTTTTGGTGATGTATAGATATATATTGGTATTCACTATTTATAAAAGTTATATTATAAAAAATTATTCACAATAATTTAATTAAAATTTTGTACAAAAAACAAAAAAAATGTATTGAAAATATAAAATTTAAATTTTGAAGAATTATAAAAAATTTTCTATCATAATCTCTTTTAATTATGGTGTTATTTTTCATCATAATATTTTATTTTGAAAATAGTAGTTTTATTGTAATTTTTTAAATCTTAACATTAACTTGGTTATTTATTTTTAAAATTTTAAATTATTTAAAAATGTATATCAATTTATGTTTTTAATTTAAAATATTAGAAATTAATATAAGTAAATTTATTTTTTACCGATGAAAAAATTTTAAAAGTGATATAAGTATTAAAAGGTAAAAAGTAGTATAAATATTAGAAATAAAAAACTTTAAGAATTTAAAGAAAATAATTTTTATTAAAAAATTGATAGAAGAATTTAAAACTTCAAATATGTAAAATTTGAAAGTCTAGATATACGAAATGAAACTTTAATAGGCTAAAACTAAATAGTCGATAAATTTAAGGGTCTCATATAAATTTTACCTTCCTGTTACACGTAAATAGTTTGAAAAAAAAAGATAGACAGATATCACTAGAATTAGTTATTTAATTAGTGTTTTAAGAAATTAATAATAAAAAGAGAAAGCAGAATTAAACTTTTAGAAGTGGGCTTCCTCCACCTTTCCTCTCTCTCTGTCTCTCTCTCTGTCTCTCTATCTATCTTTCCATCTTCCTTAGTAGTTTGTTTTAGTTTATAAATAATAAGGATTTGAGATGTAACCCTCAATCCTTAATGTATTATCTTATTTTCTTACTAGTTTTTGATTTAGATGATTACAACTATTTTTTTTTTTTGGGTGGTTTGATCTATTTAAGTAGCCAACAACTAAAGTTTAGTCTGAGTCTTGGTAAATCTGAAATCTCTATAGTTTATTTGCTGATATACGTTCATTCATGTTAGTCATATAGTTTGATATGTAATTATGTAACTACTTACTAGTTTTTGATTTAGATGATGACGGCTAATTTTTTTTTTTTTTGGGTTGTTTGATCTATTTAAGTAGCCAACAACTAAAGTTTAGTCTGAGTCTTGGTAAATTTGAAATCTCTATAGTTTATTTGCTGACATGCATTCATTCATGTTAGTCATATAGTTTGATATGTAATTATATAATTAAGTGTTGTATAAATGGTATTTCACTTGAGAAAAGTTGAGTTTCAGCACTCTTCATCATTGATGGGATGTACAATATTTTTATGACAAAATAATAGTGATTTAAATTAATGTAATATTTGTATTGTTGTATGCATTATTAGTTTGAAAATGTTATTATAGCAGTCTGTATTAACTTGAATTTATATACATGCCTAATTAGTTCTTAACTTTATGAGTTTTAATAACTTTATCATGTTCTTTCAACTTATATTTAAAAAGTCTTGAACTTTAGATTTTTTAACAATTTTAATACCATTTTTTTAACATTTATAAAAAAAATTATAAACTTTATATTTTTTAAAAATTTTAACATATTCTTTTAAAAAAATTTGTCAAAAAAATTGTTAAGTATCGTAAAGCTCATGATTTTTTTAGATAATTAGGTCAATATTAAATTATACTTGTTCAATCAGTTTTTTAACATCTTATAAAATGTTGTAGTATTTAATATTGATATTGCACCAAATTTCTTTTAATGAAAAAAAGAGAGAATTTAATAAGCTAGTAAAAAATTTCTTTTTAAAATATAAAAATATAAAATAAAAAAAAATATTTCAGTTCATTATAAATTTGAAATTACTTATATGACACTGAAATGAGTTTTTTTAATTAAAAACATATTAAAATTATTAAAAGGTGTAAAGTTTACAATTTTAAAGAGAAAAAAATATTTAAATATCATATAAATAATTGCAAACTTATGACAAATTAAAATATTATATTTTTTATTTTAAAACAGTATATTTTATAGAGAAAATTTTTTAAACTCATTAAATTCTCTTTCTTTTTAAATTAAAAGTTGTTTGATGCTACATAACATAATATTTTATCAAATGCTAAACTATTGATTAAAAAAATATAGTTTAGTATTGAAATAAAATTTTTTTGCTAATAAATTTTAAAAGAATATACTAAAATTGTTAAAAGATTTAAAGTTGGATTTTTTTATAAATTTTAAAAGAATATATTAAAATTGTTAAAATATGTAAAGTTCAAGATTTTAAAATAAAAATTGAAAAAAATGCTAAAATTGCTGAAACTAGTTCAGAATTAGACATAAAAAAAACTTTTTAGAAGGGAAAAAATGCATTTAAACCCCTAATGTTTATGACAGGAGCACATAAGCCCCTTCTATTTTTTTTACAATTTAAACACATCATTAACTATGTCTAAAGTGGCAACTATATATAAAAAAAATGGGTCTCGCAACATAACAAAAATAAAATAAAATAAAATTGTCAAACTCTTCCTCACTATAGCTCAAACACTTTCCACTCCGGTCCAAAATTCTCAAACTCTCACCTCTATCTGTCTTTTTTTTTTCCTCTTCAATCTGAATCTCACTTTTGTAAATGGTGGATCTCATGCTAACAAATCAAATAAGATGAAGTCAAATTGTTCTTTTTTCTTTTTTTTTTACCTCTGTTACATCCTCTTTTCTTTTGGTATTATTATTAATTCTTTTGTCTTATGCATCAATCCTGTCTTTATATGATCAAGATTCAACTGGACTAATGGTGGTTGGGGACTGGGAAGGAGCGGTGAGTAACGGTGGTAAGAGGGAAGCCACCTTTTTCAAAGGACTGGAGAGCCTGCGTTGGGTTGAGTTGCTGGGTAGATAGTGAAAGGGCAGTTGTTGACTAAGGTTAGGATGAGACCCAGAGGTGTTGCTTGGTAAATAAGACAAAGATAAGGAGAGCTGTAGCAATGGTAGAGAAGAAAAATAGTGTAGCCTCGACAAGGGATTTGAGAAAAAACAAAAGAATAAAGTCAGAAACACAACAAGATATGTAAACCTGTATCATTTGTAAATCCAACATAGTGAAAACAGTAACGTGATTGTTGTTGTTTCTGTTATTGTTTGAAGTGTTCAACCTTGGTACCAAGTCTTCAGTTGAAATTCTTACTTGTTTTCTTAGTCATGTATATGTTAGTTGTTCTTATTTTATTGCCTAAGAATCCTTCATGTATTCTCTTTAATTTCTGTTAAGTAATTTGTATCCTTTTATATAAATATAGGAATGAAAAATTAGTATGGCTAATTTTTTTTCGCAAGCTGCATTTTTCAATTACTTATGGTATTCTATCTTTATTTTTTTTTAAGTTGGTATCAGAGCATTTACCCGGGCAAATTTCTCTAATTAAACACTAATCATGACCACTCCTCTAGGAACTCCAAGCTCAAGTGAACTGCATATTTTATCCAGTTTACAAAACAGAAGTTTACCTACTCAATACAATGCAATCAAACTTGATTGCACAAATTATCTTCTATAGGAAACCATGATTATGCCGATCATCAAAGGCCACAAATTAGATGGCTATGTTCTTGGCACTAAGTTATGCCCTCCATAATTCATGCCAAGAACCACACCGGGGAGTACAGTTAAAATACCAAATCCTGAGTATAAAGAGTGGCTTTCAAATGATCAATTACTCTTAGGATGGCTTTACAGCACCATGAGTTCAGACATAGCCTCTCTACTAATATGGAAATCAACATCGAGATGCAAAAAAAGAATTATCGGGAGCATAAACAAGAGTAAGAGTTATCTACTACAAAGCTAAATTACACAAAATAAGGAAACGAGGAATGAAGATGGAGGAATATTTGACAACCATAGAAGCCATTGCTGATAACCTTGCCTTGGCAGGTAATCCAATACCTTTGTCTGAACTAATTATTCAAATTTTGAGTGGTATTAACATAGAATACACTCCAATTGTCACTCTTTTTACTGATAAAGAGTCAATATCCTAGATTGAATTATAAACGACTCTATTGACATATGAAAGTAGATTAGAGCAACTCAATACCTATCAAACAGAGGGTATTAATTTAAATCATGCCACTGCTCACTTTACAATGAATAACATCAGCAACAGGCCATTTAATTCCAACAATGGCAGAGGGCAAAATCAATTAAACTACAACAACAAATGTGCTAGAGGCAGATTTCGCAGAAGAGGAGGCAGAAGCAATGGAAACAAACTCATGTGTCAACTTTATGATAAAGGAGGCCACACTGCCTTTATTTGCTAGAATAAATTTGATCATAATTTCATGGGAAGATCAACTAATCAAAATCCAAATGCCCTTATAGTAACTCCTGAGACAATTGAAGATCCCTCATGGTATGCCAATACTAGAGCTAGTCATCATGTGACTAACAATCCTCAAAACTTGCAACACAAGTAAGACTATAATGGTAAAATTCTCTTATTATTGCCAACAGAAGAAAGCTTAGTATCAGTCATATAGGTAACACAAAATTTATAATGAAATGGAAAGATTTGTCTCTTAATCATGTGTTGTGTGTTTCTAAAATTATAAAGAATCTACTAAGTGTATCTCAGTTGGTGATTGATAACAAAGTGAATACAATATTTAACTCTTCTGGTTATTTTGTGAAGGACAAACGAACAAGATTGGTAATGCTTAAAGGGAAGCTTGAAGATGGCCTATACAAGCTTGAAGCTGCGCCTTCCTCAAAGAAGGCTAGTTTTTCAAAATTAAATTCCAGAGTAGTTTCCTTTTTGTCTAATTTATCAAAGTCAGATTCATGTTTGAATTCGTTGAGTCCTTCAAATGTGGATGCATGGCATAGGAGGTTAGGCTATCCATCTAAAAGAGTTTTGTTTCAAGTTTTAAAAAAGTGTAATTTTGATCCTGTTAGTTTGGAAAATCACATGCCTTACCTTTTAAAAATTCTCTTTCTCAAGTAAAAAATGTTCTTGATTTAATCCATACTGACCTTTAGGGACTTGCACCATTACTTTCATCATATGGATGTCGATTTTACATTCATTTTATTGATGACTTCAGTAGATTTACTTGGATTTATCCTCTTAAAGTAAAAAGTGATGTTGTTCAAGCTTTTAACCATTTCAAAAATCTTATTGAAAATAAGTTTGGAACTAAGATAAAACAGCTTTATTCAGATTGTAAAACAAAATACTTACCTTTCTTTCAAATAGTTCAAAAATAAGGAATTATTTTCAAACACACTTATCCATACACCTCAGTTCAAAATGGTAGAGCAAAAAGAAAACATTGGCACATCGTTGAAATAAGTTTAACTCTTTTAGCTCAAGCTAAAATGCCATTAAAATATAGTGGCAAGCTTTTAAAAGTGCTGTTTATCTAATCAATAGATTACCAACTCCTGTTCTTTATAATATTTCACCAATGCAAAAGTTGTTTGACAAAATTCAGGACTATTCATTTCTAAAAGTTTTTGGATGTAGCTGTTTTCCATATCTTCGACTATATCAAAGTCATAAATTTCAATTTCATTCCACTAAATGGGTGTTTTTAGGATACAATGAATTTTTCAAAGGGTACAAATGTCTTAGTTCTACAGGAAAAATCTATATTTCTAGCCATGTGGTGTTTAATGAAAAATAATTCCCTTTTGCTAATGGTTTTCTCAATATCAAAACTGTCTCGACTCTAATTCTCATTTCTTTACCTTTTTCATGGCACATGATGTCAAATAACTTGAGTAACAATGCAGCTTCTCCTCGTATAGATTATCAACAAGCTTCTCCAATAGCTTCACCAAATCCTAAAAGTTCTATTTCAGATTCACTAAGAGAGTTAAGTCAAATCGAATCTGCATCAAATTCTAGCATTGCTGAACTAGATCAATCCATAAGTGACATTGGACATGAAAGGTTAGAAGAGAGTGGAGAAATTTGGTTGAATGATCACCGTATGGTCACAAGGGGAAAGAGTGGTATCTTCAAGCCAAAAGTGCTATTTACTGGTGTTGTCAAAGTTACTGAAGTTGCTGATAACCTTGACATAATAGAGCCTCAATCTATTTCAGCAGCTTTAAAAAGTGATAACTGGAAAAAAGGCAATGCAAGTTGAGTATCAAGCTCTAGTTCAGAATAAAACATGGCACTTAGTCCCTCCATCTTTAAAGCATTCTTTGGTTGGAAGTAAGTGGGTTTTTAAGCTCAAATACAGTCTAAATGGAAGCATTGATCGCTACAAAGAGAGATTGGTTGCTAACGGATTTCACCAAAGTCTTGGAGTTAATTTCTTTGAGACATTCAATCCTGTCATCAAGCCTGCTATGATAAGGATTATGTTGACTCTTATTGTCTCAAAAGGATGGGAGGTTCAACAATTGGATATTAATAATGCATTTTTGAATGGATTGCTGGTTAAAGATGTGTATATGGTGTAACCAGAGGGGTTTGTTAATCCGAAAAACCAGATTTTATGTGCAAACTTGACAAGGCCATATATGGACTCAAATAAGCTCCTCGTGCTTAGTTTGACAGGTTGAAGAACACGTTAGTTGATTGGGGTTTCGGTCATTCTAAGTGTGATACATCTTTTTTTTTTCAAGTTCACAACAAAGTCTTATTTATGCTTGTTTATGTTGATGATATTTTGATCACAGGCAATGATAAAGAACTTATACAAGCTTTCATTCACAGGTTAAATAAGATTTTTACTCTAAAAGACATAGGGTCTCTACATCATTTTCTTGGCATTGAAGTTCACAGAGATGAGACTGGCATGTTTCTTACGCAATTCAGATATATTAAAGATTTGCTATAAAAAGCTGAGATGGGAAAAGCTAAAGCCTGTTCAACGCCTCTTGCTATCGGGAAAAATCTATCTAAAGAAGAAGGAGAAGTCATGAGGAATCCAACTTCTTATAGACAGATTATAGGAGTTTTTTAGTATCTCACACACACTTGACCAAATATAGCATATGTTGTTAACAAGTTAAGTCAATTTCTTCAACAACCAATTTTGGTTCATTGGTAAGCAGTTAAAAGGGTTCTTCGTTACTTAAGTGGAACTGTTTCAGTTGGGTTGCATATCAAATACAATGACAGGCTTTGTTTAAGTGGATTTTTTAATGCTGATTGGGCAAGTTGCCCAGATGATCGTCGATCAGTTGCAGGGTATTGTGTTTACTTTGGTGACATTTTGATCTCTTGGTCTTATAAGAAACAACATGTTGTAGCCAAGTCGAGCACTGAGTCTGAGTACATGTCTTTAGCAAACCTTGCTGCAGAGATGTTGTGGATTACTTCACTTCTCAAAGAGTTTTCATTCTCTCTACCTTCCAGACCATAACTTAAGTGTAGCTGCTCTCGCTTCCAATCCTGTGCACCATGCTTGAACGAAGTATATTAAAATAGATGTTCACTTTGTTAGAGATATGGTTTTAAGGAAAGATTTGGAAATTCGATATGTTTCATCACATGATCAGATAGCAGACTGTCTTACAAAGGCGCTAACAAATTCTCGATTTCATTTTTTGTGTGACATACTCAGTATGGTTGAATCCCTTTCGTTTAAGGGGGAGAGCTAAAACAGTAACGTGATTGTTGTTGTTTCTGTTATTATTTGAAGTGTTCAACCTTGGTGCCAAGTTTTCAACCAAAATTCTTGCTTGTTTTTTAGTGATGTATACGTTAGTTGTTTCTATTTTATTGCCTAAGAATTCTTCTTGTATTCTCTTTAATTTCTGTCAAGTGGTTTGTATCTTCTTATATACATACTGGAATGAAATATCAGTTTGGCTTTTTTTTTTTTTCGCAGGCTGCGTTATTCAATCAACTCTAGTGTTCTATCTTTATTTTTTTATTTTTTAAGTAACATCTTGAATATCCTGCACCAAGCAAACTAAATAGTTACAGCCATATGAATATACAAATACGTACATCACAACATAAATGAAAGCAGATTTACTTACAGCACATTCTCCCGTAGTAACATGGTCAAGATGAGCAATTTGTGGGTCCATGCTGTTCAGCTTCTCAACTAGTTGATCTACTGTATTGTTTCCATCACTCATTGAAGCGCTCTTGAAATCTACATCAAGTCCTATCGAATATGCAGAATTTATTTTAGCTTCTTCAACACATATATAAAAGGTTTGGTCTTTGTCATCAATGTCCACATAACTCCCACCCAGGCTACCGTCATCACTATGAAACCTATGCTTATCATTTTCAATCTCTTAAAAAATTTGTCAATATTTACAAAACTAACATTAATGCAGCCACCAGTTTCAGAAGAAATATTAGCAAGAAAAGCATCTCCACCATCGGTGCAGAACCATCTGCTTGTTCATCTCCTCTGTAATGGTGGCCACCATCGCCTGCTGCTGCTGCTCCGCCAGTATTGCTGCTGGGCCCGGAATCCAAAGACGAAAGGTAATGTTTTTCATAATGGTTGGAGAACATCTGTGAGCAAAACCCAGAAGTTTGATTATAGAAATTGAAAGATTGAGAGTGCAGTGAGGAAGAAATTGATGTGTGTGTAAAGAAAGCGAGAAATGAGTGTGTGAAGTTGTGGTTTTGATGAGAACCATTTAATGATTTTGCTGCATCGGTTGCATCAAATCCAAAGATATTATCCACTGCTTCACAAATGAGCGAATTTGCAAGGGCAGCATCCATTGAAATTGGATTAACAAAAAAGTTTCAATTTTGAAAAAGAAGGTTTAATGGGACAAGACAGAAGAGCCGGGGACGTTCTCTGGGACAAGAAAGGCAGTGCCGGCGGTTGCTGGGAGAGGTGGCAATGGGGTTTGGTGAGAGAAGAAGCAACATCGGTGTTTGTAAAATTTGTAAAATATTATGAATGTAAATGGGTAATATATTGTTTATGAAAATATAATTCTCAAATAGTGAAAATAAAATCTCTATATAAAAAAATTGAAATGAAAATAAAATCTTTATATAAATAGATTGAAATTCATTAATGAGAAGGTTAAGAAAAGATAGATTACTCTTCAAATTTTTTTAATATTATAGTTACCTAAATTCTCTCAAAACTCTTTCTAAATTCTTTTAAAATCATTCTACTATAAAATATTTTTCTTCTAATTAAATACTACTAAATTCAAATTTAGTTTTATAACAAATTAAGCAATTCAATCTTTATTTCACAATACGTTATCAGTATGAAAAGTTCTCGATTAAAATAATAAGATACATATTTCTTAATATTTAATATTTATGAATATATTATTTGATTATATATTATCATAGATGATTATATCTCCTACTAATTTTTATATATTCATATTTATATTTATTTCTTCAATCTAATTTTATATTAATTGTTATTTTTATTTTGTTTTACTAACTACATCATTGATGTAAATATTGCTATAAATGGTTTTAACCTTATGAATGACTATGTCTTCTATCAATTTATATTTATGCACATTTATTTTTTATTATTTATGTTAATGGAAGGTTATACCATATTTTATATTAATGGACGGTTTTGTCCCATATTTATACATATCATTATGTTAACTCACTTACTATAAATAATTATATCAACATTATTTATTAATTTTACTTTATATAATTTATTTCTCAATATCTTATATTAAAAAAATTCTAACGGCTATATATTACCAACGGTAATATAACGGTAACAAATGACTATATTTTTCATTATAAATAGACAAACTATAAATTTTATTTATTCACACAAATTCATATATATTTTCTTTCTCTCTTTACTCTAAATTGTAAACATGATTTGGTATATTTATATTTGTGTTTTGATCATGACTATTATAATAGTTTTAGGAATAATTCATATAGAAGATGATTTTCTATTTGATATAATTTTAAGTATTATTGTATCATTTTTTGTATCGCTATTATTTCTTACAATATTCATTTATGATATAATTAATTAGTAAATTTTGATTATGATTATTTTTTTTAGTAGTCATCAAATTTATGAATTCTAATTGAGTTATTTTTTTTTGATTAGTTATCATAATGACAAATCTAGCAAAGCTTGAGTTTGTTGCTCTTGACATCACGGGAAAAAATTATATGTCTTGGATTCTAGATGTAGAAATGCATCTTCAATCAATGGGGTTAATTGATACCATAAAAGAAAATAATAACACCTCATTGCAAGATAAGGCCAAGTCTATAATTTTTCTCCGTCGTCATCTTGATGAAGGATTAAAATGTGAATATTTGACTGTCAAAGATCCAAGTGTTCTTTAGAAGGATCTAAAAGACAGATATGATGATCAAAGAGATGTAATACTGCCAGTAGTCACTGATGAATGGAGAGCTTTACGCTTTCAAGATTTCAAAAAAGTGAGTGACTATCATTCTACAATGTTCAGAATATTATCACAATTAAAATTCTGTGGACAGACAGTCACAGAAGAGGATATGCTAGAGAAAACTCACTCCACATTTCATGCATCAAATATTACACTGCAATAACAATATAGGATGCAGAGATTTAAAAAATATTCTGAACTAATTTCATGTCTACTGGTAGTTGAGAAAAATAATGAACTCTTAATGAAAAATCATCAGTCCCGTCCCACTGGCTCAGTAGCATTTCCAGAAGCAAATGCTACAAATTATTCTAGATATAAAAATTACAATAGCCATAGACGTGGGAGAGGTAGAGGTCATGGACGTGGAAGAGGTCAATTCTTTGGTCGTGGTCGTGGAAATCAATATAATAATACTCCACAACAAACTCAAACTCAACCTTAAAAGAAATTAAAATCAGTTATCAGTGGTGTTCAAGAAAGGCCTCAACATAAATCTGAAACTATGTGTTTCAGATGTGGTAGTAAAGGACACTGGTCACGAGTTTGTCGTACACCACCACATTTTGACCAACTTTATAAGGCATCATTAAAAGGCAAAGAAAAGGAAATAAACTTCAATGAACATCATACTCCTGTTAATGATACAACTCATCTAGATGTTTCTGATTTTACTGATGATTTTACTGACAATGGAAATTGAGACATCTATAATTTTTAAGTATGTTGTTATTACCTATTTTATTTTCAATTCTGAAGAATATGTTATTATTATGTATGTTATTTTCAAATTAAATAAAATGTCCTACTTTACAATTGTTTTATGTTTTTACCTTAATTAATTAATTATGTGTTTATCTATTTTGAAGTTTAATATGGATTATACTCAACATAAAGATAATATTGGAGATCTCTACATACCAGATAGTGGTACTACACATATTATCTTGAAAAATAGAGATTATTTCTTTGAAATAAAGCCCATAAAGGTAGTTGTAAAAACAATATCAAGTCCTGTAGATCTGATTGAAGGAATTGGCAAAGCTAAATTTATGTTACCAAATGGAACAAAGTTTATAACTGATGAAGCTTTATTTTCACCAAAATCAACAAGAAATTTATTGAGTTTTGATGACATATATCGAAATAGATGTGATACCCAATCCATTACTATAAATGGTAACAAATATTTAAATATAGTTTCCTATGAATCAGAAAAAATATAAGTATTGAAAAGACTGCCAAAACTCCCTACTGGATTGCATTACATGTATATACATGTAATTGAATCAAATATGACAGTAAAAGAAAAATCTTATGATCCTTCAACAATAAATTTATGGCATGACAGATTAGGTCATCCTGGATCAGTAATGATGCGAAGGATAATTGAGAATTCACATGGGCATCCATTGAAGGGGCAAAGAATTCCTCAATCAAATGAAATGTCATGTACAGTTTATTCTCTCAAAAAATTAATCTTGAGGCCTTCACCATCTAAAATTCAGAATGAATCACCTATGTTTCTTAAAAGAATTCAAGGTGATATATATGGGCCAATTCACCCACCATGCGGACCATTCAGATATTTTATGGTATTAATTGATGCATCTAGTAGATGGTCATATGTTTGTCTATTTTTAACTCGTAATGTTGCATTTTTAAGGTTGCTAGCTGAAATTATTAAATTACGAGCACAATTCCCTGATTATACAATCAAAAGGGTAAGACTTAATAATGCTGGTGAATTTACATCTCAAGCATTCAATGATTATTGTATGTCTACTTGGATCATTGTTGAGCATCCTGTTGCCCATGTACATACTCAAAATGGTTTAGTTGAATCATTGATTAAACGCCTTTAGCTTATTGCTAGACCATTAATAATGAGAACAAAGCTTCCCATTTCAGTTCGGGGTCATGCAATCCTATATGCTGCTTCATTAATTCACATTAGACCTAGTGCATATCATAAATACTCCCCACTACAATTGGCATTTGGTCAAGAGCCAAATATTTTCCATCTCAGAATTTTTGGTTATGTAGTATATGTACATGTTGTGCCACCTCAGCGCACAAAAATGGGTCCTCAACGAAGATTGGGAATTTATGTTGGGTTTGAAACACCCTCGATTATTAGATATCTTGAACCTTTAACTAGTGATGTTTTTACAACACGTTTTGCTGATTACCAATTTAATGAGGTTATTTTTCCAACATTAGGAAAAGGGGAGAAAGAAGAGAAAAGGGATATTTCATGGAATGAACCATCATTATTACATCTAGATCCTCACACAAAATAATGTAAATTAGAAGTGCAAAAGATTGTGCACTTACAAGTAATTACAAATCAATTGCTAGATGCATTTACTGATATAAAAAGAGTGACTAAATGATATATACCAGCAGCCAATGCTCCTGCTCGTATTGAAATTTCAGAAATAAAACCTGAGAGTAAAGACACTCATGAGTCTAAAACACACCAGAAGCATGGAAAATCAATTGGTTCTAAGGATAAAAATCCTCGAAATAGAAATGGAGTAGATAATCATATTGATAGCAAGGAAAATATCACTAAAGAAATAGAAAATAAAGAAAGTCATGAAACATTTTTATATACTGTTGCATGTGAAATCATAAATGACAAAGATGATCCTGAACCAAAATCAATCATGAAATGTCAAAATAGTCATGATTGGATAAAATAAAAAGATGCTATGCAGGCTGAATTGGACTCATTAAATAAGTGAAATATTTTTGGGCCAATTATTCGTATGCCTAAAACTGTGAAACCTGTAGGATACAAGTGGGTCTTTGTACGAAAGAGAAATGAGAAAAATGAAATAATAAGGTACCAAGCTAGACTTGTAGCTCAAGGTTTTTCACAAAGGTCGGGAATTGATTATGATGAAATGTATTTTGCTGTTATGGATGCAATTATGTTCAGGTATCTAATTAGCCTAGTAGTTTCTAAGAAATTAGAAATGCGTCTTATGGATGTTGTGACTGCTTATTTGTACGGATCACTTGATAGTGACATTTATATGAAAATCCCTGAAGGATTTAAAATGCCTGAAGCATTAAGTACAAAACCCAAAGAAATGTATTCGATCAAGCTCCAGAGATTTTTAAATAGGTTAAAACAGTCTGGGCGCATGTGGTATAATCATTTAAGTGATTATTTGATTAATAAAGGATATGTGAGTAATATTATCTGCCCATGCATTTTTATTAAGAAAACAATATCCGGATTTGTGATTATAATTATATATGTTGATGATTTAAATATCATTAGAACAGAAAATGAGATCCATGAAGCAACAATATACTTAAAGGAAGAATTTGAAATGAAAGATCTTGGAAAAACCAAGTATTGCCTTGGTTTACAAATTGAGCAAATGCACAATGGGATATTCATGCATCAATCAAATTACACAGAAAAGATCTTGAAATGCTTTAATATGGATAAAGCAAACCCTTTAAGTACTCAAATGGTCGTCAAATCACTCAATATTAAGACTGATCCATTTCGACCTTATGAAGAAAATGAAGAAATTCTTGGTTTTGAATTTCCATATCTCAATGCCATTGGAGCTCTACTGTATCTTGCTAATTGTACTAGACCTGACATTTCTTTTGCAGTTAATTTATTAGTAAGGTTCAGTTCAGCTCCAACAAAAAGGCATTGGAAAGGGATCAAACAGATACTTCGATACCTTCGAGGAAATGTTGATTTGAGTTTATTTTATTATAACAATTCAAAACAAGAATTGATTGGTTATGCAGATGCAAGGCATTTATCTGATCCTCATAAAGCGAAATCTCAAATAGGCTATGTGTTCACAAATAACAAAACTGCAATTTCTTGGCGTTCCCAGAAGCAAACGCTTGTCACTATTTCTTCAAATCATTCTGAGATTATTGCACCACATGAAGCAAGTAGAGAGTGTGTATGGATTAGATCAATGACACATCATATTGAAGAATCTTGTAGTTTTTCAGTCAATAAAAGTCCAATAATTTTATATGAAGATAATACAACATGCATTGCACAATTAAGGGAAGAATATATCAAAAGTGATAGAACCAAACATATACTTTTAAGATTCTTTTCATACACTTACGAGCTAATAAAAAACAATCATATAAATATTAAGTATATTCAGTCTAGCAAGAATTCAGCTGATATTTTCACAAAGGCGCTTTCAACTACAATCTTTAGAAATCACGTTTACGATATTGGAATGCGACATTTGCATACTATATAAAGGAAGATTATACATATCAACTTAAGGGGGAGAAAATCATGCACTGTACTCTTTTTCCTTAAGCTAAAGTTTTTTCCACTGGGTTTTATTTAGCAAGGTTTTAACGAGGCAGTTGCAAAATATTGTTATTCAAGGGGAAGTATTATGAATATGAATGAACAATATATTGCTTGTGAATGAATAATATATTGCTTGTGAGAGAATAATTCTCAAATAGTAAAAAGAAAATCTCTATACAAAGAGATTGAAATTTATTAATGAGAAAGTTAAGAAAAAAATAGATTACTCTTCAAATTCTTTCAATATTATAGTTTTCAAAATTCTCTCAAAATTCTCTTAAAATCATTCTACTATAAAATATTTTTCTTCTAATTAAATACTACTAAATTCAAGTTTAGTTCTATAACAAATTAAGTAATTCAATCTTTATTTCATAACATAAAATAATATGTGTCTCATTTTTAATAAATAAATGTAAATTATTTAATTTATGTTTTATAAATTTTATTTTAAAATATAATATATTTAGTATACGCAGGAAGAAAGTAAATAAATTTTTTTTTTAATTCCTTAAATCACGTGGTAATCAATGTAGGACTGTAGAGCCCAATTTCTTTGCAGCCACATCGGTTGCATTTCAATCGGCTGTTAATTTTAAAATCGTCTGCAGTTAACTGGGGGGCCAAAATTATAGAAAAAAATTAATTCTATGTTTAAATGTTAAAAAAAATGTAAAGGGTTTATTTGCTCCGACAATAAACATTAAGGGCGTAATGCACCTTTTCCCTTTTAGAAATGGCATCGATCTGTACCAAAAGAATATAACAGGCAAGTTCCTTGACTATAAAATAAGCAAAAGCTAAAGTCTTCCACTAAAAGCATGGTCGAAAAGAAAAAAAATCAGATCATGAAAATCATTTGTCTCTTTCCATTCAATTTCCACAACTTTTTAATTATTTCACAGCAAGAACAAGAAAAGAAGATCACAAGAACTTTCCCTTTACATAAATTTTTTTTTTTTCTCCTTGAAATTTATATATCTTCTTTAATCTCTCCTTCACATCCAAACTTAATCTGTCATTTGCATTTCTCTATTCTGTACCCATTTGTTATCATGGCTATGGCTGTTTCTTCTTCTTCTTCAGAGAAGTATGATGTATTCATTAGCTTCAGTGGAGAGGATGTACGCTATACTTTTCTCAGTCACCTCATCAGTGCTTTGAAGAGAAAACAAAATATCAACGCTTTCACAGATGAAGAAATTCCAAGAGGGGATGAGATCTCAGCAGCGCTCATAAACACTATCAACAATTCATATATTTACATTGTCATTTTCTCTAAAAATTATCCATACTCCAGTTGGTGTTTAGATGAATTAGCTCAAATACTCCATTGTCACAAAACAATGGATAAAAAAATCTTGCCTGTTTTCTACTCTGTAGATCCTTCTCATGTTCAAAATCTGGAAGGAGACTTTAATGATGCTTTCGCCCAGCATAGGAAGCGATCCAGCCACCGTTTAGAAAAGGTGGAGACCTGGAGCCGTGCTCTGAAGGAAATTAGCCTCATGGCAGGTTTTGTTTCATCCATCATTATGTAAGTTCTATTTTTATTTTCATATAATTATTTTTTTTCTTAGCATATTTTTTTTCATTTAATTTAATTAATTATATAATTTCCAGCTGGGCCTGAACTCATTGCAGAATTTGATTTTGCTTTATAATTTTTTTGGTGGTTAGGCCTGAATCCAAGTTAATTGATGAAATTGTTGATGCTGTTAGTACGAAAATAAAAAGCTTGCATCCGAATGATTATTCTCAAATTGATGGTCTTTTTGGAATTGCTTCACGTGTCTCAAAAGTAGAATCGTTACTTCGCATTGAGTTATCAGATCATGTGCGTCTGGTAGGAATTTGGGGAATGGGTGGGATCGGTAAAACAACTATTGCTGACAAGGTATATAACAAAATCAAACACAATTTTGATGCTCACTATTTTGTAGCAAATGTGAGGGAAACATTAGAAAAACGTACATTAAAAGATTTGCGAGATCAAATCTTCTGTCAATTATTAGGAGAAAAGAATTCAGATATTGGCACCCTCCATTCATTAGAAACTTCAGTTAAGAGAAGGCTCAAGTGTAAAAAAGTCCTCATTGTTTTGGACGATATGAATGATTCTAAACAATTAAGATTGCTGTTAGGAGACAATACTGATTTGTTTTGTCATGGTAGTAGAATTATAGTAACAAGCAGAGATTGCAAAGTGCTGAAAATTGTAGGTAGAGAGGTGTACATATATGCAGTTGATGGATTAAATGATAGTGAAGCACTTAAGTTGTTCAGCTGGCATGCCTTCCGGCAAAAGCATCCCAAACAAGAATATATGAATCTATCAAAAAGGGCAATACGGTATGCTCAAGGTAATTCTCTAGCTCTTGTTGTTTTAGGCTCCAATTTATATGACAGAGGCATAGAAGAATGGGAAGATGAATTGGAGAAAGTAAAAAGCATTTCTGATATGGATATTCAGAAAATTTTGAGAATAAGTTACGATGGACTAGATAGAGATGAACAAAAAATTTTTCTTGATATTGCATGCTTTTTCAAAGGGATGGATGAAGACATATTGAAAAGAATGTTACAAAACTTTGGTTTCTATGCAGAGATAGGAATAAAACGCCTTTTTGAAAAATCTCTCATAACAAAGGTAACACAAAAGTATTCATTGCGTCATGATGGCTTTTATATAACGATGCATGACTTAGTTGAACAAATGGGAAGAGAGATTGTTGTCCAAGAATGTAATAGAATGGTTGGAGAGCAAAGCAGACTCTGGAATTATGACGATATTATTCATGTCTTGAAAAATAATTTGGTAAGAATTAATACTTTACTTAATTTATTTTTTTGGATAAGCAAAAAAAAAAATTACCATGTAGTTTAGTGCATTTATACTTGTTGATCATGTGATCATTTAGTACCATGTGATTATGTCGTTAGCAACTAAAAGTTAAAATCACTACTACCGTTTAATAATCAAGTGCCATGCAAGTATGTTTTGGACACATCAACAGTATAAATTATTTTGGCCTTTCATTACTAACGCCATAACCATAGAGTATTAAAGTGAGTAAAAGTAACATATGACCAAAAATGTAAATACACCAAACCATAAGGTTTTTTTTTTTTAATCTCTTGTTATTATTATTATTATTATTTTATAAAGTAGGGACAAAAACTCCCATTGATATGGGTCATATACATCATTGGATGAAAATATAAATCTGAAAAAAAGATGTCGCTACCCTCTGTTTATCCATCATTTTCCTTAATTAAAAAAAAAGTTATGCTTATGTATTTTTTGTTTTCTCTGCTTTTGGTTATCAGGGGACTGCAAAAGTGGAAGGCATTTTACTAGATATAAGGTGGAATAGAGAAGAAGTTGAAATAAGTTGCAAAGCCTTCGAGCAGATGCATAATTTGAGATTCCTCCAAATAGTTACTGATTCATCAAAATTACTTTTTGGTAATGGCTGCAGCTTAGGAATTCTTCCTGACAAACTAAGATACCTGAAGTGGGAATATTACCCGTTCAAATATTTGCCATCAAATTTTTGTCCACACAGTCTTGTTGAACTTCGCATGCCATATAGCCAGCTTAAAGAACTTGGAAATTTGAATAAGGTACATTTACTCTTTTCTTTTTTTCTCTTACTCCATTTCAAACTAATTGTTGTTTTTTAGTATTTAACTTGATTAAAAAAAATTTAATAAACTTAATTATAGAGAAAAAACAGCTAAATGAAACTACATTACCCTTCTCTATATATATTTAAAATTTATTACTTATTATTATAAAAATTATTATGACATATTCTCAGACTCCACTCACACTTCCACCTATTTTAATACTCAAATAGTATTGATTAATTCGATCACTCCCACCTTATCTTAATACTTCTAATAGTTTGAAAATATTAGAAAAATTTATACAATTTTAGAAAACCAATTAATATAGATAAAGTTAACAGAAAGAAAAATTGGGAAAAAAAATTAATATTGTATTGCATATATAAAAGTGATAAATAACTAAAAAATTTTTATCTGAAATAATGACAATTAATATGGAATGAAGGGGTAATATTCTTGGAAATTTGACAAACTAATAATTTGCAATTCACTAAGTACATTAATTGTTAGAGAGTCAATTGTATATTATATCACATAAAAGTTTTCTATTAAGAGATTAAATTATACCTTTCATATAATATGGCAGTGTCAGATGTTTTACTTGTTAATTTTTACAAAAGATTACATTATTTATTATATTCAAATGAAAATATTTTTATTCAAAAATTCCCATATTTGAAAGTTTATGTATTTCTTTGTATTAATTTTGAAAAGTTATTTAAAACATAAAAATGAAAATCATTGATAACACTTAATAGCTATTAGGGGTGAGTAAAATAATAGGAAACCAATAAACTAAACCGAGTCAACTTCAATTCGGTTTAGTTCAACCTGTAAATTATATTATTTCAGTTTTAGGATTGAAAAACCGCAATAGATTTAGTTCAATTTATTTTTTATTGTTAAAAATATGCTTAAACCAAACCAAACTGAATTTCTCAAATACTAATGTTATATTTGGATGCAAGAGATTTGTGTATAGATATAAATTTCAATTAAATCTCTTATTTGGGAATGATATGAATTTATATTTATGAGGATTTGAAATAAATTAACACTGAATTTAATAGCTTATTTAATAAGAATTTAAAATAATATATAACTACATGTTATTTAAAATTATTATATTTAAAATTCAATATTTAAAATTTAAGATTTCAAATCAAATATTTGTATCCAAATACACTTTTAATTTATTTAAATATTTATGATTTGGTTTGATTAGACTAATACTAATAAAATCAATTTTTATAAGAATTCAATAGTATCCATCTCAAATACTTAAAATGTTTAACCAAATTATTTAAAACTAAAAATATTCAAAATGAGGTTATTTAAATTTGATTTGCACAATCAGTTTGATTGATTTTCTAAAGAAAAAAAGATAAAAAAATTAAAAGTTTGTTTGATATAAATGAATTTCATAAATTTTATGAAATTTATTTACAAATCCACGTTATACTTGGTTGATTTAAATGAATTTTTTGTAAAATTTATTTTCAAATCTAACTTCAAAATTTTTTAGAATTGATTATAATTATAGTAAATTCTAATAAAATAGGTAGAATTTGTAAATAAATTTCACAAATTTTAAACTTATATTTCCAAATGATTAAACTATTCACATTATCTTTATTTTCAAAAGTATATTATCTACTCAAAAATAGCTTTCTTTTCCTTAAAAAAAAAAAAAAAAAATCCCTCCGTTAACAGCTGCTCTAATCTTCTTCCCTCACGCAAACTGCTTTTTGACCATTTGTATTCAAACAACCTGGCTCTAGGTATGCAACCTACGTCCTGACAACATACCATAGAAATATAGAAGGGTAACAAAATTGTAACCATGTCTCAGGCAATCAGCCATATTTTACTTTATTTATTTTTTTATTCTGTTCTTGATTAATTCCATGAATTTTCTCTAAAAATTATTTGAATGCATGTGGCATGTGCTTCCTCATTCATAAAGATTGCACTCTAATCTTACGGTAGACACGGGAAAGCTTTTGTCAAGTGAATTAAGTAGGATGACCTAATGCAATATCGATATAACAAAAAAAAGAAAAAAACAGTGATCAACATGTAGCATTAACAAAGTAAAATTAATATAATGATATAAATATAAATTAGAGCTGCAATATTGTGCTATTTTATTACTTTATGTGTTTGTTGATTTTGTATTTTTATTAGAATTATTATATGTGCTTAATATATTCTTGGAATTAAATAAATATTTAAAAAGAAGTTAAATATTAATTTGAACGTTAAATAATTATATTTTTAATAATGTAATATGAAATTTAAAAAAAGTAAAAACACAATCTATTTGAAAGGGTATTTTTGATCAAAATTAAAAATTAACTAAAATTCTATATTTATACCAAACATATATGAAATTTATTTTAAATAAATTTTATAAACTATTCATTTAAATCAAATATAAATTATTAATAAAAATTTATCTATAAATGAAATTGGAATTTTGAAAATGAATTTCATAATATAATTGAACTAAATAAGGGTTAAGTATAAAAATAACAACAATAAATTTCATAAAATTATTAAAAATAATGCAAAATTCCAAAACTCCAATATTCAGAATTTTCAAAAGTTAAAAAATGCCCAAACCAGTCAAATTGAACGGGACTGCAAATATTTAATTTGGTTGAGTTCAGTTATTTTCCTAATTATTTCCATTTTGTTGGGTTTTGCATATTTCTAACTTACCGAACCTAATGGAACCAACCAGCTATCAACCTAATGAGTTGATAAAGAAACTGAACAGTGCTCTTATGTATGGTTTATGAGCGCCGATATTGTTTTCTTTGTTTTCCATGTTTACAGAGCCTCAAAAGTTTGAAACGCGTTGATCTCAGTGGCTCCAGGGACCTAATCTCTGTGGATTTTTCTAATGCTGGGAACCTTTGTTTTTTAAAATTGGATGAATGTTCAAGTTTAGAAGAGATTTGTTGGTCGGTTAAAGCTGAGAGCGAGTGTACTATACTAGATCTTAGAAGCTGCAAAAGTCTTTGTCGTCTTTTGGAGATTCCGCATAATATAGAAAATTTGTATTTACACGAAGATACAATAGAACAATTGCCTGCGAAAATTGGGTCTGTAAAGGGTCACCATAGTCTTGATTTGAAGGAATGCTCAATATTGGTAACTCTCCCAGACTCCGTTTGTGATCTGAAATCTCTAAAGGATCTCCAAAGTCTTAATTTGAAGAGATGCTCAAGATTGGTAACTCTCCTAGACTCCATTTGTGATCTCAAATCTCTTAAACGTTTTGATGTGTCAGAATGTGTGAATCTCTATCAACTCCCAGAGAAGTTTGGAAATTTACAAAATTTGAGGGAGTTTAATGCAGCTGGTGGTGGCATACGAGTATTACCAGACTCTCTTTGCTATCTCACATCTCTTGAGGTTCTTGATGTGTCAAAATGTGTGAATCTCTATCAACTCCCAAACAAGTTTGGAAATTTACAAAATTTGAGAAGGCTTAATGCAGCTAATAGTGGCATACAAGAATTACGAGAGTCCATTAATCAATTGCATAAATTGGAGAATTTGAATTGCTCTGGTTGTGAAGGTTTGAAATTGCCTCTTTTGATTGGTTTGCCCAATTTACATCGTATTTATCTTAGCGGCTGTCATCTGTTAGAATTTCCAAAAGGCCTCTACCATGTAACGTCATTGGCATGGATAGACCTAAGTGGAAATAATTTCAAGATCATACCTGCTAGTATCAATAAACTTCCTGAGTTACAGTATCTCTTTTTAAAAGATTGCAAGAGACTTGAAGTTTTACCAGAGCTTCCATCAGCTCTAAAAATCTTAGAAGCATCAAACTGCACTTGTCTAGAATCAGTATCAACTGCTGTATTGCCAGCACTTGATTTAATATTGGCTGACTGCATTAATTTAAAGCAGGAGGAATCTACAAGAATCGCCGATTATGTATTGAAAGCACACCTCTCTAATGATAAGGTGGTATCTCTGTTTATCTGTTATGCTGACTTCACAAAAATAAACTAACGCTATCATATAATCTAAATTGGATTTGTTTGATTTTATTTATACAGAGAAAATGCCGGTTATATATAGCTGGTAGTGAAATGCCGGACAGCATGATGTACAAGAATGAGAGTGGATCATCTCTGTCCATCACACTCGACCCGAATGACCGGTTGATCGGTTTTTTCTCTATGTGCAGTTCTTGCATCCAGTGCTCGTCCTTTGTCTATAAAATGTTCTGCCATCTTAAACAGACATGTCTGGACATGTCCACCAAAATGATTATTATCATGGTATTTGGTTTTATCGAAACCCTCAATCAGGCAACTTGTTACTCTGGTATGGAGACGCATCACATGATATTGGCCGTATATGCAAGGCCACATTTCGGTTCTACGGTGAAGTATTGAAGTGCGGTATTCATCCAATATTTGAAGAACTGCAGGATCAAGTTTGACTCAATGAAGAAAAAGAAGAAGAGAAGACTACTCATTAATGGAATATAATCTCAATTTAAAGCTCTCTCTTCAGTTAATTGCCATCAAGCCACAGTCCATATATCTATGTTGTTCAGTTACATACTGATTCTGCTGGCTTCTTTCTTCTCTTGTTTATCTTGATTTATTTCAATCAAATTGGTATAGAGGGAAGCATGTACTTCTTTGATATGCATAGATATAACATTAACTGCTATTGCTTATAGGTTTAATATACCAATGTGTTGTATTGGTTTTTTTTTTGGTTCCATGTATGTATTCCTAAGTACAAAATGGGTTCAATGTCTTGATGGTTTGGATCATTTTTTGTTTGTTTAATGGCTTTGGCACAACTATAAAAATATATGAAACTTTGTTGATACTTTGCTTTTCATTTTAATATTCAAATAGGGAATAATGAGAAAGGAAGAAGATGATAAAGAGGAAAGGAATAGCAAAATCTTTTAAAATGTAACATTAAATATTATAAAATATTCCAAAATAAAAAGATAAATATTGTGAAAAAATTTTGAATTTGGTAATGCATATCAAATTTAATTTAAGTCACTGAAAATGTTTAGTCATTATTCAAGAGGGTGTGAATGAGTTAATTTGAAACTTTTATAATTTAATCAGAGATTTTAAATTCAAGTCTGTATAAGTAACTATTTTAAAATTATTAAGATAAATTTTTTTACTCTTCGTGATTGGTTCTTTCCGGATCGAATCTAAATTAATAAGATATTAAAGAATATCGGATACCGAATACTAAAAAAAAAGAAATGTTTAGTCATTGTGGTGGCTAGTTTTTTAATGTGCATCATAGGGACTTCCATGGACCTCTTCACTCCCACCACAAATTTAGCCACGTAGGAGTCAGAATTTAAAAAAAATAAAAGGGTTTTGTGTTCTCTTTAGAATATTTATGATTGAGCAACTGCATCAATTTAAAATAATTAAGATCCAATAACTACGTCAATTTAAAGCAGGAGGTATGTACGTACAATATTCATGAACCATATGTACCATTTTTTTTTAGCTCACCGAGCTCCTCCTATGCGTTATTAGAAGATAAGGATGTGTTGTCATCTATTATATGTTTTTTTTTTTTGAATGATTACTTTGTTTGCTATAGAATGTGTCTACATTCTATTCCCGCCATATTATAGTAACAAAATTTATTCCATAGCAATGAAAGTATCATCCTTGAACTATGCAGTTGTGTGCCTTAGCGTATATTGAACTTGATACCTGCATAATGAAGTGTGTTTTGTAGGTCGTGTTGTTCGCTGATAAAAATAGAGCAAGCCTTTATATGGAATGAAAGCATACTGATAAAGTACGTTGTTGATAATATATAAATGGTGGCATTCTTGATTCCTGTCAGTTGAATGTGGACAAGTTCTTGATCAGAAGAGCTTTTGTTGAGAGTGGTCTAAAGAAGTAATTATAGGAGTAATGCTCCAATTAGTCGTAATTAAGCTTCACATTTCAGTTTTATCTATCTTGTTGCATCCAGTGACAGGAATAATAGTTGGGGACAACCATTTATGTGGAACTGGTTTTGAATGGAATGCCAATTAGCTAGGCAAGCTACTGTTCATAGTAGTTGTCTAAAGTTCACTCGAAGCTGCTAAAGTACCGCAAAGGTTATGATATGAGAGAGTCAAATAAAGTGAGAAGAATGGGTTGGGGCATGTGACAGGGCTTTTATACTTGTTAATATTTGAAACATTTTTTTTAGTTTGCATAACATATTAGCACGCCTATGTGGCGGTTCAACATATATAAATACCTCGTGGCATTATTTCTATTATTGTTTACAATTGCTACAAATGGTGAGGTATGAGATATATTCTTTTTCTTTAAAAAGACAAATATTTCATGCACAAGTTAGAGCATATGGGACTATGAACCCTCTAGTAAACTGATTATCTTTAAAAATATAATAAGGATTTCTAGCTTGTATGTGTTCCTAATACAAGAAGGATATGATTTTGTTTACATTTAGGTGCTAATGGCTGCTCTGCTCCAAGAGATTTCCTTTTTCTCAGGGCCTGGTATGAGGAGGGTTTTTGTCCATGATACATTGGCCAATATGCCAGTTTGATGCTTGGTTAGACAGTAAGGACATATTGCAGTCTTCGTTTCCTTAAATCCATCGGGGAAGTTTGACATTTCTTTATTTTTTTTGTTAAATTTTGATTAATTCGATTTTACCCAAATAAGATCACAAAGATGGCAAAAGTTTTTCAACAACTAATTTAACGCGACTGTATATATTAAAATTCGAATTTAAGATCTCATTTAAACGAGAACAACCATCACCGATTGATCCCAATGATTGTTGATAAATTTGAACTTTCTTTATTTGATGAGAAGTAATCAGTCGGCTTTGCTTATGCTCTCCCATCTTAACGCAATAATTACGTACGTAGTTTATAGTTTATAGTTCTAGATTTTTAGTTTGAGTTATCGTTGGATTGGATTTTGTTGACATTTGGTTGTTAAATTTAATGCGTTAAACTAAATTTAGGATGACTCTTGGTGTTTGTTTAGATAGATTCGTTTTATTTTTTCAGGCACCTCCAGGGACTTACCAAAATAAATATGCTCTAGTTTAATTTAGTTTTAATTAATTAATCTTTCTAAACTGAAATTCATGTTGATCTTTTTTTTTTTTTTTGCACATTAATGTTAGTATACATATTTGTTGCTTATTAAATGTGGCAGTTACTGATTGAAACCACTAAACAATAATGATGAAAGGAACAATTGGTCTTATATATTGTTGGGCAAGAAAGAAAATGCCCATACAATTGTTGTGTAGTGTTTTTTTGGTTCGAATCTTCTTTTGTAGAAATTCCCATTGTCAAGGATAAGTAGCAATTGTTTCTATCTTCTTTGATAGAATTGTTGTGTATTATTGTTAGTAAGGAAGATGAAGAAGTGTGAGTTTTCTTATTGTTATTAGGAATATGTGAGTTTTTTTGGTCATTTTGTTGTCCAATTGATTAATCAGTTGTAATGGTATGTGATAACTTGTTTTTGGAATTCTTAAGCTTAGAATCCTGCAGATGACCAATAAAGGGTAAGGTGAGAGGTGGGGAGAATCCCTATAAACACTCCGATATCTAAGTTAGAAAACGGAGAAAGAATCTAGAGAGAGAAAGTAAGAACAATTAGAATATGAGAGAATATGATGAATGAGAACGAGGGATATGAGATCTTATTTATAGTGATACTTAGACCTGAAAAGAGTAGGATTCCTCTTGGGATAGGAATCCTAAACCAAATAGGAGAGTATTCCTTCTTCGTCTAGGAGCCTTCTTGAGGCAAGGTCCTTTCCTTAAATGGATTCGATTGCCTTCCATTTCTGAGTAACTTGTTCAAGAAATAAAGTTCTTTAATTAAATAAGAATATATACATGTGCGGTATTAAAAGTCCCTCTTGTGGGTCTGTCCAGATATTTATGTCCGACGTATCTAAGTCTATAAATGATAGACATTTGTGCTTCTGTATAGAGAGAAAGTGCTTAAGTCACTTTGTTTTGATATGGAAGGGTGAGTTGAGGTGGCCAGCCTCAGTCATAGGAAAAGATAAAGCTCGGTACTAAGTCTTGAAACCATCACATCGTGGAAGTGCCATCTGGACCTTGTAGTGTACAAAATCTGCGAAAAGAATATGTAATGGATTAACCTGTTAGTGCGAAGGCAACGTGACGGAACCAGTTGTCACTAGAGTTTTGATGCTCAGTGCATTAAAAGCGCGGCCCAAGTGCCGAACCTTAGTACTATAAAAGTGACCTAAGGGTGCCAACTTCAATCACTGGACTAATGTGCGAGGCTTAGATGCTAGGTGCGAGGATACGATGCTTACATGCTCAGAACCTCAGTTTTATAGAAGCGATCTAAGGGTGTTAGCTTCAGTCACTAGACTTTATCTTAGTGCATTAAAAGCGCGGCCCAAGTGCCGTATGATCTCGGTGTATTAGAAGTGCGGCCCGAGTGCCAGATGGTCTAGGTGTCTTACAAGTATAGCTCAGATGCCCATTCTCAGTACTATAGAAGTGACATGAGGGAGCCAGCTTCAGTTACTGGTTTTAATGCGTGAGGCATAGATGCTCGACTCAGTGCTAAAGAAGCGACCTGGGATGCCAGCTTCAGTTGCTGGCGGGTGATATTGGATCTTACTATGCTAAGTGTGGAAGAACAGCTGGAAATGGTGCGCCAGGGGTGGGTAACACCTATGTTGCCTTGATGCCTAGATTTTTGAAATTTGAATTGTGTAACCATTGTGTCTTTTTGTGTGTCAAAAGATGAGACTTTTTTGTAGCCATAATGATGACTACTCGATTAATGGGTTTTTTTCATTTCCTAGACTGTCCTTAATGATGTGGGGAGAAATGAAGTAATTATAAGGGCAGTTAATAGTTTGTTCCAGAGCCTTCTATTGCTCTATAAATATCCCTATTTCTTCGAGTTGATGCATTTTTGCTCTTCTATTTTGCCGGTGTCTTGTTTGCTTTGCTACTACCACCATTCTTTTTCTATCGTGACTCCCCCATTTTGCAACCAGGTGATCTTTCCCTTTTTTCTTTCATTCTTGCTCTATTTTTTTTATAGATAGTCTTATGGCACTGAGGGAATAGACTAGCTCCGATCTATTCGTGTTTAGGATAGATGAGGAGTTGTTGGGGTAGTACTGGAGGTGGTTCAACATTCCCACCAACTATGCCCTTCTTACTGTAGATAGGAGGTTTAGGGCCCATACCCCCATGCTAGATCGTAGTAGGCTAGTAGTGTATTTGACCAACTGGAAGGGGGTCTAAAGTTTCTGTTAGATCCCTTGTAAAAAGATTTCTGAATAGGTACAATATAGTGCCCGATCAGCTTCACCCTAATAATTACCAGATTCTGACTGGGTTTATTCAGTTGATGCATGAAGAGGGTAGGGAACCAGACTTAGATGTCCTGCGGTATTTGTATAGCTTAACTAAGAAGAAGGGAGAACTGATGTTCTCTTTATCGGCTATTCCTAACCATATTCTATTTGTAAAGCTTCCAGATCTTCATAAGAAGTGGAGGCATAAGTTTTTCATTATTGAGCACCCTATGGACTTCCTAAATGTTCGGCGAATATGGTTTTGATGAGTGTCACAGGGTAAAAATGGCCTCTAAAGCTATCATACCATGATATGGAGATGGTTTTAAGGCTTCATCTCAATGGCATGGCCGAGGCTCAGTTAGTTGATGACGTATTAAGAAGATTCTTGTGGAGAGTTTGTCCGGACCATGTTCAATCTACTAGTATGTTTTGATTATTGAAAGGTATCTTTTTGACTTGCTTTTTTATTTTTTCAATTGTAGATGGTTGACTTTTTTGCTTTTACGAATGGCATTTAACTTCTAGCTGATGAACTAGTAAGGCAAGAAGAAGTACAAATCTCCTCCCCCTCTCCAGATCCTGAAATACCTACTGTCCTTGAGGAAGCAGCTGGTAATTTGAAGGGAAAGGTTGTAGTTAGGTCTTCCTAATTTGGCAGGGAAGGTCGGCGAAAGAGACTGCTGATTGACCAAGGCTCAAATATTGATGAGCTAGATAAAGAAATATATGTCCAACGTCTAAGGCTTTCTGGGTGTTCGGATATAAGGGTGTGGATATTGAATAAAGTGAAGTCGTTGAGTGTCTCAATAACTAAGTTCGAGATTAATATGCTAAGTCGCTAAGGCTATCAGTAGATTTGCAATGCTGGTTTGAGGAGGGTCCAGAGGAGCTGTTCAGTTCTATGATTGGGCATTCCTTAGAAGTAAGTGAATACCTTTTATTTATAACTTTTACCTATTTTTGTATTGAGGGAATGACATGAATTTTTCCTTTTCACAGATGACCCAAGCTTTGTTGCTGGTAGAAGACCAATATTTCTACCTCAAAAGCCAGTACAGTCTGAAGGAGATGGAGGTCAGAACAATAGCAATTAATTTTGAGAAGAGGCTAGAAAATGCAAAGGCGGCACTAAAGCTCTACCAGATAAAGTATGTAGAGGCAAAATCTGAGGTTGAGGCGAGTCAAAAAAAGGTTGTCGATCTGGAGCATAGTCAAGGTCAGCTGACAAAGAGGACCGAAGAGTAGGGCACTCAGATCGCAGATCTAGAGAAGAAGCTAGCCGAGGTTGAGAAATCTCTGAAGAACGATAAGAGATCCTATCAGAGCATGGTGGGAGGATTTCTTAAAGCCTACAGGTCTAAATGTATGAGGGTTCTGCTCTCTCAGAATCCAGAGCTGGACTTGGTTGACCTGGATCAAATAATGCCAACTAATTTAACTATGATTATTGCTGAAGAGGACGCTCGACAAAAGGCCACTTCCCTTCGTGCAAGGAGTGTTTCTAGGTCAGCTGAAGGGTCCTCTGTGGAGCTTTCAATGCTTATTAGTGCTGCTAATATTGTTCCCCCTCTCATCTCTGCGCTCGATGGTTCGGATGTACACTTAGTATAATAGAGGTTTTTTTTATAATTGACTTTTGTAAGATGATTGTTTCTTTAATAAATAGAGATAATTTATTTGATATCATTTTAAGTACATTTATTGGTAGTATTTTCGAAGGCAGTTTGAGTTCCAAAATCGTGGCAGTTCCTTGCCTTCTTTATCTTTTAATATATATGCCCCTTTAGATGTGTGCTCTATAACCTGATAGGGGTCTTCCTAATTAGGACCTAGTTTTCCAGTATCAGAGTTGTCTCTACCAATATCTGGCCTTCTAAGTACCCAGTCTCCTACCTTAAACTGTCTTAGATGACTATGTTGGAGATGATATTGTGCTATCTTGTGCCTATGTGCTTCAGCTATAATGGACGTTCGTTCTCTTCTTTCTTTTAGTAGGTCCAGACATATCCGGGTGTCAATGCTATTGATGTTTTGATAAAAGTCGTAGCTGATCTTATAACTTGGTAAATCGATCTTTATTGGTATTACCGCGTCCATACCATAAGTTAGCCTGAACAGTGTTTCCTTTGTGGATGATATGAGAGTGGTCCTGTAGGCCCAAATTACATTGTTAAGTTCTTTGACCTAGTTTCCTTTTTTTTTTGTCGAGTCTCTTCTTTAACCCCTACATGATAGTTTTGTTGGTGACCTCTATTTGCCCATTTATTTGCAGGTGAGCTACCGAGGTGAAATGAAGCTTTATTCTAAGGTCTGAGCAGAACCTTCTAAAATTCTCATTGTCAAACTGCTTGCCATTGTCCGTGATTAGGGTATGAGGTATGCCAAATCCACAAATGATTTCTCTCTAGAAGAAATTTTAAATCTGAGCTTCTATGATAGTTGGAACTACTTCCATTTCTACTCATTTAGTGAAATGGTTTATAGCCACAATTAAGAAATTTTTTTGTGAAGTGGAGGTTGAGAAGGGACCCAGGATATCCATTACCCATATAGCGAAGGGTCACGGGCTGCTGATCAGATGTAGGGGGTAGAAAGGCTTGTGATTGAGATGAGCAAATTGCTGGCACTTATGACATTCTTGAGTTAACTTATGGGCATCATTAGACATGGTGGGCCAATAGTATCCTTGAAGAAGTGCTTTTTTGATTTGTGTGTAGTGGGATTCATACGCTCCATAAATTCCTTCATGGATTTCCTTGAGTATGTAATTCCCTTCCTCTGAGGATATACATTTGGACCATAGGTATGAAAAGGGATTTCCTATAGAGCTCCCTATGATGGATAGAGTAGTGAGCTACCTTCATATTCAATTTCTAAGCCTTCAGTATGTCTTTTGGGAGTGTTCTATTTTCCAGGTATTGGACTATTGATCACATCCATTCCGAGACTTCTCGTACTTCCATGATATCGAGGTCCTTAGTGCTTCAGTGAATTCCATACCCTTAAATGCTTGATTGTCTTTAGCTGTCGATTTGGCTATGAGGTTAGCCTTAGAGTTTTTGCGTTTGGGTATCTGGACGATCTCCCACTGTCCCCCATCTTATTCGATCTTTTTCAAGAGTTGTATAAATTTTCTCGTATATTTGGTGATGCTTGGATCCTTGATTTGGAATGTTCCATTGACTTGGTTCATTACTAGTTGGGAGTCTGAGTGTATTATAAAGTGTTTGACTATGACTTCGGCTGCCAACTTTAATCCTATGATGAGTGTCTTATATTATGTGGCATTATTAGTTACATTGTACTCCATTTGAACTGCATATCGAATGTGAACTTTATACGGTCCCTTAAGGATGACTCTGACATTGGATCCTTGAGTGGAGGATGCTCCGTCAATATAGAGTTTCCATGCTAGTGCTTTAGTCATGGTGAGGTCTTATGGCATCATTTCTTGAATGAAATCTACTAATACTTGAGCTTTCACCTACTGACGGGGCTCATAATCGATGTTAAATGCTCTAAGTAAAACCGACCATTGAACCAATTTACCCAAAGTCTCAGGCCTCAATAAGATTTTTTGCAAGGGGAAGTAGGATTTAATAATGATAGGATAAGCCTGGAAGTAGTGTTTGAGCTTCCGAGATGTGTGGACAACGACCATGACAGCTTATCCAGCGTTGGGTACCGAACCTCGGATCCTCAGAGTATTTTGCTGATGTAGTATACCGTATTTTACTGGCTCTTTTCCTCCCTTACTAGCACTGAAGCTATACATTCTTGACCCATCGAGAGGTACAAGTACAGTGTTTCTCTTAGACTAGCTTGCTGAGTAGGGGTGGTAAGGATAAGAATTTTTTAACATCTTCAAAAGCTGCCTGATAGTCTATAGTCCAAACAAATTTCTTGAAATTTTTTAAGGCTCGGAATAGTGGTAGGCACCGTCCGGCTGAGCAGGAGATGAAACGTCCCAAAGCCGTGATTCTGCCATTTAGCTTTTGTAACTTATGGATAGTTTTTAGGGCTTTCATATTGAGATGGCCTTCATTTTTTTTGAATTGGCTTTAATACTTCTATGGGATATCATGAATCCTAAGAAATTGCTTGCTTTAACTCTGAAGATGCATTTTTCTGGATTCAGCTTGATCCTGGACTCGCTCAGCAATTGAAGGACTTGATCTAGATCCGCTAGGTGTTGCTCAACATGCTTTGTTTTAATAATAATGTCGTCCACGTATACCTCCACATTTTTCCCAATCTGGTCCCGAAGTACATGGTTCATCATTCTTTTATATGTTGCTCCAGCATTCTTTACTCCGAAGGGCATCACCTTGTAGTATTAAAGACCTTCATGGGTGATGAAGGATGTCTTCTCTTGATCTTCCCTCTTCATCAGTATCTGGTGATATCCTTGTGCTGCGTCGATAAAACTATATAGACCATGGTTGGTAGTGGAGTCCACTAGCTGGTTAATTATAGGTAGTGGGTAGTTGTCCTTGGGACATGCCCAGTTAAGGTCAGTATAATCCACACACATCCTACATTTGCCATTTGATTTCTTGACTAGTACCACATTGGCTACCCATTCAGGGTGAGTAACTTCTCTGATAAACCTAGCTTCTAATAACTTCTTCATTTCCTCAGCGATTATCTTCTGCCTCTCACATGCAAAGGTTCTTTTCTTCTGGATCACTGGCTTCACCCCTGGTCTGATGTTCAAGCTATGACAGGCAACATGGGGATTTACCCTAGTTATTTTGGATGCCCGAGAAGCGAAATCTTCCGAGTACCTAGTGAGGACTTCCTTTATTCCTTGCTTGATGTTGTATTCGAGTTTATTACCAATCTTCACAACTTTCTCGATAACAATTTGTAATTTTTCAGTGTCCTTGACCGGTTGTGGTCCGGTGCCTTGCTTCTCTGTTTCCTACATTTATAGGGGGAAGGCCTTTGTTTGAGGCTTTATTATTATATGGTAATATTGTCTGGCCATATGTTGATCTCTACGGATAGTGAGAGTTTTTCCCTCGACTAGAATCTTCATAGTTAGGTGTTGAATGTTTGTGACTGCATCTGCTTCATAAAGTGTTGATCGTCCTATGATTCCATTGTATGCCAGTTAGAGATCCACCACATTGAACAAGGTTTTAATAACTTTTGTCTCTTCATTGTCCTCATTTCCAAATTCCAAATTTAATTATGATTCCCATTCGCTTTATAGTTCCTCCACAGAAGCTTGTAATAGGATTCTGGATGGATTTCAAGTTGGTGACAGAGCCTCCCAAGGCTTTGTAAGCATTCCAAGACAATGCATTGATGGCACTTCTATTGTCAACCAATAACCTCTTCACCAAATAATTGTTAATGTATGCATTTATCACCAGGGCGTCACTGGTGATGATAAACATGCAAACCGTCTTCTGAATTAAATACGGGCTCTCTTTTCTTGAAAGCTGGCCCTTCTCTATGACTCCTTTTATGTTTCTTCTTAATGTTTTCCCCTCCAATAATCATATTAATGACACTGACCGACTCATTATGAGCCTTCTTCATTTCTTGCCTATCTCGCCTATGAGGTTCTAGATTCCTAATTCCTCTAGACATGTCTGTGAAATTATTGAGTTTACCATTTTGCACCAGTCTTTCTATAGTATTCTTTAGTTCTCTACATGCCTTAATGTCATGCCCGTATTCTCAGTGATACTGGCAATAGTGACCCTTATCTTGTATAAATCTCCAGCTTGGGCGTATTCTTCTGGCTGGGGTAATTCCTACACCATTCTATTTGACCCACATGAAGATTTTGGATCGAGAGGTATTTAGAGGTGTGTATTTGTCTGCTTCTTTATCAAATCTTTCTACTGAGTTTTTGGAATTTATTTTTAAGAAGCTTTCTCATCTGGATCTTGATCTTTCATCTTCGGTTGATGGTTTTTCTTCTTCCCTTCGCATCCTTCTATCTTTATCCATCTTTGTCATTTTTTTTGCCATAGCCATTACCTCTGCAAAAGTGCTAAGTTCTTTCATCATTATTTTATCTTTGAGCTTTCTGAGTCTAGTGCCATTTTCAAAGCTTATATAACAACTTCATCTACAAAGTTTTTAATTTGCATGGCTACCTTGTTGAATCTATCAAGGTAGCTTCGTAGGGACTCATCGACCTCTTGCTGGCACATCTAAAGATCGTTAATGTTTTTGGTAGGGGGATGTTGGTGACAAACCTGGTATGAAACTTTTCTGCCAGATCCTCGAAAGAGGTGACAGAGTTCTCTGGGAGTTGATGAAACCATTTTTGGGCGTTCTTTGTGAGTGTGCTTGGGAAGACCTTGCACATGATTCCATCGTTCATGTTCTGGAGCAACATTCTTGTTCTAAATGAGGATATGTGGTTGACGGGATCTTCGGTCCCATCATATTGATCTAATTATAGGATTCTAAACTTGGTAAGGATCTCTGTCTGGATTATCCTTTTTATGAATGGTGTTTTGCCTTCCATAATACATTCATCTTCCTTCCTTGGTCTTATACGGGCTTGGTGTATAACTTCTTTAACCCTCTGAGTTAACTTCGAGTCATCGAGAGCCGGAATTGTTGAACGACATTCCCCTTCTAGAACTTTGCTCTTCCCCTTGTTCACCTTAGGTATCTCCAGAGGTGTCATGTTATTGTGTCACGACCCAAATCGGGAGTCATGATCGGCGCTAGGGAATAGGAATTCTTTTGAATCCGGAACCCATAGTAAGCCTTAAAAGAATAAAAACATGCAATAATTAAAATAAAATATGCACCATGATTTAAATCTCAAACCAATATAATAAAAATAAATTTCTCATATCATAAAATAAAATATATTAATACCATATTCAGAGAAAGGCCTCTAAATACAATCAACATATAGTAAATACAGAGTACAACTCACTACTACAATTTTCTAGAGTACAAATAAAGTCAAGTAGAAAATTTACACAAAATAGCTGGAGTGGAAGAAATCTGGTGGATGGGTCTACTGCTGAGGTCTGAGGAAGAATCTCCTGAAAAATCAACTGAGGGGAGTCAGACCTTACTGAGTGAATTGTTATAATATATATACATGCATCTCCTAATGTCATATGCAATCAAGAATCTGTATATAATAATTATATATACAAGCATTTCACATAGATGCTGAAATCACTTTATATAATAATACTAAAAAATATATGTTTATGAAAGATCAAATAGAACCCTATACAATCGCAACCTCGATCAACAATAACTCTCTAGCCATACAGGCTCACTTAATTTCAAATAAATTCCCATATGGACAGTAGACTGGCCCCGAGACACTAAGTCAACCGAGCTCTAGCAATTTAACTGTCAATGTGATTGGCCCCAAGACACTAGGTCGACCGAGCTCCAACAACCACACTATCAATCATATCACATCTCAATTAAATCAATCAAATCATTCTCAATCAAAAAATAATTACCACAAGCAATCCTCACTCAACCCTAAATCTATCGCACCGGTACGTATACGGTCCTAATGCTGCCCACTAGGTGGCACATTCTATTGATATCCTTCATTTAAATAAAACATTCATACGAGAAAATAAATAATGCATAATAACAGTCATAATGATAAAATAAACCATATATATACTAGAAATATACCTAAAATATACCTAAAAGTATATTTCGAGTATATATATGTCAAATAAATCCAAATCAACCATGAAATATACCAAAAATAAACCAATAATATACTTAAAAACATGCTAAGTATATATCAAAAATAAAACATGCATTTATTTAGAAATATTTCAAAAATATACTAAAAATATACCTAAAGTATAATTAAGCGTTTAATGAAATATTTTATGAATAAATACAAATCAAAACATGTATATTATAAAACATGCAACCTAAGTGTGATGTATATATAAAATAACAATTCATAAGTTTGCGCTCCTCGAGACTGGTTCAGCGGGTCTGATTGTAATATTCTGTATTTTTAAATATTTTAATACTGTATCGGGATATGCAGTGTTAATATTTTTTTATATAATTATGATATTTTTACGAGTTAATATGTATTTAAAACTTATTTTAATTATTCTATATTGTTTTAAGTGCTTTACGTAAAATTTTTCGAGAATACTATTTTTGAGGAAATTTTCATGTAAATAATTTACCATTAATTATTTTAAATAGATTTACGGACTTGCATGAACTCATATATATTTTTAAAGTACTAAATAACGTATATATGTGTATTTATGTAATTAGGGTTTGATTAATTACCCTAATATTTTATTATTTATTTATTAGTTTTATTGTTATTTAATTATTTTTATTTAGTATTAAATTATTAAAATATTAAATTATATATGTGTGGTGTATATTTAATGTGTGTGAATTTATATTATTTTAATATATAGTGTAAAGTATATATATATATACATATATACATTTAATATTAAAACAAAAAATTGAAGTTTGAGTTATTTACAAAAATTGCCACCCGAAGCTCCTTCTTCCCCGATCACCTTCCCCATGCGAATCCGGCCACTGTCACATTGTTCCCTTGCCGTTGGTGTGCCTCCCGGCATGCCACCTCCTTCCTTCAGCAGTTCCGCCGCCTGCAGAGCCCATTTCCGGCGTTGGGAAGCTCATTTTGGCCAGAGAAGCCGAATTCTTTCTCACCGTCGTTCACGATGTTTTCGGCCACCATTTTTGACACCGCCAGTCTCTTTCTTCTCCTTAAGCTCCAGTGAGTGTGATTCCAAGCTTTGTTTCACTTAAAATGGTCTAGATTTGCTTAGGTTTTGATTTTGGTAATTCGGCCATTTTAGGGTTCTTGATTTTTTTGAACTTTGAATTTATTGATTCATGAAAAATTCCTTCAAAAATGTTGTTCCCCTTAGCTTAATCTACATGTATGAATTTTTGTAGAATTTTTGAAGATTATTTTGATTTTTGGGTATTTTTGAATATTTTAATATTATTTTCTAATTTTCGAAAATTAATTAAATAAATTTTGAAATTGTGTTTTATGATAAATATAGGTGTTTAAATGAAGTATAGAAATTTATTTTAAATTTTTATGAATTTCTATGTATTTATTTTGAATTTATTTAGGTTTATGTAATTTTGAAAAATTAGGTTAATTGTGTTTTTAATTGATTTTAATTATTTAATTGAGTTTATTTATTGATATTATTGATTAATATGTTGAGAAAATTAATTTTGAATAATTATACTATTTTTGGTGAATTTTTGGAGTAATTTTAGTATATTTATATATATAGGGGTATTTTGGTAATTTTATCCTAAATTGACAAAAAATGTAATTAAATTGGTTTTAATAGTTATTTAGGGTATAAAAATGATTTCTATAAATTATTTATTATTTTTAACTAATTAAAACTATTTTTCGTGAATTATTTTCAATTATATATATAATATACGATTTTTCTAAATAAAATGAGTTTTATCAGTTTTTACTGTGTTTTAAGGTTAGTTATGTAATTTCTACTTATAAAATGTATTTCTATGATATAAGGGTATTTTTGGTATTTTTATAAATATTCTGTGAATTGTGGACCCTGGTCGGTAGATTGTAGTTTGGAGTTCGACCGAGGGGTTGTGGTTGTGTTTCTATGTTTATTTTTCAAAGTGTGTTTCTTTGCAGGGCCGGCTCTACTCTTTGAGTAGAGAGATGTCCATTTTACAAGGGAGGTTCTGTCGAATTTTTGGTAGAATTCTCGTAAAACGTGATGTTCGGTCGAACTCTAATTTTGATTCTGTGTCTAATATTCTAGATCGAGTTTCTAGGATTTTCTGTTAGATTTATTCTGATGTCCGTTATTTATTGTTTTTTTAGTTGCACCGAGACCGAGGTCTAGTGGACCAGGCCCGTCGGACCCATCTCGAGGAGCGCATTAAGTGTGAGTTACTATTCTATATATATATGCTTAGGGTGCATGATTTAGAAATGTATGTTTTATATTGATTAAATATGCATAAATAACTCAATTAGTATTTAAGTTTATTTTTAGTTTATTCTTGGTTTATCTTTGGTTTATTTTTGATATATTTTAAATTATATGCATATTTTATTAAACATTTATACTTAAAATATTTTTAAATATATTTCTAATTTAGTTTGCAATTATATTGAAATTATTTGACGTATATATACTCGAAATATACCTAGTTTATTTTTGGTATATTTCTAGTATATATATGGTTTATGTTGCTATTTTATTCAATTCATGCATCATTTATTTTTATGAATGTATGTTTTATGTTTTAATGAAGGATATCAATAGAACGTGCTACCTAGTGGGCAACACTAGGACCGAGTACGCACTGGTACGCCGATAGTATTTAGGCTATATTACTAACCAAATTGTGGATATTGATTGGATATGAATATTTGATGTGTGATATGATTTGGGAGTGTGATTGCTGGAGCTCGGTTGACCAAGTGTCTCGGGGCCAATCACACTGACAATCAGACTGCTGGAGCTCGGTTGACTTAGTGTCTCGGGGTCAATCTACTGTCCAAATGGAATAAGTGAATATTTTGGAATAAGTGAGCCTGTATGGCTAGAGTGTTGTCTAACACTGTTTTGAGGTTACGATATTCTAGAGTTCTATTTGATCCTTCATAAACTGTGAATTTTAGTAAAAATATATGAAATGATTTTATTGCATCTGTGTGTATTTTCCTATATATATACATATTATATATATACTGTTGATTGTATGCATTGTCATTTAGTATGCATGTATATATATTATAGTAATTCACTCAGTGAGGTCTGACTCCCCTTTGTTGACCATTTTTCAGGAGAGTCATCTTCTTCAGACCTCAGTAGCAGACCTGTACGCCGGATTTCTTCCGCCCCAGCTTCTTTGTGTAAACTGCTTATCTGAGTCTTGAGTTTTATTTTTATAATCTAGACACTGCAGTAGTTGTAAATAAATTGTGGGTTTTATGTAATATATTTATGTGAGTTATGTATTTTAAGAAGTTGAATTGAGACTTGTATCAAAGGATTTATCTATATATGAGATATGGATTTTTATTTTGATAATTATGATTTTATTTTCGCTGCATTAAGAGTTGTTGTTATTATTATTGCATGTTTATTTTATTTTTAGGCTTGCTACGGGTTCCGGATTCGAAAGAATTCCCATTCCCTAATGCCGGTCATGGCCCCTGCTTTGGGTCGTGACACTGATCCACTAGACCTCGGTCTTGGTGCAACTAAACAATAGAAATAATAACGAAAATCAGGATAAATCTAACTTAAACCTCTAAAGAGACTTTATCTAAGAATACATAATTCAAACAAAACCGAAAACTCAGGATTGATGTAACGTCACATTTTACGAGAATTCTATCGAAAATTCGATAGAACCTCTTCTATAAAATGGACATCTCTCTACTAAAAAGTAGAGTCAGTCCTGCAAGAAAATACACTTCTAACTCATAAAACACAACACCTTCGGTTGAAACCCCGAACTACACAATATTCCCAACCGAAGTCCACAATTCACCAGCATCCAAATAATGTAATAAATATATTAAAAATCAATAATTTCCACAAATATCCTCAAAATATCAAAATATACCATATTTAACATTAAAACACTCAATATAATTAATTTCACAATAATTAAGTAAAAATCCCAAAATAATAATATAATATTATTAAAAACCAAATTTCTTAATAATTCACTATAAATAGTAAAAATCACTTTTATATATTCAAATAACATAAATAGTCTAAATATATTTTAAAAGTTATTAAAAACCCATTTAATTACCAATTAGTAAATAATATATTATTTAAAAATAAATTTTTAAAAATTAATATTAATTAGTTAAAAATAGTAAATAATTTATAAAAATCATTTTATTACCTTAAATAATTATAAAACCAATTAAAACATAATATTTAACTATAATTTTAACAAAATTACACAATTGCCCTAATAATTCAAAATATCCATAATACTAAATAATTTCCTCAAATATTATATAAAATCATTAAAATTATTTTCTCAACATATGTAATACTAGTATTATCCAAAACACATATTTAACCAATAATTTCAACAAAAATACACATTTAACCAAATTTTCCAATATTTACATAAACTAAAAATATTACTAAAAATTATATAATATTTACAAAAACTATTTTCTCAATACTAAAATTAATAACAACCTAATATAACACCAAATCAACCAATTTTATAATTTAATAAATTAATTTTTGAAAATTAAATAAATAATAATCAAATAATAAAAAATTCACCAAAATTAAAATAAATTCCAAAAATAAAAAAAAAAAAAATTTCTAGGAAGATTAAGCTACAAGGATCAACTTTAATGAAGGAAGTTTCCAAGATTCAACAAGATTCAACTTAAAAAAAATTGGAAACCCTAATAGCCATAAATTAAAAATTCAACAAAACTCACAAATGAGGAAGATTGAACTTGAACCAAGCTCAGATTCGACCTCCTCGGAGCTCCAGGAGTCGAACGGGCAAAAAAATGGAGTTGTTGCCGTTGCCATTTTCTGCTGCTCTACTGCTGCCGGTGATTGGAGGAAAGGAAGATGAAGGCGGCGGTGAGGTTAGAAGGAGGTGGTGGTTAGTCGGAAGCAAGGGAGGCACAATGATAGGTAGAGAATGGGATGGTGCGAGAAGAAGGTGAGTTACAGTGTATGTTTCTTGTGTTCTTCAGTTTTGTATATATAATATATATGTGTGTGTGTGAAAGAGAGAGAGAGATATTTTTATTGCGTGGTGGAGATTTATTTAACTAAAATTATATTGCGTGGTGGAGATTTATTTAACTAAAATTATACTATAGTATAATTTTAGTTAAATAAATCTCCACCACGCAATAAAAATATCTCTCTCTCTCTTTCACACACACACACACATATATATATATATAATTACACACACATACATTATAATATACACAAATACATTAACACTTAAATGATAATAATACCAATAATGTAATTTAATAAAAATAATAATATTAAAATAATAATGCACATAAACTAATGTTATTAAAATAATACTATCCAAAGTAATAAACATCAATAATATAAATTAATGTTTAAAATAATAAGTTTCTAAAATAAAATATTTACATAGAAAAAATATAATTTAACGTAAAATAATAATCATTAATCACAAATAAATAATAATATAAAAATAAAATTTAAAATTTATTAACACTGCATATCTCGATATATATTAAAATAATTTAAAAATATATGGGTTATTACATGTTATCCATGTGAGCCAGCCCTGGGTTGCCGCTTTGAACTAAGGTGTTCAACTGTTGTTGCATTAGGACTATTTGAGCTTGGATATTTTGGATCATTGCTTCCTTATTGGTTTGGGTGAGGTTGAGTGTTTGGGTTATAGTGTTCAGGTTTGGCGTAGTTATAGCTGGTGTATCTGTTAGGCTTGGAAAAGGTACGAAAGGTATTGGACGATGATGGTGTTGCAATGGAGCATAATGTGGAAAGTTGGTGCCCGAAGCCAGCCAACCCTCGGTATTTCGAAGAGGTAAGTGCGCATTTTCGAATGAAGGTTTGGCATAATGGAAGGTTGCTTGAAGTACTACTATTGGGAGATGTGTTGACAGATTAATTGGAGGAATGGGTGTCGAGAGGTTAATGTGAGTTTCAGGAGTCAAGATTGGCGGTGGGTTGGACGTCATGGTGTCGATGTCTTAACTTAGCAAATATATGAATGGCGTTTTCCCAAGAGTTCCCACAGACGGCGCCATTTGATAACTTGTTTCTTGAACTCTTGAGCTTGAGATCCTGCAAATGACTAACAAAGGGTAGGATGAGAGGTGGGGAGGATGACCACAAACACTTCGATGCCTATGTCAGAAAACAAAGAAAGAATCTAGAGAGACAAAGCAAAAACAATTAGAATATAAGAGAATATGATGAATGAGAATGAAGGATATGAAATCTTATTTATAGTGATTCTTATATTTGAAAAGAGTAGGATTCCTCTTGAGATAGGAATTCTAAACCAAAGAGAACAGTATTCGTTCTTCGTCTAGAAGTCTTCTTAAGGCAGAGTCCTTTCCTTAAATGAATTCAGCTACCTTCACTTTCCAAATAAACCGTTCAAGAAATAAAATTTTTTAATTAAATAAGAATATATACATGTGTGATATCAACGTATAATTTGCTTCTTATAGCTATTAGATGACTTGCACTTGTACTGATCTTTCATTTCTTTTATATATATATATATATATATATATATATATATATATATATATATATATATATATATATATATATATATATATATATATATATATATATATATATATATATATAGGGGTTTGGTTTTATTAACAAAAGTTCAAGCAAGGTGAAGCTACATCAATTTCATATTTCAATGAGATCAAGTGTTAGCGACAAAGTAAGATTTTCCACTTTAAAAGCATTGGCATAGTTCTGATTATATATGTAACTCCCAGTTTTATTAATGATATATTGTATTTGATTATTTTTTATAATTAAATTATTGCATAAAATTATTAACTCATGAATTTTATAATTTTATGCTCAATATTAGTAGATTAAATGATCAAATATAAGCAATAACAACAATTACAGCAATATGTTGTTAAAAAAAAAACAATTACAGCAATATATATTTAATGTTTTTTAATCTTAATTATGGTTTTATTTTTGGTTGCTTGATTTTGGGTTTAAACTTTATGTAAACTAAGAAATTTTTGGCCTCTTGAATAGTTGAAGGCGACGTGGCTACCACATATTAGGGGCTTGAAATGCAAAAAATAAAAAATAAAAAACAAAAAAGCAAACCTTTCATGATAGAGATTAAAATTTCAAATCCTGCTATAAATCTGAATATATATAGTTCACTTGATTTTAGCTTTGATATTATCTGTTTCATTCTCTTGTTACTATTGGAATAGTTCTAGTTTTCAGAATAGAAGAAATTGGTATTATTAATGTACTTTCTTTTTTATTGGTTAGCTTGACATGTAATACAAATATAGTAATATGTTTTTGTTGTAATCACAAAAAATAATGATATTGCCACGTAAAAGCATTATTGTTGTAATTATATATTATGAAGTTCTAATGCAGTTAACCACCTGATGTAGTGAAAGCCTGTATAAGAAAGGGATAAATATTGAATTTCCATTTTGTCTACAAATACTTGGAAAAATAATATTCTATTAATCTGTTTAGTAAAAAAAATATCCTAAATAATAGACATCAATAATCGTTGATTCTCAAAAAAATGCTGAAAATTGGAAAAAATAAAAATCACTATTAAAATTAATTAAAAACTAACTCATCAATTATCATAGCCCTAAGGCTTATATATTTATATAATGATACAAACCTACCAACCCTAATTTTAAATATGAAATAACATAAAGACAACTATTACTAAGATAGGAAATTAAATCCCTAATAATATAGGAAAGTTGAATTCTAATCAATACTAAATAAAAAGTAAAAATCAAATCCTAATAATAATAATAATAATAATAATAAATTATATCTGTTATCTATTGTTCTGCAAACTCATTCCGAAACTTGTTGATCCGCATCATTTCCTTCAGGATAGAGAAATTCACCCTCGAATTTTGCCCAAATATTGAGAAATAAATTTGTCATAGAACATCATAAATTCATATTCAACTTGTAATTTTTTGAAAATAGAAATTAAAGGAATATAAAAATAAAGAAATTTATCAATGCCAATAGAGTCAATATATTTAACATCGCTCTCATCCTATTCATCAAATATGAGCTCATCTCCAATAAATGCATCTTCATCATCACCGTCATCAGTATCATAAAATAAGCTCTCTTCATAATACTTTATCAACCTGATTAATAAGGATAAGTTCAGCTTTGATGCCAATTGATGTAGCGAAAGCCTATATATGAAAAGGATAAATATTAGATTTCCGTTTAGTCTACGAATGCCCGAAAAAACAATCATATGAAAAAGATAAATATTGAATTTCCGTTTAGTCTAAGAATGCTCGAAAAAAAAATCTTTTATTAATTTGTTTAGTTAAAGAATACCTAAAATAATATGCATCAATAATCGTTTTATTTTTAAAAGAATGCCGAAAATTGGAGAAAATAGAAATCTCTATTAAATTTAATAAAAAAAAATAACTCATTATAGCTTTAAAGCTTACATATTTATGGGGTGACACAAATCTACCAATTCTAATTTTTATTAGGAAATAAAATAGAGACAATCCTAGTTAAAGTAGGAAATCAAATCCTAGCTAGAAAAGGAAAATTCAATCAATGCTAAAATAGGGAAAAAATCACATAATAATAATAATAATAATAATAATAATAATAATAATAATAATAATAATAATAATAATAATAATAATAATAATAAAATAATAATAATAATATTGAAAACTTATGTCTTCTATCCATTGTTCTCATAAACCCATTCTAATAACTCCAAGACTTGTTGTTCCGCATCATCACCCTTTATTCCCTACTACTGAAGTGTGACTCAATATAGACTTTGGCAAATTATATCAATCGTTCCTCAATAATATTAATCCATATGCAATGCAGGCATTGGATTAGTAGGTAATGTTTGGTTTGCAAAATAGATTAAGAATATAATATCTATTCCATAAGAAATAATTATTCTTTGCTTTAGTTTAAATTTTATTATGGAATACCAGTTTCATAAAATAACAATTCTACAATTTTTAAAGAATAGTCATTCTTCTAAAAACTAAAAAATATGTATTCTTTATCTTTGAAATAGACCATTTCCACTTTTACTTCTCTCTTTTTGTTTAAGCTCTCATAATGTTCATGTTTTTGTTTTTTCTCTTTTTTTTTTAGAATAATTTAATTCAGTTTTTTCAATATTTTTTAATTTAAATTAACTCAGATTTGGAAACCATAAATTATATGGAATTTATTTATTTTATATGTTATTTTTATGATTAAAAATTTTTAAAATATCATTTATTTATTTATTATGCATTTATATTATTTTAGAAAAATAAAATATATGTGCTAATTTTTTTATATATTATATATTTAATTTTTTATGTAAAACATATTAAAATTATATGACTATTTAATTTTGATACTAATAATAAAATTCATTAATAATGGTATTAATTTCATTAATACTTAAATCTATTTATCTCTCATAGTTTTTCTAGGTCATGAACCAAAACATGAAATAGTAATTATTTAGGAATAGTTATCATAGGAACACTTATTTTATTCCTTAAGAATTACAATTCCATTCCATGAACCAAATATGGCTATAGTGATTTCATCATACAAATGACATGCTTAGATTGAATATATATTGCTTTAATTGTTCTGAATGCTCTTACTACGATCAAGCCTAAGATAAATATGCTTTCCATGTATGTGAATATGAAAATATCATTAGAAACACACGCAGCTTGCTTCCCACAAAAGACGAACCTCTTTATATATTCATTCGTGTCCACATTAAGCAATTACACTATCACATTTTTCAACATCAATTAACAACCAACATCACAACAAACATATTCAACCTACATCATGTTATCGTCTGGCTCCAAAACAAAAAGTTATAATTTGCAAACTCATCAAAATGGACAAAGACATACAAATTAATTATGACAAATGCAGAACACCATGCTATATATGATACTTAAATATGACTTAGAAAACACATTCTTCTATACATATGCCATCATAATGCAATCCCATTATCAGTATCTTCCAGCAACCTAAAAAAAACCCATATATGTCATCATTTTACATTAACTCTATATTATCTATTTATCTTAATAAATTAGAAAATAAATCCCAACCCTTGTTGTTAAATATATAAAAAAGGACCATTTTCCTTAATCCAAAGCTAATAGAATTATACCACCATTTCTATTATTTACACCATAAACTTACGACTATAACAATAATTTCCCATTGTTGGTTATATGACCAAAGTCCCATATTGGCTAGAAATGGAGAGGATTATGGGTATATAAGGATGGATAAACATATCTATTTGTATGAGGCCTTTTAGGGTAAAGCCCAAGAGCAAATCTATGAAGGTTTAGGCCTAAAGTGGACAATATCATTCTAATGTAGAGAAATGTGATGTTTATAGTCCGACAAGTGGTATTAGAGCCATGCCCCAAAGTTAGCTATGGTTGATGAATCCTTGGAATGCCGAATAAAGGTGGTAGGCTACCCTAATGATTCGTGGATAAACTCTATTAGATAGGCGGTGTGCTCCAGATGCTTTATGTGTTAGTGATATGCACTAGGTCAATCATGTATGACCATATTTTGACTTTATCATTTTATTTAATAAAGAGGCATTTTTCATTATCATTTTGTGTTATGATAATTACTTGAATAGTCAATTCTTACTAAGTTCATAAAGTATATGACTTGATAGTAAAACCCTTAGATTAAATATGAGTTCTATTTAAATTATCCCTAGTCATAATAATATATTATGGCTAGTATGATGTTGATTGATGATTATGTTTTACTAATCATGAATATAAGATATTAAGTCAACTCATAGGTACTTATTTGGGAAATAATATATTGGATTGACCTATCATGAGAATACTAGATAGATAATTGTCATAAGTAATTCTCATCATAATAATATTAATTTAGTCCTTTGACCTTGAAATCATAATGGATTTCTACATAACTATTATATATTTTAACACAATCTAACATTGTCTTTAACAGGATGATGAAATAGATTGTTGTTGGATATGAAATGACTTATGTGAGGAATGTGAGTGATTAAAAAGGAATTTTTTCCTCATTTAATCTGAGTAAGATATCTATGGGCCTCTTAATAAGATAGACTGAGGAAAATGCATGGCCATACTAAAGTGAATTGATAAAGAGTTATCATTCTTAGTCTACTTAGAGTCAAGAAATAATATGATTGAATTATATAAGGATGACAAAAACTATGCCTTATATTCAATCAAGATATCATGTGACAAAGGGATTACAATATTTATTATAAATTAGGTTATGTCAGATTATTGACTTCACATGACTTGGGTAGTCATAATGTCTTACTAGAGGCCACTAATGACTTGTAGGCCTAAATAGAGAATTAAGGCCCACTGCCAATGTCATGTGAACCTATAGGGTTACACACTTAAAACAGGCCTAAAAATGGATATGGGTTTGAGAAGCCCAAATATGCTCTGTGGAAATAAATAAATAGTTTATTTATTTATTTAAGGTAAATGTTATCTTAAATAAATGGAATATTATATCTGATTTAATTTTAAATAAAATCAGAATAATAATAATAATTGAGAAATTACCAAAAAGTTATTTTGGTAAGTGAAACCCTAATTAGAGGTCTATAAATATGTTATATTCTCTAGGGTTTCACTAACTCAATTATTAGCTACCACTTGTAATTCATTTTTCTCCTCTTAGAAAAAATAAAACACATAGTGTTTTTATTCTTAATTTGTGAGAAATCAAGAGAAGTGCTAACACACAAAGTTTTCATTTTTAATTAAGGGTTGTTTAAGTGGATGCTTGTGGAGGACAAATTCTTTTAGAGATGTCTTCATCTGAACTACCAAAAATCAAAAGCTCGAGGTAAAGTGTCACCAGAGTGAACCTCCTCTTTACCTTCCAACAGTCTTGCCTCTTTTACGATTGTGGTAAGATTTGAAAACCCTAGTTTTTAAATCAATTAATCGAATTACTTGGATCTGGGTTAGGGTTTGTGGTTAAAAGTTTTAATTTTTGCTGCATTTTCTGATCACAAATCCCAATATTATGGACATGTCTTGACCCTAACATGGTGAAAAGGAGTTGACTTAGATAGAGCCAAACTCTCAATAGTGCTCTCCAGATGCTTCATGGATGTGTTCTGACCCCAATATGGTAAAGTGGAGAGGAATCCTAGTTGGTAGAGAGTGGATGGATAGATAATCATTTAAGAAGAGCCTTAGTGGTGCTTTGTTCAAGGGAAGGATTATTAGGTTTACGGCCAAAGTCCCACATTGGCTAGAAGTAGGGAGGATCACGACATGTGGTATCAAAGCCATGCCCAAAAGTTAGCTATGGTTGATGAATCCTTGGAATGCCGAATAAAGGTGGTAGGCCCCGATGATCTATGGATGAGCTCTATTGGATAGGCAATGTGCTCCGGATGCTTCATGGATATGTCTTGACCCCAACACGGCGAAGAGGAGTTAACTTAGATAGAGCCAAACTCTTGGAAATGCTCTTTGAATACTTCATCGATGTGTCCTGACCCTAACATGGTAAAGTGGAGAGGAATCCTAGTTGGTAAAGAGTGGATGAATAGATAATCATTTAAAAGGAGCCTTGGTGGTGCTTTATTCGAGGGGAGGATTGTTGGGTATATGACCAAACACCCAAATTAGCTAGAAGTGGGGAGGATCATAGGTATATAAGGATGGAAAAATATCTCCATTGGTATGAGACATTTTGGGGAAAAGCCCAAGAGCAAATCCATGAGGCTTTAGGCCCAAAGTGGACAACATCATACCAATGTAGAGATATGTGGTGTTTATAGTTTGACACCCATATTTCACTTCTTTGACCTAATTTTTATATATGATCTTTCACTACATGCTATATATTATTGCAAATAATTCCCACCTTTTCTTCATATATTTCCCATCTTTTCATTCTTTTTCTTAATATTTGAAAAGATTAAATGGAGCATTATGAGGTATACCCTTTCTTCTCATTGTATTACAGTGATTATAGATGGAACATGTAAATGGAGAAATATTGGTTATAACCTCATCATTAGAGTTGTAGCCATCAAAATAATAGATACAAAGTGCTTCGATCAAATGGTTGAAAGCATATGTCTTCCTAATCTTTTTTCAAGTAGATGACTTGGCAAATTCAAACCCATCGAGGAAGTGGTCCCTATTGTGCTTTATTCTCACTTAAAATGTAAGGTTTAGGTTAGCTCTCTTCATGCCTCCCAACTAACAATTACACAAAATATAGTAGTTGAAAATAGTAAACATTTTAAACAAATCAACTGCTAAACCAAACCAAGCTAAAGATAATGGTATGGAAAATGTGTACATAGTATTTCTTTTTTTTTTTTTAGATTTGATGCACTTGGTATTTGGTATCTCGTAGTTCCGATTAATCCAAATTCGATCCAGGTAGGACCTCAAAGTGCAAAAAAGGTCTCCCATGAATATTTAACACTTTTGCATATAATAGATCTCAAACTCAAGACCTAAATTAAGTGACATCAGAACCCAACCATCTGACCAAGTGTTCATAGGTAGAAAAATCATATTTCTTAATTCAAATACCAATTAATTAAATTATTCCTCTCTCCATTTATGTCAATAAACTAATCCAAAACATAGTTTACTAATAAAATAAACATTAAAACCTTGACTTCTCAAAATCAAAATCATTTTTTATTTTTCGCTTTTTTTAGAAAAAATAAAAGATGTGAAATTGAGGTCAACTATGCCAAGAATGATGTAATATGAACAAATGAGATGAAAAAAATTACACCTTCAATGCAAAGAAATAAAACATTAAGAAAATGGAAAAAAAGAAAAGAAAATGAGTATAGGGAAGATGAAGTTACCTTACAACTAAGAGAAGAGAATTTGAAGGAATTAAGGACACTTCTAGAGCAAATCTCGCAAGTCTTAGTGACACCCTTTCTAGGCCTGAGTTGAGGGCGTTAGTTAAGGAAGACAATTGATGTGTGTAATTCTTTACATGTATTTGAGTTGAATTTTAATGGATTTTCAATAAATAATTAGATTAATTTGGGTAGTAATTGAGTATAATTAGGAGTTATTTTAGTTTAATGGTTTTGTTCATACTTTGCTTGTTTTAGTATAATTTTAGTTTAATTAGGAATTTTATTTGAGTATTGATTCAGGTTTTCCTTCCTTATAGAAAATTTTAGCAAAGAACACCATAAAATTCAAGAAATGGCTCGACACCATTTACGACACAATCATGTCTGTGTCATGTTGACCTTTGGAACAAGAAGAATGAGCAACACGGCTTGCCAATGCCATGTCTCAACCTATGCGACATTCTACCCAATTCATGGAAAAGTTGAGAGCTCAACACCATATCAAGCATGACCATGTTTGAAGCTGTGCAGGAAACTTATAACATGGGACCACTTTAAACACGATCATGTTCATACCCATGTTAAAATAAAAGTATTTTCCTTACTAAAAAAGGAAGAGTTTTTCAAGGGCTTAGATGTTTCCTATCAAGTTCACCTTATAAAAAGAGAACTAGGAGAGGCTAGAAATTATCTTTTGTCATCAAGAAGAAGCCATACACAAGAACCAAACAAGATTGAAGGAGATTTGTGCAATAATTCAAGAGTTTATTTTTATTAATTCTTCTTTTTCTCTAATTTTATAATTATGTTTATGATCTTCGCCATAATTATATGTGGCTAAACTCCTTTTAGAGTTTAGGTTAGGAGTAGCTATTCCATGATGTGATTAAACACAAAGTTTTTATATTTAATTTAATTTTTATTTAATCTTATAAGTTGCACTTAATGTATGCCTTCATTCTTGGCCATTTTGTTTGCATGTTTATAGGTGGATTCACTAATGAGAGTTAGGAGAATTCACTAGCCTAAGACTCATAGGACTCAAATCACTTAACCACGAGAGTAAGTGACCTTTTCTAGGAACCATGGCAGTAGGCAGTGGTCTATGGTGGCAAATTAATTATTAAGGAACTTAATGAGTTTAGATTAACTTTTTAACCATGAGAATAGGTTAAACTTTGATCTTAGTATGCTTAATTAAACTTGAGAGAGTCTTTAGGTATTTTAGAACAATTACCCTTAACTGAAATCTATGTCTTTTAAATGTTAAAGTGTTCATGATCATATTGGAATAGTGAAACTAAACCTAGGCTATAAGTTCTAATCATTGGATTTTAATTTACTTTAGTTTGTTTTGTTACTTAAATTTAATTTCTCTTTTATTCGATTTACTATATAACACTTGTTAAGGATGTCGGGCATACATTGTATACATAAGACTCATAAATGATATATCCATAAATGTCCAATTTGAGTTCGCATATTAATATATGTAATAAGATTTTTTTTAAAATAATACATATCACACACCCCAAGACTCAAATAATACATATCTTTCCTTATATTATTAATATACAATACACTAGCCTTAATGCAAAATATGAAAATTTATTAAACATGATCCATTGTAGAAAAACTAAGGACAACCTCCTGTTGACCCACCTGACACAATACTAGTGTAATGGAAGCAATTATTTCTTCAAAACTAACTATCGTTCAACTAATCCTGAAAAAAAAATAATGTAGAGTAATGAGCTTGCGACTCAGAAAAGGAATAACATAATATCCACTAAAAAATAACACATTCCAAACATGTAGTATAATTAATTATCTATCAATTCAATGTTTAGCTATGAATTTATCGTGTGTATATAGATAGTGTTTCCTTTTGGACAATAATAAACTTGTGAATTATATGTAAAACCAAAACCTCTTTCATTTATTTATGGATCCCTATACACACACAGCTTGCCATAATCTTGTATAACATTTTTCTTTAGCCTTTTAATGACATAATAAGGGGATTCCATAATGCACATAACATTATCTTATTCACAAGTAGCATTGCGTCCTCGTAATCATTCAACCATATTTCTCATATATATATGTATATCACATACCACTTTATTAAACAATTTACAATAATATACAAAAAATATATCCATATTTCAACATAGCAAATTCAATAGTGCAAATTCACCAATATACAAAAAAATGCCCATATCTCAACATTGCAAATTTGAAGTACAAATTCAAAAATATACAAAAAATTCCACATTATGAATATCATAACCATATTGTCCATATCAATAACATCATAAGTCTAAATTACTTTCCAATTGATTTCACATCAATTGAACATATATAGAAAGAGAAACATTAAAAATAATTTATTGTCCAATTTGGCCATTAAGACAGTAATATCAATCTTCCTATATTTCTAATAACTTTGTAAATAACATCTCCAAGTTTTTATAGGAGCAAACAACACCCTATTTAGAGTTATAAAACTCCAAATATAGCTTCAACAAGTATTTTGTTCTCATTCAAATAAGACACCTAAATTCAACAACCACCATTTATATGTATAATCTTATTCATATATATATATATATATATATATATATATATATATATATATATATATATATATATATATATATATATATATATATATATATATATATATATATATATATATGTATGTATGCATGTATGTATAATCTCATCTTAAAATAATCAACCATCAACACAATAATCAAAATTAGCTTCTATCAATTGGAATATACTTATTCCCTATAACCAATCAGCTTAACAAATAAATTTATAATTACCTATTTTATATGCTATATTAATATAGAACATTAGGTTATTCTCCTACTTTTATTGCTTCCTTCCCTTTGCTTGCATTAAGATGTGTGACAGCTTCATTTTCATATAGTTTAACTTAAAGAAATCATAATTCACTTGTTTTTAAACATCCAAAAAAATAATGGAATCTCATTTAGTATGATAACGTCACTAAACTATCTCAACATATAAAGCTACCAACTATAACAAATTTCATAGGATGAATTTAAAAATTCACCAATAATTCTATACAATGAATCTCAAGATGAAACTTTTTATATCACTAACCTTATGTTTCTAGAGTAATTTAAAATTTATTTTGCTTTAATTGGAGGTGTATAAAGGAAGAACCTAAGAAATAATCTACCATACTCAGACCAGCGATGGAAACTCAATGAAATATTTCCTCTTATTACATTAACATAGAGTCTGAATTAGATCGAGAAAAAAAATGGATAATTTTAGATAACTTATTAAACTTCATTAAAGTTTCTATATCATTAAAGAAGATTTAATTTGAAGCTTCCTAGCTCAAGATATAATCAAAACAATAATATTGAAAAACCAATTCCTAAGAACCCAAATTTTGTATCTTCTAAACATTAACTCAATTCAATAAAAATATTAAAATTACTTACCAAATAAACCTTTAAAGCCTTTGAAGATGAAGATTATGGTCTGGAATAAATTTTAAAGCTTCAAATTTCACTTGAAATTCAATTGTTTATTTCTTTTTTTAAGAAGAAGAAGAAAAAGAAGAAAAACACAACCCTCCTTCCTTCCTTTTTTATCATATGCCTCTTATTTTTTTTTCTTTTTACAACAAATGGTTGCCACATACCCAACTCAAATCCCTACATTCATCATTTTGTTTTTAGAACAACCAAGTGCATATATATATATATATATATATATATATATATATATATATATATATATATATATATATATATATATAAGATTAGATTATGTGGTAAAAGAAGACAAACAACACACACACACACATACACATATATATAGCCAAAGATCAATTTAAACCCTAACGTCCTATTTCTTATTATGAATTTAATTATAAATATTAGAAAAAATACCACATATATCTCATGCATTCCTTATGTCTATATGAGATGCATGTTATGCAAATAAATGTAAATACATTATGTGAGTGTTACATTTCTCTCCTCCTTAGAGAATTTCAACCTTGAAATGAAATGTGACTCACCAATCTCAAAAAATAGGTAGGGGTATTGAAATCTCATGTCCTTTTCCACTTCTGATATAACTTCTTTTGGTAAATGTTGACTCCACTTAACTTTTACTATTGGAATTTCTTTGTTACGTAACTTATTTATCTATCTATTAATAATTTCAATCGGTTCTTCTTTATAATTTAAATCTTCAATCAACTATCTTTTTTATTCTTGTAATATATGGCTAGGATCATATCTATATCTTCTTAACATAGAAATGTGAAACACATCATGTATCTGAGGTAATTCTTATGGTAGTGCTAATCTGTATGCCAAAGGACCAATTCTCTCCAATACCTCATAAGGGCTAATATACTTAGGACTTAATTTTCTTTACCTACCAAATTGTATAATGCCCTTGTAAGCACCCAATTTCGGGATGCAATTGTGTACAATTGCAACGTAAGCCCTTATGATGAAATTTATTCAAAAATTGAACTTGGTTGTTGATTTTCTGGACTTTAGGAACTAAATTGTAACATTTTTTAGGATTTGATTGTAAATAAGTCATTTTTTCAGGGGTCTTTTGATAATTAAAAGTTTTTAAAAAAAGAGTCAGCATTTAATGCCGACCGACATTGCACAATGCCGATACATTAAAATACAAATTTTTTGATTTTTTTGCATATTTTTAAATGATTTTTCAGCGTTTTGATTGGTTGAAAATTCAAATTTTATCTTTACAATTATCTGATAAGGTTGTTTAAACACAGAAGGTTTTTGAAATCAAAGAAAAACAAACGTTATCTGATTAGATAGGTCTGTTCCTCCCTTGGAGGAAGTTCAGTATGCACAGACTCTATATTTAAAAGTAGAGTCTGCATTCGTGCGTAAAAAGGAGGTTTTGGCTGGGGGGACTTCTTTTTCTTCTAGTTTTCGAAAGGATTTTTTTACAGGAAGAGACTAAGTGAAAGAAGACACAATGAGAAAAAAAGAGAGACTGCGAGCATAAAACCCTAATTTTCGATATTGAAATTTCTGAAGGCAATAGTCCAAAATCAACAATATCTTAATTTTAATGGTGATAATCCAATCTGAGGGGCTCAAAAAGGGGCATTTGCACAACATCTCCAGTGTTATTTTTCTATTTTTCTATTACTTTTTTTATTATTTTTTGTTTATGTTTTTTTCTTTTATTTTTGTTATTGTTTTGATTATTTGATTTCATTGCTAATTTATTTTTTATTTTTTGATGTCCGTATATGGATTGAGGAAGGGGAAATTGCTTGTGTTTAATTGAACAGAAGATCCATGGAACCTGTATTGTTTTAATAATAGTTCTTAAGATTTTAATTTTTGTTTTGCATTTTTATATCCTGTGTAATTTATTTTAATTTCTGGGTGTATAATTATTTAATTTTAATTCTGTACATAGTTTGTAATAGCCCCAGTAGTAGGAATAGTAAAAGATTTAAATTTCTGCACTTTAAAATTAAGTAGCAATTAGGTTCAATTGGGTAAAAATTAATTACAATTAATGGTGGCTTTAGTTAATTAGGGTTTGTATGTAATTGAATTAGGTTTTTTAGAAATCATTTGTGAATATGTGTTTGATTTGATTATGTTTTTTATGTTTTTTTTAAATATTTTTTGGGTTTTTTTTTAATGTTTTTATGTTTTTTTAGGCTCCAAGCCCACGTTTAGGTCTAACCCACTAAATAAATCGGTTTAAAAATGGTTTAGGACTTTAAATAATTAAAATCAACTTAGGCCCATTAGGTTAATTAGATTTTAGGCCCATTTAGTTAATTAAAACTTATTTACACTTAGCTCAGCCCACTTAATTGCACTCCTTTTAAAATAAATGGACTTAGGCCTACATTTCACTTAACATAAAACCAGATTAAGACTTAGACCCACTAATTTAATTTCTTCTTTAAAATTGAATAGGCTTAAGCCCATATCTTAAAAAGACTAAAAAATAGGTTTAGGCTCATTAATTAATAAAATGTAAGCCCACTTTTAGTCCATTTCACTTATAAATAAAATGTAGATTTAGCTAACTTTTTTAATAAAATTAACATAGTTTAGATTTAGGGACAACGTGATCTTGAGTGCATTTTTTACTTGTAATTTTATTGACTTGTTGCCTTTTTGGGTAGATGGATGTTAATTAGGGTTTAATAAAATTACGTGTAATTAGAGGATGAAATAATCATTTATAAAATTATTCTAAATGAACATAAGACTAAGTGAAGTTAGTATTCCATATCCAGAATCTCCTGGTTATGTTGCTAATTTTCTTTTAGAGAATCAAGTACCACCAATCAAATTGTCCTAGTTATTACCCTGGGTGGCGACTCCTCATCTCCACGTCATGTCTTTGTGATAGTGGTTAGTGTGTTCTCTAAGGCCCTGAGCCTAAACAGTATTGCGGTTGCTAAAATCCTGGACGCGCGCTAAACCACGCCGTCTATAGCCCTTCCATAGTGATGCTTTTAAGAACACTTTTTCACCCTTATCATACACTTTTTCTATTTTCTATGCTTGTCCACATGACTCTTTTGTCTATCTTGTGCAGCATTTAAATACTTTTTGACCATTTGAATCTTTTTCACAGTTTCTTGTATCAATTCATAACCTTCTAATTATTATAACCCTTCCATATCCCAACAAATAGGACTTCTACATTTTCTACCATATAAAGCTTCATATAGAGCCATACCAAAACTTGAATGATAATTATTATTGTAATCAAATTCAATTAAAGGCAAGTGTTCATCCTAATTCCCTTTAAATTCAAGCATACACGCTCTTAGCATATCTTTTAATATTTGAATTGTCCTTTCCAATTGTCCATCTGTCTGTGGGTGAAATGTTGTACTAAAATGTAGCTTTGTCCCTAAAGCTCTTTATAAACTTCATAAAAATAAGATGTAAACTGTAGGTCTCTATCTAACACAATTGATATTGGCACACCATGTAGTCTTACAATTTCTGACACATATATTTTAGACAATTTTTCTAGTGAATCACTTTGTTGCACATGTAAAAAATGAGTTGATTTAGTAAATTGATCAACAACTAACCATATGGCATTATGCTTCTTGAAGGTTCAATGCAATCCAAAAACAAAGTCCATTATTATCTTTTCCCATTTCTACTCCAGAATAGACAACGGATGAAGTTCACTGGTCAATGACTAATGTTTAAGTTTTACCTATTGATATGTTAAACATTTTACTACACATTTTGCTATATCTTTCTTCATTGTCAGCCACCAATAAAATGGTCATAAATCCCTGTACATTTTAGTGCTTTTAGGATGAATTGCATACATTGCATAATGGGCTTCATTTAGAATTTCTTCTCTCAATTCCCTTATATTTAGAATAAAAATACATCCATTAATCAATAACATCCCATTGTGCCTCAGTGCAAACTATTCATTCTTTCCTTTTTGCACCATATCCTTTATTTTTCTTAAATATGAATCATTCATATACTTTTCTTGAATTCTACTCTCTAATAAAGGCTTGACATGCATACTTGAAACAAATATAGCATTATCAAGTGCAAATTCTACATGTTGCTCTCGAGTTTTAGAATAAATCAATATATCATTAATAAACACAATGGCAAAATGATCAAGATACATCTGGAATATTTTGTTCATTAAGAACATAAAAGCAGCAAGAGAATTTAGTAGTCCAAATGGCATCATAATAAATTCATAATATCCATATCGTGTTATAACTACAGTCTTTAGTATGTGTGCTTCTGAAATTCTCAATTGCCAATATCTAGACCTTAAATCAATTTTGGAAAATATAGTTGCTTCTTTTAATGGTCTAACAAATCATCAATCAGCAGCAAAGGATATTTGTTCTTTATGGTAACTCAATTTAACTGCCTATAATCAATACATAATCTTAAACTACCATCCTTCTTTTTTACAAATAGCACCGGAGCTCCCCATGACAATGTACTCAGTTCAATAAACCTTTTTTCCAATAATTCTTCCAATTGCTTATTTAATTGTTTCAACTTTAAGGGTGCCATTCTGTATGGTGCAATTGATATTGGTGCTACCCTAGGTATGGTTTCTATCTCAAAATCAGCCTCTTGATGTGGAGGTAAACCTGGTAGTTCTTCTAGAAATACATCTATAAATTCCTTTACTACTGGAACATCCATTACTCCTGGACTAACTTTGGATACATTCACCACATTAGTCAAATAAGCTTCACACCCTTTTTTAATCAAATGGAAAGTAGCAGTAATCAAAATTAAACAAGTTGGGATAATTTTTCAAAATAAACAAGTTGGGACAAATTTTCTTTCACTCACATAAACTATTTTTCTCTGTTTTGAGTTCTCCATAACCACTTCTTTTATTTGACAATCCACTATAACATGATTTCTAGATAACCAATCCATTACCAAAATAACATTAAATTCTTTAAGTTTTATCACATCTAAATCCATATGCAGTGTATTCCCATTTATTACCATAGGAAAGGATTTCATAACCTTATCTACAAATACAACATCCCTAACAAGCATTGATACATAAATATTATACCTTAAAGGTTCTATATTGTTATGGTTTTTTAATGCAAATTCATATGAAATAAATGAACATATTGATCCTAGATCAATTAATGCATAAGGATCAAAACCATAGATAGAGATTATATCGATCACAACATCAAATGCAGAAGGTGCTTCTTGTCTTGTCACTGCATATACTTTAGCTTGAGCCAATGATTGTTAAGGTTGGCCTATTTTTCCAACTTCTACCATATTAGAATATTCCATTCCTTTACCTCTTCCTCTACTCACTCCTCCCTAAGTTATATTTGCACCTATGCTACTCTGACTCTCACTGACTCGATTCTTACTTTAGCAATCTTTGGCTATATGCCCCAGCTTACCACAATGACAACAAAGTATTTATCTTGGTCCCTAACACTCTCCATTATGAAACCTACTATATCTAGCACATGATGCTAGCTGAAACACCTCCCTTACCTCTCTTACTTTCTGCTCTACTATAATTGTAACCGCCTCGTTCGCCTCTACCCAAAGTTACTGTGGTAGACCTACTCATATTTTGATGGCTAACTCTTCTCCCATAATATCTACTCCCTTGAGACCCAGAACCTCTAAAAGAAAAATCTCTTCCTTTTCTTTCTAAACCATCATACTCACTTATCACCTTTCTTTTCTTTATTGACATTACATCTTTCTCAGTTAAACACTCTTCCACCCTTAATGCAGCCTCTAATAAAAGCACAGTAACGTGGTGGTTTTAGGGAAATATTTTCTTAGATATCCATTCTCAATCCCTTCTCAAACCATCTCTGTTTTACATCTTCTATAGCCACTTCTTCTAATGCATACTTTGACAATCGAGAGAATTACATCTCATATTTTAATATTTTCATGTTTTTCTATTCTAATCTCAGAAACTCCATTTTCTTTTGATCTTTGTATATTAATGGTGTATATTTATGTACAAGTTCCCTAAGGAAGTTATTCCAAGTCAAGGTTGTAGGTCTGTTTCTACTTCCTGGAATTATATCTTACCAATCTAAAGCTGATCTTCTCAATAATGATACAATATATTTCAACTTTTATTCTGGTGTGCAGTCCAGCCTATCCAACACCCTATCTGTTTCCCTTAACAATTCTTCTACTACCTAAGGATCAGTGGTCCCCTCAAATTTTGTAGCCCCTTATTTTCTCAGTTTGTTATAAGTTTTGTCTCTAGCCTCTATTTCTCTAACTTTTGCCATTGGTTATATTACTGGCTAGTTGGCTACCTGATTAATTGTTTGTAATATAGGCTATATAATTTACTATAAAGTCCCAAGAAATTACTGCATTACTGGTGGTAATTCATGGCCTAGTTGTGGTAGTGCATTTGCATGCTCGACTCTATGCATAAACTCAGACTCATTTGGGTCAACAAGATTTTTAATCGGACCCTCTCTACTCATCCTATTCAAAGTACAAACGCATAGTCGTAATAAATTTAAATATTATTATTCATTTTTTTAAACACTTACATGTATTCCTACCATGTATATATGCATTCACACTTATATCCCAAGGGATTCTAAACCATGCTCTAATACCACTAAATGTGACACCTTTTAAGGATGTCAAGTATACATTGTATGCATGAAACTTATAAATGATATATCCATAAATGTCCAATTTGAGTTCACATATCAATATATGTAACAAGATTTTTTAAAATAACACATATCACACACCATAAGGCTTACAACATCAAGTAGTTCGCATTTTTCCTTATATTATTAATATATAATACACTTGCCTTAATGCAAAATATGAAAATTTATTAAACATGCTCCATTCTAAAAAAAACTAAGGATGACCTCCTGCTGACCTACCTGATACAATGCTAGTGTAATGGAAGCAATTTGAAAGAGTCCTAGAGGGGGGTGAATAGGACTATTGAACAAAAATAGAAAATTAAAGGAATTCTTTGCAAGAATTAAGTAAGAGTTGAGAAGGAAGAATGAAGAACACAAATATTTAAGTAGTTGGGATTTAACAATAATCCTATGTCTCTACCTAACTTATCCCTAAGTTAGAATTTTTTAATCACCCACAATCTTATTCATAAGATTGAGAATATACAAAAGTTTTATGGCTCAATCTTACAACCTTACAGCTTGAGTTTTCAAGGCTCACTCAAAAACCAAATTACAAGTGTTTTCAAGGCTCACACTAAAACCAAATTCCCAAGTGTTTTAATGGCTAAACACTTAAACCAATTCCTTTAGAATAGAATCTCACTTCCCATTTTCCAAAACCCAGAAAATAGAAGAATAAGAATGTCTATTCTAATCACTCACAAACTCTCACAAGAGTTATACATAAAGAATTTTTTAAAGGAAAGTTTAAGAGCCCAATTTAATATTTAAGAAAATGATGAATGATAAATAAGTTTTCTTAACCTTTCAATTGAATTCTAAGTTGTGTTTATATAGAAAAACACTTGAAAATGTAGTTGTGGATGTATCAATCATGTCTCCAATGTTTAGAATTGATTTTGAATCAATTCTTGGACTTTTGGTAGCTTAAAGGATGCTCACGGGTGGCTCACAAGTGAACAGTGCTCGTGAGGGGTGAAAATATATCTGTTGCATTCAAAAATTATTATTGGAGTGCTGTCAGTGGTCTACTCATAAGAAGTTCATGAGCAATTAGCTCATGAGAGGTACTGCCATTTTTTGGCAAAAACGTGCTCCAAAGGCTCCATTAAAGGATAGCTCATGACCACTTCAAAAGATGCTCATGAACATGACTTAAGACGATCGATTCAGCCAAAATATTCCTTATAAAAGTTGTATATAATTGTCTTATATTTCAATAAAACTTTGAATCACCTTAATTTCACATCTGTAACTCAATATATTACTGAAATACCAAGAGCTATGCAAACTGAAATGCAAGCTGCATATGCTGACTTCGATTAAAGATTTTCATACCCAAATGAACTTAGATTTTGATAAGCAAGCACAATTTCGAAAGATTAAGATGTCTAATTAAAAATTTAAGAAGCTCATTGTCTCATTTAAGAGCTCTAAATATATCAAAAGTCTTCTTCAATCTCAGAGGTTCAATCAACTCGAAAAGTCACTATTCATCCAAAAGTGTGTATGCTTGGTATATGTTTGGTATATAATTTCCTACATGCTTAATTGAAATTATTAGTATGAAAATTATTTGTCAAAGTTCAAAATTAGGAGTTTGATCATGCAAATGGTCAACACAATTATTTCTTCAAAACCGACTACCATTCTACTAATCTTGAAAAAATAATACAGAGAAGTGAGCCTGCAACTTAGTAAAGGAATAACATCATATCCTATGAAAAATAACACATTCCAAACATGTAGTATAATTAATTATCCATCCATTCAATATTTAGCTATGAATTTATCCTATGTACATAGCATAGTGTTTTCTTTTGGACAACAATAAACTTATGAATTATATGTAAAACTAAAACTTCTTTCATTTATTTATGGAGTCGCATACACACACAGCCTGCCATAATCTTGTATAATATTTTTCTTTAGCCTTTTTATGGGATAACAAGGGGATTCCATAACACACATAGCATTGCCTTATTCACAAGTAGCATTGCGTCCTCATGCTCATCCAACTATATTTCTTATATATATATATATATATATATATAACTTCTTTCATTTATTTATGGATTCACATACACACACAGCCTGTCATAATCTTGTACAATATTTTTCTTTAGCCTTTTTACGACATAACAAGGGGATTCCATAACACACATAGCATTGTCTTATTCACAAGTAGCATTACGTCCTCATGCTCATCCAACTATATATATATATATATATATATATTCTTTAGCTTTTAATGGCATAACAAGGGGATTCCATAACACATATAGCATTGCCTTATTCACAAATAGCATTGCGTCCTCATACTCATCCAACTATATTTCTTACATCTATTAGCATAACAAAGGGATTCCATAACACCCATATCATTGCCATATTCATAAATAGCATTGTATCCTTGTACTCATCCAACTATATTTCTTTTATATATCGGCATAACAAAGGGATTCCATAACACACATAGCATTGCCTTATTCACAAATAGCATTGCGTCCTCATACTCATCCAACTATATATATATATTACATACCACTTCATTAAACAATTTACAATAATATACAAAAAATATACCCATATTTCAATATGGAAAATTCAATAGTGTAAATTCACCAATATACTAAAAATATACCCATATCTCAACATGGCAGATTCAAAGTGCAACTTAAAAAATATACCAAAAATTCCACGTTATGAGTATTAAGACCATATTCTTCATATCAGTAACATCATAAGTCTAAAATAATTTACAATGGATTTCACATCAATTGAACATATATAAAAAGAGAAACAATAAAAATAATCCACCATGGTCAAGCTGTCAACAAAATTAAGCAATAAAAAGTATTGCACAATTTGGCTATAAAGATAGAAAAATCAAGCTTCCTCTATTTCTATCAATTTTGTAAATAACATCTCTAAGTTTTTATAGGAGCAAATAACACTCCATTTAAAGTTATAAAACTCTAGATATAACTTTAAAAGTATTATATTCTCATCTAAATAGAACACCTATATTCAACAACCACCATTTATATGTACAATCTCATTATATATATATATATATATATATAATATATATATATATACAATTTCATCTTAAAACAATCAACCATCAAAACAATCAACCATCAAAACAATCAACCATTAACACAATAATCAAAATCAGCTTCTATCAATTGGAATATACATATTCTCCATAACCAATCAGCTTAACAAATAAATTTATAATTACTTATTTTATATGTTATATTTACATAAAACATCAAGTTATTCTCCTACCTTTATTGCTTCATTCCCTTTACTTGCATTAACATGTGTGACAACCTCATTTCCATATGGTTTAACTAAAATAAATCATAATTCACTTGTTTTTAAACATCCAAAAAAAATAATAGGATCTCATCTAGCATGATAACATCACTAAACTACCTAAACATATGAAGTTGCCAACTATAACAAATTTAATAGAGTGAATTTAAAAATTTACCAATAATTCTATACAATGAATCTCAAGATAAAACTTTTTAGATCACTAACCCTATGCATCTAGAGTAATTTAAAATTGATTTTACTTTAATTGAAGGTCTATAGAGGAACAACCATAAGAAATAATCTACCATACTCAGACCAATAATGGAAGCTGAGCAATAAAATGTTTTCTCTTATTACACTAATATAGAGTTTGAATAAAATCATGATAAAAGAGGGACAGTTTTAAATAGCTCATCAAAGTTTCCATATCATAAAAAAAACACTCAATTTAAAGGTTCCTAGCTCAAGATATGATCGGAACAATAATATTGAAAAACTAGTTCTTAAGAACTCAAATTTTGCATCTTCTAAACATTAACTCAATTCAATAAAAATATTAAAATTACTAACCAAAAAACCTTTAAAACCTTTGAAGATAAATATTATGATATGGAATAAATTTTAAACCTTCAAATTTCACTTGAAATTTAGCTCTTTATTTCTTTTTTTTTTTTAAGAATAAGAAGAAAAAGAAAAACACAACCCTCCTTCCTTCCCAGTTCTATTGAATGCCTCCTATTTTTTTCTTTTTACAACAAATGGCTGCCACATACACAACTCAAATCCTTACATTCATCATTTTGTTTTTAGAACAATCAAGTGCATATATATATATATACCCTTAACTTCCTATTTCTTATTGTGGATTTAATTATAAACATTAGAAGTAATACCACACATATCTCATGCATTCCTCATGTCTATATAAGATGCATGTTATGTAAATAAATGTAAATACATTATATTGGTGTTACATATTAGCTAAGATAATAAGTAAAAATATTGGTATTCAATATACAGTCCTCGTATGAATGATAACTCTTTATACTACAATCATAATTCGTGAGCTTGCGAATTTTAAAAACAACAACAATCTTGGCACTATTGATAATGTAAGTCTAAACACATGGTAGGTCAATGTAGTTTTGCATTTCATTCACCTTAGTTATGTTATGGTAAGAAGATCGCCTTATTTGCAACAAATATTTTAGTTGATTTTCATTAGAGAAATTTAATAAAAATGTAAAATAAACTCAGAGAGAAAAAAGATCCAAGAAGAAAGACTTACACAACTCGATCATTTTGTGATTAACCAAATAATAAGAGTAGGGCACAGCTTCCACACATTCGAAGTAGAATAAATTGCATTCACTTTTGTTTGAAGCCGTATAATTTGAACATGGTACAAAATAGCTTCCTCACAACATTGGTTATAAACAGGACTTACCTAAATCTTGGTTACCTATCTGTCCAAATGGACTCACCTGTTTATTTGAAGCTTTTTAAGTCAGGTTAATTATAAATTTTAAAAAAATCTTTACTAAAGTGCTCCAAAAAGTCACATCAACAACTAAAATATCCTAACTTTTTCTAAATTATTCATGTGCCCTAAATGCCCAAAATATTTACTACTTAAATGATGGAAAAAAAATCTTGCTTACTTCCACCTACATAAGCACCCTTCCATCCTCACCATCTTGAATTTATTTTTATTTTTAAGTAGATAGATGCCTAGCACCCAATCTCATTCTCCTCATCTTTCTTATTCTTTACCTTTTCTTCTCTATTGTTCTTGTCTTAAGATTTTTGTTTAGATTTGATCATTTTTCAAAATGGATTTTTACAGGTATATTGATTTCTTCTTGTATTTGCTGGTAAGAAGAATGTATCTCACCGGAGCTACTTTAATGACATTTGTAGCCTTTTAAGATTTAATAATCTAGGGACGTCGCTCCTCAAATTATTGCTTTAACGAGTGGAATACATTCGGCTTATCGGCGATTCTGTTTAATTTATCGTTGGTGGTAGCTGTGATGGCAAAAGAGTTAGCTAGTTTCAAACTGCTTTGCTTTTTAGCATAGGTGACCTTGTGCTAGCTGTGATTTGTGTTGATGTTATGGGTGATTTGGTGATCTTTATTTTTGTTAACATTCGATGATTCAAAAGAATCCATTTTTATTCCATTTGTTGATTTTTTAATTTTTTTTGGATTTTAATTCTTGGTGGTGACCTACTTTTTTCCTCTCTCTTCAGAATGTGTCCTCTTAATACCAAAGATTTGTAGAGGATTTTTTAGAAGCTTGAGAAGAATGGTAATGGTATTTTAAGTATAGAGGAGCTCAATTGGCTTCTTCAAAGAATCAGAGTCCATTTGAAGCATTTTGAGGAATTCTTATGAAAAACAATAAGAGCTCATGACTTTTCTATGATAAGAATTACAAAGAGGTAGGGGTTACAGTTTCTGGCACTGATGGTGAGGCTCCTTATTTTCTGGTGTGTGTTATTTACCAATGGATGCATATACTCCTAAGGCATTGCTTTGAAAAAGCATATTGAGAATTCCTTATTGTCCTTTGCATTTTGTTGAATTTTTTCAATCTAGATATGAAATGTAGCAATGTTTGTTTGGTTTTGAAATGTTGTTGAGGAGCAAGTCATGTCATTAGAGTTGAACATTAAATAATAAAAGCCATTATGGAATTCTTCAAATCAACTTCTCGATTACATGATTATTGCTACATTTTTTAATTCAAATCTAAGTGCCATTTAGGTGGTGGCATTATTTTGATTCTCGAGTTACACAAGGGAAGAGGTATATCAAAATGTAAGCATGTTCAGTTTGAATATGTATTATTTTGTATGCTCAGATAAGATTTGGCTTTCATAAATTCTTTTATTTATTGTTAATTTTTATCATCTTTTATAGTTATTTTAATTCAAATAATAATTAATCTTTCATTATAAAAGTGAGTAATAAATTAAAAATTAAAAAATTAATTATTTTATTTTTCGAGAAAAAATGATATATTTAGTTTAATATAGAGACTCTAATCTTATAGATCATCACTATCCAAGCTCAAGTTTACTATTTATCTGCAAGAAGTACATCATGTATAAATTCTAAGGAAAAAATAAACAAGAAATTTTTTGTATATTTTTGGGTTGTTATTATTATTATTAAACATAAAATATTTTAAATTGACAAAAACACACATAAAATTATTGTACAAAAAATGTAAAATAAACGGAAAGTATTCTAAATTATCGTATCAGAAATGTAAAATAAATAAAAAGAATTCTAAATTAACAAAAATAAACTTGAAATATTTTTTATTTATTTTTTGTTTACTTTTAGTTTATTTTCCATATTTAAAACAATCTCTTAACAATCTCATTATGTTTTTTCTTGTCTTTTATTGAATAAATTATCCTCATTATTTTGTTATATTTGGTTATTTTGTTATTATTTTGCCCTTAGTCATTTGCTTTTATCACTTAATGTATATACAGGTTAAACTTCCTTCCATAACTAATTTATGATTGTTGTCTATTTAATTTAACTTCATCAATTCATGTGTAGTTTTGAGCAATCGCCTCCTATATATTATGTAATAAATACATAATATTGTAGGATAGAACCAAAAATCTCATATATATTCTTCAAAACAAAAAAAAAACTAAAATAAAAAATGAATTGGAAACCAAAAATAACCAAAAAGATACAAAAAATGAATTGAAAACCAAAATAAACCAAAAAAAAAACCAAAAAAAGAATCAAAAACCAAAAAACAAGTTCAAAGAAAAACAAAATAATAACTCTCGTTCAACTATGGAATATTTGGATATAAAATAAAGATTGCATAAATACAACAAACATACAAAAAGAAACTCTATGATACAACTGCATTGCCATTAATAAAATAAAAAAGTATTAGAAACCAAAAAAAACTACTAAAGATACCAAATTACAAAAAGGTATCATAAACCAAAAACAAAACAAAACAAAAATAATACTAAATTATAAATGTAACATAAAATGGCAGCATCCTCTGACTCAACAACATCAAAAAACTTAAAAACATATTCATTTCTTTAAAATTTTTCTATTACAATAATTACAACTCACTTAACTCCAAAGAAAATATTTAGATTTAAGTTATAGTATATTTTTTGTATACTTTTGGTTTCCCTATACAATAACAAAAGGAGACTTTAAGATATAGGCATGTTTATGCATCCTTTTTTATGGAGGAGGACTGACAAAATTATCTTAGCATTATGCAAATACAAAATGAAATCAGAAACCACAAAGTATAAAAAAAATTACAAAAAGCTAATAATAATAATATATACCATATTAACACCCTTCATATTTTGTCCACCAAGACCACAGTAATGAGTAGGAATAGAAATAGAATCAACATTTTCAACATCCTATTCAATAAAAAAATTACAAATAAATAAAAAAAGTATTTCATAGAGCAATGCATATGTCACAACCCAAAACAGGGGCCATGACTGACGCTAGGGAACAGGAATTCTTTCGAATCCGGAACCCGTAGCAAGCCTAAAAATAAAATAAACTCGAGCAATAATAATAATAACACAATTAAGTAAAATATTATACAGCGAAAATAAAATCATAGATATCAAAATAACATTTCCACCAAATGAGATTAAATCAAATCCTTATCTCATATATAAATAAATCCTTTAATACAATTTTCAGTTCAAATTCTTAAAATACATAACTCACACAAATATAATACATGAAACCCACAATTTATTTACAACTACTGCAGTGTCTAGATTATAAAAATAAAACTCAAGTGCGCAGTTTACATAAAAAAGCCGGGGCAGAAGAAATCCGGCGTAAGGACCTGCTACTGAGGTCTGAAGATGATGACTCTCCTAAAAAATAGTCAACAGAGGGGAGTCAGACCTCACTGAGTGAATTGCCATAATATATATACATGCATACTAAATGGCAATGCACACAGTCAATAGTATATATATATAATAAGTATATATATACAAGCAAATACACACAGATGCAATAAAATCATTTTATATATTTTTACTGAAAATCACAGTTTATGAAGGATCAAATAGAATCCTAGAAAATCGCAACCTCAAAACAGTGTTAGACAACACTCTAGCCAGATAGGCTCACTTATTCCAAATAGATTCACTTGTTCCATTTGGACAGTAGATTGGCCCCAAAACACTAAGTCAATCGAGCTCCAGCAGTCTGACTCTCAGTGTGATTGGCCCCAAGACACTAGGTCAACCGAGCTGCAACAATCACACTCCCAAATTCTTTCTCACACATCAAATAATCAAATCCAATCAATATCCTCAAACAGGTTAGTAATATAGCCTAAATGCTATAAGCGTACAAGTACGTACTCGGTCCTAGTGCTGCCCACTAGGTAGCACGTTCTATCGATATCCTTCATTATTAAATATAAAACATACATTCATAAAAAAAATAAATGATGCATGAATTTAAATATAATAGCAACAATAACCAAATATATATACTAGAAATATACCAAAAGTAAACTAGGTATATTTCGAGTATTTATACGTCAAATAAATCCAATCAAATTACGAAATAAACTAGAAATATACCAAGGATATACCTAAAAGCATTTTAAGAATGATTTATTAATAAAACATGCATATAGTTTGAAAATATACCAAAAATAAACCAAAAATAAACTAAAAATAAACTTAAGTACTAACTAAATCATTATGCATATTTAATCAAAATAAAACACATATTTCTAAAACATGCACCCTAGAGCATATATATATAAAATAGCAACTCACTAATTATTGCGCTCCTCGAGATGGGTTCGACGGGCCTGGTCCACTAGGCCTCGATCTCGACGCAACTAAACAAATAATAATGACAGACATCAGAATAAACCTAATAGAAAATCCTAAAAACTCGATCTAGAATATTAAACACAGAATTAAAAATCAAAATTTGACCGGACATCACATTTTACGAGAATTTTATCAAAAATCCGGCAGAACCTTCCCTGTAAAATGGACATCTCTCTACTCAAAGAGTAGAGCCGGTCCTGCAAAGAAACACACTTCAAAAAATAGGCACAGAACCACAATCATAACCCCTCAGTCGGACTCTAAACTACAGTTTACCGACCGAGGTCCGCAATTCACAGAACAATACAGAAATACCAAAAATACCCTTATATCATAGAAATACATTTTATAAGTAGAAATTATGTAATTAACCCTAAAACACAGTAAAAACCGATAAAAACTCATTTTATTAGAAAAATCGTATATTATATATATAATTGAAAATAATTTACGAAAAATAGTTTTAATTAGTTGAAAATACTAAATAATTTGTAGAAATAATTTTTATACCTTAAATAACTATTAAAACCAATTTAATTACATTTTTAGCCAATTTAGTATAAAATTACCAAAATACCCATATATATATAAATTTACCTAAAATTAATAAAAAATTCACCAAAAATTATATAATTAATCAAAATTAATTTTCTCAACATAATTCTCAATAATACCAATAAATAAACCCAAATAACCAATTTATTTCAATTTAACACATAATTAACCTAATTTTCCAAAATTACCTAAACTAAATAAATTCAAAATAAATACATAAAAATCACCAAAAATTACAAATAAATTTCTATAATTCATTTCAACACCTATAATTACCATAAAACACAATTTCATAATTTAATTAATAAATTTTTGAAAATTAGAAAATAATAATAAAATAATTAAAAATACCCAAAAATCAAAATAAATTCCAAAAATTCTAAAAAAATTCACACATGAATATTAAGCTACTAGGATCAACATTTGTTAAGGAATTTTTCATGAATCGATCAATTGAAGCTTAAAAAAAATCGAAAAGCTAAAATGGCTGATTTTGAAAAATTAACAAAAACCTTACCAAATCTAGTTTTAAGCTCAAAAAAAGCTTAGAATTGTCTTCTATGGCCTCATAGGAGTTCAACAACACCGAAAAGAGGGGATTTGGTGGCCGGAATCGCAAGGTGTGGAGGAAGATGCAACTTTCGACCAAAACGGTTTTTCTTGGCTTCACCGGCACCGGAGAGGGTGAAGGAAGTGGTAGAGCTGCTGGAGGAAGAGGGTGGACATCCGGGAGGCAAACCGATGGTAGTCGGCCGGAGTTGCAGCGGGAAGGGGGAAGAGGTGGCGTCGGGAGGAAGAAGAAGAAGAAGGGGGGGTAGGTTTGGTAATTTTGCAAAGTTATATATATATATATATTAATAACTTTAATAATTTTTATTAAAATATATTAATATAATATTTAGGAAAAACATACACCACATGTTTAAAATACACAATATATATATATATACACACACATGCTAATTAAATAATAACTATATAATACAATATGATTTAATGGAAATAAACCCTAATTTAATTAATTATGTAAATATATGTGCATGTATATATATATTCTAATATGACAATTAAAATAATGCATGGACTCATGCAATGTTGTAAATCCATTTAAAATAATTAATATTAAATTACTTACGTGTAAATTTCTCCGAAAATGCAAGTCTCGGGAAGATTTTACGTAAAGTACTTAAAATAATATAAAATAATTAAAATTAGCTTTAATTAAATAACAACTCATAAAATATCAATATTATATATAAGAATTATTAACACTGCATATCCCGATGCAGTATAAAAATATTTAAAAATACGGGATATTACAGCATACTAGCCTTTTTTAACAAAACCCAATAAAAAATTAATGTAATGATACTACTAGATTTTTAACTATTTTATTTATAAGATTATATAATTTTGTATTTATTTTGGTTTATTGGAATTAAAAAAAAATTAACATTTAGAAAATAATGGTAAATTTATTTAAAAAATAAAGAGAAAATAAAAATAAAAAAGAGGGAACAACAAAATAATAATAAAAATAACAAAAACATTATATTTCAGCATAAAATGTCAAAGAATTCATGAAATAAAATCCCAAAAAATATATATTGTCTAATGCTCCACTAATATAAAAGGATGAAAAAGTAAGGAAAAAAGTGAGAAAATAAAAATTTTTACTTTATTTTTCCTTTTATTTTTATTTTTTCCTTTGTTTTTTATTTTTATTCTCTTTGTTTTTTCCTTCATCATTCATTTTTCTCTTTTTTTAAAAAAATTATTCTTTCCTTTTTCCTTTTTTTTTTCTTCCCTACTTCTAGCCAATATGGGACTTTGGTCATATACCCAACAGTGGTATGAGGCCATTTAAGGTAAAGTCCAAGAGTAAATCCATAAAGGTTTAGACCCAAAGTGGAAAATATCGTACCAATGTGGAAATATGTGGTGTCTATAGTCCGACAAGTGGTATCAGAGTCGTGCCTCGAAGTTAACTATGATTGATGAATCCTCAGAATGCCGAACAAAGGTGGTAGGCCCCACTGATCTGTGGATGAGATTTATTGGATAGACGACATGCTTTGAATGCTTTATAGATGTGTCTTAACCCTAACACGGTGAAGAGGAGTTAACCTAGATAGTGCTAAACTCTCGGTAGTGCTCTTCACATGCTTGATGGACGTGTCCTAACCTTAACATGGTGAATTGAAGAGGAATCCTAGTTGGTAAAGAGTGGATAGATAGATAATCATTTAAGAGGAGCCTTAGTGGTGCTTTATTTGAGGGGAGGATTATTAGGTGTACAACCAAAATCCTATATTGGCTAGAAGTGGGGAGGATCACGAGCAGTGGTATCAAAGCCAAGCCCCAAAGTTAGTTGGGGTCGATGAATCCTCAGAATGCCGAACAAAGGTGGTAAGTCAATGATCTGTAAATGAGCCCTATGAGATAGGCAGTGTACTTTGAATGCTTTATAGACATGTCTTAACCTTGACATGGTGAAGAGGAGTTGACCTAAATAGAGCCAAATTCTTAATAGTGCTCTCAGGATGCTTCATGGACATGTCCTAACCCTAAAAGGTGAAGTGGAGAGGAATCCTAGTTGGTAGAAAGTCAATGGACAGATAATCATTTAAGAGGAGCCTCTGTGGTGTTTTATTTGTGGGGAGGATTGTTAGGTATATGACCAAAGTCCCACATTGCCTAAAATTAAGGAGGATCATAACAAGTGGTATCAAATCCATGCCCCGAAGTTAGCTATGGTTGATGAATCCTCAGAATGTCGAATAAAAGTGGTAGGCCCTGATGATCCGTGGATGAGCTTTATTAGATATATAGTGTGCTGCAAATACTTTATGGATATGACTTAACCCTAGCACGATGAAGAGGAGTTGACCTAGATAGAGCCAAACTCTCGATAGTGCACTTTAAATGCTTTATGGATGTGTCTTGACCCAACACGGTGAAGTGGATATGAATCCTAGTTGGTAGAGAGTGGATGGATAAATAATCATTTAAAAGGAGCATCAGTGATGCTTTATTCAAGGGAATGATTATTGGGTATACGACTAAAGTCCTACATTAGCTAGAAGTGGGGAGGATCATGGGTATATAAGGATGGATAAATATCTCCATTGGCCCAAAAGTAAATCCATAAGGGTTTAGGCCTAAAGTGGACAATATCATACTAATGTGGAGATATGTGGTGTCTATAGTTTGATGCCCACATTTCACTTCTTTGACCAAATTTTTATATATGATCTTTCACTATATACTATATATTATTACAAACAATTCCCACCTTTTCTTTATATCTTTCCCATTTTTCATTCTTTTCCTTAAAATTTGAAAAACTTAAATAAAGCATTATGAGGTATACCCTTTCTTCTCCTTGTATTACAATGATTGTAGATGGGAGGCATAGATGGAGAAATGTTGGCTATGACCTTATCATCAGAGCTATAGCCATTAAAATAATAGATACAAATGCTTCCATTAAACGGTTGAAAGCATGTGCCTTCTTAATCTTATTTTGAGTAGACGACTTGTCAAATTCAAACCCATTGTGGAAGTGGTCCCTATTGTGCTTTATTCTCACTTAAAATGTGAGGTTTGGGTCAGCCCTCTTCATGCCTCCCAGTTAACAATTACATAAAATAGAGTAGGTGAAAACAATAAACATTTTAAAAAATCAATCGCTAAACCAAACCAAGTCAAAGACAATTGTATGGAAAATGTGTACAAAAAAACTCGTATTTCCTTTTTTTATAGATTTGATGCACTCGATATTCGGTATCCCTTAGAACCCAACTAATCCATATTTAATCTATGTAGGACCTCGAAGGGCAACAAAGGTCTCCCTATGAGTATTTAAGACTTTTAGAAATGCTAAGTCTTGAACTTAAGACCTTACTTAAGTGACATCATAACCTAACCATCTGTCTAAGCACTCATAGGTAGAAAACTCGTATTTCTTAATTTAAACACCAATTAATTAAATTATTCCTCTCTTCATTTATCTCAATAAAATAATCCAAATTATAGTTTAATGATAAAATAAACATTACAACCCTGACCTCTTAAGATCAAAACCATTTTCTATTTTTTCATTTTTTTAAAAAAAAGGAAAAAAGTGAAATTGAAGTCAACTATGTCAAGAATGATGTAATCTGAACAAATTAGATGAAAAAAATTACACATTGAATACAAAGAAATAAAACATTAAGAAAATGGAAAAAAAGAAAATGAGTGTGGGGAAGACAAAGTTACCTTACAACTAAGAGAAGAGAATCTAAAGGAATTAAGAACACTTCTAGAATAGATCTCCCAAGTTTTAGTGACACCTTTTCCAGGCCTGAGTTGAGGGCGTTAGTTAAGGAAGATAATTGATGTGTGTAATTTTTTACATGTATTTAAGTTGAATTTTAATGGATTTTGAATAAATAATTAGATTAATTTGGGTAGTAATTGAGTTTAATTAAGAGTTATTTTAGTTTAATGGTTTTGTTTATTCTTTGTTTGTTTTAGCATAATTTTATATTAATTAGGAATTTTATTTGAGTATTGATTCAAGTTTTCCTTCCTTGTAGGAAATTTTAGCAAAGAACGCCATAAAATTCAAGAAATGGCTCGACACCATTTGGTACACGGCCATGTCGACCTTTGGAACGTGAAGACTGAGCAAAATGGCTTGTCAATGCCATGTCTCAACCTGTGCGACATTTTTCCCAATCCATTGAAAAGTTGAGAGCTCATCACCACATCAAGCATAACCATGTATGAAGTTATGGTTGAAACTTATAACGTGACACCACTTCAGACATAGCCATGTCTGTGCCTATGTTAGAATTAAAGTATTTTCCTTGCTAAAAAATGAAGAGTTTTTCAAGGGATGTGATGTTTCCTACCAAGTTCACCTTATAAAAAAAGAATTAAGGGAGGCTAGAAATTATCTTTTGTCATTAAGAAGAAGCCACAAACAAAAACCAAACAAGATTGAAGGAGATTTGTGCAAGAATTCAAGAGTTTATTTTTATTAATTCTTCTTATTCTCCAATTCTATAATTATGTTTGTGATCTTCACCATAATTATATGTGGCTAAACTCTTTTTAGAGTTTGGGTTAGGAGTAACTATTCCATGATGTGATTGAACACAAAATTTTTATATTTAATTTGGTTGTTAGTTAATCTTATGAGTTGTATTTAATGTATGCTTTCATTCTTGACCAACTTATTTGTATGTTTATGGGTACATTCACCAATGAGAATTAGAAGAATTCACTAGGTTAAGACTCATAAGACTTATAGATCACTCGACCATGAGAATAGGTGAGCTCTTTGAAAAACCATGACAGTAGGCAGGGTCTATGGTGGTAAATTAATTGGTAAGGAACTTAATAGGTTTAGATTAACTTCGTAACCATGAGAGTATGTTAAACTTTAATCTTAACATGCTTAATTGAACTCAAGAGAATGTTTAGACATTTTAGAACAATTAACCTCAACTAAAATTAATCTCTTTTGGTTGTTAAAGTGTTCACAATCATATTAGAATAGTGAAACTAAACCTAGGCTCTAAGTTCTAATCATTTGATTTCAATTTACTTTATTTGTTGTGTTATTTAAATTTAATTTCTCTTTTATTCAATTTATTAGCTGAGATAATAAATAAAAATATTGGTATTCAATATGCAATCCTCATAGGAATGATAAGTTTTTATGTTACAATCACGATCCGTGCGCTTGCAGATTTTGAACACAATAACAATTTTGGCACTATTGATAATGTAAGTCTGGACACATGATAGGTCAATCTATTTTTGCATTTCATTCACCTTGACTATGTTATGTTAGGAAGATCGCCTTATATACATCAAATATTTCAGTTGATTTTAGTTGGAGAAATCTAATAAAAATGTAAAATAAAGTCGGAGAGAAAAAAGATCTAAGAGAGAGACCAACACAACTCGATCATTTAATGATTAACCAAATAATAAGAGTAGAGCACAGTTCCTACACAATCCAAGCAGAACAAATTGCATTGGCTTTTGTTTGAAGTCCCATAATTGAACATGGTACAAAATAGCTTCCTCACAGCATTGGTCATAAACAGGCCTTACCTAAATCCTGGTTACTATTTGTCCAAATGGACTCACATGTAGATGTGAAAAAGTTAATTATAAATTTAATAAAAAAAAAAGTTTTTACTAAAATGTGTCAAAAAGTCACCTTAACAATTAAAATATTCTAATTTTTTTTTAAATTACTTACGTGCCTCATATGCCTAAAATATTTACTGAAATAATAGAAAAAAATGCAAAAAAAAAAAAAAAAATCCTGCTCGCTCCAACCTCCGCAAGCACCCTTCCATCCTGACCGTCTTAAATTTATTTCAGTGTGTTATTATTTTTTTTTTTTGAGAATACAGTGTATTATGTTTTTATTTTTATTTTTAAGTAGACAGATGCTCGGCATCCAATCTCCTTCTTCTCATCTTTCTTATTCTTTACCTTTTCTTCTCTACTGTTCATTTCTCAAGATTTTTGTTTAGATTTGATCATTTTTCAAAATAGATTTTTGTAGGTACGGTGATTTCTTCTTGTGTTTTCTCGCAAGAAGAATGTATCTCACCGAAGCTAGGTCAATGACATTCACAGCCTTTTGAGATTCGACAATTCAGCAATGTCACTCCTCGAATTGCTGCTTTAACGAGCGGAATACATTTGGCTTATCGGCAATTCTATTCAATTTACCGTTGGGCGCTGCAATGGTGACGGAGGAGTCCATCAGTTTCTGCTTGCACTGGTTTTTAGCATAAGTGACCTTCTGCCAGTCATGATCTGTGTTGGTGTTATGAGCGATTTGGTGATCTTCGTTTTTGTTAATGTTTGATGATTCAAAAGAATCCATTTTTATTCTGTTTGTTTTTTTTTTTTTTTGAATTTTAATTCTTGGTGGTGACCTGCTTTTTTCCTCTGTATTCAGAATGTGCCCTCTTAATACCAAAGATTTGCAGAGGATTTTTTAGAAGCCTGAGAAGAATGGTGATGGTATTTTAAGCATAGAGGAGCTCAATTGGCTTCTTCAAAGAATCAGAGTCCATCTGAAGGATTTTGAGGAATTCTCATGAAAAACAACAAGAGCTTATGACTTTTCTATGATAAGAATCACAAAGAAGTGGGGGCTGCAGTTTCTGGCACTGATGGTGGGGCTCCCTATTTTTGGGTCTGTGTTATTTAGCAATGTCCCAAGACATTGATTTGAAAAAGCATATTGAGAATTGCTGTTGTCCTTTGCATTTTGTTTGATTTTTTCAATCTAGATATAAATGTAGCAATGGTTGTTTGGTTTTGAAATGTTGGTGAGGAGCAAATCATGTCATTAGAGATGAACATTAAACAATAGAAGCCATTGTGGAATCATATCAACTTCTCAACTACATGATTATTACTACATTTTTTAATTCAAATCTAAGTACCATTCAGGTGGTGGCATTATTTTGATTCTCGAGTTACACAAGGGAAGAATTATATCAGAATGTAAGCATGTTTAGTTTGAATATGTCTTATTTTGTATGCTCAGATAAGATTTGGCTTTCATATATTCTTTTATTTATTGTTAATTTTTGTCATCTTTTATAGTTATTTTAATTCAAATAATTATTAATCTGTCATTATAAAAATGAGTAATATTATTTTTTGAGAAAAAAACGATATATTTAGTTTAATATAGAGACTCTAATATTATAGATCATCACTATCCAAGCTCAAGTGCTATTTAGCTACAAGAAGTACATCATGTACAAATTCTAAGGAAAAAATAAACAAGAAATTTTCTGTATATTTTTTGGTTTATTATTATTATTATTATTAGAAAATATTCTAAATTGACAAAAACATATATAAAATTATTCTATCATAAACGTAAAATAAACGGAAAGTATTCTAAATTGACAAAAATAAACCTGAAATATTGTTTTGTTTATTTTTCGTTTACTTTTAGTTTATTTTCCATATTTTAAACAATCTCTTAACAATTTCATTATGTTTTTTCTTGCCTTTGATTGAATAAATTATCCTCATTATTTTGTTGTATTTGGTTATTTTGTTTTTATTTTGCTCTTAGTCATTTGCTCTTATCACTTAATGTATATACATCTCAAACTTCTTCCCATAATTAATTTATGATTGTTGTCTATTTAATTTGGTTTCATCAATTCATTTGTGGTTTTGAGCAATTGCCTCTTATATATTATGTAATAAATACATAATATTGTAGGATAGAACCAACAATCTCATATGCATTCTTCAAAAATAGAAACTAAAAAAACTAAAATAGAAAAAATGAATTGGAAACCCAAAATAAACCAAAAGAATACCAAAAATGAATTGGAAACCAAAACAAACCAAAAGGATACCAAAAAAATGAATTGAAAACCAAAAACAAATTCAAAGAAAAACAAAATAATAACTCTCCTTCAACTATGGAATATTTCGACATAAAACAAAAAATTGCATAAATACAACAAACATACAAAAAGAAACTCTGTGATACAACTGCATTGCCATTTATAAATTAAAAAGGTATCAGGACTAAAAAAAAAAAACTAAAAGGATACCAAACTCAAATAAAGGTATAAAAAAAAAACCAAAACGATACCAAATTATATGCACAACATAAAACAACAGCATCCTCTTATGATGCAACTGTCATGACCCGAACCTAGGGGACACGTGACTGACACTAAGAAATGAGAAAGTTTAAAGCTACCGAAACCCGTAGTAAGCTCTAAAAGAAAAACGTGAAACATTTCACCTTTAAAACTTTACAATGCAATAATTAAATCATGATATATATTATCAAACTGATTTTTCTCAATTTAAATAAACCATACCATTATCATGCATAATATAGTAATATTCAGTTATACAAAATAATATCTCAGTACATAAATCTCAATAGGTAATATACAAATTAAAATATGCAATTAAACAGTTTCTCTACTGTGGTGCATAGATACTAATACAAACACAACTATATAGACCTATATAAGATAGCCGGTGAAGAAACTACTCGGCGTAGGGAAGTAGGCCTAACAAATGACTCCCAAACTCTTAAAAAAATAAATTGAGCGGAGTCAGACTTCACTGAATAAGCTAATAAAAGAAATGAATATGGTTTGAAAATCCCTTTTAAAATAGGCTTTTATGAAAATATAATATATTTATAAATTTCATTCAAATTCTTTGATATATATATATATATATATATATATATATATATATATATATATATATATATATATATATATATATATTTACGAAACTCATTTTTCAAAGAAGGAATAAATTTTAAATGCTTTTAAAACATTATAGTATAAAAAACTAGGTAGAACCCTAGTTCTCAATTCTAACAGCCACTCAGCTCACTTACATTCAAGACTGTTGGATCTTGAGAGCAAAGCATCACCAGGATACACAGCCGCAATCACATCACTTAATCCAATATCACTGGCAGTGTTCGAGAGCAAAGCATCACCAGACCATCGACCCCAGTAATTTAATAAATAAAATCTAAATTTTGCTAGTGGTATCTGAGAGCAAAGCATCACTAAACCTTCAACTCCAGTATTTAATTAATAAAATCAAATATCATATTACTGGCGGTGTCCAAGAGTAAAATATCATCAGATCTTTGGCCCTAGTAATATAATTAATATAATCAAATATTTTATCAGTGCACACATGGTCCTGATGGGTTTCATCAGGACCATGTGATGGGTCCTGATGAAACTCATCAGGTAGCCCATTTTACGTAGTTTATTTAAAATAAATGAAATTAAATAAAACAATGAAAATTACAATAAATGAAATAAAATAAACCAACTATAAAATTAAACCATGCAATATCATATAAAGAATACCGATTTGATTTCTCATAAATTTAAACTCATGAAAAACTTTATGTACTTAATTTAAAAACCTGACACGCAGATCGAATATTAACTTATAAGATGAAGGCGCTCCTCTGCTACGTCGTGTCCGACCTCTACTGATAAACGCAATAGGAAGGGCAGTTAAAAGATAGAAAATAAAATGACTATCAGAAAACAGAAAGCCTAACTTCTAGAATTTATAAGGAAGACTCGACTGAGAATTCAAAACTTATGATTGACCTAATGTCATATTTTACGAGAAATCTATCAAAAATTTGGTAGAGTCTCCTCTATAAAATGGACATCCCTCTATCGAAGTAGAGTTAATCCTGAAAGCAAATATACTTCTAAACTTCACATAAACTCAATGCCTCGGGTTGGGACCCCGAACTATATAATTCCCAACCGAGGTTCACAAGATACAATAAAATACATATTAAATAATAATATATTAAAATCACTAAAAATCCATAAATTCAATAATAAATCACAATATAATTTATTTAAACATCAAAACATTAAATATAAATATTTTTCACAACAAATAATAAAAATCTCAAATAATTAATATATTTATTATTTTATTATTAATTATTATTATCTTTAAATAATAGAGCTCCCAAATAAAAATCTCAAATAATTAATATAATAATAATAATAATAATATAATAATAATAATAAAATCTCAAATATAAAGATCCAATTTTTATAAATATTCAATATAAAATAGTCACTTTCACATTTAATTATTCAAATAGCTTAATTATATAATAAAAGTAATTTAAAATCCATTTAATCACCAAAATCGTACTAATATATTATTTGAATATAATTTTCAAAAAATTAATATTAATTAACTAAAAAATAGTAAATAATTTATAAAAATTAATTTAATACCCTATAAAATTCTAAAATCATTTAAAACATAATATTTAACTATATTTTCAACAAAATCACACAATTAACCTATATAACAAAAAATCACATAATATTAATAATTCCTCAAAAATTATATAAATTCACTAAAAATTATTTTATTAATACTAAAATTACTAACTTAAATTACTAACACTAATTAAATCTAATTTCTAACCAAAATAATTAATTAACATGATTAACAAAAATTCAATTTATATTATTAAAATATTTAAAAATACCCATAAATCAATTAATTCAAAAAATAAACAAAAATTAGTTTTGGGAAGCTTGAGCTATATACAACAACTTTACTAAAGAGAAAATCCATGAATCAAAGCCGAAAATTAAATAAAAATACAAAACCTTAATTAAACATAAACAAAAACTAGCTCAAAACCAAAGGAGAATGAGCTTCAATGGAGGTCAGAATGGACTCACTGAAGCTCAAGGAGTCCAGCAAGCCTAAGATCACGAGCTGGTTCCATTGGAGTTGACGTCGACGATGTGAAGCTTCCTGCACTGCTACTGCTATTCCGCAAGTTTCGGCAAGGCACAGTTGAGTTAAAGGTGGTGAGAAGGTGAAGGGAAGGAGGGGAGGTTAATGGTGGTGGCTATGGCATCTAGCGTGGGTGGTAGAAGGCTGCTGGGTTGATGGCCATGCGAGGAAGAAGAAAAGGAAACAGTATGGGAAAAAAAAGAAAAGAAAAGAAGGGAATAGGTAAGGTAGATGTGGTTTGACCTGATTTGACCAACTTTAACATATATATATAAAATTTTATTTTATCAAAATATATATATATCACACACAACACATGCATTGATAAAATAAAATAATAATAATAATAATAATAATAATAATAATAATAATAATAATAATAATAATATATTTTCTCAGCATGGACACATGGAACACTGGGTGGATTCGAGATAATTCAGGTGGCAACACCAGTCTATAGGCCACTTCTCCAACTCGTGACTGTATCTTGAAAGGTCCAATGTATCTAAGAGCCAACTTACCCTTCTTACTGAACCTCATAACTCCTTTCATTGGAGATACCTTTGAAAACACCATATCTCTAACTAGAAAGGAAACATCTTTCCTTCTCGGATCAGCATAACTCTTCTACCTGTTGAAAGTTATCCTTAACCTATGCTAAATGATAGGAACCTTCTTAGAAGTAATCTGCACCAACTCTAGACCTGTTAGCTGTCTCTCACCAGCTTCCCAACACAAAGGTGATATGCACTTCTTACCATACAATGCTTCATATGGAGCCATTTCAATACTTGTATAATAACTGTTGTTATATGCAAATTCAATCAATGGAAAGTGGTTATCCTATTGACCTCCAAAATTCATTACACACATTATGAGCATATCCTCTAAAGTCTGAATGGTCCTCTCAAACTGGCCATCAATTTGAGGATGAAATGTTGTACTGAAGTCTAACCTCATACCCAAGGCTTTATGTAACTCTTGCCAGAAGATTGATGTAAAAGTAGCTCCTCTGTCAGATATTATGCTCATTGGAACTCCATGAAGACAAATAATTCTGCTGACATACAACCGTGCTAACCTGTCAATAGAGCATGTCTTCTTTATTGGCAGAAAGTGAGATGACTTGGTTAACTTGTCAACTATCACCCAAATTGCATCAAATCCACTTGTCGTTTGAGGCAAACCAATCACAAAATCCATGGCAATCATATCCCACTTCCACTCTGGGATAGGCATGGGTTGTAACAACCCTAAGGGCCTTTAATGCTCTAGCTTCACCTGTTGACAAGTGAGATACCTAGATATAAATTCTGCAACATCTTTCTTCATTCCATTCCACCAATATGTATCCTTTAAATTATAATATATCTTGGTGGAACCTGGATGAATACTGTAAGCAGAAAAATGTGCCTCTTCCAAGATCTCTTTCCTCAGATCATCAACGTCTAACACATACAATCGAGTAACCAAGCATAAAACACCCTCACTGTTAATCATAAACTCTCTAGATTAACCCTGTTTCACCTCAAACATAATTCTCTATAGTTGTGGGTCCCTCCTTTAAGCTACCTTAACTTTGTCCAAATACATTAAACTAAGCTAAAAGGCATTTCTTAGTCACTTTCCACTGCAAACCCTAATCAATCAGCTCATGTAACTCCTAAATAATTGGCCTCCTCTCAGTACTGATATGGGCAAGACTGCCTATTGATTTCTTGCTCAACGCAACTACTACTACATTCACCTTGCCTGGATGGTAAAGAATTGAATAATCATAGTCCTTTAGAAGTTTCATCCATCTTTTCTACGTTAGGTTTAAATCCCTCTGCTCGAAGATATACTTCAAGCTCTTATGGTTAGTGTATATTTCACAAGTGACACTGTATAGGTAATGCCTCCAAATCTTCAGTACGAATACAACTGTTGCCATCTCTAAATCGTGAGTGGGATAATTCTACTCATGCTTCTTCAATTGTCTTAAAGCATAGGCAACCACTCTGCCATTCTATATTAGCACACAACCCAATCTTACTTGGAATGCATCACAATACATCGTGTATCCATCATCACCAAAAGGCAAAGTCAGCACTGGAGCTGAAATCAATAAATCCTTAAGTAACTGAAAATGCTTCTCACATCTATCAGTCCAGACAAACTTGACATTCTTCTGGGTTAGTATGGTCAAAGGCACAATAATCTTGGAGAAATCCTTCACAAATCTCCTGTAATAGCCCATTAAACCCAGAAAATTTCTCACCTCTGTAACTGTTATGGGTCTTAGCCACTCAGTGATCACCTTTATCTTCCTGAGATCTACCTGAATGCCATATTTGGATACCACATGGCCTAAGAATGCCACTTAGTCTAACCATAATTCACATTTTGAAAACTTGGTGTACAACTAGTGCTCTTTCAAAGTTTGCAACACAAATCTCAAATGCATTGCATATTGTGCCTTATTCTTGGAATAGACTAAAATGTCATCAATAAACATGGTCATAAATTTGTCTAAGAATGGCCTAAACACCCTATTCATCAAGTCCATAAAGGTTGTTGGGGCATTAGTTAACCTAAAGGACATCATTAGGAATTCATAATGGCCATACCTAGTCCAAAATGCTAACTTGGGTACATCCTCACTTCTAATCCTCAGCTAGTGATACCCAGATCTCAAGTCAATCTTGGAGAAATATGGAGCTCCTTGCAACCGATCAAATAAATCATCAATCCTAAGGAGTGGATACATGTTCTTGATGGTAACTTTATTCAATTGTCCATAGTCAATACAAAGTTAAAGACTACCATCCTTCTTCTTCATAAAAAGAACCAGAGCATCCTAAGGAGATGTGTTATGTCGAATAAAACCCTTATCCAATAATTCCTGCAATTGCTCTTTCAGTTCCTTTAGCTCTATAGGTGCCATCCTATAAGGTGGCATAGAGATAGAATTTGTACCTGGCATAACATCTATACAGAATTCTATCTCTCTATCCAATGACACCTCTGGAAAAATATTTGAGAATTCACGTACCACTGGTACCTTTTCCACTGATCCCATTTCTACTTGAACATCTCTTACTATAATTAGATAGCCTTTGACACCCTCTACTAAGCATCTTCCTAGCTGTAATAGCAAAAATAAGATTATGAGGCATGGAACTTTCACTACCTTTAAATCTGAATTCCTTTTCACCTGAAATTTTGAAAATTACCTCTTTCGCTTGACAGTCTATAAAAGCATAATACTGGGACAATCAATCCATTCCCAGAATCACATCAAACTCAATCACATCTAAAAGGACCACATCTGCTAACAATTCTCTACCTTTAACTAATATAAGACAAAATGGAAAGAAGATGTTCATCTCCAACTCATCACTAAGTAGAGTTAAAATAGACAAAGGAAAACTCATCTTAGAAGGAAGACAAACCACTTCAGAAATAAACAAAGGAGATACAAATGAATACATAACACCCAGATCAAATAAGACTTTAGCCTCAGAGCAATGAACTAGAATAATACCTGCTACCACTGCATTGGATGTCTGCGCATCCTGAGGAGTCAGAGTAAAGACTTTAGCCTGTCCACGTCTTGGTTGTTATGAGGTGAACAACTGAGTATGTCCTCTGCCTTAGCCTTACTGACTCATAAATTGAATTAGTCATTGCTGAGGGTATATGGGGTTTTGATACTACTAAGGCACCTGGTACAAAGGTTGGACAACAGAAGGTGAAGATCCCTGAGCCAAGGATGGCTAGAATCCATAGTTCGGACAGGCTCTAGCAAAGTGTCCAAACTGACCACATCTGAAACATGCTTTTGGCATCAAGTGACAAGGACCCTGGTGCACTCACCCACATGTGGCACACGCACTAGCTCCAGACCTAGAACTGTCATGTCCAGAGCTCTATCCATCACTGCTACTGGCACTACCACCAAATCTAACAACCCTACTACTCCTACGATCCTGAGCAAAATGGTGCCTACTAGTCCGATATGCTTTGAATTATTTACTTTGCTGAGAAGGACTTATTGATTGAGCACTTGTACTGCCTATCTGAAACCCTGGCTATTGTAACCTCTAAACAAGTATGATAATACCACTATCATACAAGTCAGGTATGGTGCCATGTCGGATATGTCTCTGCTCTAGTTGTCTCGCCTCCTTCATAACACTCTCTAAACTACAACCCTCTGGTCAAATGCCAATATAAGCTAGGCCTACCCTAGTCACATAAAGCTCAACTGCTTTGGCAACATCCTGCCTCACATCCTCAATACGTCTCATCAATCTGTAGAACTCCTGAGTGTAGTCCTTAACTGATCGATCTCTTCTGTCAATATTAAGCAGTTGCCATCTATAGTCCTCTCTCATAGGTGAAGGATAAAATAATCTTATAAACTGCTCCTTGAAACCCAACCAAGTCATTGCGGTTATGAAGGGCTAGATGGACTATATAAACCAGTCCTGAGCTGTCACTGAGATGGATAACTCCACAATCATGATCCGCTGATAATCAAAATACCCTGATTTAGTCCTGGACTCAATGGTGTTAATGAAATCCAATGCGTCTCTAGTACTATCAAAATAAACTCATCCCATTTTGGAGTTTAACAATGCAACATTTGCATCAAACATCCCCTGATTCTATTGCTGAAGCATCTGTTGCACTATGTGTATCACCTGATTAAGAGCTGCTAAGCCCCGATTAATACCCATTATAATAGCTGCAAAAGCTGCAAGATCCTTTGTTAGAATTTAAGGCTCTACCTAAGGCTAATCCTACCTCTGAGCTGCTGCTACTCTGGCTTTGCCCCTACCCCTACCTCTAGGTCTAGGGGCAGGAGGAAGAATCTTATCCTGAAATGACTGTTCACCATCATCATGCTTTGCATTAATAGTAGGGGCATTTCGAGCATGCCTCATTATGAAAAGATAAGAAAATCCAAATTCAAAACCAAATAAGAACACAAACACAAACGCAGAACCCTAAGGATAAGAAAATCTACAAGTAACAGATAATAACCTAAGTATCGTAGTAATATGAGAAAAGACAAACATCGATCGTCAAAAGTATGAAAAATGAGCCAAAGCTTTGATACCAACTTTGTCATGACCCGAACCCACGGGGCACGTGATTGACACTAGGGAATGTGAAAGCTTAAAGCTACTGAAATCTGTAGTAAGCTTTAAAAGAAAAACGAGGAACATTTCACCTTTAAAACTTTATAATGCAATAATTAAATCATGATGCCCATTATCAAACTGATTTTTCTCAATTTAAATAAACTATACCATCATTATGCATAATATAGTAATATTCAATTATACAAAATAATATCGTAGCACATAAATCTCAATACATAATATCCAAGTTAAAATATGCAATTAAATAATTTCTCTATTGCGATACACAAATACTAATACAAACACAACTATACAGACTTACATAAGATAACCAGTGAAGAAGTTACTCATCGTAAGGAAGTAGGCCTAACAGATGACTCCCAAACTGTTGAAAAAAATAAATTAAGGGAAGTCAGACCCCACTGAGTAAGCTAATAAAAGAAATGAATGCGGTATGAAAATCTCCTTTAAAATAGGTTTTTATGAAAATATAATATATTTATAATATTCATTCAAATTCTTTGATATATATATATAAGAAACTCATTTTTCAAAGAAGGAATAAATTTTAAATGCTTTTAAAACATTATAGTATAAAAAACTAGGTAGAACCCTAGTCCTCAATTCTAACAGTCACTCGACTCACTTATATCCAAGACTACTGGATCCCAAAAGCAAAGCATCACCAGGATATATAGCTGCAGTCACATCACTTAATCCAATATCACTGTCGGTGTCCAAAAGCAAAGTATTATTAGACCATTGGCCCCAATGATTTAATAAATAAAATCCAAATTTTACTGGCGATGTCCAAGAGCAAAACATCATTAGACCTTCGGCCTTAGTAATATAATTAATATAATTAAATATTTTACCGGTGTACACATGGTCCTAATGAAACTCATCATGTAGCCCGTTCTACCATAGTTTATTTAAAATAAAACAATGAAAATTACAATAAATAAAATAAAATAAACCAACTATAAAATTAAACCATGCAATATCATATAAAGAATACCGATTTGAATTCTCATAAATTTAAACTCATTAGAAACTTTATGTATTTAATTTAAAAACCCGACACATAAATCGAATATTAACTTATAAGATGAAGGCGCTCCTCTGCTACGTCATGTCCGACCTTGATTGGTAGACTCAACCGGAGGGGTGGCTAAAAGACAGAAAATAAAATGACTATTAGAAAACAGAAACCCTAAATTCTAGAATTTCTAAGGAAGACTCGACTTAGAATTCAAAACTTAGGATTGACTTGATGTCACGTTTTATTAGAAATCTACTGAAAATTCGACAGAGTCTCCTTTATAAAATGGACATCCCTCTACTGAAATAGAGTCAATCCAGTAAGCAAACACACTTCTAAACTTTACATAAGCTCAACGCCTCGGGTTGGGACCCCGAACTATACAATTTCCAACCGAGGTTCACAATACACAATAAAATGCATATTAAATAATAATATATTAAAATAAGTAAAAATCCATAAATTCAATAATAAATCACAATATAATTTATTTAAACATCAAAACACTAAATATAAATATTTTCACAACAATAATAAAAATCTCAAATAATTAATATAATTATATAAAAATCCAATTTTTCCAAATATTCAATATAAAATAGTCACTTTCATATTTAATTATTCAAATAGCTTAATTATATAATAAAAGTAATTTAAAATCCATTTAATCACCAAAATCGTACTAATATATTATTTGAATATAATTTTCAAAAAATTAGTATTAATTAGCTAAAAATTAGTAAACAATTTATAAAAATTAATTTAATACCCTATAAAATTCTAAAATCATTTAAAACATAATATTTAACTATATTTTCAACAAAATCACATAATTAACCTATATAACCAAAAATCACATAATATTAATAATTCCTCAAAAATTATATAAATTCACTAAAAATTATTTTATTAATACTAAAATTACTAACTTAAATTACTAAAACTAATTAACTCAAATTTCCAACCAAAATAATTAATTAACATAATTAACAAAAATTCAATTTATATTATTAAAATATTCAAAAATACCCATAAATCAATTAACTAAAAAAATACACAAAAATTACAATAAAGCTTCAACAACTTTACTAAAGAGAAAATCCATGGATCAAAGCCAAAAATTAAATAAAAATACAAAACCCTAATTAGACATAAACAAAAACTAGCTCAAAACCCAAGGAGAATGAGCTTCAATGGAGGTTAGAAATGGACTCATCAAAGCTCAAGGAGTTCGGCAAACCCAAGATCACGAGCCGGTTACACCGGAGTTGACGCCGGTGACGTGAAGCTTCCTTGTTACTGCTATTTCGCGAGTTCCGGTAAGGCACAAGTGAGATGAAGGTGGCAGGAAGGTGAAGGGAAGGAGGGGAGGTTGATGGTGGTGGCTATGGCATCCGATGTGGGTGGTAGAAGGTTTTTGGGTTGATGGCCACGCGAGGAAGAAAAAAAGGAAACAGTATGGGAAAAAAGAAAAAGAAAAGAAAGGAATGGGTAATGTAGAAGAGATTTGACCCAATTTGACCAACTTTAACATGTTTTATATATATACATATCACACACAACACATGCATTGATAAAATAAAATAATAATAATAATAATAATAATAATAATAATAATAATAATAATAATAATAATAATAATAATAATAATAATATTGTTGTTGTTGTTGTAAATATATGCAATTAATAATAATATATAAATAAAATTTAAAATTTTATTAACACTGCATATCCGAAAATATATTTATACTATTTAAAATACAGGTCATTATATCAATAATATCAAAAAACTTAAAAACATATTCATTTCTTTAAATTTTTTCTATTACAATAGTTAGAACTCATTTAACTCCAAAGAAAATGTTTATATTTAAGTTATAGTTTTGTTTTTTTTATACTTTTGGTTTATTTTCAGTTTCCTATACAATAACAAAAGGAGACTTTAAGATATAGACATATTTGTGCTCCCTTTTCTATGGAGTAGAACTGACAAAATAATCTTCATCATCATGCAAATACAAAATTAAATCAGAAACCAAAAAGTATCAAAAAATAAATTACAAAAAACTAATAATAATATATACCACATTTACACCCTTCATATTTTGTCCACCTAGACCACCATAATGAGTAGGAATAAAAATAGAATCAACATTTTCAACACCCTATTCAATAAAAAAAATTACAAATAAACAAAACGTATAAAAAATAAAATAAAAATTTAATAGAGCGATGCATACTAGCCTCTTCTAACAAAACCCAATAAAAAATTAATTTAATGATACTACTAGATTTTTAACTATTTTATTTATAGGATTATATAATTTTGAATTTATTTTGGTTTATTGGAATTAAAAAATTAACATTTAGAAAATAATGATAAATTTATTTAAAAATAAAGAGAAAATAAAAATAAAAAAGAGAGAAAAAAAAGGATTCTATTTTAGCATAAAATGTCAAAAAATTTATGAAAAAAAATCCTAAAAAATATATATTGTCTAATGCTCCACTAATATAAAAAGATGAAAAAAAAATAAGGAAAAAGTGAGAAAATAAAAATTTTGAAACAAGATGAAAATGAAAATAAAATTTAAAAAAATTAAAGGAAGGGGAAAGAATAAGAATAAAAAAAAATAAGGAAAAAAGAGAAAAAAAAAAAAAGGAAGGAGGAGAATAAAATTAAAGAAAAAAAGGAAAATGGAAAAAGGAAAAAGGAAAGAATAATTTTTTTTTTAAAAAAAAATTGAATAATGAAGGAAAAAATAAAAAGAATAAAAATAAAAAATAAAGGAAAAATAAAAAATAAAGTAAAAAGAAAATAATGTATATCTATAAATAATATGGATACCAGTATAAATAAAAAGGATAAAAAAAAAGTAAAAAAATAAAAATTTAAGGCATTTTTAGTTAATAAAATAAAAAAAGTACATATTTATGTAAAAAACTCTTAAAAAAAATAAGGATATTTTGGTTAATAAACTATAGAGCCTAGTGGACAGAGAATAAAGAAGGGCAGCAACGTATTGATGAAATTGAATAAAGAATTAAATAAAATAAATAAAATTATAATGGTGCAGATATATACTGCTAAAAAGATGACAAAGATGCATATAACATTATTTCTATAAAATTATAGAAATCAAGTCACCATAGATGCACGTAGCATTAACTCTATATAATCGATGTGGACAAGTATCTAGCAATGATAGTTCACATGCTGAGAAAACTTAACAACAACCATATCTATAACCATAAACAGCAACATCAACAACAATAACAACAACCATATCTATCTTTAAGAAGTAAAGTAAAAAAAACTTAACTTTACTTTTTATTATTTTCTTGTGTTAGAGATGGTAATTTTATTTTAATTTTCTCATGATTTTGGTTGCGTATAGAAAAGTATATATTTGAAAATAATGAATTAAACTTTCAGCAATTTTTTTTGTTAGTTTCTTTGAGAATTTGGGAAATTTGAAATGAAATGTGAATTTGATTTGGTTGATAATAATTTGATTTGCTAGAGGGAAGCATGCACTTCTTTGATGCATGGACATAACATTGGCTGCTGTTGCTTAAGTTTAATATGCTAATGTCTTATGCAATTGGTTCCTACAATACACAATCGGTTCAATATGTTGTTGTTTGGATCATTATTGGTTGTTGTTTGATGGCTTTGGCACTACTATAAAATGGAAAATTTTTATATATGAGACTTATATTACACTTGTTGAGTTTTCATCTAATTTACTAATTTTGGTTTTTCATTTTGTTATTGAAAATGACGAAGAAGTAAAAATAATAATAATAATAATAATAGCAAAGTCTTTTATTTAGTTAGTTATGTAAATATCTCAAACGTTCATTTAGAATATAATAAATATTTCAAATTTTCAATTTAAAACAAAAAGTAAATATTAATGTTTTCTATAATTACTTTTCATACTTTATTAATAACCACAATTAAATCATGAGAAATATATCCATTCAATGGTGATTAAAACAAAATAAAATCAAAATGTACAAAAAGTTACTTTAAAATCTCTCCTAAATATTATCAAATACTTCAAAAAAGAAAGATAAATATTGTGAAAATTTTAATTTTTGATCCATTCATATTAAATTTCTCTAAAAGATCAAATGTCCGAAATATTTAAATATTTTCTTGTTAATTTATAATGTGCTTTTATGAGGAATTTGACATCCTTTTTACTCCTAACATCAAATTTAGGCACGCATGACGCTATTGGTGTTATAAATTACAATTATCAAACAAAGCTTGTTTATTGTTATTTTAGAAGACGTGATTGATTCCAAACAATTGAATTTGGTACTTAACAGGATTATTTAGAAGACACAGGATGAGTTGTCCATCTTAACATGCATGCTTGTCTGAAAGATTCGAGTCGAATTTTGACTTGTTCATTCTTAATTCTTGAAATTATGAATGATGTATGGGAAATAATGGATGGATCCACCATGGTGGCAATGGGATATTTCTCCCACTGCCCTAAAAATTCTTTTAAGATTTTGCATAGCAAAATAAAGTTATTTTACTTTAATTTCTTACATTTGCCTCTATAATTAAAGTTTAAGTTTGCCCCCACATTAATGTTTTCTTATTAATTTTAATTTCTACTAAATTATTTTACATTTTATTTAGTTAATTTATAACCTATTAGTGTTTTATAAATAAAATTAGTATGATATCTGAATTAAAATAAATTATTAACTATTTATAATGTGATAAACTATTTTAATTCGGTGTAAATGTTTGTATGTAATATTTGAAAAAATATATAATGAACATTAAACTACTTCTTCTTATTATTATTATATAAAATTTTTGTACGTAATATTTGAAAAAATATATACATAATGAACATCAAACTTATTATTATTATTTACCTTCTTAATGTCAACGGACTATTTTTAAATTATTATTATTAAGAAGTTTACCTATATTTCCATTTAAATTAATTTATTCCATGACAACAAATGTTTGGATCCATCTTATGAGAAGTAGGACCTTCAATCAAATTAATTATTTGATTGAAAGTTTGATTTCTTCAATATTATTTGTGTTTTTTTCCTTCGTTCATTATTAAGTGTAGCCTTAGGTGAAGATGATGCTCAATGCTCCAACAAACATAATAAAAGTATTCCCATCCACGGAATAAGGCACAAAAAAGAAAGGGTTGAAATCTCCCCTTCCCCTCCCCAAGTAGTTAAAAAAAATAATAAAATTGTAAAATCATGAAGCACTATTAATGTCAAAAGAGTCGGCTCAAAATTGGATATAATAGGTAGACAGATGTCACTAGAATTAGAGATTTAATTAGTGTTTTAAGAAACTAATAATAAAAAGAAAAAGAAGGATCAAGCTTTTTAAAAGTATGAAGTAGGGTATCCTCTCCGTTCTCTTGAACAGTCTTTTGTCTCTTTTTACTGTTCATATCCTTCTTCTTCGTAGCTTCATTTACTGGGTTGGAATGGTTTTTATAGCCATTTTAGCTACAAAACCATTCAAATACTAGCCTTATTATAGTATTTTGTTCATAAATAAATATAATATGTCTTTGTTTGTTATATTTTCGTATATTTTGCTGATAGCTTGATAATATTTGGTGATAGCTTGATATTTAAATCCAGATCTTTCAAAATCATATTTGTCTCAAGCTTGTTTTGTTCCTATCTGCACCCCCTTTATGCAGAAAATGCAAAATCGTAGTCTGCTCGAGCATGAAGATCTAATCGCTGCTGTGAGGGTGTGCTTTCCTTGAAGAACTGCTGCTGCTGGGTTTCAAACTCGCCTTTCCAGCTTAGTGTGAAAGCTGGTGATTAATTTATATTTTGTCTTATTGCTGTAATAGTCAAATGATATACTTTTACATCTATATCTACTGTAAGTAGGAATATAAATGGTGACTATCTATTATGATGATGGTCTTCTATATGGGTGCAATATCCCTTTATGCCTATCGGTTTGTTCAATGCTATTAATCGTTCGAAAAAAAAATAAAAAACCTTTTAGAAGTGGGCTTCCTCCTCCCTCTCTCCCTCTCTCTCTCTTCTCCTTAGTGGTTTGTTTTAGTTTATAAATAACAAGGACTTGAGACCTAACCCTCCATCCTTGATGTATTATCTTATTTTATTACTAGTTTTCGATTTAGATGATTACATTGATTTATTTATTTGGTGGTTTGATTTATCTAAGTAGCCAACAACTAAAGTTTAGTCTCAGTTTTGGTAGATTTGAACACTCTATAGTTTATTTGCTAACATACGTTCATTCATCTTAATCATATAGTTTGATCTGTAATTGTGTGACTAAGTTGTTATATAAATGGTATTTCTTCTTTTGTTGAGTTTCTGTACAATATTTTCAGGACAACATAATAATGATTTAAATTGATGTAATATTTGTATTATTATATGCATTATTAGTTTGAAAATGTTATGATAGCAATTTGTATCAACTTGTTTTTATATATAGGCCTAATTATTTAAAAAAAGAATAAAGTTTTAATAATTTTAGTATGTTGTTTCAACTTATACTTAAAAGTCTTGAACCTTAGGTTTTTTTTAACAATTTTAATACATTCTTTAAATATTTATAAAAAAAATTATAAATTTTTAATAAATATATTTTAATAATTTTAATATATTTTTTAATAAAATTGTCAAAAAAAAAAATTGTTAAAAGTCATAAAATTCAGAATTTTTTTTAGTTAAGCTAATATTAAATTATATTTGTTCAATTAATTTTTTAACATCTTATAAAATATTGTAATATTTAATATTAATATTACACCAAATTTATTTTTATTTAAAAAAATTAATGACTTAGTAAAAATTCTCTTCTCAAAATATATAATTTGAAAATAAAAAAATAGTATTTCAATTTGCTATAAATTTGAAATTACTTATATGACACATAAATAAAATTTTTAATTAAAAACATATTAAACTTATTAAAAGGTGTAGAATTTATAATTTAAAGTGAAAAAGATATTTTAATATCATATAACTAATTGTAAATTTATAACAAATTAAGATATTAAATTTTTTAGTTTTAAAATAGTATATTTTAGGGAAATTTTTTTTATCAACTCATTAAATTCTTTTTATTTTTAAAATAAAAAATATTTGATGCTATATCAACACAATATTTTATCAGATACTAAAATATTGATTAAACAAATATAGTTTAATATTGAAATAAAACTTTTTTGTTGATAAATTTTAAAAGAATATATATATTGTATTTCTATTGTTCTCTCATCTCGAAATGAGAAATTCTCATTTATACTTGAAAAAAAAATTTCAGGAATAGCATCGAGCTGTACCAAAAGAATATAACAGGTTAGTTTTTTTTTTTTTTTTTTGGTAAAGAGAACGAGGCAAGCGCCTAAGCAAAACTAGAGGACAAGTCTTCGGACGGTGGAACAGGTAAGTTTATTTACTATAATATGAGCAAAAGCTAAAGTCTTCCGCTAAAAACTTAGTTGAAAAGAAACGGCATTGAAAATCATTTGTGTCTCTTTCCATTCAATTTCCACAAATTCTTAAATATTTCATAGAAAGAACAAGAAAAGAAGATCACAAGAAATTTACCTTTACATATTTTTTTTCTCCTTGAAATTTATATATCTTTAGGAACTTTATATCTTCTTTGATCTCTCCTTCACGTCCAAACTTAATCTGTCATTTGCATTTCTCTATTCTGTACCCATTTGTTGTCATGGCTATGGCTGCTTCTTCTTCTTCTTCTTCTTCTTCTTCAGAGAAGTATGATGTATTCATTAGCTTCAGCGGAGAGGATGTACGCAATACTTTTCTCAGTCACCTCATCAGTGCTTTGAAGAGAAAACAAAATATCAACGCTTTCACAGATGAAGACATTCCAAGAGGGGATGAGATCTCAGCAGCGCTCATAAACACTATCAACAATTCATATATTTACATTGTCATTTTCTCTAAAAATTATCCATACTCCAGTTGGTGTTTAGATGAATTAGCTCAAATACTCCATTGTCACAAAACAATGGAAAAAAAAATCCTGCCTGTTTTCTACTCTGTAGATCCTTCTCATGTCCAAAATCTGGAAGGAGATTTTAATGATGCCTTCGTCCAGCATAGGAATCGATTCAGCCACCGTCTAGAAGAGGTGGAGACCTGGAGCCGTGCTCTGAAGGAAATTAGCCTCATGGCAGGTTTTGTTTCATCCATCATTATGTAAGTTCTATTTTTATTTTCATATAATTATTTTTTTTCTTAGAATATTTTTTTTTCATTTAATTTAATTAATTATATAATTTCCTGTTGGGCCTGAACTCATTACAGAATTTGATTTTGCTTTATAATTTTTTTGGTGGTTAGGCCTGAATCCAAGTTAATTGATGAAATTGTTGATGCTGTTAGTACGAAAATAAGAAGCTTGCATCCGAATGATTATTCTCAAAGTGATGGTCTTTTTGGAATTGCTTCGCGTGTCTCAGAAGTAGAATCGTTACTTAGCATTAAGTTAGCAGATCATGTGCGCCTAGTAGGAATTTGGGGAATGGGCGGGATTGGTAAAACAACCATCGCTGATGAGGTATACAACAAAATCAAACACAATTTTGATGCTCACTATTTTGTTGCAAATGTGAGGGAAACATTAGAAAAACGCACATTAAAAGATTTGCGAGATGAAATCTTCCGTCAAGTATTTGGAGAAAAGAATTTAGAAATCGGCACCCTTCATTCATTAGAAACTTCAGTTAAGAGAAGGCTTCGGTACAAAAAAGTGCTCATTGTTTTGGATGATGTGAATGATTCTAAGCAATTAAGGTTGCTGCTAGGAAACAGTAGTAATTTATTTTGTCCTGGTAGTAGAATTATAATAACAAGCAGAGATTGCAAAGTGTTTAAACTTGTAGGCATAGAGGTACACATATATGAAGTTGAGGGATTAAATGATAGTGCAGCACTTAAGTTGTTCAGCTGGCATGCCTTTCAGCAAGAGCATCCCAAACAAGAATTTATGAATCTATCAAAAAGGGCAATACGGTATGCTCAAGGCAATTCTCTAGCTCTTCTTGTTTTAGGCTCTAATTTATATGACAGAGGCGTAGAAGAATGGGAAGATGAATTAGAGAAAGTAAAAAACATTCCTAATATGGATATTCAGACTATTTTGAGAATAAGTTATGATAGATTAGACAGAGATGAACAAAATATTTTTCTCGATATTGTATGCTTTTTTAAAAGGATGGATGAAGTCAAATTGAAAAGAATATTACAAAATTTTGGTTTTCATGCAGAGATAGGAATAAAACGCCTACTTGAAAAATCTCTCATAACAAGGGTAACACAAAAGTATTCTTTGCATCATGATGGTTTTTATATAACGATGCATGACTTGGTTGAACAAATGGGAAGAGAAATTGTTGTCCAAGAATGCAATAGAATGGTTGGAGAGCAAAGCAGACTCTGGAATTATGACGATATCATTCATGTCTTGAAAAATGATTTGGTAAGAACTAATACTTTACTTAATTTATTTTTTTTGGGATAAGTAAAAAAAAAAAAAAAGAACTACCATGTAGTTTTGTGCATTTATGCTTGTTGATCATGTGATCATGATACCTTTAGTACCATGTGACTATGTCGTTAGCAACTAAAAGTTAAAATCACTACTACCGTTTAATAATCAAGAGCCATGCAAGTATGTTTTGGACACATTAATTACGTCAGATTCTGTAAACGGCATAACCATAGAGTATTAAAGTGAGTAAAAGAACCATATGACAAAAAATGTAAATACACCAAACCATAAGCTATTTTTTTTTATATTAATCTCTTATTATTATTATTTTATAAAGTAGGGACATCATTGGTTTCATACATTTATCAAAAAATCCCATTGACATGGGTTCTATACATCATTGGATAAAAATATAAATCTGAAAAAAAGATGTCGCTACCCTCTGTTTATCCATCATTGTCCTTATTAAAAAAAAAGTTATGCTTATGTATTTTTGTTTTCTCTGGTTTTGGTTGTCAGGGGACTGCAAAAGTGGAAGGCATATTACTAGATATAATGTGGAACAGAGAAGAAGTTGAAATAAGTTGTAAAGCCTTCGAGCAAATGCATAATTTGAGATTCCTCCAAATAGTTACTGATTCATCAAAATTACTTTTTGGTAATGGCCGCAGCTTAGGAATTCTTCCTGACAAACTAAGATACCTGAAGTGGGAATATTACCCGTTCAAATATTTGCCCTCAAATTTTTGTCCGCACAATCTTGTTGAACTTCACATGCCATATAGCCAGCTTAAGGAACTTGGAAATTTGAATAAGGTACATTTACTCTTTTTTTTTTTTTTTACTCTACTTTTGGAAATTTGACAACCTAATAATTTTGCAATTCACTAAGTACATTAATAGTTAGAGAGTCAATTGTATATTATATCACATAAAAGTTTTCTATTAAGAGATTAAATTATACCTTTCATATAATATGGTAGTGTCAGATATTTTACTTGTTAATTTTTACAAAAGATTACATTATTTATTATATTCAAATGAAAATATTTTTATTCAAAAATTCCCATATTTGAAATTTTATGTATTTCTTTGTATTAATTTTGAAAAGTTATTTAAAACACAAAAATGAAAATCATTGATAAGAAGAGTAAAATAATAGGAAACCAAAAAACTAAACCGAGCCAACTTCAATTCGGTTTACTTCAGCCTATAAATTATTTTATTTCAGTTCTAGGATTGAAAATCTGAAATAGGTTTAGTTCAATTCAGTTTTTATTGTTAAAAATATGATTAAACCAAACCAAACTAAATTCCTCAAACATTGTTATGCAATGTTTGGATGCAAGAAATTTTAGTATAAATTTGAATTTTGATTAAATTTTTAATTTGGAAACTATATAAATTTATATTTATGAGAATTTGACAATGAATTTAATAACTCATTTAGTAAAGATTTGAAATGACATCTAAATACATGTTATTTAAAATTCTTATATTTGAAATTTAATATTTGAAATCTAAAATTTCAAATCAAATGATTACATTTAAATACACTCTTAATTTATTTAAGTATTTATGATTTGATTTGATCGGACTAATACTAATATTTCAAATTATATCATCAAAACCAATTTTTATAAGAATTCAATAGTATCAATTTCAAATACTTAAAATGTTTAGCCAAATTATTTAAAACTAAAAATATTCAAAATGAAGTTATTTAAATTTGATTTGGACAATCACTTTGATTAATGATTTTCTAAAGAAAAAAGATAAATAAATTAATTATAAAAATAACAACAATAAATTTCATAGTATTATTAAAATAATGCAAAATTCCAAAAATCCAATTAATTGAAAATTTTCAAAAAGTTAATAAAGGTCCAAACCAACCAAATTGAACAGGACTGCAAATATTTAATTTTGGTTGAGTTCAGTTGTTTTCCTAATATTTTCGATTTTGTTGGGTTTTGTATGTTTCTAACCTAACCGAACCCAATGGAACCAACCAGCTATCTATAAAAGGGCATTGTTGTGAATTGACGAAGAAAATGAACAGTGCTCTTATTTATGGTTTATGAGCGCCGATAGTGTTTTCTTGTTTTCCTTGTTTACAGAGCCTCAAAAGTTTGAAACGCGTTGATCTCAGTGGCTCCAGGGACCTGATCTCGGTGGATTTTTCTAATGCTGGGAATCTTTGTTTTTTAAAATTGGATAAATGTTCAAGTTTAGAAGAGATTTGTTGGTCGGTTAAAGCTGAGAGCGAGTGTACTATACTAGATCTTCGAAGCTGCAAAAGTCTTCGTCGTCTTTTGGAGATTCCGCATAATATAGAACATTTGCATTTAAACAAAGATACAATAGAACAATTGCCTGCGAAAATTGGGTCTGTAAAGGGTCTCCAAAGTCTTGATTTGCAGGAATGCTCAAGATTGGTAACTCTCCCGGACTCCATCTGTGATCTCAAATCTGTACAAGGTCTCCAAAGTCTTGATTTGAGGGGATGCTCAGGATTGGTAACTCTCCCAGACTCCATTTGTGATCTCAAATTTCTTAAACGTTTTGAGGTTTTATATTGTGTGAATCTCCACCAACTCCCAGAGAAGTTTGGAAATTTACAAAATTTGAGAAAGTTTAATGCAGCTGGTAGTGGCATACGAGTATTACCAGACTCTCTTTGCTATCTCAAATCTCTTGAGGTTCTTGATGTGTCAAAATGTGTGAATCTCTATCAACTCCCAAACAAGTTTGGAAATTTACAAATTTTGAGAAAGCTTAAAGCGGCTAATAGTGGCATACAAGAATTACCAGAGTCCATTAATCAATTGCATAAATTGGAGTATTTGAATTGCTCTGGTTGTGAAGGTTTGAAATTGCCTCTTTTGATTGGTTTGCCCAATTTACATTGTATTAATCTTAGCGGCTGTCATATGTTGGAATTTCCAAAAGGTCTCTGCCATTTAACGTCATTGGCAGAGATATACCTAAAAGGAAATAATTTCAAGAGCATATCTGCTAGCATCAATGACCTTCCTGAGTTACGGCATCGACTTGAAGTTTTACCAGCGCTTCCATCAGCTCTAGAAATCTTAGAAGCATCAAACTGCACTTGTCTAGAATCAGTATCAACTGCTGTATTGCCAGCACGTGATTTAATATTGGTTGACTGCATCAATTTAAAGCAGGAGGAATCTACAAGAATCGCCGACCATGTATTGAAAGCACACCTCTCTAATGATAATTATAAGGTGGTATCTGCTCTGCTGATTTCACAAAATCAACTAAAACTTTCATATAATCTAAATTGGATTTGGTTTGATTTTGTTTATACAGAGAAAATGCCGGTTATATATACCTGGTAGTGAAATGCCGGAGAGGATGATGTATAAGAATGAGAATGGATCATATCTGTCCATCAGACTCGACCCCAATGACCGGTTGATGGGTTTTTCTATATGTGCGGTTCTTGCATCCAATGTTCGTCCTTTGTCTGTAAACTGTGTTGCCATCTTAACAGACTGGTCTGGACGTTTCCACCAATATGATGATTATCATGGTATTAGCTGTTATCAAAACCCTCAATCAGACTACTTGTTACTCTGGTATGGAAACACATCACATAGCCATATATGCAAGGCCACATTTTGGTTCTATGGGGAAGTAATGAAGTGCGGTATTCATCCAATATTTGAAGAAGCTGCAGGACCAAGTTGTTCAGGTACATACTTATTCTCCTGGCTTCTTTCTTCTCTTGTTTACTCTTGATTTATTTCAATCAAATTTGGTATAGAGGGAAGCATGTACTTCTTTGATATGCATAGATACAACATTAACTGCTATTTGCTTATTGGTTTAGTATGCCAATGTGTCGTTTTGGTTTTTTTTTTTTTTCCCCCTTTTTTTAGTTGCATGTATGTATTCCTAAAGTACACAATCGGTTCAATGTCTTGTTGGTTCAATGTATTTTGTTGATAATATATGAATGGTGTCATTCTCGATTCTTGTTGCATCCGGTGATAGGAATAATAGTTTGGGACAAGCATTTATGTGGAAATGGTTTTAAATGTGATGATGCATTCAATATCCCATATTTGTAAGTAGACAAGAGGCTTGGATTCTTATAAGTACAAAATGTATAATACTTTACGAGGACCATATCTATTTCATTGTTCATATTTGAAACATTTTTTGAAATGAAATGAAGTAAGAATTTTATTTGGTTGTCAATAATTGGATTTGCTAGATTTATCTTTCTTGAGGTTAGTTTAACAATGCCCTTTGCTTTTTTTTTTTTTTTTTTGGTACTTTGGTGATTATTTCGATAAAAAGTTGAGCAATAAACATGTACAATGCATTTATCTCGCTTCTTAAGCAAATTTGGTATAGAGGGAAGCATGTACTTTTATGCATCGACACAATATTGGCTGCTGTTGTTTAGGTTTAATATGCTAATGTGTTATGCAATCGGTTCCTACAGTACACAAATCTGTTCAATATGTTGTTGTTTGGATCATTGTTTGTTGTTGTTTGATGGCTTTGGTATTACTATATAAAGGAAAATTTTTATATATGAGACTTATATTACACTTTTTGAGTTTTCATCTAATTTACTAATTTTGGTTTTTCATTTTGTTTTTGGAACAGGGAATATAAAGGAAGAACATGATGAAGAGGTAAAATAATAATAATAATAATATTTTTTAATTTTTTTTGGTTAGACCATGAAGTATTTTGGATGAACTCCAACAATGGAAGGTATCTTTAAACATGTATCACGTTTCATACTAATTTCCGTTTAAGTCTAAGTCACACTTAAAGCTCCTAATCTCTCCTAATTAGATGTTGTTTGTATCTCAAATGTTTATTTTAAAAATTTCAAAGGATGCTTTATACAATTACTTTAGTTTTTGAAAAATAAGTCTTACTTTATCAATAACTACAATTAGATCAGAAGAAGTATATCCATTCACTGAGTGATTAAAACAGAGTAAAATTGAAGTGATAAAAAAAATTACTGTAAATTTTCTCGTAAATATTATTAAAAACTTCAAAATGAAAAAATAAATATCGTGAAAATATTATCAAAAATTTCAAAATGAAAAAATAAGTATGTGAAAATTTTTAATTTTTCGTCCATTCATATTAAATTTCGCTATAAGATCGAATGTCCAAAATGTTTAAATATTTTCTTGCTAATTTATAATGTGCTGTTATAGGAAATTTTACCGTCCTTTTTACCGCATGACGCTATTGGCGTTACAAATTACAATTATCAGACAAAGCGTTTATTATTGTTTTAGAAGACGTGATTGATTCCAAGCAATTGAATTTGGTACTTAACATGCTTATTTAGAAGACATGGGATGTGTTGTCCATCTTAAAACATGCTTGTTTGGAAGTAGACACATGCAATATTATATAGGTATAAAATATCGAGCCAAGTTTTTTTTTTTTCTAGTTTAATTCTTTACGAGTTTGTTAAAGTCTAAACGAGTTAAAAAAATTTAAAAAATATATGCTATAAATTAAAATTATTTTTTAAAAATTTATAATAAATTATTCACTAAATAAAATATTTTTAAAATTATAATTTTATTAGAATAATATTTTTTTAAAATACTTTTTACATTTACTATAAATAAAAAATTTATATATCATATATTTAAAATTAAAATATGAATACATTTAAACTATAAGCTAGGTTGCGAGCTCTTATTCAAATTTATTCACTAGTATTATGAGTCAAACTTTGTATAGTTGAGTTTCATTTATCTCTTAATAAGTTTCAATATATAAATTCGAATCAATTTTTATCAAGTTAAACTTTTAATAGCTCACTAACGCTTCATCTTGTTTATAGGTCTAAATATATATATTTTACTTTAATTTCTTATATTTGCCTCTATAATCAAAGTTTAAGTTTGTCCCCACATTAGTTTTCTTATTAATTTTAATTTCTACTAAATTATTCAATTATTTTACATTTTATTTAGTTAATTTATAATCTATTAGTGTTTTATAAATAAAATTAGTATGATGTTTGAATTAAAATAAATTATTAACTATTTATAATGTGATCAACTATTTTAATTTGGTGTAAATTTTTGTTTATAATATTTGAAAAATATATATATAATGAATATTAAATTTATTATTATTATTATTTACATTCATAATGTCAACAGACTATTTTAAATTATTATTATTATTATTATTAATAAATTTATCTACATTTCCGTTTAAATTAATTTACCCAATTACAACACATGTTTGACTCGATCTTATGAGAAGTACACCTTCAATCAAATATAATTATTTGATTGAAAGTTTGATTTCTTCAATATTATTTGTGTTTTTTTTTTTTTTTGTAGCGGTCGGTGAAACTGAAGCTAAGATGCTCAATGCTCGAAGAAACATAATAAGAACATTGTAAAATCACGAGGCACTATTAATGTCAAAAGTGGGATAATAATAGAGAGTCCAGTGTCAGAGGCCCGGCTGTTGGTTCGAGACCACCATTTCCTAGCCGTTTGATAAAAAAAATAGAGAATCAAAAGTTTTATGATAGTTTTACATGTGAATAGTTTGAAAAAAAAAAAAAAAAGTAGACTGATGTCACTAGAATTAGCAATTTAATTAATAATAAAAAGAAAAAGAAGGATCAAACCTTTTAGAAGTGGGCTTCCTCCTCCTCTCCTCTCCTCTCTCTCTCTTCTTAAGTGGTTTGTTTTAGTTTGTAAATAACAATAATTTGAGATGTAACTCTCAATCCTTAATGTAGTATCTTATTTTATTACTAGTTTTTTTATTTAGATTATTACATCAATTTTTTTTGGTTTGATCTATCGCAATAGCCAACAACTAAAGTTTATTCTGAGTCTTAATAGATTTGAACTCTTTATAGTTTATTTGCTGACATGTGTTTATTTATCTCATCTAGAGAAGAGTTGAGTCTCAGCACTCTTCATCATCAAAGGGATGTACAAAATTTTTAGGACAACATAATAGTGATTTAATTAAATTGATGTAATATTTGTATTGTTGTACGCATTATTAGTTTGAAAATGCTATTATAGCAATCTGTATTAAGTTGTATTTATATATAAATTACTTAAAAAATTTTTAACTTTACGCGTTTTAATAATTTTAGTATATTTTTTAATTTATATTAAAAAAGTGTTGAACTTTATATTTTTAACAATTTTAATCTATTCTTTTAAAAAATTTTACCAAAAAAATTGTTAAAAGTTATAACCTTCAGGGTTTTTTTAGATAATTAGGTCAATATTAAATTATATTTATTCAATCAATTTTTTTAACATCTTATAAAATGTTTTAGTATTTAATATTGATCTTGCACCAAATTTATTTTAATTAAAAAAAGAGAATTTAATGAGTTAATAAAAATTTTCTTCTTAAAATATACAATTATTGTAGACACCCAGTTCGATCGGCCCATGATGGAGGGTGAACTATGGATGCTTAATTTGATCGGTGCACAATGAAGCCCAATGATGATAACATGTGAAGTTTGAATGCAAGTGAAGCCCAAAATCTCCTTGAAAATGGACCTAAAAGCCTGATTTTATCCCTATAGAGTCCAAGTTCATTCTAGCCAAAGGCCTAATCCTGGGTCTAAGCCAATGAGGTGATGCCTCAATGATGAGGTGCCACCTTTATGGGATAAGGCGTCGCCTCATTGAAGAGGCGCCGCCTTTTTACCAGCTACTTGCATCTGCATTTAATGCATAAGTGATAATAGTGACCTAGTTGGTAGGACCCACACCCATGCAGGCCTAAGAGTTGTGTGAAAATGAGACTTTTAAGTGAGAAAAAATAAGGAAAAAATGAAGGTAATGATGGAGGATGAAAAGTAGAGGCCATGTTGAAGCATGAGGCTTAAAAAAGGAGAGTGGAAAGAGAAAAAGAGGTTAGCAACCATTAGCAACTCAAGAAGTTGAAAGAAAAAGAGAAAGCTCTAAAAAAGGAAAAAGAAAAAGAAAAAAAAAGTTCTTAGGAAGGAAAGGAAAAAGCTAACTTGAAAATCCATTTTCTTGAAGGAAGAAGGAGGAGATCTTGCATTCAAGTGAAGTTTTAGATCAAAACAACTTCTAAGGGCTAACTATTTTTGAAAAGCAAGATTATAGACAGTAAGAAGCTCCATATTTCCTCATTAAGCTCTCATTTTTACATAATTCCTTTATTGTTCATTTGTTTGCTTTAGTTTCATTGTTTATTTTAAATACCATGCCTATAATATGATGTTTTATGCTCATAAATATTAATGTAAGTGTAAATTAACTTAGAAGTCAAGGAGCTTGATCAATTAATTTCTGTGCCTGATCATCAGCGATGCCTCTTCAAAGAGGTGTAGACCCTCTAGGTTGAGGCGATATGAAATCGCCTCTATGCCTAGAATCAATGCCTCATTGATGAGGCATCACTATATTAATAAAGTCTAGCACTTTGATTTTTGACCTTAAGTTTATTTTTGCATGATTTATATGCCTTCACATATTTATGTTGATAGTTCCCCTCTTACATAATTATTTCGTCATCGTGCTTAAATCAAAGTATCCATAAGTTTGTCATTCTCTTTATTTATGTACATTTGGAGTTATATTGAACTAACTTTATGGGTTTATTTTGTAGAAAGTTTTCTTATCTTCATGGAGACTAATATTGTGCTTTATTATAAAAAACCTTGGGGTGACTCATAATCATCAATTGAGTATTCCCTTTTAGTTTCCTTAAGTTTGCTTGTTTACTAGTTAGTTTATTTTTGATTTATTTTACTTTTTGTAAAATGCTATAATCCTTAATCCTCCCCCCATTTTATTTGAATGTACTATTTTCATGGTATATTATGATGAGTATTGGGACTTATAATGCATGAAATTAAATTAATGTGCAAACTTGGGCTTAAATATAAAAATCAACAATTATTTAGAGGAAATTAAAATTTGCATGTTAATAAAGAAATAATTGGATAATCAAAGGTAATAAAATACAAAACATAAATGGAGGCCAACAACAAGGTTGGGTGGGCATTCCAAAAGCCCATACCTAGTTTTTGAATCCGTTCTCTGAAGATAGCTTCTGGGAACCTTCGTGGGATCTAGTTGTCGTACAATGTATCTCAGGCTTTATCCGGGTGGTGACTCTTTCTCCAATTTGGGCTTTATTCCTATTTTGTATTTCTTAGTAGGCCTCAGGCTCACATAGTGCCATAGTTGCCAAATACTTAGGTGCATGCTACACCCCACTGCTTACAGTGGTGACTCCACTAGGGATAGAGAAACTAATTTTAGTGTTTTGTATTTTATAATTTTTTATTATTCTTTTATTTGTTTTGAATTTTGTTGCATTCACTACACATTTTCACACATTGAGCACTTCAATCCCTAAATTACCGATGATAGTTATTGCTTTACTGCCTGTGTTTCACTCAAACATGGTGGTATAACATTTGATTATTATCACCCATAGCACATACTTATCCATGTTGTATGGACCCTTAAGTGAGGAGACATAATGGAGGTATATCATTGTGGGAGCTGAGGCCTATTATCCCAAGACTCAAGCTCATATAATGACTTAATAATTTTCCTTAGGTTTTTCCCCAAATGCATGTGTTTAATGCCATATAGTGAATTCTCTAAATAAATCCTAAGCCCATTCTAAATGGACCTAATCAAAATGGGCCTCTCATGCCTATTCAAGCCCAGTATAAAGGGATCTTGTCAATATGAGCCTTTTATGCTTATTTTACTTGATAAGTTGGACCTTTAAGGGTAAATTTTGGCCTATTAAGAATAGACTTTGGATTTATATAAGGAATTCACTACTTGCTTGAACCATCTTGAGAGTTTTCATATGTACGCTGTGTCTTACCATCCCCTGCTGATGATTAAGGCCTAGACAAAAAATCCTAGGAAAAGAAACTTGCCATTGAATATGTGAGTGGGAGAAATAAGGATGGAGATTATCATTCCATAATTATGTTTTATTCCTTTGCTATGTGTAAATAGATTGTGTATTTCTTTTTCTTCTCTTTATATAATAAAATAAAATGAACCTACATATAATGCATACATGTCATGGATAAAATTCTAACTAGTGGTGGTTGCAGACATAAATCGGCAATATTTTTTGACTTAGACTCAGTTTGGCACTAATCATTTAGTTAGAACTCCTAAAGAAACAGTAATGGTAGGTAGTTTTAATCCTGAAGCTTTCAAGGAATAGTTCAAAGCAGAAATAGCCTAATAAACTCATTTAATCATATGGGAGATGATGAATTAGACAAGCCAGATGTTAGGCAATTTCTGCAAGTACACAATTTGCAACAAGTAGTAAAGTTCAAGTATTGAGTATCATTTCCACGAGGAGATTGATGCCAAGTACTAGCTGTAATTTTATCTCCATAAGCTAACAAAATAGATTTAATTGAAATAGAAAACTATATTAAATAACAAAGATAAATTCTAAATCTAAAATAAAAATTCAATAATCAAACGATAGAGCCTGGATTCGCTTCACTAGACACTTACTTAAATTATAAAATTTAATCTTAATTCAACTTATTAATACAGTCAAGGGTAAATTACTCAAATTACTTAAAGTCTCTTTCAAGATCATTCAAGCATATCAAAATAAATTACTGCCTATTTTCATGGTCAAGTAAATTAATTAAGTCTTATTAAGTTCCTTAGTAATTTAATACTCCCCGAAGAATTCATTTACTTTCGTGATCAAGGTTTCTAAGTTTCATAGGTCTATGAGCTAATAGATCATGCAACTTTTGTTGTCTACTAATCTGCCCAAAAGCATGCATTTAATTAGGCCTAAAATCAAGTACAAGAACATATAAAAGCTACCTGTAAAATTGACTAAATATTAACTTATTGAATTCAAACATAAAAATCTAAACAAGCAGTAGTCTAACTACATGAATCTAAACCCTAACTAAATTAGTTACACATGATGGAAATAATCATAATCAAAGGTATTCCAAACATGAGAACATGATTGACTTGAAACTCTGCTTTTCCGATACTCAAAATATCTTTGAATGCTAATTTGAATGCATTCCCCCCCTGAATTGATGACTTAGTCTTTTTTTTACAGCCATCTCATACCCCCAGAACTTCCAATTCTATATTATTCTCATTATGTAATCTTTTAATTTTGAAATCTTCTAAATTCGTAATCCTAAATGAAAGAGGAAGATTTTTCATGAGTGCACACCCTAGTGCAGGGCGTGTACATTAATTTTGTGTGCACACCCTAGCGCATGGCCATGCATATAGGTGTGCACTAGGGCATGTACGTTAACTTTGTGTGTACACCATAGCACATGGCCATGCACATGGGTGTGTATTATTCCAAATTTATGCACGACTTGATACATGGTCGTGTGGTGAAGCGTGTAGGATTCTTGATGAGCATATAGTCATGTGCTAGCCTATGTACGTAGACTTTCTAGACACAGTTCTAGACATAGTCATGCACTATAGCTCACAAAATTGCAACAAATAATTTAATTAGATACTACAATGCACTTAATTGTTAAACAAACATGCAAATGTATTCTTTAAAATGCAAATTAAATAATATTATGCTAAATGCAAGTAAAATTAATAATAATTAAATAAACTTATAAAAATATATTATAAAACTAATAAAAATGCTCCTAAAATTATATGTATAAATGACACATAACAAATTCCTCCGTACTAAACCTCTACTTGTCCTAAAGAAAAAATGCACAAGAACACTCATCAATGCAATGAACTTAGCACATTTACAGACTTTTAAATGTCCATTTGCCACAATCTTAGGTTAATACAAAGCTTATAAATTAAAATCAGACTAATAATTTAAAGTTAAAGACGTAAGTTTTACCAACTGAAGAACAAACTTAGCTATTGAATATCTGAAAACATGCAAATTGGTAATCAAGAAAAATGAAAGTAAATGATACTATTTTCTGCAACCTTAAGCCACCCTTTATTCCATCACATAAAAAATAGCAATTTTTATTTTATTTTATTAGCAAGTGTGTTTTACGCTCCATCTCGCTTTAATCTCTTTATTCTTCTCACTTTTAATAATCCATCACTATTCCAATATTACTAAGCGTGGACACTGTCAAATGAGTCCTTTGAATACTCATACTTAGATTATAACATTAGAGTAGATTTCAGAGCATAAAAATAAAAAAATTATACACTACTTTAAAGAGAGCTTTTTTTTTTAACTGCTATAAGGTTATGCGCTAGTGTCAAGGTTAGAGCAAAAGATAACATCCAAATATCACTTACAAGCATTTTTCTGAGCTATCAATTTTTAAATTTAGTTATTCAAAAGTAAGTAAGCATTAGATTCATTAGAATTTCAAAAGTCTTTAATCTTAAATGATCAACCTAACTTTAAAATTTACAAATCAAGCATTAATAAAAGATTATGAAACATGTACATTGAAATCACATTCAATGCACTCTACTCATCTGTTATAACCCAAACCAGGGAGTTATGATCGACGCTAGAGAATGTGAATTCTTTCAAATTCAGAACTCATAACAAGCCTTAAAATAAAAAACACATGTAATAATAATACAAAAATATGTTAGAATTAAAACTTTATTTAATATGAAAGCAAATCTTATATATCATATCATAATAAAAATATCTTTATACAATATTCAAGTACAAGGTTCTAATAATACAACACATTACTAATACAATAATGCTACTATTACAGTGATTACTAAAATAAAAGAAAATGATAATTCAATGTTTACATAAATTAGCCGGGGAGGAAAGGGTCCAGTGAATAGTACTATGAGGGAGGTCTGAGGAAGAAGATCCTGTAGAAAAAATATTGAGGGGAGTCAGACCCCACTGAGTGAATTATTATAATATATATACATATAACCTAAAGTCATATACAACCAAGCATCAGCACAATAATATACATATATATGCATTTCACACATATACTAAAATCCACTTTTATATAATAATAAATGCAAAAAAAAAAATTATTTGAGTAAAGGATCAAGGTAGAACCCTAAAATATTACGCAACCTCAATCATTAAGTATCACTATCCAATAGGCTTACTTAATTCCAAAATATTTTTCTTTTCCATTTTTTTGGATAGTTGACTGGTCTCAAGACACTAAGTCAACCGAGCTCCCGCAGTCTCACTGTCAGTGTGATTAGCCCTAAGACACTAGGTCAATTGAGCTCCCACAATGATACTACTCTCTCACCACAATTCTCAATAATCAAATAATCAAGTCTCACATCAAATAATCTTATAATCTCAACCCTAAAATCTAACGCACTGGTACGTACACAATCCTAGTGCAGTACACTAGGTAGCACGTTCTACTACTATCCTTCAAATAAATTGTATAACTATTAAATAATAAAATGCATAATTTAAACATGATGACATCCATTTTTAAGGAAATATACCAATTATATACCAAACATAAACTAAATATATTCCCAAAAATATACAAAATATATACTGAATATATATAAAAATATACCAAATATATATACCACATATATACCAAAATATACCAAAAGTATACCAACATATACATAATCATTTGGTAAAATAATTCATATTTAAATACATTATAAAAATATGGATGCCCATAGTTATGTATCCTATATGCAATGTATATATAAAATAATAACTCACAGTTGTACGCTCCTCTAAACAGAGTAGACTGGCCTAGTCTGATAGGCCTCGGTCTCGACATAACTATGTAAAATAAATGAATAATAAAATATTAGAATCAAATTCCTAATTTATACTTCTAGAAATTCTAAAGAGTGACTCGATCTAGGACACAACTCCATAAAAAATAAAAAACTCAAAATTGACCCGATGTTACGTTTTATGAGAATTTTACTGAAAATTCGACAGAGCCTCCTCTGTAAAATGGACGTCTATCTACTGAAAGTAGAGCCGATCTTGCAAGCAAATACACTTCAAATAACCACAAATACACAATGTCTTAGGTTGGGCCCCTGAACTACACAATTCGCCCAATTGAGAACCATAATACACAACAACCAATAATTTAATAATAAATATTAAAAATCATTAAAATCCATAAAAATAAATAAAATACCTCAATTCAAGTTATTTAAATAATAAATTCCTTAAAGCTAATTATTTTCAAATTAGTTAATGTATCTCAAATAAATTATATAATATTAATAAAAATTCAATTTTCAATTATTTGAAATTAAATAGTAAAATTCACAAATAATTATTTAAATAGTTCAAATATGTAATAAAAATAATTAAAAATTCATTTAATAAAAAAACAGTAAATAAACTTATTATTCGATTATAATTCCAGAAATTATTATTAATTAGTTAAAAATAGTAAATAATTCATAACAATTATTTTAATACTAATTATTATTCCAAAATTGTTCAAAACATACTAATTAACCATAATTTCAATTAAAACACTAAATTCACTAATTTATATTACTTTTTCCAAAATTTAATTTTTTACATAAACCATCAAAAATTCGTAGTAAATAATCGAATCACAATTTCCATATACTTCCTTCACAAACTATAATGCAAATAATTTTAAAAAATTTATTAAAAATATAAAAGTTTTCTGGCGAGGGTCACCAAAACAGTGACTCGCCGAAAATCAAGACACCCAAAAATCAAAATAATTCAGAAAAACTAAATAGAAATATATTTGAATAGCTTAAGTTTCACACAACATCTTTTCTAAAGGCATTAAGCATGAATCACAGGAAATCAAGCTTAAAAAAAAAAAAACTAAAGTTGACATAAACTCAAACTTGAAGATATATTGATTACCAGACATTTGTAGCTTGAATCGAGCTGAAAACAAGCTTGCTCGGACCGAGAGGAGTCAATCGAGCCTAGCAACACGAGTTGGAACTGCCGATGAATCTTGCAAGTTGTTGTTGCCTACACTATTTTGCACCAAAAATAAGGGAGGAAGGGGCTTCAGACAGCAGCGAGAGGGTAGGAAGGGAAGGGTGAAGCTTAGGTGATGGTTGATGGTTGTTTGCAGTGGTTGGCAGAGGCGCACGATGGGTCTGCAAGTCGCGCAAGAAGGAAGAAGAGGAAAAAAAAAGAAAAAAAAGGGGAGAGAGAAAAATCCTAAAAAAGTATTTGTCATTTTTTTTAAATAGGAAAAGATAAAAAAAAAATTCCCACGCACACATATAATAATAATAATAATAATAATAATAATAATAATAATAATAACAATAACAATAATAATAACAATAATAATAATATTTTTAAATAATAGTCACTTCCAAATTAATTCCTCTACGAATAAAACATTTAAAATAAAATAAAGTAATACTATTCACAACAATAACAATAATAATATTAATAGGTGAATAAATAATCATATATATACTAAAATTAAATTACACACAAATAATTATAATATATAAAAATTTAAAATATTATTAAAATTGCATATCCCAAATTAAATTTTAATAATTTAAAATATTGGGTTATAACAATCTTCCCCCTTTACAAAAATTCGTCCTTGAATTTTCAAATAAAAGAACAGAAAAATAGGAATTCATTGGGGAAAGAGGTAAGGGTATGCCACCCGCATCTCAGCCTTAGTCTCCTACGTGTGCTCCTCTATGTTGTTGCTCCTCCATAACACATTGGCCATCAGAATTTGCTTGGAACGCAAATGACGAACTTGATAGCCCACTATTGTGACTGGGTCTTCCTTGTACATCAGATCTTCATTCACTTCCACACTCTCAAGCTACAACACGTGCAAAGGGTCTGAAATATACTTCCTCAGCATTGAGATATGGAATGCTAGGTGCACTTGAGATAGATTCAGAGGCAAAAACAATTAATATGCAAACATGTTCACTCTTTCTAGAATCTCAAATTTGAGATCCAATATATCTCAGTGATAATTTCCCCTTTTTGCCAAACCTCATCACACCCCTCATCGGAGTTACCTTAAGAAACACAGTCTCTAACCTGAAACTCCACATCTTTACGCTTCGGATCTGCATAGTGCTTCTATCTGCTAGCTGCAGTTTCTAATGTTCTTATGGTCACAACAACCTTCTTAGCTGCATCCTGAATAATCTCAGATCCAGTCAACGCTCTTTCTCTAATTTCATCTTAACGTAAAGGGGGTCTACACATCCTTCCATACATTGCTTTATATGGTGTCATTTCAATACTATTGTGGTAGTTGTTATTATATGCAAACTCTACCAGTGGCAAATAAGCATCCCAACTACCTCTAAGATCCAATACACACATCCTTAATATATCCTCAAGTGTCTGGATCATCCTCTCAGATTGACCATCTATTTGAGGGTGAAAAGCAGTACTGAAATCAAGCCTAGTGCCAATCGCTTTTTGTAACTTCTATAAAAATTGAGAGGTAAACACTAAACCTTTATCAGATACAATGGAAACAAGCACTCCATAAAGGCACATAATATGCTTAACATACAACTTTGCCAACTTAGCTACAAAATAAGTGGCTTTAACTGGTAACAAGTGAACTGATTTGGTTAACCTATCCACAATCACCTAGATGGAATCATATCCATCCTTCGAAAGAGGTAACCCTACCACAAAATCCATAGTAACTCTCACCCATTTCCACTCAGGAATAGAAAGAGGTTGAAGCTTTCTAGAAGGCTTCTGATGCTTAACTTTTACCTACTGACATATCAAACACTTAGAAGCATAATCAGCTAAATCCTCCTTCAATCCATCCCACTAGTATAAATCTCTGATGCTGTGATACATCTTAGTAACACTTGGATGTACACCATAAGCTGTAGAATGCACTTCTTTAAGGATCTCCTCTCTTAAATTATCTACATTAGGAACACATAATCTACCACTGTTCCATAAAATACCTTTATCATCAAGTGTAAAATCAGTGAACTTCCCTGCACGAACATTCTCCTCAAGCTTAATTGATCTCAAACCTGAGATGCTTTAATCCTATATCTCAATAATGATTGGACTCTGAACTAGGCTAACAGTCCTTATGATATACTAATCTTTATTATCAGACCTTGATCCACTAAATCATGCAACTCTTGGATCAAAGGTCTCCTCTCCATACTAATGTAAGCAAGACTACCTGAGGACTTCCTACTCAATGCATCACTACCACATTAGCTTTGCCTGGATGATAAAGAATATCATAGTCATAATCCTTCAGGAGTTCTAACCATCTCCTCAGCCTCAAGTTCATATCTCTCTGCTAGAAAATATACTTAGGCTTTTGTAATCTGTGGAAATCTCATAATTCATCCCGTACAAATAATGTCTCAAAATCTTGAGAGCAAAGATCATTGTAGCCCTCTCTAGGTCATGAGTAAGATAATTCTATTCATGCTTCTTCAACTGCCTCAAAGCATAAGCTATCACCCTACCATTTTTCATCAACATACAACCTAGGCCGACTTTGGAGGCATCATAATACACAGTAAATTTATCTTCTCCATTAGGCAAAATTAGAACTAGAGCTGTGGTTAACTTCTCCTCCAATAACTAAAAACTATTCTCATAAGCATCTGACCACATAAATTTCATATTCTTTTGAGTTAGGTGAGTCATAGGAGCTGTAAGTCTCAAGAAATCCTGCACAAATCTCCTATAATGCCTAACCAAACCAATAAAACTTCAAATCTCTATGACTGATGTTAGTTTAGGCCACTCAGACATTGCCTCATTCTTCTATGGATTAACCTGAATACCATCTTTAGACACCATATGTCTAAGGAATGCAACACTCTCCAACTAAAAATCACACTTTGAGAATTCAGCATAAAGTTGATGTTCTCTTAGTATTTGCAGTACTGACCTCAAGTGATATATGTGCTCTTCCATACTCTTTGAATACACCAGTATATCATTGATAAAGACTACCACAAACTAATCTATAAATGGTCTGAATACCCTGTTCATCAGATCCATAAAAGTAGCTGGTGCATTAGTTAACCCAAAGGACATTACCAGAAACTTATAATGGCCATATCGAGTGAGGAATGCGAAACATCGACTTCACTAATATGCAATTGATGATAACCCAACCTCAAGTCAACCTTGGAAAAGAAGTATGCACCTTGAAGTTGATGAAACAGATCATCTATCCTCAGAAGGGTATACTTGTTCTTTAATATCACCTTAGTTAGCTCTCTGTAATCAATGCACAGTCTCAGTATACCATCTTTCTTCTTCATAAATAGGACTAGTGCACCCCAAAGAGAAACACTAGGTCTAATGAAACCTTTATCCAACAAGTCTTGCAACTGCTCCTTTAATTCTTTCAATTCTGCAAGAGTCGTTCTTTAGGGTGACATTGAAATAAGGGTTGTGCCTGGGACTACATCTATACAAATTTTGATCTTTTTGTGAGGTGGTAAACTTGGCAACTCCTCAGGAAAAAATCAAAAAACTCACAAGCTACTGGAACATCTATGAGAGATAACTTCTCCATTGAAGTATCCCTGATAAGTGTCAAGTATCCTTGATAGCCTTTCCTTAGTATCTTCCTAGCTATAATAGAAAAAATGAGATTCTGAGGTACAGAACTCTTATGACCCACAAACTTAAACTCTTTTTCATCTAGAATTCTAAAAATCATCTTTTTACTTCGATAATCCATAACCGTATAGTGGTGAGATAACTAATCCATACCAAGGATCACATTGAACTCCATCACATTTAATAACACTAATTCCACTGGCAATTCTCTACCTCCTACCAATACTGGACATCTAGAAAGAATAACATCGACATCTAATGAATCACTTAGAGGAGTTACAATAGATAAAGGAAAAGCCATCCTCAAAGCTTGCCAACATGACTTCGAAGTAAAAACAAGGGACACGAAAGAATGTGTGGTAGCTGGATCAATCAAAACTCTAGCATCCAAGTAATAGACTAAAAGTATACTTGCAACAATGGTGTTGGATGCCTAAGCATCCTACTGAATAAGGGTGAAAACGCTAGCTTGACCTCAACCTTCTTGCTAACTGGTGGAAGCCTAACCAAAACCTCTAGCACCTCCTCTACCACCTCTGCCACACCCCTACTGGGCAACAAGCTATATCATACTTAGATATTGAGATTGAGGCAACTGATAAGGAGCCGGAGTTGAACCGATGATGGATTACTATGGAAACTACTGCTGGTAGTCAAAATATGGACATGCTTTGGCAAAATGCCCGTCTATTTGCATATGAAATAAGCTCTAAGAGTCATATAGCATAATCCCTAATGGAATCTTCTATACATTTGATAAGCACTGATTATTGATCCTATGTTGTTGTATCCTGAACTCTAACCACTACTACTATTGTTAGCTCTAGAACTGAATCTGATAGGTTTACATGATCCACCATGGCCATGTCTACTACTCCTGTAGACTTTCTACTGAGGTCTCTGGCTCTGCTAATAGGATCCTCTTTGCCAACTGCTAGAGCCAATCTAAAAAGTAGTGTACTGAATACTCTACGATCCTTTTATCTGAACACCTCCCAACTAATAATTATCAGGCATAACTCCCTGCCTAACCAATTTGAGCTCTATCTCTTTGGCCAACTCTATCACTGACTTAAGAGTGAGGCCTACAGTAGGCATCCTAGTGAATACAGAACCCAATCCAATGACATATGTCATAACTATAAAATATTGATCTCTCATTAAGTCCTTTGCATATTGACCCAGTCTGAGGAACTCTATAGTGTAGTCCTCTACTAATCTATCACCTCTAGTAATGCTCATCAGTTGAAGTCTATAACTCATATGCATAGGCTTTGGACAGAAGCATCTTATGAATCTCTCCCAAAATTGAGCCTAAGTGAGTGTAGTCATGTGTGGCTGGATGGCCTGAATGAACCAATCCAGGGCTGGTCCCTCGACAAATAGCTCGACTATCATGATTCACTGATACTTGGTGTGAGTAGTCTGAGTCCTCATCTCTATGGCACGCAGAAAATATAAAGGGTTTGTAGTCTCATTGAATGATATCCTATTGACTTTGGTGTAAAACGATGCTACCTTAGGGTCAAACATACCTTGCTGATAAATAGGTGGCATCTACAGTGTGATTAGAGGTATAGTAGCTTTCTCAAACTCTAGCTCTACAGGTTCCTCATCCTATAGATCTCTCTACCTATGATGACCTATCGCTCCTTAAGGTGTACCTCTACCTCTGCCTCTACACTTGGTCGGTAGCTCTAGAGGTAAAACCTCATCCTGAAAAGACTCATTATCCTTGGCCTCAATGACTGGTGGAGTGACACGCACTCACCTCCTTATTCTGAAAAGACAAAAACTAATGAAACTTAGACAAAATGGATAATAGACAGACATCCTAAAAATTATATGGAAAACTAAATCAAGGAAGACTTATCGAAGACATAATCAAACCCAATTTACTACACTAGTTTTAAAGAAAACATGACTTTGAAAACCTAAGTCAACAACATTAATAACTTAGGCTCTGATACCAACTTTGTCATGACCCAAACCAGGGAGTCATAACCGGCGTTAAGGAATAGGAATTCTTTCAAATCTGGAACTTGGAGCAAGCCTTAAAATAAAAACACATGCAATAATAATACAAAAATATGGTAGAATTAAAATTTTATTTAATATGAAAGCAAATCTTATATATTATATCATAATAAAAATATCTTCGTACAATATTCAAGTATAAGGTTCTAATAATACAACACATTACTAATACAATAACGCTACTACTACAATGATTACTAAAATACAAGAAAATAATAGTTCAGTATTTACATAAATCAGCTAGGGAGGAAATGGGAGTTTTGAGGAAGAAGATCCTGTAAAAAAAATATTAAAGGGAGTTTGACCTTACTAAGTGAATTATTATAATATATATACATGCAATCTAAAGTCATATACAATCAAGCATCAGTATAATAATATACATATACATGCGTTTCACACATATGCTAAAATCCACATTTATATAAGAATAAATGTAGAAAAAATTTATTTGAGTGAAGGATTACGGTAGAACCTTAAAATATTACTCAACCTCAATCATTAAGTCTCACTGGCCAACATGCTTACTTAATTCCAAAATATTTCTCTTTCCCATTTTTTTGGATAGTAGACTAGACTCGAGACACTAAGTCAATCGAGCTCCCACAGTCTCACTGTTAGTGTGATTGGCCCCGAGACACTAGGTTAACTGAGCTCCCGCAATCACACTACTCTCCCACCATAATTCTCAATAATCAAATAATCAAGTCTCAGATTAAATAATCTCAAAATCTCAACCTTAAAATCTAATGCACTGGTACATATACAGTTCTAGTGCAGTCTATTAGGTAACACGTTCTACTGCTATCCTTCAAATAAATCGTATAACTATTAAAATAATAAACTGCATAATTTAAACATGATGACATCTATTTTTAAGGAATATACCAATTATATACCAAACATATACTAAATATATTCCTAAAAAAATACAAAATATATACTGAATGTATATAAAAAATATACCAATTATATATACCAAAATATACCAAAAGTATACCAACATATACATAATCGTATGGTAAAATAATTCATATTTAAATACATTATAAAAATATGGCTGCTCATAGTTATGTATCCTACATGCAATGTATATATAAAATAAAAACTTACAATTGTGCACTCCTCTAAATAGAGTAGACTGGCTTAGTTCGATAGACCTCGGTCTCGGCGCAACTATAGAAAAAAAGTGAATAATAAAATATTAGAATCGAATGCCTAATTTATACTTCTAGAAATTCTAAAGAGTGACTTGATCTAGGACATGACTCGACAAAAAATCAAAAACTCAGGATCGACCCGACGTCACATTTTATGAGAATTCTATCAAAAATTCAATAGTGTCTTCTATGTAAAATGAATGTCTCTCTACTGAAAATAGAGCCGATCCTGCAAGCGAACACACTTCAAAAAATCACAAATACACAACATCTCAGGTTAGAACCCTGAACTACACAATTCGCCCAACCGAGAACCAAAATACACAACAACCAATAATTTAATAATAAATATTAAAAATGGTTAAAATCCATAAAAATCAATAAAATACCTCAATTCAAGTTATTTAAATAATAAATACCTTAAAGCTAATTATTTTCAAATTAGTTCATATATCTCAAATAAATTATAAAATATTGATAAAAATTAATTTTTCAATTATTTGAAATTAAATAGTAAAATTCACAACTAATTATTTAAATAGTTCAAATATGTAATAAAAATAGTTAAAAATTCATTAATCACAAAAACTGTAAATAAACTTATTATTCGATTATAATTTCGAAAATTATTATTAATTAGTTAAAAATAGTAAATAATTCATAAAAATTATTTAATACTAATTATTATTCTAAAATTATTCAAAACTTACTAATTAACCATAATTTCAATTAAAACACTAAATTCACTAATTGATATTAATTTTTCCAAAATTTAATTTTTTACATAAACCTTTAAAAATTCGTAATAAATAATCATATCACATTCCATATACTTCACAAATTATAATCCAAATAATTTAAACAATTTATTAAAAATATATAAGTTTTTTGATGAGGGTCACCAGAATAGTGACTCGTCGGAAACCGAAACACTTAAAAATCAAAATAATTCATAAAAACTAAACAAAAATAAATTTGAATAGCTTAAGTTTCACACAACATCTTTTCTAAAGGCATTAAGCATGAATCATAGGAAATCAAGCTCAAAAAAAAAAAAAACTAAAGTTAACCTAAAGTCAAACTTGAAGATATATTGATTACCAAACATTTATAGCTTGAGCCAAGCTGAAAACAAGCTTGCTCGGATCGAGAGGATTTGATCGAGCCTAGTAACATGAGCTGGAACTGTCGACAAATCTTGCAAGCTATTGTTGCCTACACTATTTTGCATAAAAAATGAGGGAGGAAGGGGCTTCAAATGGCAGCGAGAGGGTTGGAAGGGAAGGGTGAAGCTTAGGTGATGGTTGGTGGTCGTTTGTAGCAGTTGGTAGAGGCGCACAATGGGTTTGCAAGTCGCGTAGGAAAGAAGAAGAAGAAAAAAAAAGTAAAGAAGAAAAAAGAGGGGAGAGAGAAAAATCCTGAAAAAGTATGTCATTTTTTTTAAATAGGAAAAGATAAAAAAATTCCCACACACACATATATAATAATAATAATAATAATAATAATAATAATAATAATAATAATAATAATAATAATAATAATAATAATAATAATAATAATAATAATAATAACTATAATATTTTTCAATAATAGTCACTTCCAAATTAATTCCTCTATGAATAAAACATTTAAAATAAAATAAAATAATACTATTCACAACAATAACAATAATAATATTAATAGGTGAATAAATAATCATATACATACTAAAATTAAATTACACACAAATAATTATAATATATAAAAATTTAAAATATTATTAATACTGTATATCCCAAATTAAATTTTAATAATTTGAAATATTGGATTATAACATCATCACAGTGATAAATTGCAAAAATTTAGTATGTGTGGATGCAATCATACAACATGTAATATATGATCTGATACAGAGATGGAATCAAATGTAAAAAATATGTACTGCAATCTATATTCTCTCCCCTACACTTAAACAAGTTAGTGTTTGCAATGACTAACAAAGAAAAAGTAATAAATGAGAGGTGGAAAGAATGACTTCCCTAAATGAGAGGAGGGTAGACAATGACCTGGGCATGGCCAATTGTATGGTCATGCACATATGCCTTTGTAGTTTTGCAAAATTAAACAATAAGAAAAAATAAATAAATAAAAATAAAATATTGAAACAAATTAAAGTTGAATGGGTTGCCTCTTATTAAGCATTTGTTTATAGTAATTAGCTCGACTAAATTCCCCTTTGATCATTAGGGAGGGTTGATTAAAGAATAATGCTTGCCCATTTAATCTTGCTTATTTGGCATTAGAAAAGAAGGTGAAAAAGGCTTAAAATTCATATCCTTTACAACACTTTTAATTCACCACTCTTTAGCATCCTTTTTTAGAGGCCCCTTTTTCTTTTTAACTTTTTTTGTTGCTTTCACCTCCTTGGATCATGAATGAGGTAGGTTTTAAGTGGCTCATTAAGAACTTGTGGAAGAACATCTTTACCATAAACCTCAACTACATCCACCCGAAAACAATAAGTCATGATAGGGATTGTTATGCCAATCTGAACACATCGAACACAACCTTCTCTTCCCTAACTTCAAGTGTTATTTTTCCTTTTTTGAAATCAATGATAGCTCCAGCTGTAGCCAAGAAAGGACGTCTTAGAATAATAGGAAAAAAAGAGTCTTCTTCCATTTCAACAATTACAAAATCACAACGGACGTAAAGCTATCCCACTTTTACTAGAATATCATCTAGTATGCCCACGGGATATATAAAAGATCTATCTGCAAGCAGTAATGAAATATTGGTAGGCTTAGGATCTCCTATGCTCAATTTCCTGCATAAAGATAAAGGCATTAAACTCACACTAGCTCCTAAATCACAGAGAGCTTTACCAATAGCTAATTTTCCAATAACACAAGGTATAAAGATAATCCCTAGATCTTTAAATTTTGGAGGGACCTTATTTCTGATCACAGTACTGCATTCTTCATTCATTGGTATAGTCTTATAATCCTCCCATTTTCTTTTATTAGTGATGATGTCTTTGAGGCATTTGGCATATTTTGGCATTTGGGTGACTACCTCTAAAAAGGAATGGTGATATCTAACTATTTGAAAACCTTTAAAACTTTTTAAAATTGTTTTTCAAGTGGTCCATTACCCATCCTTTGAGGGAAAGGTAAACAAGGTGTCTTCGTTGTCTTAGGCTCTTGATCTAACTCATTACTCTTTGAATTCTCTTATTCTTTTGGTAATTGATCTGGCTCAGCCTTTGATTCCTTAATCTTATGCTCAACTTTAAGCAATTGCTTCCCACTTCATAAAGTTATTGCATTCACATGTTCTCTTAGGTTCTCAGGTTGACTAGGAAATTTTCCTATTTGTTAAAAATTGGAAGAGCTTGCTTATGATGCTATTTGGTATTGTAGCATCTTGTTGTGTGTGGATAATTATTCCAACCTTGCATCTATCCGCTTAAATTTCTCTTATACTACTTAAACCCTCTTGAAGTGTTTGATTTATCTTGCTCTGTGATTGGATGAAGTTTTCCATCATCATCTCAAGATTGGACTTGGGTTCAGGTTGAGGGTAAATGCTCTTTTATTGAAAACCCGGTGGTGCTTTATACCCTTGATTTGCATTTGAGTTTGAATTCCCTCATTGATTTGACCATGATAAATTAAGGTGGTTTCTCAATCTAGGATTATAGGAATTGGAGTATGAATTCCCTTGAAGTCTGTCATTAAAGTCATTCAAAGTATTTAATTGCTTAATGGAATAACCTTGAGAGAAAATATTACCTTATTGACATGCTGTGGTAGAATGTCCACCTCCATATACTCTATAAAATAGAACCTATGATAAAAAACCTGCAAAGTGAAGCTTTTGTAACTGCTTTATGAGGGAGTCCAATTTAGCATTTACCATGCTCAAACTATTAACCTCATACACTCCTACTGCTTTACTGAGCTAATTTCACTCTCCAGGCCATTGATAATTATTGGACGCCATCTTCTCTAAGAGTGCATATGCATCATTCGATGTTTTACTCATGAAAGAGCCTTGTACAGTAGCATATATGGTGATTTGCAATGATTCAGATAGTCCTTGGTAGAATGTTTGTATAAGGAGCCAATTCAAAATGCCATAATGAGGACAATGACTTTGTAGGTCTTTAAATCTCTCCTAAGCTTTGTAGAGAGACTCTCAAGGCTGTTGCCTGAACCCTGTGAGGTATTCACGATATTTGGTACTCTTTCCAGATGGATAATACTTGGTGAGAAAAGCCTTAGAAAGTGTATCCCATGAGGTGATGGAGTTTGGTGCTAATAATCCTAACCATAATTTTGCCTTGTCCCTTAATGAGAAGGGAAACAACCTGAGGTGAATAGTATCTGTGCTCACTCCATTGATCATGAAAGTGTCATAAAAGTCAAGGAAAGAAGCTAGATGAGCATTAGGATCTTCTGATGGTAGTCCACTGAACTGATATTATGAAACCATTTAGATGTATGTAGGTTTGATTTTAAAGGTATTGGCTTCGATAGTTGGCTTCACAATACAATTTTGGCTTCTTGTAAGACTTGGAACCCTATATTCTTCTAAAGCTCATACTGCTTGGTTAGCCATTCTTTTCTCTTTTTCTCATTTCTCCTTCCAGTTCTTTTTGTAATTCTTTTTAATTTTTGGATTTACTTTCTTTAGTTCAAGATGTTTTGATCTTATCTGCATAAACAATAATCAAATACCTGAGAAGAAAAAGTAAAAAAATTAAATTAAATAAAAATAAAATGTTAGTCTAGCAGAAATAAAAAATGCACTAATATTGGTATTGTCAATCTCCCCGATAACGACGCCAAATACTTGTTAGGCACTTTCTGCAAGTGCATAGTTCGTAACAAGTAGTAAAGTTCAAGTATCGAGTATCATTCACACGAGGAGATTAATGCCAAGTATTAGCTGTAATTTTATCTCCACAAGCAAAAAAATAGATTTAATTGAAATAGAAAACTATATTTACTAACAAAGATAAATTCTCAATCTAAAATAAAAATTCAATAATTGAAAGATAGAGCCTAGATTCGCTTCACTAGACACTTACTTGAATTGCATGATTTAATCTTAATTCAACTTGTTAATACAGTCAAAGGTAAGTTACTTAAATTACTTAAACTCTCTTTCGAGATCATTCAAGGATGTTAAAACTAATTACCACCTAGTTTCACGGTCAGGTAAATTAATTAAGAGTTATTAAATTCCTTAGCAATTTAATACTCCTCGAAGGATTTGTCTATTTTCGTGATCAAGGTTCCTAATTTTCATAGGTCTATGAGCTAATAGATCATGCAACTTTTGCTGTCTACTAATCTACCCAAAAGCATGCATTTAATTAGGCCTAAAATCAAATACAATAACATATAAAAGCTACTTGTAAAATTAACTGAATATTAACTTATTAAATTCAAACATAAAAATCTAAACAAGTAGTAGTCTAACTACATGAATCTAAACCCTAACTAAATTAGTTACATATGATGGAAATAATTATAATCAAAGGTATTCTAAATATGAGAATGTGATTGACTTGAAACTCTACTTCTCCTCTGCTCAAAATATCTCTAAATGCAAGTAATATTAATAAAAATTAAATAAAATTATAAAAATATATTATAAAACCAATAAAAATGCTCTTAAAATTATATGTATAAATGACACATAACACCATACAGTAACCACCAGCACAACAGCCGCCACCTTTAGATCTCAAAGTTAAAATTCCTATAAGGCAATAGGTGGAAGATGATCTTGAGACTAATGGCTTGGTAGAATGTGAATCTCTCTAAGAATATGGAGAAGACTAATTAGGCTAAGGGTATTAACAAAGCTATGGCTTAGATATAAATGATGATAAAAGAAAAAGGGATTGATGCCTCGATGGATTATACTGACATGGATCTGGATGGAGATGATGATCCTTTGCCCTAGAAGTTTAAATTTCTCGATATAAAGAAATACACTGGCACTGGTGATCCTTATTTGCATTTAAAGTAGTATGTGACTCACATAAAAATAACCAGCTTGACTAAAGCACAGATTATGAAATAGTTTCCTTTATCTCTAAAAAGGGCTCCTATTCGTTGGTATTATGCTTTGAAATCACATGTGCAAAGTGATTAGAAAGAGTTATAAGTGTGCATGCACACACATGATACCTGATTCCTTGCTCTATGGCTATTTACGTGAGCTTTAAGGCATGTATAAACTCTCTTAGTGCATATATACTATACAACACTAACTAAAGGTTTTATTAAAGAGAAAATTTAATATATAAAATACACCTATTTTTAGTGTAATATTAATTTAGTTTTCCTACCCTCGCTACTAGGCTGAGCAACCCTCAGCCGATTAGGCTGAGCAACCCTCAACTTCAGATGAGTGGCATGAAACCCAACCCCTACCTTCCCTTGTAGGGCTATCCCCTCTATCCCATATTAGATTAAGCTAATTACTTACTATCATATTCTCTATGCGTCCTCTATTATGGTTCAGTGGTTTCTCTTAAGCGAATTTCGTAAGTGATGTCAGAAACTGCTAGCATATCCTGTTCAAGGCTTAACTCGCATACCTCACAATATAGCCTTGAACCATGCTTCGTAGAAGAGAAGGCTAACATTGCAATCCCTCAGGTCTTAAGGGAGGGTATTGCCCCTTCTTGGGTAGAGAGAAACCACTGACTTGATACCATGTCGAGGGAACGTAGATAGGGGGTCGTGATCCCCTAGGCTAATAACCTCGGCGGCTATTGGATTTGTTATTTTGTGAAGCAATATGGTTTGAATACATAAATGGATGTATCTCTCAAGGACTTATGGAATACTAAGTAATGATTCAATGAATCTTTTACTAATTATTTGACTAGATGGAGAGGAAAATTAGTATAGATGAAGCATAGACTTGTTGAAGCTAATAAGTCAGTAATAAAAATGGAAGGATGCATCCTTACACTTTCGAAAAAGCTAAAAGATTTTAGAATTTAGAATTGTGAAGAGTTGAATAGATTTGGGGTGCAAAAGTAATCTAACTTGGCCCAAGAAAAGAAGTTCTTTAATGGGAGATCAGCAAGCAAATAAGTAATCAATTCAAGCAGTAACGTACAAATTAGTGTTATCAAATAATTGAGTATTAATGTACAAATTAATGTTGTTAGACAACCTTAGGAGTTTTTTAATTTGGGTAGACCCATGTCAAAAGTTCTAGAGAAGTTGGTAGAGAAGAACCTTTTGCAACCTTTAGCCCAACGACCACCCTTACCAAATGCTAACCTAAAATTCTATTGCAAATACCACCAAGCCATTGGACAAGATATCGATGTCTACACTCAAATGAACATGAAATCCAAGTTTTAATTGACTTAAGCAAGATCACCAACCCTAAAAACCAAACACTTAAAATAACCCTTTGCCCAACTACAAAAATGTCTCGCCATTAAATGCACCAATTCTTATGATCAATACAGGGCTAACGAAGGAGCAAGTCTTAAGCTCTTTTGTTGATGTTGCACCTAGCTCACCAAAAAGCTAAACCTAAAGTCTTGAATCAGAATGAGTAGCCTCTAGGGCTTAGTATGAATGTCTTGGATATTTGGAGCTTCGATAAGGAAGAGAGAGGATAGATTAACCTATAGGAAAACGAGGAGAATAAAGAGAGTCAATTAGTAGGGAAAGGTGAAAAGAAATAAATATAAATCAAATAAGCTGAATCTGGATGTAAGGAAGAGGAAGGGGAAGTAAAAAAAGAAGAGACTATTGCTAGTATTTGGGAGTCGCTTATGCATTCTCGGGATCATCCTAAAGCACTAGTTCTAGCTTTAAATCAAAAGAAGATATGTACAAGCTGCACTCCAGAGCAAATGGTTGGTTAATTGATGGCCACCCCCTAAGGTGCTATAGTGTTCTCTGACAAGGATCTGCCACTGGAAAGAAAAGACCATCACAAGTCCTTATTCATTAAGGTTGAGGCAAAAGGGAAGTTAACTTACTACGTGATGGTGGATAATGGTTCTACTATTAATACGTGTCCTTTGAAAATTCTATTGAAGTTACGATTGACAATGGCTGACTTAAAACATTTTAAGGTGATTATTAAGGCCCATGATGATATAAAAAGCCTAGTTGAGCCAACATTCAGAGCATTAGTTAAGACTAGACCTATCAAAACTTAGGTTAACTTATATATGATTGACATTCTTATGACTTTTTCTATCCTAGTAAGAAGACCATGGTTTCATCCTTTGGGTGGTGTGTCATCCACTATCCATTAGAAGATAAAGTTGCCATATGAGGGTAATGTCATTACCATCTTTGTGAAAACTGAGGTCGCTGTAGTTGCTTTGAAGCTAGCCCATAGGTCCAAACTTTGAAGTTTGCATGATTTATGAAGATAAACTAAACAAGAAAGTTATGAGCATGATGAAGAATATGAAGTTTATGCCTGGTTTGGGACTAAGAAAGAATCAGAATGGGCCTCTTGGGTTCATGGAACCAAAAGTCCTTATCTTGAAGTACGAGACTAGGTATTCTAGGTCTAAAAAGTCTGAAGATGAAGAAAATGCTACCTCTGAGATTAGGAAATGAGGGCTTAGGGATTTATTTGCTAGAGAAGGCACTAATTATCCATATACAAGGACTCCTGAACCTGTTTTGATGGCTAGGGAAGTGATTCTAGGGTTTAAAATATTTGCTGAATATGTACATAAGGAAAATAAAGATGCTGCTAAAGAGAGCTTTATGGAAGAGTTGGTACTAGCTGAGGAAAAATCTGAGGAGATCATTACTGCACTAGAGTTAAAGGATACCATTGATTAGAATAAAGAGCTAGACCTCGAGACTTACATCCTAAATTCTATCATAGATCTTTTCTATAATGATTTTGATGTCTCTCTTTCTACTTATTTGAAACTGATGACTTATTCTTTTCTAAAGTTAATACAATGAAGTTTGACTTTGCTTATTTGTGTGATGTGTTTCTAATGGTTATTCTATTTATGATGATCATTTCATGCATATATTTGACATTAAATATGTGCAAACTAAATTATTTAATTTAGGCACAAATGACAACCCTAAGAATATATTGATTGCTTCTGACTTAACTCATGACAAGAGAGAAAAAATGAAAGAAATGTTAAAAAGAAGATATAAAGTATTTGCTTGGGGTTATGAGGATATGCCTAGAATCGATAAAGAGATCTCAAAACATAGGATCCTTACATATCCTCACATATCACTAATAAAAGTCGAAAAAGAGGAGGCTAAGGCCGGAATGGGCTCTTTTAGTTAAGGAAGAAGTTAAGAAACAGCCAAAGGAAAAATTTCTAGACGTAGTTGTAAATGGTAGGGTTTTAGTGCACACCCAAGATTTTAGCAACCATAACACTGTTTGAGCTCAGGGTTATAGAGAACACACTAACCACTATCACAAAGACATAGTGTGGAGATAAAGAGTTGCCACCCAGGGTAATAACTAAGACAAATAGAAAAATGGTGGTACTGGATTCTCTAAAAGAAAGCCAGTTCCACAACTAAGAGATTCTGAGTATAGAATACTAACTTCTTTCAGTCTCATGTTCATTTAGAATTATTTTATGAATTACTATCTTACCCTATATTTACATGCAATTTCATATAAACCCTTATTAAAAAAATCAACTCCAAGCAAACTAGTCATGAAAAATACATGTAAATAATGCATTTATTTAAATTCATAATTGCTAAGTTGGTCTAATCTATATTGATTTTAATTAAATGGGTTAAATCTACATGTTTTAATTTACAAGTGACCTTAAAGACTAATAGGCCTAATTTATGTTTAATTTTAATAACATGAACTAAAGTCAATTTATTTTAATTCTAAAATGGGCCTTAATCTAAACATTATGAAATATTTAAATTAGTGGAGCCTAGTTGTACATATTTTATTTTTAAAGTGATCTTAAATCTATAAATTATGGAAAATGCTTAAATTAAATAGGCTGAGTCTAAATTAATTAAATTAGATAGGCCTATGTCTAAATTACACAAATGGACCTAAGTCATCTCTACCCTAAATCTACTTAATTATGGGGCTAAAGATGCATTTTATTAATTAAACCTAAAAAAACCAAAATTTATTTAAATTGGTTAAAGCCTAACATGGGCTTAAGGTCTAAAACACATAAACAATATCAAAATAAACAAACAAGACCAAAAACAATAAAAAATAACAAAAAAATAAATAAAAGATCAAACAATCAATGAAATTAATTCAAAAAACCCTAATTTAATTTAATTGTCTCTAATCAAACAAATAAAATAAAATAATAAATCAAGCAACCTAATTCTATCCATTTAAATCTAAATCAATTCTAACTCAAATAAACCCTAATGATTTCTATAGTCATTAATTTTAATTAATTACCTAATAAAACCCTAATTTTACTAACCAATTAATTAAAACACACAATCAGACACACCTAATTTGAAGCTATTGAAAATAATAAGAAAAGAAAATTAACACAATTCCAAAAATAATCAAAACAAAAATAAATAACTAAATAAAAAAATCTAAAAACTCTATTTAGCTACAAAGCTCAACCCATGACATTCCATTGACCTTCATGCATTTTTTTCATCAAGTAAGATCATTATGTAATCCCCTCTATAATCACCAACACAAAAATAAACAATAGTTAGTGAATAAACAAAATAACAATAAAAATTGAGTAAAGCTAAAATTCAATAGACGCAAAAATAATAAATAAAAAATAGAAAGTAAAGAAGGAGATGATGATTATGGATGCAGCGTGGGTTGGCCCTTCAAACTAGTAAAATCATCATTATTTATTAAATAGATTTTTAAAAAACTTGTTATTCTTTTTCTTAAAAGTCTATTGCTTATTCCTTCAGAATGAAATAAGTCATAGAAAAATATTTTTGTGTACTACCTAGAAAAAGAAAAGTCTTTAGGAATAGAGAGAACTCCCCCCCCCCCCCCCCCCCCACTAAAAAGCTTTAGCTAGATTTTTATAGAAAAACCCTAGGTCACATGCTACAAGAGTTTCATTTTTAAAAATCTAAAAATCTAGATAAATCCCAAAAAGGAATTTAAGAAAAGTTTTAACCAATCAAAATTCAGGAAACATTTTTTTTTTTTGTAAAAATACAAAAAAATGGGCAGAAAACATATAATTCCAACATGAATTATGTAATTTCGATCGGAATTACATAATTCCGATCAAAATTGTGTAATTCCAATTAGAATTATAAAATTCTAATTTTTCTACTTTTAATTACAAAAAGACCCCTAAAAGAATTTAAAATTTTCAATTAGGTCCTAAAAAATCATTACAATGAAGTCCTTAACAAACCAATTAAACTCTTTTTTTTGAAAATGCATTCAGACTTTTGAGGTTTCAAACTTCAAGTATTGAAGACCTATTTATAATATTTTCATCATCAGAGTCCTTTATCGCATCCACACTTCATCATCCTAAACTTAGGTGTTTACAGTAATAGAGGACACCTAATGGTTAGCAAACATAGTTCCGATCCTTAAGACAGATGGGAGGGTTAAGATGTGTGTGGACTATATAGATATAAATAAATCTTACCCAAAGGATGACTTTCCACTGCCATATATTAACACGCTTATCAATAGCATAACTTTTAGTGTGATGTATTCTTTTATGGATGGTTTCTTAAATTTAACTAAATCATGATGGCAGTAATTGATAAACTAAAAATTTCTTTCATTACCTAATGGGGTATCTACTATCACCTGGTCATGTCGTTCGAATTATAGAATGTAAGGGCTATTTATTAGAGGATGGCTACAACCTTAGTACATGCATGATCTATAAGGGTATACATGGATGATATGATGGTAAAATCTCCTACCAGAGAATGGCATTTTAAAGCCTTAGACAAGTTCTTTGCGAGAGTTAAAAAGTACAATCTTATATTAAACTTGAAGAAGTGTATTTTTGGGGTAACATCTTGGAAGCTACTAGGGCACTTCATCAGTCAGAAAGGGATAGAAGTGGACCCAGACAAAGTTAAAGCAATCAAAGAAATGCTTGCACCAAGAAATGAAAAAGAAGTTAGAGAATTCATTAAGTGGTTGCAATATATTAGTAGGTTCATAGCTAAGTTGACTACTACTTGTGAGCCAATATTTAGATTTTAAAGAAGACTTAACCAGTGATCTGGGATGATAAGTGTCAATAAGCTTTCGAAACAATTAAAGATTACTTGATGAATCCTTCGGTCTTATAGCTGTCAAGGATGGAAAAGCCATTAATTCTTTATCTAGCAATTGAGAATGATGTAATAGGTGTAATGTTAGCTCAAGAAAGTGAAAGGAAAGTTGAGCATGCAGTATATTACTTAAGTAAGAAAATTTTGTTATATGAAGCCAACTATAGCTTGGTAGAGAAGACGTGTTTAACTATAGTTTGGGCAACTAAGAAGCTTTGACATTATTTTTAATATTATAGAGTACAAGTGGTCTCTAAACATGACCCTCTTAAATACCTCCAACAAACTCCCTCGCTAATGGAAAAATTAGCCAAATGGTTGGTTTTGCTCACTGAATTCAATATAGACTACATAGCAAAGGAAGTAGTGAAGGGGAGAGAATTAGTACACTTTTTGGCTCAGAATCTAATATATGACAAATATGAGTGGGAGCTAGAGTTTCTAGATGAGCATTTAGGGCCAATAGAGGTCTAGGGATGGAAAATGTATTTTCATGGTGCTTTTAACAATATAAGGGCAGACAGTAGTGTAATTTTAATCATGCTAGAAAAAGAGATGATCCTGATAGAAAAAAGACTAGAGTTAGAGGTAACAAATAATTAAGTTGAATATGAGGCCTACATTTTTAGGTTGAAAGCACTTTAGAATATAGGGGCAGAAGATGTCATTGTGTATGGGGACTCTATGTTGGTTATAAAGCAAGCTTCTAAAGATTGGGAAATAAAAGAAGATAAGCTACATCTATATTTAGGACTATTTGGCTACTATTTTATTATCTTTTACTCAGTGTAAGTTTGTTCATCTACCCCAACATAAAAATCAACTAGCTGATGCTCTAACTACTTTAGCTTTGGTATAGGAAAGTGAAAAGCCAGTAAGTTTTAAGCCCCTTATTTTAGGAGATAAGGGTGATGTCGGTTGATATCCATAAAAAGCCCTGGTTTTATGATTTGCAACGGTATTTAGAAATATGGCAATTCCTTAAGGATATTGATAAGAAGGAAAGAATGTCCTTGAGGATGTTGTCACAAAAATTCATTAGCTACAATGGGATGTTATATAATTGTACAAAAGGATGCCAATTGGGGTTCACCTAAGATGTGTTAACAAAGATGAAGCCTATAAACTTATGGAAGTAGTGCATGAGGGAGTATGTGGATCGCACATGAATGGTACCTTTTTAACAAAAAAGATAGCTTGATAAGGTTACTTCTAGCTGACTATGGAGATAAACTGTGTTAGGTTCATAAAGAGATGTCATAACTGTCAAGCCTATGGGGATGTCAGTCATTTACCATCCATATTACTTCAAGGAATGACTTCTCTTTAGCCTTTTATAGTCTGGGAAATTGAAATTAAAAGGGAGATAATACCAAAAGCATTAAATGGTCATTGATTTATCATGGTGGCGATTGATTATTTCTCCAAATGGGTTGAAACTGAATCTTATACCACTATTGGCTTAAAAAAATGGCAAGTTTCATTAAGAAGAACATAATATATCAATATATATTGCCTTATTATATCATCATCGATAATAAGGTTCAGTTTCAGGTAGAGATAACTGCATTGTTAAAAGAATACAAGATTGAGCATCACAAGTCATCATTGTATAGGCCACAGGCAAATGGGGTGGTGGAAATTATAAATAAAAATATAAAAAAGAAATTAGCCAAGATGATAGAGAATTACTAGTATGGGGTGAATTATCTGTAATTTCCATTATGGGGATAAGAGACTACTATTAGAACCTCAATTGGGGTCACTCCGTAATCCTTGGTGTATAGGTGTGAAGTTGTATTATCAGTAGAGGTTGAGATTGGATCATTAAGAGTTCTTTTAGAATCCAATCCTTAAGTACTAGTGGGTGGAGAGCTGATTTGTTCAGTTGACATTGTTGGATGAGAAGAGAATGAAAACTATGTATCACTCACAACTGTATCAGAAAAGAATGGCTTGGGCCTATAACAAGAAAATCAAGTCACGAAAGATCAAAAAGGGTGATTTAGTACTAAAACTACTATGCTAATCATGACTGACCTATAGGATAAGTTCAAGAGAAACTGGGAAGGTCTGCATCTAGTGAAGAAGTTATTTTTTAAAGGTGCTACTATTCTGTCAAACTTAGAAATAAATTCAGAGAGCACATCAACCTGGATAAGTTTAAGAAGTACTTTCTATAAGTCTCACTAAGGAGAAAACCTCGAAAAGAGGCTGGTTAGGAAAAAAATTAAAGACCAAAAGTGAAAATAAAAATAAAATCCTACTGTATTGAAATCCTCAAAAAGGTGGTCCAAGCAAAATTTAAGGATGTGTAAAAGGAGAGAGAGATAGAGAGAAAAATGGTTAGTTGAAAAACTTGCAAGGGCAAGCCAACTAATGACATGCGATATTGCAAAAGCAAAGTGTATTCCCTTATTGTGCTTAAATTAAATGAAATAAGTTGCCCTAATTATTGTTAAAAATTATGTCAAGTGTCTATTATAAATGGTTTAACTAAATAAGGATATTCTATCTAACAAAGAGGGAAATGATGACTTAATTCATAAAATAATTTTGTTTCCTTCTTTTTTGATAAATTCCCTAAGACTCAACATTTACAACTCTTTTGTTATTTTGTTTCTAATGAACTCATCTTTTTATGCCTATTGCAATTGGATCAAAGCCTTGTATTGATCATCGATGATTAAATCTCTGTCGTAGTTGATGTGCCTCTAAATGATTCTACGAGGCCAGGTAGCAATCAAATTATCTAACAAGTTTTGAGAGAGAGGTCATGGTTCAAACTCAAGCACAAATCCTATGATTATATATTTCTGGTTATATTGTTAGCAAAGACAGGCAGGATTATAGAAAGTAGCAAAGTGGAATCCAATAATGGGTATAAGATTAGATGGTCACATATTGTAATCTCCACCATGGGCACCATCCATCATATCAAAGTATTAGGGAATGTCAATAGCTAGTTTTGAACATCTTCTGGTATAGGATGCAGCCTTCTAGTTTGACAATGCTTGGCTTTGTAGTGTGCAATGTCTCAAGGAGGCTTAAGTAATCCTAGTTTCTCATGAAACCACATTTGTAAAAGTGGTGAGTAAGTAAAAATGCCAAAAACATAGAAGACAAGAATAAGAGTATAAGAAATTTACCTCCAATAGGAGCAGACTTCTAGAGAAATGCTTGGTTATAGCGAAGTTGTCTAGCCCAATAATGGTTTTTGCTAAGACAAGAGGGAAATGATTGAGTCTGGTTTCCACTTAATCTAGGATATAAAGGATTTTTGAATCTTGATTTTAAAAGGGGAACTAAGCAGGAATTGAGTATATAGTTCCACTATATTAAACTAGAATATGTGTTTTTAAGGATCCCAAAATTGAGTTATAGCATGGAGAAAAGGGGCATTGATTCTCCTAACATGTAGGGATCTAAAGATCGATAAGTGAAATGGCTCCAATTTTGCCCATAATTCCTTGTGTAAGCTCTTCAAGATTGGCTATAGTTGTTTTAAGATTTTTTTATCATTTTAGGAGGTAAGGATGCTATCTAGAGAGACAGAGTATTGAGGAGAATGGTGAATGTATGGAATTAGGAATTTTAGAGGAAAATGAGGGATTTAAGTAGCTCAAGATTTCTGCTATAGAGGCATTCACCTCTATGATCAGGCGACTCCCCTTCGCATTAAGGTGATTCCTGCTATAGAGGCATTCACCCTTTCACAAAGTGGCATTGCCCCAATATTAAGGTAACTCATCTCTAACAGTAGGTACAGGGACATCCTTGCTATACTAACACTAAGTGATTGACATGAAAATGTAAAACAACTATAAAAAAATAGAACATTTATAATCAAAAATATTTTTAGTTAATTTAAATTCAGTCGAATGAAATTTGGGTTTAACATTCAGTTAGAATAAAATGTGAAACTTTTAAAAATAAAGATCAATTTAAAATATTATAACAATAGGAACAACAATTAAATACGGTAAAATTGATCCTATGCTAACACATATTTAAGATAGCCCTCTACTCATCAGTTCCAGACTCATCATCTCCCTCATCAGTAGGATCATCTTCGTGATCATCTCCCTCATCCGTGGGATCTTTAAAATGCTTCTCCTCCCTTTTATTATTACCCCTCCTCATCATCTTTATCATTTTATCAACTTAAAGGGCAATGAGCTGGCACACCAGGGCAGTGATTTTGGCTTGACTAGCCTCATCTTAGTCCTATCAAAGCACAATGAGAGGTAAGACATCATGAAATCATGCATATATGTAGGAATAAGAAATTATTGATACCTTCCATTACTGTGTTGTGCTTATCAAGAAGTTCCCATAGGGCCCTTAATCACCCTATACATATACTCCCCTTGATCTCGATGTATCTATATAATTAATAGTTTATTAGGACTAAACAATGGCTTAAGTCAAATTGAGAATAGGATTTCAAAAGAGAGAGAATTTACATATGTAAAGGCCTTTGGAATGAAATATTATCTTTAAAGTCTTATCCAATGTCAGGAATTGACGGGATCACTAACCTGAAGGCATCCAGCACCGAGTCAACAGGTCTAGAGGGGCCACTAGCCTACTAGCCACCATCTGAGGCATGGAATGAAAGGGCTCTCTAGTAGAAGGCACATTGGAAGGCGTACCCTCATTGCTAGGCATAATATGTAGGCATTGAGGATGTCTCTCCTATACAGTAGGCCTAGGATGAGCACTTGGTGCCCTGGTTAGTGCCTGAAGAGAAGATTGAGCCAACAAAATGATACTCACGTATGCGAATGTGAAATTGTTTATAAATGATGTGCTTACCTAAGATGTGGATGCAGGTAAGGGCACCCTCTATAGGAGCTGAGTTCGTGCAAACTCCACGTATTGTGACTTCCTACTCTTATAGTAATCCTCTGCATTTTCCCCCTCCAAGGCTGGTCAAGCTCATCTCCCTCTAATAGGGTGTGCCCAAAAAATGGATCAAGGAGGAAAGAGAGGTGGTCGTCTTACACAAGTGCCCCGATAAAAATTGTGTATCCTCTCGCCAAGGTACCAAACTTTGCAATCAGGCCCTCTGAGCAAGACCCTCCTCCCAGATAGTAAAATCAAGTGGATTATGGCCTAGGACTATCTAGCTTAAGGACCCCACAAAATTGACCACAACTATGGAAACAGACTAGTAAGTGGATGAATTGAATTAATAGATGTGTTACTGATTATAATTACATTTATAGGTACTTACATAATCATACGTCAAGGTGGTCAGCCATTCATGGTGGATGTGCACGCGATCGACAGGCCTCCTCCAAGTATGACTGGGGCCCCATCTCGCCATGGCAGAGAAGGGAGTGTCACAGATACAGGATATCCTGAAAATCAACTCTAACTCTAGAGCCTAATCCCTGCACAGAGAGAAGCATGGTTAACACATTATTATAATGCTATTTGAGATAAACCCAATGAAATGAGAAGAAAGGGAAACATACCAGAATAGTATGCCAAAAACTGTAAAGTTATCTGGATTCATGCACCAACTTATATATACTCCTTATACAGGTAGGCTAAAGCACAACTAACCCTAATCATACAAAGCCACTAGATCCAGATCCCTCAAAGGCATTAAGAAAATTAGATTTATGGAGCTAGCAGTGTCTGAACAAGGTGGTGCCCTAGTAGGTGGACCAAGAATGCCCTTACTACTTTATTAATATGTGAGGTGTGCTAGCTGCCACTCTAGCGCGGGTGCAGTAGCTCTTTATAAAATCCAGCTTTATTCTGTGCGTCCCCTTTTATATCTAGGACTATACTAAGCAAACACTCAATATAAGTAAGATGGTTTAGAAATAATCGATGGAGACTCACATTCAAAGGAATAAATCTCCTGCATAGGCGATGCCAATAACAACAGCAAAGGACACTGGCTTTAGAGTGAACTCACCAAAGTGGAGATGAAATGTGTGAGTAGTGTTGGACCACCTCTCCATCAGAGCATGAAGAGGCTAATAGTTTGTGTGCCCTTGTTGTGCTGGGAGTGTAAGGATAAAATCTAAAAATTTGGTATCTCGAATGTGAGTCATGATCTCATTTTTAAGCTCATCGTATTGGGCTCATGCCCCTTAAAATTCCCAGTACCTTTAAGAGTGTGTGCATCGATCTACGTGATAAATAGGGAGTTGAATTATCATTTTATTTAAATAAAGTATACAAATTTCTACAGAGTGTTGTCAATGAGGTGATCGCCTCTATACGTAGAGGAGATCACCCCATTGAAGAGACGACGTCTCTTCCTATAGAGGCGATCACATCCTCAGCAGATTGCCTCAATATGATCAGGCGATTGCTTCTTTTAAAAGGGCGATCTCCATCGAAGAGGTGATGCCTCTTCATGTCGGCGATCTAACACATAGTTTTAATTTTATCAATTTTCTTAGTTAATTCAAGTACATTCTTATTTACAGTGATAAATACGTGTTTCCTAATAATTACCTAATATTGCCCAATGTTATTTACATGAAATTCAAATAAATTGCACTAACATCTCTAGCGGCCAACCCACAGATGTAAGATCATATGTTCACTAGAAAGGGGATCTCGTCTTTGATAGAGAGGCCGAAGTGTCATAGAGGATGTATTGAAAGTGGTACTAGGTCCTACTTTAGGATGTCTGGGGTCTGTGTAGCATCCATGGTAGAAAAGTTTAAAGAGAAAATGTGAGAATCAAAATAGAGAAGAGAGAATAGGGAATGGTAAAAGAATGAAGAAAATGGATAAGTTTTCTTTATATAAGAATAAAAGAAGAGAGCAGGCTTTTGAGAGGATACGCCCTTAGGTGAATGGAACTTTGAGAAAATAGACTTTTGGAAAAAGTTGGCCCTTAGAGAAAGCAGGAATAGAAAGGAGAAGAAGGTCCTTATTAGGAGAGAGTGGCATTTGGGAATTTTGTTAAAATAATAATAATAATAATAAAATGTTAAAATTGGGAGAATGTTTAATGTTTTTTGATTCTTAGGTGCATCCTAAAGTTGATTGTGTAGAAGATAAAGGTTATTTTGTCAAAAATATTAATGAGTAACTGACTGGGTTGCCCTGTAGCAGGGGCAAATCATAAACATTCAATTCAATGCCTCAACAATAAGGGCACCACCTCCATAGGATGATGCAACGCCTCAACGATGAGGTGTTTCCTTTATGGGATGAGGCGTCACCTCATTGAAGAGGCGTCACTTCTTCACTAACTACTTGTATATGCATTTAATGCAGAAGTGACAATGGTGAAAGGTGGGTGGGCCCCATTCCCCTATAGGCCTGAGAGTGGTGTAAAAATAAGACTTTTAGGTGAAGAAAAGTAAGTAAAAAAGGGAGGTAATGATGGAGAATGAAAAGTAAGGTCTTATTTAAGCTTCGAGCTTAAAAAGGGAAAGTAGAGAGAGAAAAAGAGATTAGCAACCATTAGCAACTCAGAAAGATGAAGGAAAAGAGAGAAAGCTTTAAAAAAAGAAAAAGAAAAAGAAAAAAATGTTCTTAGGAAGGAAGGTAAAAAGCTATCCATTTTCTTGAAGGAAAAAGTAGGAGATCTTGCATTCAAGTGAAGCTTTAAATCAAAAGAACTTTTAAGAGCCAATTATTTTTTAAAAGTAAGCTTATAAAGCAGTAAGAAGCTTCATATTTCTTCATTAAGCTTTAAGCTTTACATAACTCCTTTGTTGTTCATTTTTTTATTTTAGTTTCATTGTTTATTTTAGATACTATATCCATAACATGATGTTTTATGCTCCCAAATATTAATCTAAGTGTAAAGTTATTTATATCTATGATTTGATTAATTTAGAAGTCGAGGAGCTTGATCAAATAATTTTTGTTCCTGTTCATCAGGTGGCACCTCTTTAAAGAGGCATCACCCCCTCTAGGTTGAGGTAATATGAAACACCTTTATGCTAAGGCAATGCCTCATTGATGAGGGATTGCCACATCAACAGAGTCCAGAACTTTGGTTTTTGACCTTAAGTCTATTTTTGCATGATTTATATGCCTTCACATCTTTACATTGATAATTCCCCTCTTACATAATTATTCGTCATCATGCTTAAATGAAAGTATTCATAAGTTTGTCTTTCTCTTTATTTATGTACATTTTATGTTATATTGAACTAACTTTATGGGTTTATTTAGTAGAAGTTTTCTTATCTTCAGAGAGATTAATATTGTGCTTTATTATAGAAAACCTTAGGGTGACTCATAGTGAAAAGAGTCCTAGAGGGGGGAGGGGGTGAATAGGACTATCAAATAAAAATGAGAAATTAAAAGAATTCTTTACAAGAATTGAATGGAAGTTGAGAAGGAAGAATGAAGAACACAAAGATTTAAGGAGTTCAGATTCAAAAACAATCCTACATCTCGACCTAACTTATCCCCAAGTTAGGATTTTCAATCACCCATAATCTTATTCATAAGATTAAGATTACACAAGAGTTTTATGGCTCACTTTTATAACCTTACAACATGAGTTTTCAAGGCTCACTCAAAAAACCAAAACCCAAATGTTTCAAAAGACAACACTTAAACCAATTCCTTTAGAAATAAATCTCACTTTTCTTATAATCTAACCTAAGATTTAAGATGAAAGAAATTCTATTTCTAACACACACCCAACTCTCACAAGAGTTATATAAACAAATAATTATTTAAGAGAATTTGAGAGCTCAATGAATACTTAAGAAAGAATGAATGATAAACAAGTTTATTTTTAATTTATTTCAGCTCTAGAGCTATTTATACTTAAAAATATAGCTTTTGGAGGTGCAAATGATTTTTCTAACATCTATATTTTGAATCATTGAAAGTGATGCTCTTAGACAACTATTCATGGACTGAAACTATGAGTAGCTACTCAAGACGTTTGAATTGCCTACAATTTCTTCATAAAAGCTGTAGATATTTGAATTATATTTTCATATTATTTTAAATAACCTAAATTTGATGTCTATAGCTCAAGATATGTCCAAAATACTAAGAGTTATGCAATTTAAAATGCAGAATACTATCAGACAACTATACCTAAGTTGAAGCCATGATTTTCTCCTGAAGAAAGTTGTAGATATTTGACTTATATTTCCATATAATTTTTAATCACCTAAATTGGGCTTCTTTAACTCAGGATATGTCCAAAATACTAAGAGATGTCCAATCTGAAATGCAGAATACTATCAGATAGCTATACACAAGTTGAAGCCGTGATTTGCTCTTGAAGAAATTTTAATTTGCCTATAATTTCTTCATTAAATTTTATATAATTGATTTATCTTCCCATATCATTTGAATCACCTTAATTTGACTTCTGTAACTCAAGATATATCCAAAATACTAAGAGATGTGCAGTCTTAGATGGTAGACATATACATGGATTTTGACTCAAAATTTGCATAACCAAATGAACTTGGATTTTGAAAAATAAGCCTAATTCATAAAGCTCAAGATGTCTAATTCAAATGTGAAGAATATAACTTTCTCATTATAAAGCTCTAAGGATGTCAAAAGCTTCCTTGAATCTCAAAGGTCCAATCAGCCCAAGATAATTATACTTCATTTTAACTTCCAACAGAGTCCTAACTTATACACACTTAAATAAACAAATTAATGCTCAAAATTAAGTTTTTTAAGATCAAAATTAATATTGATTATTACTAAGGTAAAAAATCTCCCCCTTTTTTATTATGACAAACTTATTTTGAGTTTGATTAACAATTAATACAAAGTAAAGTGTGTGATAATATTTGTGATAATAATGATATCAAATGTAATAAAATATATTTCTTTATTTCTCCCCCCAAGAAAATGGACTTGATAAGAAATATAAATTTATAGATTATTCCCATTGACAAAAAAAAAACAATATGAAATATAACATGAGGGATAAAAACATGGCATTCTTATGACAAATATATTAAAAAAATAAAATATGATATCATGATCATTTAAATAAATGTTAGGCAATATGATAAAATAATTTCAAACATATATGCAAATAGTCCTGCTAAAATGCATCACTTCCTATAGGAACAAAGCAAAGATACACCAAATCTTTGTAAAAATATTCATGTCTTATCAAATATCAAAAAAATTCCTAAGAAGATATTCATGCCTTATCAAAGATAAAAACCATTCCTAAGAAGATATTCATGCCTTATCAAAGATTAAAACCATTCCTAAGAAGATATTCATACCTTATCAAAGATAAAAACTCTTCCTAAGAAGATATTATACACATGTATTGTAACAATAACAAACTCAAATGTATTTCTCCCCCTTTGTCAAAAGCAAAAAGAAAAAAGAGAGATATAAAAGGAAAATGAAAAACAAAGATACTCAAAATCTTTATGAAATCTATATCATACATAAAGTAAGAAAAATAAGACCTTTTGAAACATATGATGTACGACAAAAATTTTAACAAAATTTCTCCCCCTATAAGAATATAATATGTCACTAACATAAACACAATTTTTAAGGGAGTTTTAAAATAAAAACAAACTAAGTACACATGTTAAAAATTAACTAGGTACATATGAAAACTCAAATTATTTCTCCTCCTTTAACAAAATGTAAAAGGAAATTTAAAAAGATAAACCAAATATAAGTTGATGACACAAAAAATTTTAAGATCAAAATAAAAATATTTATCAATCAAAGTAATCAATAAGCACAACATGATTTTGTATGAAAATGGTTCAACCATCAATTAAACATAAAATCAAAATAAACTAAAACCATCAATTATGTCAAGTCCATGCTTAATGAAACTTAATCTCTCTTCATTGAGAGGTTTAATGAAGATATTTTTAAGGTGATTATTTGTATCAACAAATTCAAGTGAGATATCACCAATTTGAACATGATTACGTAAGAAATGATGTATAATGTTTACATGCTTAGTTCTAGAATGTTGAATGGGATTTTTGCTAAGGTTGATGGCACTTGTATTGTCACATTTGATTGGAATGTGATCAAGTTTTACACTATAGTCTAACAATTATTGTTTTTACCACAAAACTTGTGAGCAATAAATACTTGCTGCAATATATTTAGCTTTAGTAATGGACAAGGCAATCGAAACTTGTTTCTTGCTAAACTAAAAAAACTAAAAATTGTCCTAAAACTTGACAAGCTCCATAAGTTCTTTTTCTATCTAGTAAACTACCAGTAAAGTCTGCATCAGAATAACTAATCAAGTTAAAGGATGAACTCCTAGGATACCAAAGTCCTAAATGCATTGTACCATAAAGATATTTAAAAATTCTTTTGATAGCATTCAAATAAAACTCTCTAGGACTTGATTGAAATCTAGCACATAAGCAAGTAGTAAACATAATATTGGGTCTACTAGCAGTTAAATAAAAATGAGATATGATCATACCTCTAAATCGATTTTCATCAATCGGTTTGCCATTCTCATCTTTGTTAAGTTTGGTTGTGGTGCTGACTGGAGTTTTACTTATCTTAGCTTCATGCATGCCAAATTTCTTGAGAATGTCTCTTGCATGCTTGGTTTGATTGATGAAAATCCCATTTTTGCATTGCTTAATTTCTAGTCCAAGAAAGAATTTGAGTTCACCCATCATACTCATCTCAAATTCTCCTTGCATTAAATTAGAGAATTCCTCACACAAGCAATGGTTAGTAGCACCAAATATAATGGCATCAACATATATTTGAACAATTAATAAATTATTTTTAGATTTCTTTATAAAAAGAGTTGTGTCAACCTTTCCTTTAGAAAAACCTTTCTCTAGTAAAAAGTTACTCAATCTTTCATACCAAGCTCTTGGAGCTTGTTTCAATCAATATAATGCATTGGCAATGGTGATGTAAGTTTTCATAATTTTGTGCAATATGTTTATATGCATTGTATTGTGTAGCATGCCTATTATAATTATATCTAATGTACATATAAGCATGCTTAGGTTTAGGTGCTCTAGTTTGAGCCTTACCTTTCTGTGTTAATGAAGGATGAATCTCATGAGACTTTCCCTTGCTATTTAACACATGAGATCTTTTAGCTTTAAAAGCTTGAGTCTCATTTGATTTGGAGGTTGAAGGAGTGGAATCATGCGAAGCTTTTACAAAATAAATATGTGATGAATATGATGAAAACATTCCATTCTTATATCCAATTCCATGGGTATCTCTATGAAATTTTTGAGAGTCAAGAACACTATCTAAATTTTCTTTTCCTCTTTTAAATTTAGCAATGGAATTCTTTAATTCTAAGACCTTTTTAGAAAGCTTATGATTTTCATCATTTGCTTTCTTAAGTTGATCTTCTAAAGAATTAGAAGATTTTGCATCACTAACAAGTTTTTCATTTGATTCAACAAGTTTAGCAAAATTAATTTTTAATATTTCTAATTCTTTATTTAAGCTACCTAACTCATGCTTATAATGTTTCTTCTTAGATAATAAACTTTTGCATTTAACAAGTAATTTTCTCACAATAGAGCTCTCATCATCATCATCATTATCATAATAATTATCACAATCATGAAATGAAGAATAAGAAGTAGATGGTACATCATTTTAGTTTTCAAAGGTCATGAAGCAAAGATTGGCCACATCTTATTGTTCCTCTTCCTCTTTAGATTTAGAGGAATCATCCCAAGTAGCTTTGAATGCCTTCTTCTTATCTTTTGCTCCCTTCTTCTTGAATTTATGTTTGGGACACTCACTTCTAATATGTCCCAGTTTCTTTCATTTATAACAAGTAACCTCCTTCGCTTTCTTCTTCGCATCTCCTTCAAATTTTTTATTAAAGTCCCTTGTTCTTGAGAAGTTTTTTTTTTCTCAAAAAATTCTTGAAGTTCCTAGTGAGCATGGCAATGCCATCATCTTCATCACTAGAATCTTTTATGCTTTCCTCTTTACTATCTTCTTGAAGAGCTTTTAGACTAATGCTCTTTTTCTTTTCTTCTTTCTCTTCTTGTTCTTTACCTCTTTGCTTAATAGGGAGCTCATGTGTTAAGAGCTTACTAATGAGCACATCGGTTGATAAAGTGGAGAGGTCTTGAGCTTCCTCTATTGAAGTAATGTGAGATTCCTAATCCTTATTAGGTAGGATTTTTAAAATCTTGTTGTTTACCTCCTCCTTGGAGAAATATTTTTCAAGTTTCTTAAGAGTTGTGAGGAGAGCATTGAGATGACTTTTCATCTCTGTGATTGATTTATGAGGCTCTATTTTAAAGAGTTCATATTCATATACATGAAGTTGAACTTTCTTGATTCTAACTTGAATGTTGCGTTCATAGTGGTTTTCTAAGGTCTCCCATATTTCTTTGGCTAACATACAATGTTGAAGCTTGCCTCCTTCTTCTCTTGTCATTGAAGAGACTAGAGTAATCATAGCTTTTTTATTTTTATGATTTTCTTCCTTTTAATTAATACTCCATTGGCTTCTTGTAAGAGTAGTTACCACACCATTAATAATAGTTGTAGGTGGTTCCCAACCTCTTAGGATAATATCCCAAAGTTTGATGGAATCACAATTAAGATATAATTCCATTTTGAATTTTCAATGTGGATAGTCACTACCATTAAAAAATGGTCTAAAAGAAGAGATGTTTTGTGATTCACTCCTCATGATCTTGTATTCTAGCAATGAAGAACCTAGAATTCAAGCTCTGATACCAACTGAAAAGAGTCCTAAAGGGGGGGGGGTGAATAGGACTATTAAATAAAAATAAGAAATTAAAAGAATTCTTTGCAAGAATTGAATGGAAGTTAAGAAGGAAGAATGAAGAGTACAAAGATTTAAGGAGTTCGAATTCAACAACAATCCTACGTCTCCACCTAACTAATCCCCAAATTAGGATTTTCAATCACCCATAATCTTATTCATAAGATTGAGATTACACAAGATTTTTATGGCTCACTCTTATAACCTCATAACATGAGTTATTAAGGCTTATACAAAAAATCAAAATCTAAGTGTTTCAATGGACAACAATTAAACCAATTCCTTTATAAATAAATCTCACTTCCCTTTTAATCTAACCCAACATTTAAGATGAAAATAAATTATATTTCTAACATATACCCAACTCTCATAAGAGTTATATAAACAAATAATTATTTAAGAGAATTTGATAGCTCAATGAATGCTTAAGAAAGAATGAATAATAAACAAGTTTCTTTTTAATTTCATTCAGCTCCAGAGGTATTTATACTTAAAAATATAGCTTTTGGAGGTGCAAATGATGTGTCCAAAGTCTATATTTTGAATCATTGAAAGTGATGCTCTCAAACAGTTATTCATGGATTGAAATCATGATTAGCTGCTTAAGACGTTTGAATTTGCCCACATTTTCTTTATAGAAGTTATAGATATTTGAATTATTTTTCCATATCATTTTAAATAACCTAAATTAGATGTCTGTAGCTCAAGATATATCCAAAATACTAAGAGTTGTACAATTTAAAATGCAGCATACTATCAGATAGCTATATCCAAGTTGAAGTCATGATTTTCTCCTAAATAAATTTGAATTTGCCTATAATTTCTTCATGAAATTTGTAGATATTTGACTTATATTTCCATATCATTTTGAATCACCTAAATTGGAGTTCTGTAGCTCAGGATATGTCCAAAATACTAAGAGATATGCAATCTAAAATGTAGAATACTGTCAAATAACTATATACAAGTTGAAGCCGTGATTTGCTCTTGAAAGATTTGCATTTTCCCATAATTTTTTCATGAAAGTTATAGATATTTGACTCGTCTTCCCATATCATTTTGAATCAACTTAATTGAACTTGTATAACTCAAGATATGTCCAAAATACTAAGAGATGTGCAATCTGTAATGGCTGACATATATGTGGATTTCGACTCAAATTTTGCATAACCAAATGAACTTGTTTTTTGACAAGTAAGCCCAATTTAGAAAGCTCAAGATGTCTAATTTAAATGTGAAGAAGATAACTTTATCATTATAAAGCTCTAAGGATGTTAAAAGCCTCTTTGAATCTTAAAGGTCCAATCAGCCCAAGATAATTATATTTTATTTTAACTTCCAATAGAGTCCTAACTTATACACACTTAAATAAACAAATTAAATGCTCAAAATTAAGTTTGTTAAGATCAAAATTAAGATTGATTATTGCTAAGTTCAATACATATTCATCAATTGAGAATTCCCTTTTTAGTTTCCTTAGGTTTGCTTGTTTAATAGTTAGTTTATTTTTGGTTTATTTTACTTTTATTTGCTCAAAGTGTTGTAATCCTTAATCTCTTTCCCCATTTTATTTGAATGTACTTTTTGTGGTATTTTGTGATGAATATTAGGACTTATAATGCATGAAATTGAATTAATTTGTGAACTCAGGCTTAAATATAAAATTCAATAATTATTTGGAGGAAATTATAATTTGCATATTAATAAAGAACTAATTGAATAATCCAAGGTACTAAAATAAAAAACATAAACAGAGGTCAACCACAAAATTGGGTAGATATTCCAAAAGCTCATATCCAGTTTCTGAACCTGATATTTGATGATGGTTTTTAGGAACCTCAATGAGATCCAATTGCCGTATAGTGTGTCCTGACTTTTATCCGAGTGGCGACTCCTTCTCCGATTTGGGCTTTATACCTATTTTATATTTTCTAGTAGGTCTCAGGCTCACACAGTACCATGGTCATCAAATACTTGAGTGTGCACTATATCCCCCTACAATTATAAAATTAAAAAATAATATTTTAATTTTTTATAAATTTGAAATTACTTATATGACAATGAAATGAATTTTTTAATTAAAAATGTGTTAAAATTATTAAAAGGTGTAAAGTTTACAATTTTAAAGTGAAAAAGACATTTCAATATCATATAAATAATTGTAAATTTATGACAAATTAAAATATTATTTCATTTTATTTTAAAATAGTATATTTTAAGGAAAAAATTTTTATTAACTCATTAAATTTTCTTTTTTTTTAAAAAAAATTAAGAGGTGTATGATGCTATAACAACATAATATTTTATTAGATGCTAAAATATTGATTAAACAAATATAGTTTAATATTGAAATGAAATTTTTTTATTGATAAATTTTGAAAGAATATACTAAAATTGTTAAAAGTGAAATTTATGATTTTTTATAATTAAAAAAAATATAAAAATTGTTAATATATATATATATATATCTCTCTCTCTCTCTCTCTCTCTCTCTCTCTCTCTCTCTCGAAATTCTCATTTATACTTAACAAAAAATTCACATGGCCCAAAAAAATTGAGATGGCCAAAAAAAAATTATTATTATTATTAAAATAAAAAATTAATCACAATTTTGGCCAAAATTGTTTTGGTTGGCCATGTAAAATTTGTTTTGGCTGGCATGCAAAATTTGTTAATTGTTAATTTTTTTATTTTAATATTATTAAATATTAGATTATTATTTATTCTAAAAATAAAACTTTACATTTATATAGCACATCAAATTAAAAATATTAAATTATTGAATATTAAATTATTATTTATAATAATAATATGCATGGCCTAAATAATTTTTGTGTGTGTTTTGTGTTGTGTGTACTGTATCAGTGCCATATAGCTGTTAAAAACGGCGGTTTGACTTTGTTTTATTATTATTATTATTATTTTATTATAGATATTAGTCGGTCGTGGTATTCTCTCTTTAAAAGTATCACAAATTAAAAAACAGCCAAAAAAAATTATTTTTAAATGTATTGGAAAATATTTTTATTTTTTTTTACCATAATAAACAGACCAAAGTCTTTCACTAAACTTGGTCTTTTTCCATTCAATTTTCACAACTTAAATATTTCATAGCAAGAACAAGAAAAGATCACAAGAAATTTCCACAACTTCTTTGATCACTCATTCACGTCCAAATTTAATCTGTCATTTGCATATCTCTATTCTGTACCCATTTGTTGTCGTGGCTATGGCTTCTTCTTCTTCTTCTTCTTCTTCTTCTTCTTCTTCTTCAGAGAAGTATGATGTATTCATTAGCTTCAGCGGAGAGGATGTACCCAATACTTTTCTCAGTTACCTCATCAGTGCTTTGAAGAGAAAACAAAATATCAACACTTTCACAGATGAAGAAATTCCAAGAGGGGATGAGATCTCAGCAGCGCTCATAAACACTATCAACAATTCATATATTTACATTGTCATTTTCTCTAAAAATTATCCATACTCCGTTTGGTGTTTAAATGAATTAGCTCAAATATTCCATTGCCTGTTTTCTACTCTGTAGAGATCCTTCTCACGTTCAAAATTTGGAAGGAGATTTTAATGATGCTTTCGTCTCGCATAGGAAGCGATTCAGCCACCGTTTAGAAAAGGTGGAGATCCGGAGCCATGCTCTGAAGGAAATTAGCCTCATGGCATGTTTTGTTTCATCCATCATTAAGTAAGTTCTATTTTTATTTTCATATAAGTATTTTTTTTCTTAGAATATTTTTGTTGTCATTTAATTTAATTAATTATATAATTTCCTGTTGGACCTGAACTCATTACAGAATTTGATTTTGCTTTATAATTTTTTGGTGGTTAGGCCTGAATCCAAGTTAACTGATGAAATTGTTGACGCTGTTAGTCCGAAAATAAGAAGCTTGCATCCGAATGATTATCTTAAAGTGAAGGCCTTTTCGGAATTGCTTGGCGTGTCTCAAAGGTAGAATCGTTACTTCGCATTGAGTTAGCAGATCATGTGCGCCTGGTAGGAATTTGGGAATGGGTAGGATCGGTAAAACAACCATCGACAATAAAATCAAACACAATTTTCATGTTTACTATTTTGTTGCAGATGTGAGGGAAACATTAGAAAAACGCACACTAAAAAATTTTCAAGACGAAATCTTTCGTCGATTATTAGGAGAAAAGAATTTAGAAATTGGCACCCCCCTATTCATTAGAAACTTCAATTGAGAGAAGGCTCCAGTGCAAAAAAATTCTCATTGTTTTGGACGATATGAATGATTTTAAACAATTACAGTTCCTGCTACGAAATAGTAGTGATTTGTTTTGTTCTGGTAGTAGAATTATCATAACAAGTAGAGATAGCAAAGTGTTTAAAATTGTAGGTAGAGAGGTACACATATATGCAGTTGATGGATTAAATGATAGTGAAGCATTTAAGTTGTTCAGCTGGCATGCCTTCCTGCAAAAGCATCCCAAATAAGAATATATGAATCTATCAAAAAGGGCAATACAGTATGCTCAAGGCAACTCTCTAGCTCTTGTTGTTTTGGGTTCCAATTTATATGATAGAGGCTTAGAAGAATGGGAAGATGAACTAGAGAAAGTAAAAAGCATTTCTGATATGGATATTCAGAAAATGTTGAGAATAAATTACGATGGATTAAATAGAGATGAACAAAAAAAATTTCTTGATATTGCATGTTTTTTTAAAGGGATGGATGAAGGCACATTGAAAAGAATGTTACAAACTCTGAAATTATTACGATATCATTCATATCTTTAAAAAAAAATTTGGTAAGAAGTAATACACTACTTAATTTATTTTTTTGGGATAAGTTAAAAAAAAAAAGAGTACTACCATGCACTTTAGTGCATTTATACTTGTTGATCATGTGATCATGATACCTTAGTACCATGTGATTATGTTGTTAGCAATTAAAAAGTTAAATCACTAATACCGTTTTATAATGTTGATATGGATGCCGACATATTAACTGCCATGCAGATTTTGTAAACAATATTAATTATTTTGGCCTTTCATTACTAACAGCATAACCATAGAGAGTATAAAAGTGTGTAAAAATACCATATGACCAAAAATGTAAATACACCAAACCATAAGGTGTCTATATATATATATATATATATATATATATGGTACTATGTATCATTGGAAAAAATTAGCCGAAAAAATTATGTTTTTTTATTATGAATATGAATGAACAATATATTGCTGATGAATGAATAATTTATTACTTGTGAGAAAATAGTTCTTAAATAGTGAAAAGAAAATCTCTATATAAAGAGATTGAAATTCATTAATGAGAAGGTTAAGAAAAAGATATATTACTCTTCAAATTCTTTCAATATTATAGTTCTCCAAATACTCTCCAAACTCTCTCTAAATTCTCTTAAAATCATTCTACTATAAAATATTTTTCTTCTAATTAAATACTACTAAATTCAAGTTTAGTTCTATAACAAACAAAACAATTTAATCTTTATTTCATAACACGTTATCAGCATGAAAAGCTTTCGATCAAAACAATAAGGTATATATTTCTTAATATTTAATATTTATGAATATATTATTTGATTTTATATTATCATGGATGACTATACCTCCTACTAATTTATATATATTCATATTTATATTTTTTTTCTTCAATCTAACTTTATATTAATTGTTATTTTTATTTTGTTTTACTAACTACACCATTGATGCAAATATTGCTAGAAATGGTTCTAACCTTATGGATGTCTATGTCTCCTACCAATTTATATTTATGTACATTTATTTTTTTATTATTTATGTTAATGAAAGGTTGCACCCCATTTTATATTAATGGACGGTTTTACCCCATATTTATACATATCGTTATGTTAACTCACTTGCTATAAATAATCATATCAACATTATTTATTGATTTTACTTTATATAATTTATTTCTCAATATATTATATTAAAAAAAAAATCTAACGGCTATATATTACCAACGGTAACATAACGGTAATGAACAACTATATTTTTCATTATAAATAGACAAGCTATAAATTTTATCTATTCACACAAATTTATACATTTTCTCTTTCTCTCTTTACTCTAAATTGTAAACATGATTTGATATATTTATATTTGTGTTTTGATCATGACTATTATAATAGTTTTAGGAATAATTCATATGGAAGATGATTTTCTATTTGATATAATTTTAAGTATTATTATATCATTTTTTGTACCACTATTATTTCTTGCAATATTCATTCATGATATAATTAATTAGTAAATTCTGATTATGTTTGATTTTTTTTAGTAGTCATCAAATTTATGAATTCTAATTGAGTTATATATTTTTTTTATTAGTTATCATAATGACAAATCTAGCAAAGTTTGAGTTCGTTGCTCTTGACATCACGAGAAAAAATTATATGTCTTGGATTCTAGATATAGAAATGCATCTTCAATCAATGGGGTTAATTGATAACATAAAAGAAAATAATAACACCTCATTGCAAGATAAGGTCAAATCTATAATTTTTCTCCATCGTCATCTTGATGAAGGATTAAAATGTGAATATTTGACTGTCAAAGATCCAAGTGTTCTTTGGAAGGATCTAAAAGACAGATATGATCATCAAAGAGATGTAATACTACCAATAGTCACTGATGAATGGAGAGCTTTACGCTTTCAAGATTTCAAAAAAGTGAGTGACTATAATTCTGCAATGTTCAGAATAGTATCACAATTAAAATTCTGTGGACAGACAGTCATAGATGAGGATATGCTGGAGAAAACTTACTCCACATTTCATGCATCAAATGTTATACTGCAACAACAATACAGGATGTAGAGATTTAAAAAATATTCTGAACTAATTTCATGCCTGCTGGTAGCTGAGAAAAATAATGAACTCTTGATGAAAAATCATCAATCTCCTCCCATTGGCTCAATAGCATTTCCAGAAGCAAATGCTATAAATTATTCCAGATATAAAAATTACAATAGCCATGGACATGGGAGAGGTTGAGGTCGTGGATGTGGAAGAGGTCAATTCTTTGGTCGTGGTCGTGGAAATAAATATAATAATACTCCACAACAAACTCAGACTCAACCTTAAAAAAAGTTAAAATCAGTCATCAGTGGTGTTCAAGAAAGGCCTCAACATAAGTTTGAAACTATGTGTTTCAGATGTGATAGTAAAGGACATTGGTCACGAGTTTGTCGAACACCATCACATATTTGCCAAATTTATAAGGCATCATTAAAAGGCAAAGAAAAGGAAATAAACTTCAATGAGCATCATACTCCTGTTAATGATACAACTCATCTAGATGTTTCTAATTTTACTGATGATTTTACTAACAATGGAAATTGAAACATATATAATTTTAAGTATATTGTTATTAACTATTTTATTCTGAAGAATATGTTATTGTTATGTATGTTATTTTCAAATTAAATAAGATGTCCTACTTTACAATTATTTTATATTTTTACCTTAATTGATTAATTTTGTGTTTATCTATTTTGAAGTTTAATATGGATTGTACTCAACATAAAGACAATATTGGAGATCTCTGCATACCAGATAGTGGTACTACACATACTATCTTGAAAAATAGAGATTATTTCTCTGAAATAAAGCCCACAAAGGTAGTTATAAAAATAATATCAGGTCTTGCAGATCTGATTGAAGGAATTGGCAAAGCTAAATTTATGTTACCAAATGGAGCAAAGTTTATAATTGATGAAGCTTTGTTTTCACCAAAATCAACAAGAAATTTATTGAGTTTTGATGACATATATCGAAATGGGTGTGATACCCAATCCATTACTATAAATGGTAACAAATATTTAAATATAGTTTCCTATGAATCAGGAAAAATACAAGTATTGGAAAGACTGACAAAACTCCCTACTGGATATCATTACATGTATATACATGTAATTGAATCAAATATGGCTATAAAAGAAAAATCTTATGATCCTTCAACAATAAATTTATGGCATGACAGATTAGGTCATCCTGGATCAGTAATGATGCGAAGGATAATTGAGAATTCACATGGGCATCCACTGAAGGGACAAAGAATTCCTCAATCAAATGAAATGTCATGTACAACTTGTTCTCTTGGAAAATTAATCTTGAGACCTTTACCATCTAAAATTCAGAATGAATCACCTATGTTTCTTGAAAGAATTCAAGGTGATATATGTGGGTCAATTCACCCACCATGTAGACCATTCAGATATTTTATGATATTAATTGATGCATCTAGTAGATGGTCACATGTTTGTCTATTGTCAACTCGTAATGTTGCATTTGCAAGGATGCTAGCTGAAATTATTAAATTATGAGCACAATTCCCTGATTATACAATCAAAAGGGTAAGACTTGATAATGCTGGTGAATTTACATGTAATATCCTGTGTTTTTAAATATTTTTACACTGTACCGGGATATGCACTGTTAATAATTTTTGTATATATTACGATATTTTTACGAGTTGATATGTATTTAAAACCTATTTTAATTATTGTGTATTGTTTACAGTACTTTACGTAAAATTTTCCCGGGACTTGCATTTTCGGGGAAATTTTCACGTAAATAATTTATTATTAATTATTTTAAATATATTTTCGGACTTGCATGAACTCATACATATTTTTAAAAATACTAAACACCGTGTATATGTGTACATATTTATTTAATTAGGGTTTAGTATTTCACCCTAATATTTTATTAATTAATTAATTATTTTATTGTTATTTAATTATTTTTAATTAATATTAAATTATTAAAATATTAAATTATATGTGTGGATGTGAAATTTTTTCAAATATTTTATTAAAATTTTTATTATTTTTCTTTTTCTTTTCTTTTCTTTTTCTTTTCTTTTCTTTTTTTTTTTCTTCTTCTTCCTTCCCGCGCGACTATCCTTCCCCTCATCGCTGCTACTCCGATCCCTGGCCGTCAGTGTGCCACCAGCAGCTCCACCTTTGTCCTCAGCCATCCCCCGCCGCCAGCAGCCTCCTTCCCCGGCATCGGCGGGCTGTTTTTCTTCTTTTGGCCGAAATTCCTCTCCTCGCCGTCGATGATGATTCCGGCCACCATTTTTGACACCTCCAGTCTCTTTCTTCTCCTTGAGCTCCGGTGAGTGTGATTCTAGCTTTGGTTTGAGCTTAAATGGTCTTGATTTTCTTAGGTTTCGAATTTTCCCATTTCGGCCATATTGGGTTTTTGATTTTTTTAGAATTTTTATTGGTTGATTCATGAATAATTCCTTCACAAATGTTGTTCCTAGTAGCTTAATCTACATTTATGAATTTTTTTGGAATTTTTGGAGATTTTTTGGATTTTTGGGTATTTTTGAATATTTTAATATTATTTTCTAATTTTCGGAAATTAATTATTTAAATTATGAAATTTTGTTTTATGGTTAAATTAGGTGTTGAAATGAATTATAGGAATTTATTTGGAATTTTTATGAATTTTTATGTATTTATTTTGAATTATTGAAGTTTATGTAATTTTGGGAAATTAGGGTTAATTGTGTTTTTTAATTGAAATTAATTGGATAATTGAGTTTAATTATTTATATTATTGATAAATATGTTGATAAAATTAATTTTTGATAATTATACTATTTTTGGTGAATTTTTGAATGAATTTTAGTATATTTATATATATAGGGGTATTTTGGTAATTTTACACAAAATTGGCTAAAAATGTAATTTAATTGGTTTTAATAATTATTTAAGGTATAAAAATGATTTCTACAAATTATTTGGTATTTTTAACTAATTAAAACTATTTTTCGTGAATTATTTTCAATTATATATATAATATACGGTTTTTCTAATAAAATGAGTTTTTATTGGTTTTTACTGTGTTTTAAGGAATGTAATTTCTACCTATAAAATGTGTTTCTAGGTTATATGGGCATTTTTGGTAATTCTAAAATTTTCTGTGTTTGTGGACCCCGATCGGTAGATTGTAGTTTGGAGTCCGACCGAGGGGTTGTGGATGAGTGGTTGAGCCTGTTTTTTGAAGTGTATTTCTTTGTAGGGTCGACTCTACTCTTTTGAGTAGAGAGATGTCCATTTTACAGGGGAGGTTCTACCGGATTTTCGATAGAATTCTCGTAAAACGTGATATCCGGTCGAACCCTGATATTGATTCTATGTTTAATACTCTAGATCAAATTCTAGGATTTTCTATTAGGTTTATTCTAATGTCTGTCATTATTGCTTGTTTAGTTGCGCTGAGACCGAGGGCTAGTGGACCAGGCCCGTCGGACCCATCTCGTGGAGCGCACTAGGGTGAGTTACTATTATATATATATATGCTTAGGATGCATGGTTTAGAAATATACGTTTTATTTTGATTAAAATGCATAAATAATGTGATTTGTATTTAAGTATATTTTTGGTTTATTTTTGGTATATAATAAATTGTATACATGTTTTGTTAATAAATTATATTTAAAATGTTTTTAAATATATTTCTAATTTAAATTGTAATTTAATTGGATTTATTTGGTGTATATATACTCGAAATATACCTGATTTACTTTTGGTATATTTCCGGTATATATATGGTTTATATTGTTATTTTATTTAATTATATGCAACATTTATTATGAATGTATGTTTTATATTTATTAATGAAGGATATCGATAGAACGTGCTACCTAGTGGGCAGCACTAGGACCGAGTACGTACCGGTACGCCTATAGTATTTAGGCTATATTACTAACCTATTTATGGATATTGATTGATTATGATTATTTGATGTGTGAGATATGGTTTGGAGGTGTGATTGCTGGAGCTCGGTTGACCAAGTGTCTTGGGGCCAATCACACAGGCAGTCAGACTGCTGGAGCTCGGTTGACTTAGTGTCTCGAGGCCAGTCTACTGTCTAAATGGATTAAGTGGATATATTTGGAATAAGTGAGCCTGTATGGCTAGAGTGTTGTCTAACACTGTTTTCGGGGTTACGATATTCTAGGGTTCTATGTGATCCTTCATAAACTGTGATTTTCAATAAAAATATATAAAAATGATTTTTCTGCATTTGTGTGAATTTGCATGTATATATTTACATATTATATATATACTGTTGATTGCATGCATTGTCATTTAGTATGCATGTATATATATTATAGTAATTCACTCAGTGAGGTCTGACTCCCCTCTGTTGACCATTTTTCAGGAGAGTCAACATCTTCATACCTCAGTAGCAGGCCTGTACGCCGGATTTCTTCCGCCCCGACTTCTTTGTGTAAACTGCTTACTTGAGTCTTATTTTTATAATCTAGACACTGCAGTAGTTGTAAATTAAATTATGGGATTTTATGTATTATATTTTTGCAAGATATTGTATTATACTTGAACTGGATTTGTATTAAAAAAATTTATATGAGATGAGATTTGACTTAAATCCAGTTGGTGAAAATAATATTGTGATAATTATGATATTTATGATTTTTATTTCCGCTGCATTATATATTGCTACTATTATTGCGTGTTTTGTTTTATTTTTAGGCTTGTTACGGGTTCCGGATTCGAAAGAATTCCCGTTCCCTAGCGCCGGTCATGGCCCCTGTTTTGGGTCGTGACATTACATCTCAAGCATTCAATGATTATTGTGTGTCTACTGGGATCATTGTTGAGCATCATGTTGCCCATGTACATACTCAAAAAGGTTTAGCTGAATCATTGATTAAACGCCTGCAGCTTATTGCTAGACCATTAATAATGAGAATAAAGTTTTCCATTTCAGTTTGGGGTCATGCAATCCTACATGCTACTTCATTAATTCGTATCAGACCTAGTGCATATCATAAATACTCCCCACTACAATTGGCATTTGGTCAAGAGCCAAATATTTCCCATCTCAGAATTTTTTGTTGTGCAGTATATGTACCCATTATGCCACCTCAGTGCATAAAAATGGGTCCTCAACGAAGATTGGGAATTTATGTTGGGTTTGAAACACCCTCGATTATTAGATATCTTGAACCTTTAACTGGTGATGTTTTTACAACACGTTTTGCTGATTGCCAATTTAATGAGGTTGTTTTCCCAACATTAGGAAAAGCGAAGAAAGAAGGGAAAAGGGATATTTCATGGAATGAACCATCATTATTGCATCTAGATCCTCACACAAAATAATGTGAATTAGAAGTCCAAAAGATTGTGCACTTACAAGCAATTGCAAATCAATTGCCAGATGCATTTACTGATACAAAAAGAGTGACTAAATCATATATACCAGCAGCCAATGCTCCTGCTCGTATTGAAATTCTAGAAATAAAACCTGAGAGTAAAGACACTCATGAGTCTAAAATATGCCAGAAGCGTGGAAGACTAATTGATTCTAAGGATAAAAATCCTCGAAAGAGAAAGAGAGTAGATAATCATATTGATAGCGAGGAAAATATCCCTGAAGAAATAGAAAATAAAGAAAGTCATGAAACATTTTCATATACTATTGCATGTGAAATCATAAATGACAAAGATGATCCTGAACCAAAATCAGTCATGGAATGTCAAAATAGGCATGATTGGATAAAATGGAAAGATGCTATGCAGGCTGAATTGGACTCACTAAACAAGCGAAAAATTTTTGGACTAATTATTCCTATGCCTAAAACTGTGAAACCTGTAGGATACAAATGGGTCTTTGTACGAAAGAGAAATAAGAAAAATGAAATAATAAGGTGCAAAGCTAGACTTGTAGCTCAAGGTTTTTCACAAAGGCTGAGAATTGATTATAATGAAACGTATTCTCCTGTTATGGATGCAATTACATTCAGGTATCTGATTAGCCTAATAGTTTCTAAGAAATTATAAATGCGTCTTATGAATGTTGTGACTGCTTATTTGTACGGATCACTTGATAGTGACATTTATATGAAAATCCCTGAAGGATTTACAATGCCTGAAGCATTAAGTACAAAACCCAAAGAAATGTATTCGATCAAGCTCCAGAGATCTTTATATGGGTTAAAACAGTCTGGGCGCATGTGGTATAATCATTTAAGTAATTATTTGATTAATAAAGGATATGTGAGTAATATTATCTGCCCATGTGTTTTTATTAAGAAAACAATATCCGGATTTGTGATTATAGTTGTATATATTAATGATTTAAATATCATTGGAACAGAAAATGAGATCCATGAAGCAACAGTATACTTAAAGGAAGAATTTGAAATGAAAGATCTTGGAAAAACCAAGTATTGCCTTGGTTTACAAATTGAGCAAATGCATAATGGGATATTCGTGCATCAATTAAATTACACAGAAAAGATCTTGAAACGCTTTAATATGGATAAAGCAAATCCTTAAAGTACTCTAATGGTCATCAGATCACTCAATATTGAGACTGATCCATTTCGACCCTGTGAAGAAAATGAAGAAATTCTTGGTTCTGAATTTCCATATCTCAGTGCCATTGGAGCTCTAATGTATCTCGCTAATTGTACTAGACCTGACATTTCTTTTGCAGTCAATTTATTAGTAAGGTTCAATTCAGCTCCAACAAAAAGGCATTGGAAAGGGATCAAACATATACTTCGATACCTTCGAGGAAATGTTGATTTGGGTTTATTTTATTCTAATAATTCAAAACAAGAATTGATTGGTTATGCAGATGCAGGACATTTATTTGATCCTCATAAAGCGAAATCTCAAACAGGCTATGTGTTCATAAATAACGGAACTGCAATTTCTTGGTGTTCCCAGAAACAAACGCTTGTCACTACTTCTTCAAATCATTATGAGATTATTGCAATACATGAAGAAAGTAGAGAGTGTGTATGGATTAAATCAATGACACATCATATTGAAGAAGCTTATGGTTTTCCAGTCAACAAAAGTCCAACAATTTTGTATGAAGATAATGCAACATGCATTGCACAGTTAAGGGAAGGATATATCAAAAGTGATAGAACCAAACATATACCTCTAAAATTCTTTTCATACACTCAAGAGCTAATAAAAGACAATCATATAGATATCAAGTATATTAAGTATAGCAAGAATTCAGCTGATCTTTTCATAAAGGCGATTCCAACTACAATCTTTAGAAGGCACGTTCACAATATTGGAATGCGACATCTGCATACTATGTGAAGGAAGTTTATACATATCAACTTGAGGGGGAGAAAATAATGCATTGTACTCTTTTTCTTTAAGCTAAAGTTTTTCCCACTGGGTTTTATTTAGCAAGGTTTTAACGAGGCAGTTGCAAAATATTGTTATTCAAGGGGGAGTATTATGAATGTGAATGAACAATATATTGCTTGTGAATGAACAATATATTGCTTGTGAGAAAATAGTTCTCAAATAGTGAAAAAAAAATCTCTATATAAAGAGATTGAAATTCATTAATGAGAAGGTTAAGAAAAAAATATATTACTCTCCAAATTTTTTCAATATTATAGTTCTCCAAATACTCTTCAAACTCTCTCTAAATTCTCTTAAAATCATTCTACTATAAAATATTTTTCTTCTAATTAAATACTACTAAATTAAAGTTTAATTCTATAACAAACAAAATAATTTAATCTTTATTTCACAACACTCTGATTTTGGGTATCAGGGGACCGCAAAAGTGGAAGGCATATTTACTAAATATACAGTGGAACAGAAAAAAAGTTGAAATAAGTTGTAAAGCCTTCGAGGAGATGCATAATTTGAGATTCCTCCAAATATATACTGATTCATCAAGCGGCCTAGGAATTCCTGACAAACTTAAGATACCTGAAGTGGCCATATTATCCTTTCAAATATTTGCCATCAAAATTTTGTCCACACAATCTTGTTGAACTTCACATGCCACATAGCTAGCTTAAGGAAATTGGAAATTTGAATAAGGTACATCTATTCTTTTCTTTTTTTTTTCTTTTACTCCTTTCATTCCAAGTTAATTGTTGTTTTTTAGTATTTTATTTAGATTAAGAAAACATTTAATAGGTTTAATTATAGGGGAAAAAAAAAAGCTAACTCTACATATATTTAAAACTTATTACTTATTGTTGTAAAAATAATTGTAAAATATTCTCTTTTTCTATTCACACTTCCACTTATTCTAATACTCAAGTAGTATTGATTAATTCAAGCACTCGTACCTTATCTTAATGCTCCAACAATTTGAAAATATTAGAAAGAATTATAGAATTTCGTAAATCAATTAATATAAATAAGGTTAACATAAGAATAAAATTGAAAAGAAAAAATTAATATTATATTAAATATATAAAAGTGTCAAATAATTAGATTTTTTTTTAATTTGAAAAATGATAATTAATTTAGAATGAAGGGAGTAATATTAGTTTTGGAAATTTGACAGACTAATAATTTTGCAATTCACTAAGCACATTAATTGTGAGAGAGTCAATTATATATTATATCACATAAAACTTCTCTATTACGAGATTAAATTTTACCTTTCATATGATATGGCAGTGTCAGATATTTTACTTATTAATTTTTACAAAAGATTACATTATTTATTATATTCAAATTAAAATATTTTTAATCAAAAATTCTGATATTTGAAAGTTTATGTATTTCTTTGTATTGATTTTTAAAAGTTATTTAAAGCAGAAAAATGAAAATCATTGATAACACTTAATCGCTATTAGGGGTGAGTAAAATAATAGGAAACCAAAAACTAAACCGAGCCAACTTCAATTCGGTTTACTTCAGCCTATAAATTATTTTATTTCAGTTTTAGGATTGAAAACCCGAAATAGATTCAGTTTAATTCAGTTTTTATTGTTAAAAATATAATTAAACTGAATCAAATTGAATTCCTCAAATATTATTATACTATGTTTAGATGCAAGAGATTTGAATATAAATTTGAATTTAAATTAAATCTCTTGTTTGAAAATGTAATGAACCGATATTTTAAATTATTAAAAATTATTTTTAAATATACAATATTAATAATATTTTAAATTTATATATATTATGATTATTTTTGTGTGATTTAAAGGTTTAATTCATTGTTAAAGATTATTTCTTTATTTAATAATATCATTATTTTATTAAGTCATGAATAGTGTAAGTTTAGTATATTTATTTTATTTTAATGTTGTGATATACTTTTATTTAGTCTAAATTTAATTATTATTGATATATATATGTGTGTATTGTGTTAGTGTTGTTAAATATATATGTATATATATTAAAGTTAGTTAATATATATATAAAGGGGTCAAAAGTTTTTTTTTTTTTGTCAACCCTTCCCTTCCTTTCTTTTTCTCTTTCTTCTTCTTTTTCTTTTCTTTCCTCCATTGCCGGTTTATAGTGCCACCACCGAAGCTCCCATCGCTGCCACTAGCTACCACATACCACCTTTGGAGCTTGCCACCACCTCCCCTCCTTCCCCTCTCCTTCTCACCGCAGCCAGAATGCTTGTCATCACTGGAATCCATGAGTTGCCGAGAGAGCGCTACAGTAACTCTGACATGATTCTGGTAGTTTTAGCTCGTGATCCCAGACTCGTTCGACTTCTCTCGGCACGGTCTAGACGTTTCTCAACTCGTTTCAAGCTTACGATATCCGGTTAGTTAGTTATCTTCATGTTTTCGTTTATGCCATTTAGGATTTTTATTTTTTGAGCTTAAGTTTGAATGATTCATGATAATTTCTTTAAGAAATGTTGTTATATACCTCTTTATCTTTTTAAATATATTTTTAGTTTATTTTTCTGAATTTATTTAATTTATGTATATAAATTGTATTTTTGGTAATTAAAATGAAATTTTTATTAATTATGTGTTTTATATGTTTTGTATAGAAATTATGTTAAATTAGTATAGTTAATTTAAATTATTAGTTTCAGAAGTGATAAAATAATTTTGAGTAATTTTTGGAAAATATTTAGTACTATGTAATTTTTGGATTAGTTGGTAAACTTTGTAGTTTTATTGAAATTATTGTTAATTGGTATATTTTAAATGATTTTGAAATAATAAATAGTAATAAAATAATTTTTACAAATTATGTACTATTTTTTAACTAATAATAATAATTTCCGGAAATATATTCAAATAATAGTTTTATTTATTATTTTTGTGTTTAAATGAGTTTTTAACTATTTTTATTACATATTTAAACAATTTAAATAATTTATTTATAAATTTTACTACTTGATGTTAAGTATTTGAAAAATGGATTTTATTAATATTATATAATTTATCTAAGATTTTATTTAGTTATTGTGAAAATAATTATATTTAATGTTTTGTTATTTAAATAAATTGTATTGTGGTTTATTATTGATATTTATGGATTTTAATTATGTTTATTATATTATTATTATTAAATATTGATTTTATTGTGAATTGTGAACCTCGGTTGGAAAATTGTATAGTTCGGGGTCCCAACTCGAGGTGGTAAGCATTTGTGGTTTTAGAAGTACGTTTTTTTGCAGGATCAACTCTACTTTTAGTAGAAAGATATCCGTTTTACATATGAGACTCTGCTGAATTTTCAGTAGAATTCTTATAAAACATGATGTCGGGTCGATCTTGAGTTTTTGAATTATGGTCAAGTCGTGTCTTAGATTGATTCGTTCTTTAGAATTCTTAGAAGTGTTAAGTTAGGAATTTATTTTAATTTTGTTATTATTATTTATTTTGCTATAGTTACACTAAGACCGAGACCTATCAAACTAGACCTGTTGAGTTTGTACAGAGGAATGCAAACCTATGAGTTATTATTTTATATATGCATTGTATGTTGGATATATGATTATGAACGTTCATGTTTTCATTATGTATTTAAACATGAATTATTTTATTTAATGATTTTGTATATTTTTTGTATACTTTTGTTATATTTTTTATATACTTGTGGTTTATTTTGGTATATATGTGGCATATATATTTGGAATATTTTTAGTATATAGCTAGTATATTTTTGGTATACGATTGATATATTTCCAATATATGCTCGGAATATGTTAGTATATATGTGGTATATTCTTTTAAAATAAATTTCATTATGTTTTAAATTATACATTTTATTATTTCCCATAAATATACAATTTATTTGAAGGATATCAGTAAAACGTGCTACCTAGTGGGCTGAACTAGAACTGTGTACATACCAGTGCGTTAGATTTAAGAGTTGAGATTATGAAATCATTTGAGGTGAAATATGATTATTCAATTATGAGAATTGTAGTGAGTGATTAGTGTGATTGCGGGAGCTCAGTTGACCTAGTGTCTCAAGGTCAATCACACTGACAATAAGACTGCGGGAGCTCGGTTGACTTAGTATCTCAGAGATAATATTTGATCCTTCATTTAAATAAATTTTTATGCATTTAATATATATATATATATATATATATATATATATATATATATATATATAACAAATTTTAGCATCTGTGTGAAATGTCTATATATATTTATATTTATACTGATAATTGACTGCATATGGCTTTAGGTTACATGTATACGTATTATAATAATACACTCAGTAAAGTCTGACTCTCCTCAATATTTTTTTATATGATTTTCTTCTGTAGACCTCACCAGTAGTACTTTACGTCTGTTTTCTTCAGTCCCAGCTAGACTATGTAAATTTTATAGTTGAACTTTTGTTGTAATGTAGAATAATCAGGAATAGTGTAGTTGTCATAGAAGTGTGTTTTTTGATTGAGATTTGTATCTGAATATTGTATAAATATTTTTATTATGATATGACATATAAAGATTTCTTTTTATATTCTATAAATTTTTAATTTTGACGTATTTTTATTTCATTATTGCATGTGTTTTTATTTTAAAGCTTGTTACAGGTTATGAATTCGAAAAAATTATCGTTCCCTAGCATTAATCATTACTCTCGGTTTGAGTCATAACAGAAAATTACGTAAATTTATATCTATGAGGATTTGAAACAAATCTATAACAAATTTGATTGCTTATTTAGTAAGAATTTGAAATAACATATAACTACATGTTATTTGAAATTTTTATATTTGAAATTCAATATTTCAAATCTAAGATTTTAAATTAAATGAATGCATCCAAATACACCCTTAATTTATTTAAGTATTTATGGTTTGGTTTGATCAGAATAATACTATTATTTCACATTATATCAATAATATCAAATTTTTTTAAGAATTCAATAGTATCAATTTCAAATACTTAAAATGTTTAACCAAATTATTTAAAACTAAAAATATTAAAATGAAGTAATTTAAATTTGATTTGGACAATCAGTTTGATTGATTTTCTAAAGAAAAAAGATAAATAAATTAAGTATAAAAATAAGAACAATAAATTTCATAATATTATTAAAATGATGTAAAATTCCAAAAATCCAATTAATTCAAAATTTTCAAAAGTTAAAATAGGTTCAAAGCAATCAAATTGAACAGGACAGCAAATATTTATTTTTGGTTGAGTTCAGTTATTTTCGTAATATTTTCCTTTTTGTTAGGTTTTGTATATGTCTAACTTAACCGAACCTAATGGAACCAACCAGCTATCTATAAAAGGGCACTGTTGTAAGTTTTTTTTTTTTTGTTTTCCATGTTTACAGAGCCTCAGAAGTTTGAAACGCGTTGATCTAAGTGACTCTGGGGACCTAATCTGGGTGGATTTTTCTAATGCTGGGAATCTTTGTTTTTTAGAATTGGATAAATGTTCAAGTTTGGAAGAGATTTGTTGGTCGGTTAAAGCTGAGAGCGAGTGTACTACACTATATCTTAGAAGCTGCAATAGTCTAAACGAAGATTCCGCATAATATAGAATATTTGTATTTAAACGAAGATACAATAGAACAAGAAAATTGAGTCTGTAAAGTGTCTTCAAAGTCTTAATTTGAAGAAATGCTCAAGATTGATAACTCTCCCGGACTCCATTTCTGATCTCAAATTTGTAAAGGGTCTCCAAAGTCTTGATTTGAAGGGATGCTCAAGATTGGTAACTCTCCTAGACTCCATTTGTGATCTCAATTCTCTTAAATGTTTTGAGGTGTCAAATTGTGTGAGTCTCCACCAACTCCCAGAGAAGTTTGGAAATTTACAAAATTTGAGAGAGTTTAATGCAGCTGGTAGTGGCTTACGAGTATTACTAGACTCTCTTTGCTATCTCAAATCTCTTGAGGATCTTGATATGTCAAAATGTGTGAATCTCTATCAACTCCCAAACAAGTTTGGGAATTTACAAAATTTAAGAGAGTTTAATGCAGCTGGTAGTGGCGTACGAGCATTACCAGACTCTCTTTGCTATATAAAATCTCTTGAGGATCTTGATGTGTCAGTATGTGTGAATCTCTATCAACTCCCAGGGAAGTTTGAAATTTATCAAATTTAAGAAAGCTTAATGCAGCTAGCAGTGGCATACAAGAATTACCAGACTCTCTTTGCTATCTCAAATCTCTCTTGAGGATCTTGATGTGTCAGAATATGTGAATCTCTATCAACTCCCAAACAAGGTTGGAAATTTACAAAATTTGAGAAGGCTTAATGCAGCTGGTAGTGGCATACGAGTATTACCAGAGTCCATCAATCAATTGCATAAATTGGAGAATTTGGATTGCTCTGGTTGTGAAGGTTATTGGTTTGGCCAATTTTCATTGTATTAATCTTAGCGGCTGTCATACGTTAGAATTTCCAAAATCTCTCTGCCACGTAACGTCATTGGAAGAGATCAACCTAAGTGGAAATAATTTCAAGAGCATACCTGCTAGCATCAATAAACTTCCTGAGTTACAGTATCTCTTTTTAAAAGATTGCAAGAGACTTGAAGTTTTACCAGAGCTTCCATCAGCTCTAGAAATCTTAGAAGCATCAAACTACACTTGTCTATAATCATTGTCAACTGCTGTATTGCCAGCATATGATTTAATATTGGTGAGTGCACTAATTTAAAGCAGGAGGAATATACAAGAATCGCCGACCACATATTGAAAGCACACCTTTCTAATGACAAGGTGGTATCTCTGTTTATCTGCTCTGCTGACTTCACTGAAACTATCATTTGATCTAAATTGGAAAATGCCGTTTATATATGCCTGGTAGTGAAATGCCAGAGAGGATGATGTATTAGAATGAGAGTGGATCATTTCTGTCTGTCACACTCAACCCCAATGACCGGTTGATCGGTTTTTCTCTTTGTGCAGTTCTTGCATCCAATGCTCTTCCTTCGTCTGTAAACTGTTCTGCCATCTTAACAGACTTGTCTGGAGATGACTACCGATTTGATTATTATCATTGTTTTTGGTTTAATATGCCAATGTGTTGTTTTGGTCTTTTTTTTTTTTTTAATTTTTAATTTTTTGGTTTCATGTATGTATTCCTAAAGTACAGAATCGGTTCAATGTTTTGTTGGTTTGGATCATTTTTTGTTGTTTAATGGCTTTGGCACAACTATAAAAATATATGAAACTTAGTTTACAGTTTGGTTTTTCATTTTAATATTCAAATAGGGAATAATGAAAAGGAAGAAGAAGATAAAAGAGGAAAGAAATGTTGAAAAAGTAAATATTTTTATTGTATATATTATGAAGTAAAAATTTATATATAATTAGGAATAAAATTTTTATTTTATTTAGAATGTTATTGTATTCTTAATTATATTGTAATTAGGGTATATATATATATATATATATATATATATATATATATATATATAAAGAGTGTAATCTTTTTTTGAATATCATGAAAAAATATTTCTTTTGAATTTTTTTATTTTTTATGTGAATTTTATTTTTCATGGTATCAAAATATAATTATTGAAATCAAATTGTTTATTGAATTTTTGAAATCGTATTTTTTTCTTTTTTCCTTTGAATTCTTTGAATTTTCAAAATCATGATCACCAAAAACACATCCATCGTATCCCATGAAACATCCAATTTTATTCAAACCCTTTAAGATAATTTCCTTTTTCCCACAGAAACTATTCTTGATGACACAAACTATACTCTATGGTCACATATCATAAAGATGCGAATTGGAGCCAAAAATAAATTTGACTTTCTTAATGGCACTACGCTAAAGTCACCAACAGGAGATAAAGCGTTGGAGACTTGGCTCCTTGATAATAATTGAGTTAAAAGTTGGCAGATTGACTCCATGAGTCCAACATTAATGCAAAGATTCATCAATCTTCCAACAGCAAAGGAGATATGAGAGGTTATCTCAAAAACCTTCTATAATGGATCTGATGAAACTCAGTTATTTGAATTAAACCGGAAATCATTCACAACACGTCAGAATGGTAAGCCATTACCTACATATTATAATGAACTAGTCGAAATATTTCAGGAAATCGATGCTCGGACGTGCGCACAAGGGGAGGATGTTAATGGATTAGTATCACTCTACAAACATATTACTCGGCTTCGAACACATATTTTCCTAGCTGAGCTTGATTCAGAATTTAATAATGCTCAGAGTGAAATACTTTGGAAGGATATACCTCTTGATATTGAGTCTAGTTATGCATATGTACGGAGGGATCATAACCAGCGACATACAATGGAAGAGCTGAAGATATTGCTAGACCATTATATACTTATAACAGCTTAGACTCATCCCTAGTTCAAAGGGAAAATACCAAGTAAGTCCATCACATACACCTACACTCATTGTGGCCAAGTTGGACACTCCAAGGAACGGTGCTATGAAATTATGTAATATCCAGAATTGTGGGATTTCAATAGAAAGCCTCGTAAGAAGCTCGGAAGGGTTGTAATTGCCACCTCTAGTGGTACTAAACCAAGTGGTAATCTTGATGCAACATCAGGTATGACAAATCTTACTCAAAATAATACATAGATTATTGATACATGTGCTACTAATCATATGACAAACTCCATTCACCATCTTACCTCCATCCGCCCATTAACCCAACAAAATATTCTGACCGCTAATGAAGGCATAACACCAGTCACTCATGAAGGATCAGTATCTAACTCTGATTTTCTTAATCTAGATACTATTCTTGTTGTTTCATCTCTTTCTTGTAATCTACTATTTGTTGGCCAAATCACTAAAACCTTGAATTGACCTGTCAAATTTTGGCCTAATTATTATGTATTTTAGAACATTGCAATGCACCGAATTATTGGCTCTAGTGTTAAACATGGAAAGTTATACTATCTTGAGTTGTATAATGATTCAAGTCAGAAGTCAAGTCAAGTCAATAGGTTTAGTAAAAGTTGCTCGGCTAAAGACTAAGTAATCTTATGACATCGTTGTCTTGGTAATTTTTCTTTTCATTATCTTAAACAAATAAAACTGGAATTATTTTTGAATACCACAGAATCAGAATTCAAGTGTGATATTTGTGAATTGGTAAAAGGCCATCGAATCTTTTATGTACCGACTCATAATAAAAATTCAATTTCATTTATTACCATTCATTTTGATGTATGGAGACCTGCTCAAATTCCTACTCTATCTAGTGCTCGATATTTTATAACATTTATTGATGAATGTACCTGTATGACTTGGGTATTACTACTTTCAAACAAAGGAGATGTATGCTCCAAGTTCTAGGACCCATACAAAATGTTGGCTACGTAATACTATAGTAAAATTTGAGTTTTGCAGTTTGACAATGGTGGAGAGTATGTTAACTCAATTCTAAATGATTTCTGCTGCGAGCAGGGTATCCGCCACTAAACATTTTGTGTTGGCACTCCTCAATAGAATGGTATAGCCGAATGGAAGAACCGACAGTTATTAGAAGTTGTCCGAGCATTATTATTTGACATGAATGTTCCTCGAGAATACTGGAGAGAGGCTGTTTGATCCGCTGCACACCTCATAAATTGGACACTATCAAGAGTACTCGATTTTCAAATGCCTCTTTAGAAACATTAGGAACTTATCGTATCTCCACCCCTTAATAATCTCGAGCCCCGAGTCTTTGGATGCTCGGCATATGTTCATCAGACACTCGATAAATTAGATCCTTGAGCTATCCAGTGTATCTTTGTTGGCTATGCGAATCTATAACAAGGATATCAGTGTTATTATTCGAATGCAAAGAAGATGTATGTCACTCAGGATGTTCAGTTTCATGAAAATTCTTTTTTCTTCTCCCACTCTGAGTGTTCTCTTCAGGGGGAGAAAAATCTGAACCTCTTTGAATTTGAAGATAGCATTCCGAGTGGTCCGAATGTTGAAGATAGCATTCTGAGTGTTTCAAGTCTAAGTCTCCTAAATGTTCCAAGCATCTCATAAACATCTGATGTTCCGAGTCCGAGCATCTCACCTGGATAGATAATTAAAGAAAATCCAAGTAATCAAGATAGTACATCTTCTTAACCCATACCAGAAGCTAAAGAAACTCCGGATGTCGATGTGCATAATAAGGTAAACTTGTCTCCTTTAGTAACTCCAAATATTGAGCCTTGTTAGCCTTCTAAAATCAATATAGGGGTTTCAAAAAAATAATATGATCCATACCTTCATCCTAAAACTAAATACCCTATCAACAACTTCATATCAACCAACTGTTTGTCTAACTCACATGCACTTATTGTAAATCAATTATTTACTGTATCTATTTCAAGTAATGTGTAGGAAGCCTTAAATGATCCGGATTGGAAGAAAGCCATGAATGATGAAATAGAGGTATTGTAGAAAAATCGGACATGGGATCTTGTTCCTTTTCCTGAATGAAAGAAAATGATGGGGTGCAAGTGGATATTCATTGTCAAACTCAATTTAGATGGAAGCATAAATCAGTATAAAGCTCAGTTGGTAGCAAAGGGGTATACTCAGAAGTATGAAATTGACTATGAAGATACATTTGCCTCAGTAGTAAAAATGAACACCATCTAAGTTCTTATTTCCTTAGCTGCCAACCTAGACTGGCCGTTACGATAATTTGATGTGAAGAATGCATTTTTGAATGGAACCATAGATGAAGAAATGTATATGGATCCACCACCCAAAACTAGATGTACTGACCAAGTATGCAAACTAAAAAGGGTATTATATAAACTCAAGCAATCACCTCAAGCATGGTTTGGATGACTCTCAACTTTCATGAGAAAGCTCGGATATAAGTAAAGTGATGTTGATCACACATTATTCATCAAACAAAAGTTAGGTAAAGTCACCACATTGATTGTATATATTGATGATATAGTGGTCACTGGAAATGATCTGAGTGAGATAACAATCTTGCAAAGACAGTTAGCATCCGAGTTTGAACTTAAGGATTTGGGTAACTTAAAGTATTTTTTTAGGAATTGAAGTTGTAAGATTAACTCAAAGAATTTTCGTCTGCCAACAAAAGTATGTAATGGACCCACTGACAGAGACAGACATGCTTGATTGTAAGCCAGCCGAGACTCCAATTGAAGTCAAACATGGACTTTCAATCCTAGGAGATCAAGTTCTAACTGATAAAGATCAGTATCAAAGGTTGGTGGGAAGGTTGATTTACCTATCTCATACTCGGCTAGACATTGCTTATGCAGTAAGTGTTGTAAGTCAGTTCATGCATTATCCAAGTAAATAACATATGAATGTAGTATACCAAGTATTAAGATATCTAAAGTCTTCTTCGGGCAAAGGGTTATTCTTTGGGAGGAATAAGAATTATGAAATTACTAGCTATACTGATGTTGATTAGGTTGAAGATCAAACTGATCGAAAATCAACATCCAGGTACTTTACGTTTATTGGAAAGAATTTAGTCATTTAGAGAAGTAAGAAATAGAAAGTTGTAGCAAAGTCAAGTGCTGAAGCTGAGTTTAGAGGAATGACTCATGAAGTATGTGAGTTGCTCTGGGTAAAGTAAATTGTTCAAAATCTGAGATTAAAACATCCGAAGCCAATGTTGTTACATTATGATAACAAGGCAGCCATAGCAATTGCAAATAATCCGATTCAACATGATCAGACTAAGCATGTGAAATTAACAGACATTTCATAAAAAATCATCTGAACCAATGAACAATTAATCTTCCATTTGTTTCTTCTCATACTCAACTAGCTGACATCCTTGCAAAAGTTGTATCTGGAAAAACATTCCACAACTCACTTGATAAGTTGAGAATGATTGACATACATTCACCAACTTGAAAGGGAGTGTCGAGGAAGTAAATATTTTCATTGTATATATTAGGAAGTAAATATTTGTATACAATTGGGAATAAAGTTTTTATTCTATTTTAGAATGTTATTCTATTCCTAATTATGTTATAATTAGAATTTCTATGTGTATACATAAGTGTTGTAACCTTTTTTACATATTATGGAAAAATATATTTTTTTTAATTTTCTCTTTTTTTTCTATGAATTTTATTTTTCAAGAAAGAGCAAAATCTTTTAAAATGTAACAATAAATATTATAAAAATATTCCAAAATAAAAAGATTAATATTGTGAAAATTTTTTAACTTTTGCTAATGCATATCAAGTTTAATTTGAGGCACCGGAAATGTTTTTGATATGGTCGCTAATTTTTAATGTACCATCATAGGGACTTTCATGGACTTCTTTACACCATCTCAAATTTAGCCACGTAGGAGTTAGAATTAAAAAAAAAAAAAAAAGGGTTTTGTGTTCTCTTAAGAATGCTAGTTTTTTTCCTGCTTGTGTTGCACGTGATTAATATAAAAGATAAATATAGATTAATTTTTCAAATTTAATATTTTGAGTAGATTTTTTAGTTCAAAATTTTCAAATGGTAAAATAATAGTAATATATTGATTACACATATATATATCTAAATTTTTTAGTTTACTAAAAGAATAAATTTATTATTTAGTCATAGTAAAATAAAAAAAGAAATGTAAAAATATATAAAATTTAGTTTGCTTTTAATATGTTTGATTTAAAATTAAAATGGCTAATACTTATCATCTAATTTTTTTGGTATTATAACTAAATAATATTAATAAAAAAAAGTAATTCATAAACAAATTTTTATCATTAAAAAAAATCAAATTTGTTTAACACAATCATTTTATATGTTGCTTATATATTTAACATGTTTAGCGATTTTAAAATAAAATTTATTTATTTAAAATTTAAAATATTTATTCAATTTTGCGTAAAAGTTTATTCTCAGCATAAGTATGAACTGAATTATTTTATTTATTATTTATATAAAATTCAAAATACATAAGATTTTTTTTAATCTAAATTTTTCATATATAATAGATTTTTAAAATAATATAAATACTTTTATCTAAACTTGTAAAATAAGAATATTTTTATTAAAAATTACTTCATATATAGTATAAATTTATATATAATACAAATACAAAAATTTATCTCAAACTAAAAACTAAATTTATGTTTGCCAATTTAAATTAAGATTATTTTATTAACATATAAAAGATACATGTTTTATGTGTAAAAATATTTTTTTCTCCATGCTTACTTTTATATAGAGTATCAATTATCTGAACTTGCATAAACTAAATATTTTTATCAAAAAATATATAGTATAAGTTTATATAATACAGAAATAAAAATATATTTTTGTCCTGACAATTAACTCTCTTTTGAGCTTTATTACTTGATAAGCCATATAATACTTAATTATAATAAAATATAATTATTAGTTATAATTCATACATAAGATATATGGTACATTATAAGTAAAAAATTCATAAAAAAATTTATATATATGAACCTTATATTTATTTAATAATTTATGTATTTCATTTGAATTTGATGATAAATATATTAAAAATTATTTTACTTTTTAAAATCTATTTAAAGTTTAGAATACAAACTAAAATTACATTGATTAATTTCAAAATTTTTAAAAAAGAAGTTAAAATTATTTTTATCAATATATAAAAATGCATATTTTTCCAAAAAAAAAAAAAAAAATTTACTCCTATTCATATTTGTATAGATAGTATAGATATATTGATAAAAAAATAGATAGTATAAATATAAATTTTTGCAAAAGATTCTTAAATTATTTTCATATGTGTTATAAATAGTATATATTTATGAATAATAAAAACATAAACCGTTTATATATAATATGTAGTACATTATAAATAAAAACTTTATAAACTATTTATATGTTAACCTTATAGTTATTTAATTATTTATGTATTTTAATTAAATTTGATGATCATATAGTAAAATTTATTTTATTTTATTGTTGAAATCTATATATCTCACTTTAAATATAAAAGTTAAAAGTTTAATTTTAAAATATAAACTAAAGTTATCTTTACTAATTTAAATTTAAATTATTTTGTTAATGTGTAAAAGATACATGAACTTTTTTAGTTAAAAATATTTTTTCTCTAATCATATTTTTATATATAGTATTGAATAAAAAAATAATAGATATATGTACTTACTTTTCAAAACATCAGAAACCATCCAAATTACATAAAAAATATTAAACAATATTACAACTATATATGTTCTATGATTGTCAAATTAAAATAAAGAAGTAAACAAATTATTTGAGTAATGTTGTTTTTTTTTTAATAATCAAATTAATGTTTTTTCTTGAATGTATGGTAAATAAAAAAATTATTGAACTGTAATCACAATAAACAAATAAATAGAACTCTAAATAGTTATTGTCATTTGTAATTTAACTCTCGTTCAAAATATAAATTTGTATTTATAAAATAAAATAAAATTTAAATTTGTAAAAGTACATTTTAAATAAAAATAAATTATGAATTTATTGTTTAATTGTCTCCATAAAATATGTTTTCATCATAATAATATGATCTATGATTTATTTTAGTTAATTTGTTGAAATTTTAGATTTTTAAAAATTTTAAATTGTTGAGAATCAAGTTTAAATAAAAATTTTAGTTAATATAATCCATTAAAAAAAAAGATTTGATGAAAATTCATATCTATTGGCTGAAATTAAATCATTCAAATACATTATAGGGTTATTTTTATTATTAAGTAAAAGATGCATGTCCCTTTTTGTTCAAAAAAGTTTTCTCCCCATTTATACTTTTATATATATAATATAAATTTATGATTGAGCAATTGCCTCAATTTAAAACAATTATGATCCAATAACTACGACAATTTATTGCAGGAGGCTTGTAGTACAACTAGGTCAAAACTCGCGCTATGCACAATTAAATTACATACATATAAATTTTAATCAACCCACAGAATGAAAAAAAAATGAGACTTCTCAGTGCACAGTATTATGTGCAAGCACTCAATATTGAGCATAAAATGGAAATAAATCAACAACAATCATCAATTTAGATAATTAAACAATAGAACGAATTTGATGTATAAAAAGCTATATAATACAATCTAGGATTAATTATTATGACATCCCTTAAGTGTGACCTATTATACTACTAGGTCCTTTGAGTTTTCAATAATTAATTTAAACGTTCTTGAAATTTTGCTATAATAAACTATTTCATCCTTATCATTTAATTTATTGTTAAATGGGTCAATTTGAAAAATTAAAAGTTTTATGTGGTCCCTAAACTTACAATATAATTTTAAATTCATTCAATTTTTTTTATCAAATTGTCATTGATTTTTTTTAATTGTTTTATTGTTATAATAATTATAATATCTAAATAATTTTTATTTTTAATATAAAAATAAATTTAAAAAATATTTATTTAGAATTTCTAGTACATTAATATTATTATGTAATCAATATGATATTCATTAGTATTTATCATATTCGCAAAGATTTAATTATTAGTTCTCATTAAAATTATTTAGTTTATATATATATATATATATATATATATATATATATATATATATATATATATATATATATATATATACATTGTTTACAAATCCTTTGAGAATTATAATTATTAAATTTCATTAAAAAAATTATTTTAGTGTGGTATGCCTTGTTTAGGGTGCAATAACAATAATAAAACTTGAATTCATATTGGTATGGTAAACTTTAATTGATGGAAATCAATTATATAAAAAATCACATTAGTATGATGCCAATTACAAAATTGAGTACATGCCAATATGATAAATTATAATTAATACAAAACCATTACATAAGTTGTATTACCACGACAATAATTAGTGACATTGAGTGAAAATCGATATGATAAATCTTAATTAATACAATAGTTATTATATATTCTTATTGGAATAGTGTTAATTTTAAATCAATATGGTTTAAATTTGTTTAATGTTAAAAATAAAAATTTTACTATTGTAATAAAAATAAAATTAATTAAAAATTTATATTAATTTAATAAAAATATTGGCTGAATTTACAACTATATTTTTAGTTTAGGGATCAAATAAAATTTTTAATTTTTTTCAAATTGGTCCATTTAGCAGTAAATTAGTCAGTAGAAATGTAATAGCTTAACAAACTAAAACTTTGAAGATGTTATAGTAATTATTGAAAACAAAATGACCTAGTAGTATAATAGATAAAACCTCAAGAATATTATAGTAATTAACCCTAAAATTTAATTGTAGTGCTTATAGTAGCACAGTTTGTTGATGAAAACTTGAAGCTAATTTTTGGTAACAGATTTGAGTGTATATGATTTTTTTTAATTATTATTGGGCCCATTTTATATAAAATATATTTTAATTTTAAATTAAATAATTTACATAATTATTATTTATTTGAAAGTACAATTGTTCAAATTTAAAAAATTAAAAGTATGAATATATTTATTTTATTACATCCATATGAAAAGATATAATTTTTAATCCGATGCTATAATGTGAATAAATTTTCCGTCATGTTCATTATTGTGACCCAAATTTTTGAAAAATCATTTTATTAATTTTGGCGGTTATTCCATTTTCTGGTGTTATTTCATAAATCTGTTGATTTGGATGTTTGCAGAATTTTGTTGTGCAATCAGATTTTAGCTTTTTGGTGCACACAGTGTTAATTTAGCATACCTTTCTTTTTGTGCTTTAATAATTCATTGGATGCGAGGTAAATATTTTCATAAAGATGTCTCATGATTTTGAGCATAAACTACCCTACCGAATCGAATGATGCACATTTGGAAAGGAAATAACTGAGCAAATTCAATGCTTATTCGAACTGAAAATCCCAGTTATCCCACATCCAGGGCCATGCGCATGTCGCAGTGGTTGTAGCAGCACCAACACATCATGCCCACATCAAGAAATAACTGTAACAATGAGTTGCGAAATCATAAAATCACAGAGCTTGCATACATCACATTTATAGCCTGCAGAATTTGTACTTTTCCAGAGTACAGCGAATCTCGTACTGTATACATCTCATCCATCCATCCCAGTATATCGAAGGAAATGAAAAAGGGGCATGGTCTATTATAGTGTATCATCAGTTCAAAGAAAATGAAAAAAGGGCATGGTCTACTAAATCCATAGTTGAAGGCAGTGTCCTTGCCTTTTACTCGCCATAACGTGTTGCGGTCTATTCTTGAGCAGATGTTTTATTTGACCAGCACTTCCGATGATAGAACCGAGTGTACCTTGCAAAAAGCAAGTCCTTTGATCCAATCAAATAACAGGAAGTGCTGAAGATTGAGTTCTTACTCTGTTCCAAGTCCTCTGATCCAATCAAGTAAGAGGAAGTGCTGAAGGTGAGTTCTTACATTGTTCTTTGTAGCCATCCCATCTGCAAGGAATATATTATACATCATCTTTGTCGAACCATTGAGGGGCAAAAACAAATAATATTAATGTTTTTCAAGGAATTAGCGTACATTCCATGAGTACATTAAAAAGAAGGCTATGGTATCTGCAGGACCATACAACGGTAAAGAACGTCAAGAAGAAAGGAATTATAATATGGAGCAAAGGGATGAGGAGGAATAGATAGTTGAGAGCTTCTTTCTCATTCTAGGAGCAGTATCTAGATCGTAACGAAGGAATTGCTCCATAAAATAAGCATTCAGGTTGTCCAGCTCTGTGTCAATTAGTTAAGCAGACCTCTCCTTAAACTTATCAGACTATAGTAATCATAATACACGGTGATTGCATGTAGACCAAATTAAAGGATTAACAGACTTACTGAACATCCAAATGGACCACATCCCCATGAGTCTCCAAATATCTGGCTCATTTGATGGAAAAATACGATTGAAAGAAAGAGCTCCGCCTAACAGCATTGAGACATAGCCTTGAACCTCAAAAACTGTGTATAAAAGCAGTCCCTGACACTGCAAGATTTTTAGTAGCTGTGGAAGCCCTTGGAGCAAAGGTTGCTAGAGTCTTTTGCACATCCTGTTTATGCAAATAAAAATTACAAAAAACCAATAACCATCAATAAAATCAATCATCAGATGATTTGAATTTGAAAAAGAAAAAACCAACCCACCAACCATTTTGAGGTCTTTATCAATGTCTAGTGCAGGAGCAGCAAAAGGAGGGGAAGAGGAGGAAACTTTTGTTGTTTCGTTCTCTTCTTTTTCTTTTCAAGTTGAAAGAATTGAAGCACCAATAAAATTTCAAAATATAAGAATTGGAATTGAATTCTTGCTCTATTTTGATTCTCCAAAAACAATGTAAGATAAACAAAGCCTAAGAACTTTTAGCAACACTGATTGGAATTCTAGCTTTCTTGAAAGCTAAATTTCTGGAAATTCTTAAACGATCATGTTCATAGTGTCTATATCATAAACATGAATTGCAATGTAACAATTAGCAACACTGATTGGAATTTTTTTTCATATTTGCATGAAATTTGGAGAAGCCCAACCTATGATGCTTTGCTTCTTTAGCCACAAGGCTATAGCACAGATGGTGTACACTTTCAATACAACAATTACTAATTGTGATTGCAATTTTTTTTGTACTCGAATGAAAATTGCGGAGGCCCAACCTATGATGCTTTTACTTCTGCGACGGTACTATTACCATGGACGTTCTTCAAGATTCGGCTCCAATGAATCTTTCTCCTCTAAACTGCAGAACATTACCGATGGAAACCACTTCAAATGACACAAATTGTCAATTCCCTCTTCTCTTCTCTTTCCTCCATTTCAAACCAAAACAGTGTATACTCTACAACAACACCTCCAGTGGCGAAGACTCTTCGAGCAAGGCATACAGTCTCTAGCTTTGCGACAGCGCAGTTACCATCGACGTTTTTCAAGATTCGGCAGCCAATCTTGCTCATGTAAAGTGCAGAACATTACCGATGGAAATCACTTCAAATGACAGAGAAAACAGAAAACAACAAATGACAGTTCCCGCGCTGTTACCATGGACGTTTTTAAAGATTCGGCAGCCAATCTTTCTCATGTAAAGTGTGGAACATTACCCATGAAAATCACTTCAAATGACACAGAAAACAGACAACAACAAATGACAGTTCCGCATGGAGCAGTTCAAGGGACACACAGAAAACAGACAACAACAAATGACGGTTCCGCATGGAGAGCAGTTCAAAGGACACACAGAACACTTCATTTTCCACTAAAATTCACTTTCGTAACCGAAACAAACCCACTGGAATTTGAAAATACCCAACAGCAAAATCAAACCAACAATATAAAGCACATATGAAGCTTGCAAAGTGACACCTGGCACTAAAAATATTAGGTGGCAAATTTCATGTACTTAGTTATTATATTATATATTTTACTAGTGGGTGGTCCATGTGATGCGCAAAAGATTAATTTTTATAAATAATTTTTTATTTTAAAATATGGAATAAAGTTATATGTAATAATATATTAGAATTAATTGATTTTTAAATTAGTTTCGGAATTAGACATCATTTTTAAATTACTGAGAGAGTATTCTTTCAAAGGATGGAAAAAATAAAGGTAAAAAAAGTTGGCACTCTACACATATATTAATCATTTTTAAAAGTAAACGAAATAAAAAAATTGTGATGGAAGAGGATTAACCATGACAAACTTGGCACTCTGGGCACATCCAGGAGCAGTTTGATGTGGCATTCAGTTTATCTTGTGAAGAATTTGCTCAGGACCCAACAGTTTTATCACTTCTATAGCTTAAGCATGCAGCATCAAACACTTCAATTGGACTCTAGGGCATAGAAAGGATTGTAGCACTTGCATCCTTAATAGACCCACCAATCAATCACAAATCTTGAATTAGTTGAATACATTTCAACACACTTTCCTGTGAATACCAAAATTGTAAAAATAAAATGATTAATCATTCTTAGGATTCATATAATTAACATATTTTTGGTGAATTCTAAAATTACAGATAGAAGGACCAATTGAGATTAACACTGTCCATGCATATAACATTTCTCAATCGGTCATTTATGCAAGTGATCAAACTCAAAAGGGTAGATGACACAAAAAGCAAAATCATTATATATTTTGCCTCTCTGCATTTGTTCTTTATGGTTTTGGACACCTAGACACCTAATATTACCTTTTGTACATGTTGAGAGAGCATGAAAATTGCTTGCTCAACATCCACTATTTTGATTTCCCTCACAATAGTTGTGGCCATTGTCGTTGCAATCTCAAAAGGCCTAAAATTCAAGAAGTCAATTCCCAGATTGAATCCCCACCCACAAATATCTCAGACTCTTGCTCAAATATCAGACTACTGTGATCAATTATCTTAATAAAAACTATTACTACTCTGGAGATGTTTAAAAGTAAACAATACTAACCTCAAGATGTTTTTCGTTAATGTCTTGTAAAATTCTGCTAAAAAGAAAAATAATATCTTATTTTTTGTTAACTACCATGGTAAAGCAATGTAATAATAACTAAGAAGGGCCTATCACTCTTTACTGAGCCAGCTTCTTATAAAATTCAAATTAAAAATATGAAGCAAGATCCCATATTAAAATACATACGAAAATTTCAAAAATTAGAAAGAAAAAAGGTTGTTCCTAGCTTTGAAATGCTGTGTGTTCATTTTTCTATAAATAAATTAAATAAAATAGGCTACTACCTGCTCAGGCATCTGGTATGACTTCATTTGGGCTTTCATTTCAAAGTTAAATATTTGTAGGTGATCCTGAGTAGTTCCTGGCAGTTGTGCTTCAAAAAACAAAAATACCACAAAATCATCAGCAAAAGGAACCATCTTAAATATATACATATTATACAATTATGATTGAATGCATGAAAAGTAATTAAAAAAAATAGGAAATGAATGAATCCTATAAAGAAGCATGCAGATGCGGTGGAGAACATATGATGATCAGGTTTACTATAAAAAACTTAAAATAATATTGGTAGACAGTTGCAAAAGCATTTCACTATTATCACAATGTTTCCCACATTGCTGGTAAGATATAGCTATCATCTAACTTACACAGTGAGATAACACACTAAAACTGACTTGGTTGGTTAATTGACACCACAAACCATTGAAATACTTTCGAATCAATAACACCAAGTAATAGTAATAGCAGATCAGTTAATCAGCTTCATATTGTAATCAAATCATGCAGAACAATTTCCACAGTAACTACACATAGATTAGGAACATAAATAGAAATGTAGAACAAAAAACACAAATTTGTAATTTTTTCTTTCAAATGAAAATATCAACTTAGCGCAGCTCAAGAAACCAATTAAGACATCATTCATCAATCAGATAGTTAATAATCTATTAAGAATATAGAAACACACATAGTTACGATATCAACATCAGTGAGTTAGAGGACAACATCAAACATGTGAATTGCAATAGAAAATGGCAAAACCATAAAAAAAAAAAAAAAAAAAAAAAAAAAAAAAAAAGCCCTTTTTAATCTGAATCTACATCTGATTTTCATCAAAAGAGAACCCATCCATCACCAACTATGAAAAAAAAAGAAGAAAGAATAATAAAAACGTAAACTTTCACATGTGATGATCAATTATAGTAATAAATAAAACACGCACAGGCCAACCCATCCCAAGTCAGTGAATGAGGCTCCTATTCAGCAAGCATACGGTATTCATTAAGCACCGGTGTTCCTGTCAATTCGCCCATAACCTAACCCAATCAAATTCAAAGTCAATCGCTAAAAATTCTCCAAAAAGATTGTAACTTTAATTAAGTAGGAAAACTCATTTAAAATCTGCTAACCTATTTGCAAATAAACAAATAATCAGCAAGGATATGAAATTGAACATTGTCTGGCTTTCAACATTTCTATTATTTGAACAAAATAAATAATAAAAACAGGATGCAACAGGTGTTCCTGAAGTGAAAATGATTTCATCAATGAAAGTCACTGCAAACAAATCAAAACAGATTTTCTAAATAAAAGCCTTTACCCTCCTAATGTCACCAAAAACCATGGCCGATACATCTCCAGGAACGATGTTTTTGTTTGCAGCAATATGAACAGTTTTTAGCACCTTTTCAACTCTTGAGCCATCAATACCCTGATACCATGAAAATATTAGCACCATTATAGTTTTTATGATTAATGTCTAGTAAGTTAACAATCATCAAATGGACAGCATGTATCATAGCCTATGGGCATAGGTAAAATAGTCTAAAAGCAAACTCAAGCATTTATTGGTTAATATTCAAAAGCAATTCTATCAAGTGGTTAAATAAGAGAAAAGAAAAACACTCTACCTTGTTCTTCAGATTCACCAAAATTAAATGGTTCTTAATTCCACCATACACCTTCAAACACAGTTAACTACATAACTAATGCCAATTCTAATCTTGAAGTAGAAAAGGCAGGTCTACAAAGTGGGATACCATGAGTTTTCAAGGCTCACAAGTGTTTCAATGGACAACACTTAAACCAATTCTTTTATAAATAAATCTCACTTCTTTCTAATCTATCCCAAAATTTAAGATGAAGAAAAATTTTATTTTTAACATACAACCAACTCTCACAGGAATTGTAAAAAAAGAGTGAATATTTGAGAATTTGAGAGATTTAATGAATGTTAAGATAGAGAATGATAATAAGTAAAAATGTATTAACTTCTATTTAGCTCTAGAGGTGTTTATATAGATAAACACTAAAAAATATAGCTATTGGAGGTGCAAATAATGTGTCCAACGTCTATATTTTGAATCCAATATTTATAATTTTGAATTATTGAAAGTAATGATGTTAGATTGTTATGCATGGATTGAAACCGTGATTGGCTACTGGAGACGTTCAAAATTTCCCACAATTTCTTAATAAAAGTTATAGATATTTACTTAGCTTTTCATATAATTTGGACTTTTCTAGCTTAAAATATATCAAAAATACTAAGAGCTGTGCAATCTAAAATGTAGACTACTGTCAGATAGCTATGCACAAGTTGAAATAGTGATTTTCTATTGGAGACGTTTGAATTTGCCATACTTTATTTATCAAAGTTTTAGATATTTGACTTATCTTTTCATATCACGTTGAATCACCTCAATTGGACTTTTGTGGCTCAAGATATGTCCAAAATACTAATAGCTGTGCAATCTGAAATGGTAATTGCATATGTTGATTTCAACTCAATATTTGCATACCCAAATGAGCTCAAATTTTGACACATAAGCCCAATTCAGAAAGTTCAAGATGTTTACTTCAAATGTGAAGAAGATAATTTTCTAATTATAAAGCTCTAAAGATATCAAAAACCTCTTTAAATCTCAGAGGTCGAATCGGCCCAAGATATTCATACTTCATTTTAACTTCCAATAGAGTCCTAACTTATACACACTTAAACAAACAAATTAAATGCTCAAAATTAAGTTTGTTAAGATCAAAATTAAGATTGATTATTGCTAAGGTAAAAAATCTCTCCTTTTTTGATTTTTGACAAACTTATTTTAATTTTGATAAAAAATAATATAAAGTAAAGTGTGTGACAATATTTGTGATAATAATAATACCAAATGAAATAAAATATATTTCTTTATTTCTCTCCCTATGAATATGGACATGATGAGAAATATAAATTTATAGATTCTTCCCATTGACATAAAAATAAAAACAACATAAAATATAGCAAGAGAGATAAAAATATGGCATTTTTATGAAAAATGTATTAAAAACATAAAATATGATAACATAATCATTTAAATAAATGTTAGGCAATGTGAGGAAATAATTTCAAACATATATACATATAGTGCCACTAAAATGCATCACAAAAATAATACATATAATAATAATGTTGATGCTAGATAAGCTTAATTGTCACATGATCATATAGAGCTTAGCAAGCTAATCAATCATGTAGCACTTAGTATATAAAAATAAATAAATAAATAAACAAAAATTATCCATAACATATTTTCCTTTCTTTGTATAATGACAAAAGGAAAAAAAAGAGATATAAGGATAAATGAACCTAAAGGGACCAAAATTCTTATAGGAACAAAGCAAAGATACACTAAATCTTTGTAAAAATATTCATGCCTTATCAAAGATCAAAATAATTCCTAAGAAGAAATTATACATGAATTATGCATGTATAAATACAATAATAAAATATTATACACATGTATAGTAACAAATAACAAACTCAAATATATTTCTCCCAATTTGTCAAAAACAAAAAGAAAATAGAGAGATATAAAGGGAAATGAAAACAAAAATACACAAAATATTTATAAAATCTATATCATACATAAAAAAAAAAAAAAGCAAAATAAGGTCTTTTGTCATATACGATGTACAAAAAAATTAGGCATACTTACAATGTTAATATGCATGTAAAAATTAATTCAAAATTTCTCCTATATCAAATAAAAATATAATATTTCACTAACATAAACACATTTTTTAAGGGAGTTTTAAAATTAAAAAAAAGAGTGCACATGTTAAAAAAAATTAACTAGGTACACATGCAAACTCAAATTATTTCTCCTCCTTTGACAAAATGCAAAAGGAAATTTAAAAAGATAAACCAAATATAAATTGACGACTAAAAAAAATTTAAGATTAAAATCAAAATATTTATCAGTCAAGTAATCAATAAGCACAACATGATTTCACATGAAAACAGTTAAACCATCAATTAAACATAAAATCAAGATAAGCTAGAATCATCAATCATGTCAAGTTCATTCTTAATGAAATTTAATCTCTCTTCATTGAGAGGTTTGGTGAAGATATTTGCAAGTTGATTATTTGTATCAACAAATTCAAGTGAGATATCACCAATTTAAACATGATCACGCAAGAAATGATGTCTAATGTCTATATACTTAGTTCTAAAATGTTGAATGAGATTTTTGCTAAGGTTGATAGCACTTGTATTGTCACATTTAATTGGAATGTGATTAAATTTTACACTATAGTCTAACAACTGTTGCTTTTGCCATAAAACTTGTGAACAACAAAGACTTGCTGCAATATATTCAGTTTTAGCAGTGGACAAGGAAACTGAAACTTGCTTCTTACTAAACAAAAAACTAAACATTGTCTTAAAAATTGACAAGTTCCGAAAGTACTTTTTCTATCTAGTAAACTACTAGTAAAGTTCGCATCAGAATAACTAATCAAGTCAAAGGATGAACTCCTAGGATACCAAAGTCCTAAATGCATTGTACCATAAATATATTTAAAAATTCGTTTGATAGAATTCAAATGAGACTCTTTAGGTCTAGATTGAAATCTTGCACACAAGCAAGTAGCAAACATAATATTAGGTCTACTAGTAGTTAAATAAAAAAAGGATCCGATCATACCTCTAAATCGATTTTCATCAACCAGTTTACCATTCTCATTTTTGATAAGTTTGGTTGTGGTGCTGATTGGACTTTTACTTATCTTAGCTCCATTTATGCTAAACTTCTTGAGAACATCTTTTGCACACTTGGTTTGATTTATGAAAATCCCATTTTTGCATTATTTGAATTATAGTCCAAGAAAGAATTTGATTCACCCATCATATTCATCTCAAATTCTCTTTGCATTAAATTAGAGAATTCCTCACACAAGTAATGGTTAGTAGCACTGAATATAATGTCATCAACATATATTTGAACAATTAATAAATCATGCTTGAATTTCTTTATGAAAAGAGTTGTATCAACTTTTCTTTTAGAGAAACCTTTCTCTAATAAGAAGTTGCTCAATCTTTCATACCAAGCTCTAAGAGCTTGTTTCAATCCATATAATGCTTCGGAAAGTTTAAATACATGATTTGGAAAATCAAAGCTTTCAAAACCTGGAGGTTATTCAACATACACCTTTTTTTTGAATAAAACCATTTAAAAATGCACCTTTAACATCCATTTGATAAAGTTTGAAATCCATGAATGATGTAAATTCACGTAGCATTCTAATAGCTTCTAAGCTTATAACAGGGGCATAGGTTTCATCATAATTAATGTCTTCCTTTTGATTATAACCTTTAGTTACTAGTCTAGCTTTATTCCTAATTATGACACCTTGTTCATTCATTTTATTTCTAAACTCCCATTTGGAACCTATAATAGGATGATGTTTTGGTCTAGGAACCAAGGTCCAAACCTTGTTTCTCTCAAATTGATTTAACTCTTCTTGTATAATAAGGAACCAAAATTCATCACACCAAGCATTATTAATATTTTTAGGTTCAATTTAAAAAATGAAGGCTAAATTAACAATAGACTTTAATTGAGATCTAGTAGTTACCCTTTTTGTAGTATCACCTATAATAAGGTCTTTAGGATGAGCTTTCCTCATTGTCATCCTTGCTTGGACCTTTAAGTTCCAAAGGCTTACTAGCATTTTCTTCTTGAGCTTCCAATCTCATCGTTACCTACAAAATCATCAACACTACAAATATCCTTTCTAGGATTAAGTGAGTTTGATTCATTAAATACAGCATGCATTGACTCTTCAACTACTAGAATTCTCTTATTAAAAACTCTAATAGCCTAAGAAAATTCCTTCATCGGCTTTGGAATCAAATTTTTCAAGATTATCCTTGGTGTTTAATAAAAAGCGCTTACATCTAAATACTCTTAGATATAAGATTTTGAGTTTTCTATTGTTCCATAGCTCATAAAAAGTTTTTTTCAAAATTGGCCTTTTGAAAACTCTATTTGACATGTATCAAAACGTGTTAATGATTTCTGCCTAAAAGTATAAAGGCAAATTATGCTCATAAAGCATTATTCTAGCCATTTCCACAAGAGTTCTAATTTTCCTTTCAACTACCCCATTTTATTGAGGAGTTCTAGAAGAAGAGAATGCATGTGAAATACTATTTTCATCACAAAAGGTTTTAAAAAATACATTTTCAAAATTGGTTCCATGATCACTTATAATAGAAGCAATACAAAAAACTTTTTCTTTTTGAACTCTTTTTGCAAACTTTTCAAAAGCTTTAAATGCATCATTCTTATGAGCAAGAAAACATAACCAAGTAAATCTAGAGTAATCATCAACCAATACATATACATAGTGCATACCACTAAGACTAGCAATTCTAGTTGGTCCAAATAAATCCATATGTATAAGTTAAGTGGCCTAGAAGTGGACACTATATTTTTTAGCTTAAATGAGGACTTGGATTGTTTTCCCTTTTGGAAAGCATCACAAGGTTTATTCTTAGTGAATTCAAGCTTAGTTAAACCAATCATAAGTTCATATTTACAAAGATCATTCAACAGCTCAAAATTTGCATATCCTAACCTTTTATGCCATGTCCATGTGTCATGGCAATTCTTTATTATCTTTGTTACCAATCTTATTCAAATCAATAAAATAAATATTATTAACTCTTTCACCACTAAAAATTACTTTATCTTCATCAAGACTACTAACAAAGCAATTCTTAGGATAAAAAGTGACTTTATTTCCCATATCACACAATTGACTTATACTAAGCAAGTTATGTTTAAGACCATCAACAACCAAAGCATAGTGTATAGTTAAGGATTGAGGATTACCAATTTCTCCAATGTCAATAATCTTTCCTTTTGCATTATCCCCAAAAGTAACGTGTCTTTCATCCTTAACATCAAGCTTATTGAATTGTTCTTTGTCTCCTAGCATGTGCCTTGAGTATGCACTATCAAGATGCCATTTGCTTTTTGATCTTATGGAATTCAAGCACACCTATACAAGACAATTTAAGCATTCTTTTAAACCCAAACCTTTTTTTTATCTAGGTTGGTTAGTTTTAAAATAGTCCATAGGAAACAAGTTCACGTGTAGTCTTCTATAGAAGCACATATTATTGGTATGTCCCTTGATCATGCAATATGAGCATTTAACATTTGCAAACTTATTTCTTCTAGGTTATGCATTCCTTATTTATGAAGCATGCCTTTATTGATGTTATGGTGTGTGTCTCCTAAAGTTCTTTTGAGTCATAGTATTAGACATGCATTGGCAATGACAATGTGTATTTTAATAGGTTTGTGCAATATGTCTAGGTGCATTATGTTATGCAACATGCTTATGAGTATTATGTCTAGTGTATATGTAAGCATGATTAGGTTGTGTTTTCCTAGTATGATGCTTACCTCTTTATGTCATATAAGGTTGAGTTGAGTCTTATAAGACTTTCCTTGAGTTTTTTACATATGATATCTTTTAGCTTTGAAGGCTTGAGTCTTATTTTGTTTTGAGGTAGAAGGAGCAGAATTATTTGAGGCTTTAACAAAATTAATATGTGATGATAATGAGAAAGCTATTCCATTAGTATATCCAATTCCATGTATATCTCCATGGAATTTTTGAGAGTCAAGAATATTATTCAAAGATTCTTTTCCTTTCATGAGTTTCTCAATGGAATTTTTCAAATTTAAGACTTAGAAAGTTTTTGATTTTCATCATTTGCTTTCTTAAGTTGATCTTCCAAGGAATTTGAAGTTTTCATATCATTAAACAATTTATCATTTGATTTAATAAGATTAGATAATTCATTTTTCAAATTTTTAAATTCCTTGGTTAGGCTAGATAACTTATTCTTATAATGCTTCTTTTTAAATAATAAGTTTTTGCATTTAAGCAAGAGTTTTCTTACCATAGATCTTTCAATATAATAATAATAATCATCATCATATTTGTAAGCACCCAATTTCAGGATGCAATTGTGCACAATTGCAACGTAAGCCCGTATGATGAAATTCATTCAAAAATTGAACATGATTGTCGACTTTCTAGACTTTAAGGACTAAATTGCAATATTTTTTAGGGTTTGATTGCAAATAAGTCAATTTTTCAGGGGTCTTTTGGTAATTAAAAGTTAAAAAAAAATTGTTGGCATTTAATGCCAATCGGCATTAATGTAATGACAACTGACATTGCACAATTATGACTCGTAAAAGTTGATTTTTTCACGTATTTTTTCAATTTTTTAGTGTTTTGATTGGTTGAAAATTCAATTTTATCTTTATTATTATCTGACAAAAATTTCAACGTGTTCAAAATGCTTTAAAAATCAAAATTCTTATCAGGTTATTTTTGAAGAGATGAGTCTGTTCCTCCTTTGAAGGAAACCAGTACACGCAGACTCTGCTTTAAAAAGTAGAGTCTGGATGCGTGCGAGGGACTTGTCTTTCTTTTCCGGAGGATTTTTTTTTTGGCAAAGGATTTTTTTTTCTTTTTGGAGAGTTTTTACACACAAAAAAATGCAGAAACCCTAAAATTTAGATGTGAAGAATACCTCGCACACACCCTAGTCTTTTAAAAAAAAACACCAATTTTGGATACTACCAGTGTCTTCAAAAGCAATTAAATCCCAATCTAGAATCAACAACAATTTAATTTTAATGGTGAAAATCCTAATCTGAGGGGTCAAAAAGGGGCATTTGCACAACATCTAAATCATCAGTGTTTTTTATGTCATTTTTATTCTTTCCATTTTTTCTTTTGCGATTTTTTATTTTTTTATTCTCTTTTTTATTGTTTAATTTCACTACTAATATGATTATTTATTTTTTTGTTTTGATATGTGCATGTAGATTGAAGAGGATACTGCCTATATTTAAATTGAGTAGAAGGTCCATAGAATGCCATGAAAGAACCTATGATATTTCCCAGTAGGATTTAGGAATTTTTTATTTTTTTATTTATTTTTGGTGTTTTGTGTAGTTATTTTAATTTCTGGGTGTATAATTAATTAATTTTAATTTTGTACATAGTTTGTAATAGCCCCAGTAGTGGGAATAGTGAAAATTTAATTCTATGTACTTTAAAATTAATTAGTAATTAGGTTCAATTGGGTAAAAATCAATTAAAATCAATGGTGGCAGTAGCTTAAATTAGGGTTTGCATGCAATTAATTTAGGGTTTTTTTAGAAAATCATTGTAATGTTTATTTGATCCATTTTTTATGTTTTATTTATTTTGGACTTGTTTTTTATGTTTTTATATTTTTGGGCCCTAAGCCCACGTTTAGGTCTAACCCATTTAATAAATAGGCTTAAAAAATGGTTTAGGTTTTAAATAATTTAAATTAATTTAGGCCCATTAGGTTAATTAGATTTTAGGCTCACTTAGTTAATTAAAACTTGTCTAGACTTAGCCCAACCCACTTAATTGATTTCTTTTAAAATAAAAAGACCTAGGCCCACATTTCACTTAAAGTAAAACCAATTTAGACTTAGGCCCACTAATTTAATTTTTCTTTAAAATTGAATAGACTTAAGCCCATATCTTAGAAAGACTAAAAAATAGATTTAGGCTCATTAATTAATAAAATGTAGGCCCACTTTTATTCCATTTCACTTGTAAATAAAATGTAGATTTAGCTAACTTATAAAATAAAATTAACACAGTTTAGACATGGGGACATTGCCCTTTTGATGCATTTTTTACTTATAATTTTATTGACATGTTGCCTTTTTGGGTAAATGGATGTTAATTAGGGTTTAATAAAATTGCATGTAATCAGAGGATGAAATAATTATTTATAAAATTATTCTAAAAGAACACAAGACTAAGAGAAATCAGTATTCCATATCCAGAATCTCCTGATTGTGGTGCTAGCTTTCTTTTAGAGAATCGAGTATCACCTTTTCGATTTTTCCCAGTTATTACCCTGGGTGGTGACTCCTCATCTCCATACCATGTCTTTGTGACAGTGGTTAGTGTGTTCTCTAAGGCCCTAAGCCTAAACAGTGTCGCGATTGCTAAAATCTTGGATGCGTGCTAAACCTCGCCGTCTACAATATTCATCATCACCATCATAATAATCATTATCACCGGAAGAATTAAATATAAATTATACCTCCTTTTCACTTTCAAGAGCCATGAAACAAAGGTTGGCTACTTCTTGTTGTTCCTCTTCCATTTTTTATTCGGAGGAGTCATCCCAAGTTGCCTTATAAGCCCTCTTCTCTTTTTTTCCTTTTCTCTTATTTTTGAGTTTGGGACACTCACTTCGGATGTCCCGTTCTTGCATTCATAACAAGTAATGTCTTCTTCTCCTTTATACTTCTTATTGAAGTCTCTTATTCTTGATGAATGTTTATTTTTCAAGAACTTCTTGAAGTTTTTAATAAGCATGGAAATTTCATAATCTTTATAACTAGATCCTTTAACATTTTCTTCTTTACTATCATTTTGTAAAGCTTTCAAGGCAATGCTCTTCTTCTTCTCTTCCTTTTCTTCTTGCTCTTCACCTATTTTCTTAATTTTTAACTCATGTGTTAAGAGCTTTCTAATAAGCACATTGGTAGAGAGAGTTGAGAGGTCTTGAGCTTCCTCAATTGAAGTAACTCGAGATTTCCAATCTTCTTAGGTAGGATTCTTAGAATCTTATTGTTTACTTCTTCCTTAGAGAAATGCTTTCCAAGTTTCTTGAGGGTTCTGATAAAAGCGATAAGTTGATTTTTCATCTCTGTGATTGACTCATAAGGCTTCATTTTGAAAAGTTTGTATTCATACATGTGAAGCTGAACCTTCTTGCTTCTAACTTGCGTGTTGCCTTTATAATGATTTTCCAAGGTCTTCCATATTTCCTTAGCCGACATGCAATGTTGAAGCTTGCCTCCTTCTTCCTTTGTCATAGAAGAGACTAGAGTGATCATAACATTCTTATTTTTATGATTTTCTTCCTTTTGCTCGTTGTTCCATTAACTCCTTGCTAGAGCAGTTACCATACCATCAATGGTAGTTATAGGTGTTTCCCAACCTTTTAGTACAATATCCTAAAGTTTAATAGAATCACAATCAAGTTATAGCCCCATTTTAAACTTCCAATGAGGATAGTCACTACCATCGAAGAATGGTCTAAGTGAAGAAATATTTTGTGATTCACTCCCCATGATCTTTTATTTTAGCAATAAAGTTCCTAGAATTCAAGCTTTGATACCAATTAAAAAATCCTTAGAGAGGGGGTAAACAGGGCTATTAAATAAAAATCAAAATTAAAAAAAATTCTTTGCAAGAATTGAAAGAATATTGAGAAAGAAGAATAAAGAACACAATGATTTAAGAAGTTCGGATTCAAAAACAATCTTATATCTCTACCTAACTTATCCCCAAGTTAGAATTTTCAATCACCCACAATCTTATTCAAAATATTGAGATTACACAAGATTTTTATGGCTCACTCTTACAACCTTACAACATGAGTTTTCAAGGCTCACTCAAAAAATCAAATCCAAAGTGTTTCAATGGATAATACTTAAACCAACTCCTTTAGAAATAAATCTCACTTACCTACTAATCTATCCTAAGATTTAAGATGAAGAGAAATTCTATTTCTAACACACAACTAACTATCACAAGAATTATAAAAAAAGATTAAATATTTGAGAATTTGAGAGCTTTAATGAATGTTATGATAGAGAATGATAATAAGTATGTCTTAACTTCTATTTAGATCTAGAGGTATTTATATAGATAAACACTAAAAAATATAGCTATTGGAGGTGCAAATAATGTGTTCAATGTCTATATTTTGAATCCAATGTGTATAATTTTGATTAATGAAAGCAATGTTGTCAAACTACTGTGCACAGCTTGAAACTATGATTGGCTACTAGAGACATTAAAATTTTCCCATACTTTCTTCATATATATATTTGACTTAGCTTTCCATATAAATTTGAATCACTTCAATTGGACTTCTGTAGCTCAAGATATGTCTAAAATACTAAGTGTTATGCAATCTAAAATGTAGACTACTGTCAGACAGTTGTGCACAAGTTGAAATCATGATTTTCTATTGGAGAAGTTTGAATTTGCCTATACTTTCTTCATTAAAGTTTTAGATATTTGACTTCTATTTTTATATCATTTTGAATCACCTCAATTGGACTTATTTAGCTAAAGATATGTCCAAAATACTAAAAGTTGTACAATCTTAAATGGCAACTGCATATGTTGATTTTGACTCAATATTTGCATATTTAAATGAATTCAGATTTTGATAAGTAAGCTCAATTCAGAAAACTCAAGATGTCTAATTCAAATGTAACTTCTCATTATAAAGCTTTAAGGACGTCAAAAGCCTCTTTAGATGTCAGAGGTCGAATCAACCCAAGATATTCATACTTCATTTTAACTTCCAATAGAGTCCTAACTTATACACACTTAAAAAATAAATTAAATACTCAAAATTAATTTTTTTAAGATCAAAGTTAAGATTGATTGTTGCTAAGGTAAACAGAACCCACTAATAATAAAATGCATTTATGCTTGTAGAAATAATTGTCATGCAGGTTTAAAGTTTCTAACTTCTTCAACATTATTAGTCTTTCAAAACCTATATCATATAAAACTTCTTGATTATCCAAGAGATTTCACACCAATTAATAAATATCAATTATATTATATGTCTGATATCTGAACCTAAAATCATATAATGGACAAACGTTATGGAAAATGATATATATATAATGGGTAAAATAGTTAGTGAGAGCGCATGCGTGCTACACACAAAGATGTGTGTGTGCATATCTCCATTCTAGACCGAACCAACTATTCCATTCAAGGATAAATCAAGACTTTTTAGCTCTTTAGTTTCCTAGAACATTGACATGTTCGCTAGCCAACCACTCGTCTCGTAATGGTTTGGAGAAGGAAAACCTATATCCCTTGAATCATTGAGCATAAGCTTAATCACTTGCCCTGTAATGAAATTGCATGTTACTCTCACCCATTTACAATAGTCACTTATTAGATCATCATTAACCCATGACTATAGATATGTCGAGTTAAAAAAAAAAAGAAACAAAAGTGAACAATTTGGTCATAGTTAAAGAGTTAAAAGAAGAAAAAACAATAGACATACCTCACCTTTAATGACAGAAGACAAAGAAACAATGCAATTGATGTTATCATTGATGCCCACATGGAGTCAGCCTTTTAATAAAAAAATAAACCAAGAACCTTTATTTTTCAGGCATGAACTTTGCTGAGCATAAAGATTAAGATTAAGAAGACCAAGATTAAAATACCCAATTGGTATTATAATTTAAAAAATAAATAATTAGTCAAAAAGAGAGAAGGGAGAATCAAGAAAGAACATTTATCTTTAGAAAGAAGGCAGGGCGTTTGGAGCCTGCAACATAATGCTTACTCATTATTAGTGATCAAACATATAAATAGAAACTTTAAGAAAAAAATTTTCCCTCTCCACCCAGATTCCCATGTCTTCTAGAAGTCCAAATCAATTTGGTCTTCTTTTCATCTTCTTCCTTTGCCTAAAGAAAAGGGCAACATAACAGTCTCACTTCATTTATGCTTGAACGAACATGTACATGCCTTTTCAAGCCGTTGATGGTTCTTGGTACTAGATACCTGAATCAATTTTTAGTGGGCAAGAGCATATTGTAGTTCTTAGTTAAACTTAAAATTTATGAGAAAAACAAAAATTATCTACATGAAAGTGATTGAATACCTTATAAGCAACCGAACAGTCTCTCTCACTCACTAAAATTAAAGGCTTAGGTGAACATAATGGAAGGGAATGAAACGTAAATTTACGTGTTGAAATTTCTAAAATAAAAGGCTTAGGTGAACAAAATGGAAGGGAATGAAATGTAAATTTGAATGTTGAAATTTTAGGGGGCCATATGTTAAAAATCTTATAGTATATAAATATATAGATGATGTGACATGGCAAAAGCAGTGAACTCAAATTTTATATATAGTATATAGATATAGATATAAACAATCATGAACCATATGTACCATTGTTTTAGCTCACTGAGCTGCTCCTATGTGTTATTAGAAGATAAGGATGTGTTGTCATCTTAACAAACTTATCTAGACGTAGACACATTCTATTATATGTTTTTTTTTAATGTTTACTTTCATTGCTATAGAATATGTCTACATTCTATTCCTGCCATATTATAGTGACAAAATTTATTCCATAGCAATGAAAGCAATCATCCTTGAACTATACAGTTGTGTGCCCTAGTGTATATTGGACTTGATACATGCATAATGAAGTGTGTTTTGTAGGTCATGTTATTCGCTAATAAAAATAGAGTAAGCCTTTATATGGAATGAAAGCATACTGATAAAGTATGTAGTTGATAATATATGAATGGTGGGATTCTTGATTCCTGTCGGTTGAATATGGACAAGTTCTTGATCAGAAGAGCTTTTGTTGAGAATGGTCTAAAGAAATAATTATAAGAGTAATGGTCCAATTAGTCATTATTAAGATACACATTTCAGTTTTATCTATGTTATTGTATCTAATGATAGGAATAATAGTTTGGGACAAGCATTTATGTGGAACTATGATGTGTGTCATTTATACAAATAATTTTAGAAGCATTTTTATTAGGTTTTATAGTATTTTTATTTTAGTTTTATTTAATCATTGTCTATTTCAATTGCATTTAGCATAATGTTATTAAATTGCATTTTAAAATCTCATTTGCATAATTATTTGATAATTAAATGTATTTTAGTGTCTAATTTTTATATATTTTACAGTTACAATTATTGCATGCCTATGTCACAGCCTGTGTACGATGAGAGCCTCTTCAAAGTCATGCATATAAGCTAGTGCATGCCTATATATCTATTAAGAGTTTTGCACATTCTACTACATGCATGTGTCATTGATTGTGTACTAGCCTAGTTGAAATTAAGCTCAATGAAGAAGCCATGCACACCCCACTGCATGGCCATGCAGCGGAGTGTGTATTAAAAACTGCCCCACACTCCAACACACACACCCTTATACACACCCTATGCAAGTCATTTTGTACTCCACACACTCTACCATATGGCCATGTTCGGAGTTATGCAACATGAAATTCTTCTTTTTTTGTTGTGGTTCACTAATTTAGAAGATTTCTAGGAGGGAATATTTTAGAATGATAAAGTTGGAAATCCTTAAGAAAGATGAGAGTATATAAAGGAAGAGATGCCTAATCCTAGGCATTCATTCATTCATTGATTGATTTAGAGATTTTGAGCGCGAAAGAGAAGCATAGATTCAAGCAAAACCATGTTCATACAAGAATTATTCTCATGCTTAAATTATCTTTGCTTTTGAATATTTCTATCATGTGTAACTAATTTATTTAGAGTTTAGATTCGAGTAGCTAAATAACTGCTCATTAGGATTTTCATTTGATGCAATAAATTAATTTTGAGTCAATTTCTCAAGTTGTTTTATCTTATTCTTGTATTTAATATAGGCTTGATTTAATGCATGTCTGTGGGTAGGATTAAGTCAATGAAATTTGTATAGTCTATTAGCTCATAAACTTGTGAAACTGAGGATCCTTGATCACAAAAGTATATAAGCCCTCCAGGGAGTACTAAATTACTAAAGAGTTTAATGAGCTTTAGTTAATTATTTTGACCATGAAAATAGGTTGTAATTAACTTTGGTATGCTTGAATGATCTTGAAAGAGACTTTAGGTAACTTGCATAATTTACCCTTGATTGTATTGATAAATTGAACCAAAGTTAATCTTGTAATTTGAGTAAGTGTCTAATGTATCAAATCCGAGCTCTAATTCTTAATTATTGAATTTTTAAAAGAAATTTTATATTAGACTTAAATTTTGTTAGTCAATGCATTTTCTATTTCAATTAATATGTTTTGTTAGCTTGTGGAAATAAAATTAAGGCTGGTACTTGGTATCAATCTCCTCACGGGAATGATACTTGAATATTTGAACTTTACTACTTGTTTATGAACCGTACACTTACCGAAATTGCCTAAGAAGTTTTTGGTGCCATTGCTAGGGAGATTGACAATTCCAGTATTAGCGCACTTTTTATTTTTGTGAGACTAGCATTTTTAATTTTTGTTTAACTTTATTTACTTTTTCTTTTTAGGTGCTTGAATTTTGTTTATGCAAATAAGGTCATAACGTCTTGACCTAGAAAAATTAAACCCTGAAATAAAGAAGTCTTGTAAAAAGAACTAAAAAGAAAAAAGAGAAAAGGATAGAACAATGACCAATCAAGCAGCACAAGGACCTTAGGTAAGGGTTTTAGAGGAATATGGCATACCAAGTATTACAAAGAGCCAAAACTGTATTGTGAAGCCAAGTATTGAAGCAAATACCTTCAAAATTAAACCTATATACATCCAGATGGTTTCATTGTACCAATTTACAAGATTGCCCTTAGAAGATCCGAATGCGCACATGGCCTCCTTCCTTGATATTTGTGACCCTTTCAAGATAAATGGAGTAAGTTCAAATGCTATTTGCCTTAGTCTATTCCTATTTTCTTTGCGAGATAAAGCAAAGTTATGGCTCAGTTCATTGGCACTAAACTCCATCACCTCGTAGGATATATTTTCCAAGGCATTCTGGACAAAATATTTGTGAGCGACGGAAATGGATAAGTATTTGTCCAACACTTTGGTGATGGCCATGATTTTTTATTACAGTGTAGCTAGTCTTTCCATTTTTGAGTGATATGGTAACTTTACCAAATAGGGATAAGTGATTGGTCTTGAGGGGACAAGACACTTTTGATTTTATGGAGTCGCCACTTGATTTTTAGAAAATCAAGAAAAGAAAGGGACAACATCAGGTCACTCAGTGAGTATTGTCCCCAGTAGAGATTTTTGGGTTTGGGAGATCGCATCTACTTTTTTACTATTTCTCATTATACGATATTTGATGTATAGCTACCACAATACCCTAGTTTCGGTAATGGCAGTTTATATAGCATTCATACAATAGATCAGATAGTATATGATAATAAAGATGAAAATTTATTTATTTCATTGCTTTCTTGATAAAATACATATGAAATGGAAAAGATTATGGAAAAGCAAATACAATATGATAAATATGCAAGAATAATATGACCATTTACATGGTTTGTTCGATGAATGATAGAATGATCATTCTTGCAATGATTATTTATGCTATAATGATATATGACGATAATATGAGGTCATCATTGGACCGAGAGCATGATGACTCTATTTCGGAATATGAACTTTTCACATTATTGGTATTTATGATGTGATTTCATGATTTTGGAAATACAGGATGCAGAATGATGACATGAAATAAGCATAATTAAGCATATATTATTCATATAGCATGCATGATTGTCAGTCTTATCATAAAGGTGCAACAGTATTCCTAAATGCTAGCAACAATAAGATAAAATGCAATGCGATAAAATAAATATGCTAAAATAATTATATAGCCCTTAGACTCGACTCAGCTTGTGTGAACTTTGAAGCTTTAGCTTCGAGAGATTATCAAGCTTTCCTCATTAAGAGGTTCAACAACAGAATGATGCTAGACTGTATACCTTTGAAGCATGCTTTGACAAAGATAAGGCTATGTTTGGTGGAAAAAAGGATTTAACAATCTAAAGGAAACGTTATGGGAGAGCAAAAACTATTTGGGAAAGGGTTTCTCGTACCTTCGACTAGATTGATTTTTTGAGTGTGTATCTCCACTTGCTCCCTCCTCTAAAATGGGGTGTAGAGGGGTCTATTTATAGGAAAAAATGTGTATAATGGGGTGGTGTAGGCATGGTCACGTGCGTATACGGGGATTTTTGTGTGTGGCCACACACAGTGTGCGTGTGGTCACATGCTTAAAGCGTGGCCACGTGCTCACTTGTGCATTTTCATGCGCTCTTCCTAAGTTTCACACACTCTATTTTAGGGTTGGTCCCTAGAGTTTTTAGGCCTTCCAGACGCATTTATGGAGTCCATTTTACCAAATTTAGCTTTAATTTTAGCACATGACACCTAGGCGAGTTTACACGCACTTTTTAGTGATACGTACTGAGACTCGGGTTGTGTTGGACCATTCTAGGACCACTTTTAGAGGTTTTGGAGCCCTCTAGATATGTTTCTAAAGTTCATTTTATCAAAATCAATTTTTATTTTTTTCACGAAGCTGGGTCCCGGTCTAATGAAAATATGTATCAGCCTAATGAGTTGAGTATTTTGAGAGGAGTTTGCTCGAAATAAACCTCGCATTGTTTTGATAATTCATATTTCATAAGGTTGAAGCACAAGTGATTGATTTTGCAAACTAGTAGGGTCGTTTGGGTGTTTTAAGGTTGCACACTTCAGAGGTATTATGAATGAGCAGACTTTAGTAATCTTAGGGATTTGTTTCATCATTGGACCTTTTTAAGGATAGTCAAATTTGAGGGATGACAGTTGCCCCCTACTTCATATGTGTTGTATAGCCACCTAGCGCTAGTGTCAATACACGTGAAGCAAATGCAAAGATGCAAAAATGTTTTAGTAGAGAGAGAGGTACTTACCTATGGGCAGTCTCTAGATGTCTTATCAAGATTTAATTGCTGATCTCGTGTTTTGTTTATTGCTATTGTTCTGTAACTTGGTTGTCATAAATGGTGCTATTTTGGGACATATGCTAGCCTATGATTAATGTAAAGTGTAGAATGCAAATGCAACTATAACCTTCTTAGGTGTCATATAAATGAACATGCTACTAAGTGAAATGTGGATGTGACTGTAACCTTTTAAGTGTCACGTAAAATGTTGATGTTACTAAGCAATGCAACTATAACCTTTTTAGGTGTCACATAAGTGAACATGCGACTATAACCTTCTTAGGTGTCAAATAAAATGAACATGCTACTAAGCAGAATGCAGATGTGACAATAACCTTTTTAGGTGTCACGCAAATGAAAATGCTACTAAGCGAAATATGAATGCGATTATAACCTTTTTAGGTGTCACACAAATCAACATGCTACTAAGAAAAATGTAGATACGACTATAACCTTCTTAGATGTCACGTGAATGAACCTTCTTAGGTGTCATGCAAATGAATATGCAACTATAACCTTCTTAGGTGTCACGCAAAATGAACATATGACTATAACCTTGTTAGGTGTCATAAAAATGAACATGTGACTATAACCTTTCTAGATGTCATCCGAATGAACATGTGGATGTGATTATAACCTTTTTAGGTGTCACACAAATGAACATATGACTATAACCTTCTTAGGTGTCACGTGAATGAACATGTGGTTACGACTATAACCTTCGTAGGTGTCATGCAAAATGAACATGCGACTATAACCTTCTTAGGTGTCATGCGAAATGAACATACGACTATAAACTTCTTAGGTGTCACATGAATGAACATACAACTATAACCTTTTTAGGTGTCACGTGAAATGAAGATGCTATTAAGAAAATGAGAATGCTCCTAAAGTGTGGATGCTCTTAAGTAATGTGATGATGCTTCTAAGCAGTGAAAAGTGCCTATAAGCAATGTGAATGCTTCTAAGCGATGTGAGAGTGCTCTTAAGTAGTGACGGTGCTTCTAAGCAATATGAGTGCTCCTAAGCAATGTGAGAATGCTCATAAGCAATGTAAAGATGTTTTTAAACAATGAATGAGGTGGTAGTGGTGATGCAGTGATGATGCAATAATGATACAGTGATGATGTAGTAATGATGCAATGATGATGCAGTAATGATGTGGTGATTTGTCATATTGAGGATATTATTTTGATGATTTAGAGTAAGATATCCTTATAGTGAATTTTCCTTGCTCTTCTTATTTTGTAAGATGTTGAGTTTTCAAAAGAAAGCAATGCACACGCAATGTCTTTAAATAGATGGAATCCTCATTAGTGTACTTTGTGTGAGTTTGGTACATGTCTTATACTTAAATGGAAGTCTAGGACCACAAAAGTAAGTGTGCAAAGTCTCAAAGTGTGTGTAAAACCATAGAAGAGGACCATGTGGAAGGAGGAAGTGCGCATGGGGGGTATGATTATGTGCTTGTGCACGTGGTCACATGTCTGGTGCATTGTCACATGCTTCCCCCCTTCTATGCTTATTTAAGCGGCTATTTTAGAGGTCTTGGGAGGCTTCGTCCAGACTTTTTTAAGTGTTTTCTAACTTTTCTTAACCTTTTTATGTTTCGAGTGCTATCTGCTATGTTTTTGTTTTTGTACTTCCATTTTTCTTCTATGTAAAATGGAGTTCCTCGACATTCCTGAGGGTCTAGAGAACATTTTTATTAATTTTCATATTGATCTTGAGGGTGACTTTTCTAAGGCTACTAGAGCTAGGATGTCCGCAGTTAGGACTAGCACATATAGTGCTTAGAGTTCTCAGCCTTCCAAGCTTTCTCAAGGAGATTCGATCCCTATTTTCCATAGCTTAGAGACTTATGCTTGGGTGTGTCATTGTTGTGAGGTAGGCCCTATTTATTTTATTGTACAAGGTTATTGTAGTTGTAGATCTGTAGCTCTTATTATTACTATATGTCTAGCTTTATTGTAAATATTGATGGCTGATAGCTCTTGCTTTATTTTATTTTTTTAATTGTATACTTTTTGTGATGCTTTTCTTTTTGTCTTTTGTTGTTTAGATCCTATTAAGTGATAGAGACAAAGAAAGATGTGTTAGTATTTAGTAGTCTTATAAATGTTTGATATTATACCTACTGTTTGTAGCCCTATGGGTATGTCATTGTGCTACCTAGTAGTTTCAATAAGGTTAGCATGTACTATCAGGGTCTATTGATGTGCATAAAGCAGATGGTTACCAGGAAGGGCTTCAATGGAGTGATTGCTACACTGTCTTGTGACTCGTATGTGTTGAGTCATATTGTTATATATGCATTGATAGAGTGGTGGATGGACACGGTGCATACTTTCTATTTGCCTATTGGGCAGATGACTATTACCCCCCTTGGACTTTGCCACCATCATGGGCTTGAGCTTTTCTTGACAGCCCATTCCTTTTAGTGATGAGGAGTGTTCCACTGCTATGGTGAGAAGGCATCTCACTACGGATTTGCTCGGGGTAGTCAATCTTATGAAGTATGGTTATTCGTAATTTGCTCAATATATGGAGTTTGTTTCTTATGTGCAGTCTTTGTATGATGATGGCCTTATTTTCGTAGAGCAGCTGGCTCATTGCTTTTTATTTTATTTGTTGAGTGCTATTATCTTTACAACCCATTTTGAGGAATCTGGATGGTTTGTCGGGCTATTATTGGGGCACTGCTGCCTTCGCTCATATGTATTTTGGACTTGACGCAGAATGCTAAGGTGGTTTGATGATCTGCGGATGCTTATTCGTGCTAGATGTAATTAGAAATTTGTTATCTATTCTCTTATTTTTAGTTTGTTATTTCTGACCTTCTTATTTTAATAGATATGGGCATATGAGTTTAGGATTCTCCCTCGTCTATTTATCGAGCATTTCCAGGAGGATGGCTTCTCTAGTTATTCTCACTAGATCTAAAAGCCTACATATTTGATCAAGGATTGTACGGTAGCCTAGGATCACATGAGGAGGTTATCCCCTAATCAGGTATGTCTGATTCCTATTGTGTTGGTTGTTCCTTTCTTAGGGATCATTTATTTATTATTGCCCTTTGAGCAAATCTTTCTTCGCTGGTGGGTGGCGAGATCTCATTGGACAGTAAAGATGGTGGTTGTATGGCAATTAATGGAGAGATAAGTATTGCTTTCTTGCCTCATTAGCAGTGTGTGGTATTTGGGCGAGTGAGTCTATCATTGGTAGGATGGCCCATATATGAGGAGAGCTCCTGCCCCTCCCCCTAGGGACATATTCTGGGGCCATAAGATCTGCGGTGATGATCTTAATGCTGTTATATGGGATTCCCCTCTGAGACCCTCTTGAAGAGGGAGTATTTGCCTTATATCAATGTATTAATCCCTCAACTGATTGATATCATAGCTAGTGGGACCTTTCCCTCACCTCCACCTTCTCAGGCAGATGCATCTTGTCCCTCAAGTTCGAGGGTTATACCATCACGCGGGTCGTCAAAAGTTGCTTCTTCTAATTCGATAAGCTTTTATTCTTATTTTAGTGCAATCATATAGAAAAATTTATTAGTAATAAACAGTAGTTGACATGAGTTATGAGAACTTAACTATAGTGATGTCAGAGGATATCTGGATCCTGCTTTGAGGAGGATAAGGGCACGCTCCGTACTCAAGCTACTACTCATGCCAGTGTGTAAGCACCCAATTTCGGGATGCAATTATGCATGCGTACGAAGAAAGCCCCTATGATGAAAATCTAATCAAGAATTGATCTCTAGTGTCGAGTTTCACGAATTAAAGGACTAAATTGCTATGTTTTATGGATTTAATTGTAAAATTGGTTTTTAGTGATTTGATTGCAAAAATTAGAAACTTTAGAGGACCTTTTTTTATAATTTAATTAAAAATGAAATAAAATAAAAATAAAAAATGTGATTGGTCAGCATGTAATGTCGATTGACATTGTGTAATGCCAGTCAACATTAAGTAATGCCAATCGGCATTATGGGACATCAATTAGCATTCCAAAGTGCCGATTTTTGCTAAAAATTGATTTTTTCTACTAAAAAATTGATTTTTTTGTCATTTTTAAATTTTTTCATTGGTCCAAGACACCACGTGTCCCTATGTGTGCAAGTCTTTGATTTTTTTAAAACTCTATCACCATCTTATGATCTTGATTTTGAAAGTACAAAAATAAAAATCCAAACTCCTGAGACTCCTCTGGCTCCTAATATTGCACAACTTCACTACATGATAGCAGGGGTTGAAGGTTGCTAGGCCAAGTTTTAAAATTCGAAAGGTAGAGTCTACAAAGGGGGAGGAGAGAGGAAAAGGCTACAAAAAAACCCTAGAAAGGTAGAGTCTATGAAGAAAAATCAGTGAGGGGAGGAAAAGAGAGAAAAAAATCTAAAAAAAAGAAACCCTAGTTATTTTCTTTACTGTGCAAAATGCCACACACCTTAGCTCTTCATTTTTCATTTTCAAAAACTTCAGGAAATCAACAAAAAGATGTTGTTTGCTTTTAAAGTCCAGAAAATCAAGAAAAAAAATAATAGAGTTAATCTCAAAACAATGACAATCCCAATATAAAGGGCATTCAAATAGAATTTGGACAGCAACCCCTATTTTTTTCTATTCTTTTTTATTTTGATTTGATTTCTTTATTTTATTTATTGATTAAGTCATTATTGATTAATTTTTTTTGTTATGTTTTTTTTTATTGGTGTTATGTGGTGCTCTGGATGTGAGGTTGGTGATGTGAGATTTTGGCAGTGGCTATATTGAAGAATCCATGGATGCCATGGACTGAATTTTGTGAAATCCCTATAGAATTTGGGGTTTATTATTTTCTGCGGTATTTTGTTCATTGCTTTTACTAGGTTGTAATTAATTTCCTTTACTATCGCTTGTAATAGCCCTAATAAAGGGAAATTAGTGGAATTTTAATTCTCTGCACTAAAAATTGATTAGTAATCTAGGCTCAATTTGGTAAAATTCAATTAAAATCAATTATGGTAGTAGATTAATTTTAAGGTTGTATGAAATTGAATTAGGGTTTCTTTGAAAAATCACGTAAAAATTGTTGTTTTGATTTATTTTTTGTATGTTTGTTGAATTGGGTTTTGTTTTTGGTTCTCATGCCTTTTAGGCCCTAAGCCCGTGGTAGGATCAACCTATTTAATAAATAGGCTTAAAAATAGTTTTTAGGTTTAAATTAATTTAAAATTAATTTAGGCCCATTTAGGTTAATTAGAGTTAGGCCCACTTTTAATTAATAAAATTAACTTAGAATTTAATCCAATCCAGTAATGTATTTTTATTTCTTTATTAACTAAACCTTAGGCCCATTTCTAGTTAATTAAAATTAATTTAGATTTATCTCAGCCCATTAATTTCATTTCTTTTAAAATAAATAGTCTTAGGCTTCATTTGTATTTGTGTTAAAACTAAGTTAGACTTAGGTCCACTTAATAATCTAATTTCTTCTTTAAAATTTGTAGACAATAGGCCCATTTCCTTAGTTAATTAAAATAAGTAGATTTAGGCTCACTAATTCAATTAAAATGTAGGCCCATCTTTAGTCCATTTTACTTGTAAATAAAATATGTAGAATTAACTAACTTTAATTAATAAAATTAATCTAGTTTCGACATAGGGGCATTGCGTTTTGTATGCATTTTTACATGTAAATTTATGACTTGTTGCTTTTAGGTTAAATGGATGTTTAATTAGGGTTTAAATATAATTGCATGTAATTAGAGAATAAGATAGTAATTAATAAAGTAATTCTAAATGAACACGAGACTAAGAGAAGTTAGTATTCCGTTCAAAGAATCTCTTAGTTATGGTGCTAGCTTTCTTTTACAGAATCGAGAACCACCATTTTGATTTGTCCTAGTTATTACCCTAGGTGGTAATTCCTCATCTCCACGCTATGTTTTTATGATATAGTAGGGTGTTCCCTAGGGTCTTGAGCCTAAACAGTGTTGTGATTGCTAAAATCTTGGGTGAACGCTAAACCTTACCTTTTACAGTGGCGACTCCACTAGGGATAAGAGATACTAATTCTACTTGTGTTCTTAAGAACTATTTCATTAATTATTACTTTATTCTTGCATTCATTTTGCATGTCATTGATTTAGGATTCCATGATTCCACTAGCTTCATGGAGTTGTAAATTGGCTAACTATCACTCTTAGCCTTAACTAGGTTCAAGAGAGATTATTGAGCTCATCTGACCAGAGTCTATAACCTAAGTCCTAAAAGGAGGTAGTCTTCTCTCGAGTTTGCAAAGGGTGCTAGGCCCCTTTGACCTTGGCATGTAACTCAAGTCTTAAATGAGGGCATCTTACTAAAGGAACCTTAACTTTTCATTGGACCTTAACCATATATAATAGCTTAGTTACTTCCCCTAGGATTTATCAAAATTGGTTGTGTATGTTGCCATGAGGTATTTCTATCCATAAAAGCCCTAGCCCATACTTTAAAGAGCCCATCTGGGTCAATAAAGATTGGGCTAGACCTTTATACCTAGAAATATTATTTCCATGCTTTTATTGCTTTAAAAGAGATTTGGTATGTGCATTAGTTCTTGATATCCCCTATTGATATTAAGGCCAAGACCAAAAATCCTAGGAAAAGAGACTCACCAGTGAACATGTGTGTGGGAGGAATAAGGTTGGAAAGATGAATATTGTACACTTGATTGATAGCTATTTGCTACTTGTTGCATAGGACATGCATCATGCATACATGCATTTCATCCATCACACTAACACTTTATTTTGCAGCCATCATAGATTCCTTTAGGTCTTCTCATATTTAGAGATGGAAAGGAGGCAGACTAAGAAGAATAGATTTAAGTCCTAAAGCCATAACAAAAGAGATCCTTCACAGACTAGAGAAAAGTCCTATTAATCCACTTTACTTGGAAGCTGAACCAACTCCAACTGAGTATATAGAAATGGAACAACAACAAAGAGGGAAATGGACCTTAGAAGACATCAAGGGAGCTTTAATGGATAACATACGGGCTATGATGCAAGATGAACTGAGATAGGCTTTATATGGATTGATGCAACTTGTTGCTACTGTCATACCACCACCTATAATTGAGCAACTATCTACTGTTGTAGCTATCCCACTTACTGCATATACTCCACCTACTACCAATAATGTTGGGGGGTAACCTGTTGCTAGAAACCCACTTGCTATTATTATGAAGCTTGAGGATGTTGAGAACTACATGGTAGAGAAGGCAAAAAGAGAATCACTTGAACTGGTACAAGTCCATGAGCCCAAGCAGATGCAAGCACTGACCTATAAAATGTCCAAGATGGAGAAGTTAATTAGAGGAAAAGGCATGGGATATTCATTTGACTTTGATGATATATTGCTAACGGAGGATAATAAGCTACCTAAGAAGTTCAAAATGCCTTAGCTATAAAAATTTAATGGAATTGGAGATCCTAGGATTCATCTTAATTAGTACATAATAACTATGAGCACTACTAAGGCCTCATTATCAGTGATCACTAGGTTATTTGTACTATTTAGAGGGAATAACTATAAATTGGTGTTATGGGTTGGAAAATTTTGTCAGGGTTGACTGGAAAGAACTATGTACTAATTTTTTAAACTAGTATGATTATAACACTAGATTAGAAGTGTCCATTAGGGATTTGGAACTGACTAAGCAAAAATCAAATGAATCCTATTATGATTTCTTGACCAAATTTATGAACAAAGTAGGATTAATGGAAAACAAGTTGGCTGAGAAGGATCAGGTTAGGATGATAGTCTATAATATGTCATAAAATTTGGCTGAGAGATTGCAAATGATGAATCCCAAACCATTTATAGACTTATATGATGATGGTCTATAAGCTGAAGAGATTGAGAATGAAAAGAAGAAAAGCTCTAGAGGCATCAAAACTCAAAATTACTCAACTGAAGGCACATAATAAGGAAGCACTAGCTGAGCTGTGGAGGTGCATGCAGTTCAGCCACCCAGGAGATTCTCCAACTTTAATAAATGATTCTCAAAAGTCCTAGACCGATTAATCCAAAAATGCCTACTCTGACCCTTAACCTTTTCCAAACCACCTATCCTAAATGTCCCAAGCTATAAACCTACTATTGTAAGTTTCACCAAGTTGCTGGTCATTCCACAAATACTTGTATCCACCTCAAACACAAAATCCAAAACCTGATAGACTCCAAAAAATCACAAATCCCCAAAAATCCAATCCTAACCCAAAAACTAGAAATAATCCTTTCCTAGACTATCGAAATGTCCTACCACCAGCCACCATGATGATCAACTTGGGAGTTAGTGATGAGGAAGTGTTAGACTCCTTTAAAAACCTAAACCCTATAGATAATAAGGACTCTCTTGATGCCTTTAGTGGAGTTGAGGATCTACTAAGACAACCCTCAGGCAAATTTAATTACAAAGTGTTCTACTCCAAACCACCCTCTACTGATATCCCTATTGAATTAATAGTGCCTTTAGGATGAGGTGATGAGTTTGATAATGAGCCAGAAAAAAAAAGAAAAAGAATCCAAAACTCTAAAACAACCACAAAAAGGAGTTAAGGATTTATTGGGGTAGCCCTCAAGTAAATTTGATTTTAGAGTATTCTATTTAAAACCAGCTTCAAGTGACATACCCCTTGAGGAGATTATGCCTACAGGATGGGGTGATGAGTTCGAAGAGAAGATTAAAGGGTCCTTAACTCCTGAGTAAGGGATCAAAGAGCTACTGAGTGAGCATCTAAAAAAGTTTAACATGGAGGGAAAAGAAACATGCATAGTGGATGTGTGGAAAAATTGAAAAGGGATCGGATTATTAGGGTTGTAGACATCTGGTATGACTCTAATAAGGAAATTCCCACTGGTCTTGACATATAGAGCAACAACCCTAATATGAATCATATCACTAGGAGTGGGAAGAATTACAAGGCAGGAGAAAAGAAAATCAAGAGAGTCATAGAAAGAGAAGAAGTAGAGGATGCAAAAACAGAAAGAGGAGAAAAAGAAGACCCGATTTTGGAATAGTTAAAGAAGGCTAAGGAAAATGTTAGCATTTGGGAGCTATTGATGCATTTAGGCAGTCATAGAAGAGCTCTTGTCAAAGCTTTGTCAAACATGAACATTAAAACAATAACTATACCTGAGGCTATAGTAGCAAAGGTTATGAAAAAGAATCATGGGCTGATAATGTTCTCAAATGATGATTTGCCTTTGTAAGGAAGAAATCATAATAAAGCATTATTTATCCCAACTGAAGTGAAGGGGAAGTGAACCAACTTTGCTATGGTTGATGATGGTTCTATTATTAATGCGTGTTCGCTAAAGATCCTGCCTAATTTGGATTTAAAAGCCGATGATTTAATAGGTTCAAACCCGATAATTAGAGCCTATGATGACAGTACTAGGAATGTGGAGGGTGCATTCCAAACTCTAGTTAAAATAGGACCTGTAGATTCAACTGTTGAGTTCACTAAATTAAACATCCCTGTCATATATGCCTTACTTTTGGGAAGGCCATGGTTCCATGCTCTAGGAGGGGTACCCTTAACTATTCACCAGAAGATAAAATTCCCCCATGAAGGAGAGGTTATGACAATAGAAGTTAGAACCATTGTAGCTGTGGCAGCCATACAGGATAAAAAGAAACAAATATGTGTTCCCCTTGGTTTCCAAGTTGCTAGAATATTTGATAGAACTGAGATGGATCCAAGAGTTATGAGGATAATGGAGAGTATGAATTATCAACCTAGATAGGGGCTGGGAAAGAATGAGCAAGGAAGCCCTAAGCTACTAGAGTTCAAGAGTCAGAGTGATACCAAGGGGTTAGGGTGTGCTGAGACAGAACCTGGTAGTAAAAGAGGAAGGAAAAAGGGAGAGGCCAAGATAAATAAGACCTTAGGGAGAATCAGGCCAATGAGTGAGAATTTTATCAAGCCAGCAAGGAGCAGATTATAAAGAACCTGGTAGAGAATAATAAAGAGGAAGTGATGAAGCAAGTAGTTGAGAAGATGGGTGATACTACTGTCCAAGAGCTACTATGTCTTCCACCTAAAGAGGAGCCACCCCAGGATTTAGCTACTATTATTAGCAATAGTTTTAGTGATGTTTTTTTATGAAGAAACTAATGTAATAATGTCTAGCCTTTGTGAGGATGAAAACTTTATTTTTTCCATAGTCAATGATATGAATTCTGATTTGTCTTACTTGCATGATGTCTATCCTAATGGTTCTGTGCATTTTAATATTGATTGTATGCATGTTAGACATTAATTCCATTCAATTAAATTTATTAAATATGGGCACCAAATGATAATCCTAAGAACATTTCTATATCACATGATGTAACTCTTAAAAGGAGGGAAAATTTTAAGAGAATATTAATAAAAAGAAAGGTAGTATTTTCTTGGACTTATGAAGATATGCCAGGTTTAGACAGGGAAATTGTGGAACATCACATCCCAACTTATTTAGAAATTAAACCTGTTAAACAGAAACTATACAGGCTAAGACTAGAATGGACTGAAAAGATAAGAGAGGAAGCTGCTAAACAAATCCGGGCTAATTTTCTAGAAGTGGTAGATTATCCTCAATGGTTGGCAAATATAGTACCAGTACTTAAGAAAGACGGTAAAGTACATTTGTGTGTGGATTTCAGGGATCTAAATAAAGCATGCCCAAAAGATGATTTTCCTTTACCTCATATTGACATAATAGTTGACAGTGCAACGTTGAGTGTAATGTATTCTTTTATGGATGGGTTTTTAGGATATAATCATATAATGACAGCAATCATGGATAAGATCAAAATAGCTTTCATTATAGAATGGGGGATGTATTGTTATAAGGTTATGCCTTTTAGATTGAAGAATGCAAGTGCAACATATCAAAGGGTAGTTACTGCTTTTTTCTATCACATGATGCATAAAGAAGTAAAAGTATATATAGATGACATGATGGTCAAGTCAAAGATAAGAGAGGCACATTTTAAAGCTTTAAATAAGTTCTTGGCTAGAATTGAGAGGTACAATCTAAGGCTTAACCTAAAGAAATGCATTTTTGGGGTTACTTCAAGAAAATTGCTAGGGCATATAGTTAGTAGCAAAGGAATTAAAGTAGATCCAGATAAAGTGAAAGCTATCCAGGAAATGCTAGTGCTAAAGATAGAGAAAGAAGTAAAAGGATTTATTAGCAGGTTATAATATATTAGCAGATTCATTGTCAAGCTTACTAATATTTGTGACCCAATCTTCAAGTTGTTGAGAAAAAAATCAACCTATAGAGTGGAATGATGATTGTTAAAAGGCCTTTCATAAGATAAAAGAATATCTCATCAATCCACTTGTTAGAGACCACTGAAGCAAGGTAAACCATTGATCTTATATTCAGCTCTAGAGGAAAAGGCAATGGGGACAATGTTAGCTCAAGAAGGATTGGATGGGATAGAGCACGCAATGTATTACCTCAGTAAAAAGCTCTTGCCATATGAAGAAAAGTATGATGTGGTGGAAAAGACATGTTTGATAATGATCTGGATAATAAGAAAATTGAGGCATTACTTTCAATCTTATAAGGTTCAGGCTAATTCAAAGACAAACCCCTTAAGCTACTTACTGCAGACACCTGCTTTGACTAGAAGGATGTCTCGATGGCTCGTACTCCTAATTGAATTCGACATAGAGTACATTACCATGAAGGTTATTAAAGGAAGGGTAGATGTAGAAATCCTAGCACAGAATGCAGTAGAGGGTGATGAACCGTGGAACCTAGAATTTCCAGATGAGAATCTAGCAATTATAGAGCATTAAGAATATAAGCTTTATTTTGATGGGGCTGTAAACAACAAAGGAGCTAGATTAGGAGTGATCCTTGTTAGGCCATAAGGAGAAACCATAACAATGGCCAAGAAACTAGATTTCAAAGTAATAAATAATATTGCTGAGTATGAGGCATGCATTCATGGAGTGGAAGTAGCAATGACAGTTGGAGCAAAGGAGTTATTAGAGTATAGGGATTCGATGTTGGTTATTAGTTAAGCTAACGAAGAATGGGAAGTAAAGGAGGAAAAGCTGAAACCCTACATCTTTTATTTGAGGACTTTAATAAAGAACTTCACCAAATGTCTTTTTATCCATCTATCAAGAGATGACATTCAAATGGTAGATGCTCTAGCAAAGCTCTCTTCAATGTGGGACAGTTTAACTAGATTGACTATTAAGTAGTTAGTGATCATGAAATTAAGAGTTCCATGTTATGGGGGTGAGCATATTATGGGAATTCAAGTAGGGCCTAAAGAGAAGCCATGGTTTTATGATGTTCAAAGGTTTATCAAGGAAGGAAAATATCCAGATGAAGCCACTTTAAAAGATAGATATGCCTTGTGTGTTCTTGCATGTAATTTTTCAAGTCATGATGAGGTGTTGTATAAGAGAATACCGAATGGGATACAACTTAGATGTCTTAAGAAAGATGAAGAAGAAGAGATGATGAAGGATATTCACATAGGAACTTGCGGTTCTCACGTGAATGGAATAATCCTAACAAAGAAGATAATGAGATAAGGGTACTACTAGATGAGCATGGAAAGAGATTGCATTAAGATAGTAAGGCAATGCCATCAGTGTCAGATCTATGAAAATCTCAATCACCTTCCTCCAATGGTGCAGAATAGTTTATCATCTCCTTGGCCTTTTACAGCATAGGAGATTTATATCATAGGAGAAATAAGACCAAAAACATCAAATGGACATAAGTATATAGTTATGGCAATTGATTACTTCTCTAGATAGGTAGAGGCTGAATCTTTTAATACTCTAAAGGCCAAGCAAATGGCCTAGTTTATTGAGAAGAATATTATTTATAGATATAGGGTTCCACATCATGTTGTGATGGCCACTGGGTTTAGTTTTAAGCAGAGAAAATAGAGTTGTTGTAGAAATATAGGATTGAGCATCATAAGTTTTCACCATATCAGCCTTAGGCTAATGGAGTAGTGGAAGTAGTGAATAAGAATATCAAGAGAATCCTCTCTAAGATGGTTAAAACTTACAAAGACTAGTTTGAGTACCTTTCCTTTGCCTTATTGGGATATAGAACTATAACTAGAACTACCACAGGCCAAACTTTATTCTCCTTGGTGTATGGTTGTGAAGCAGTTTTGCCTATAGACATTGAGATCAAGTCTTTAAAAGTGGTTATGGAGGCCAAAATGCCTGAGAGTGAATGGGCACAAAAGAGATATGATCATTTGGTATCTCTAGATGAGAAGAGGATGAATGCTTTATTTCATACTCAAATATATCAGAGGAGGATAGCAAGGTTGTTCAATAAGAATGTAAGGCCAGGGAAAATAAGAGCTGGGGATATGGTGTTAAAATAGTCTAGAGCAATGGTGTTTGATCCGAGAGGAAAATTCAGACCGAATTGGGAAGAATCATACTTAGTCAAGTCAGTTCTGCCAAAAGGAGCTGGCAAGATATTTGATCTTGAAGGGAATGAGTTCATAGAGCTTGTTACTATGGATTGCCTCAAGAAATACTATTTATAAAAATAAAAAAAGTTGTATAAAGAAAATAAAGCCCGCTGACTAGAAAACTTGAAATGGACAATCATGCAAAAATTAGGACATTCCCGCTATTCAGAAAATCCATAAAGGGCTATTAGGCAAAAATTAGGGAATAAATAAATGAAAAAGGTCCCATTGATTAGAAAACCGCAAAGAGCTAATCAAGAAAAAGTTAGGGAAATAAAATGTGAAAAAAAATATTCAGTTAGAAAATTCGAAAGGACTAGCTGATAATAAGAGTTATGTCATGTAATGCAGTAAATGTACTCATTTTGGCCCTAATTAATGAATCTTATTGAAATTGAATTTTGTTATAACATTGCATGTTCTATCTTATTTATAATGCATAAGTACTAAAAAGGAAAACAGAACATAAAAGCTTAAAATCAGCTCTATGAGACCATTTTGTTTTAGTACATAAAAGAAGCACGCAAAGTTGAAAACCTGAAAGGGCGGCGTAAGCAGAAGTTAGGGCAGGCCTACTAAGCTGAAAACCTAAAAGGGTAGCTAAGGCAAAAGTTAAGGTAAAAAAATAATAAATAAATAAAATAAAATTCACTTAGGACCATCTATTCATCCAAGTCTAATTTCAAGAAAGGGAAATTTAAAATAGATCAGTACAAAAAGGCAGTCTGACATAACTACAAATCAAAAATGAAGATAGCTTGGAATCAGTCATCTTGGGCTCCACTATTAGGCCATGGGCTCCATCCTCTGCTAGGGTCATCATGATGATAAGTATCCAAAGGTCTGAAAGATGAAGTTCCAACGATGTAGGGGTCCATGCCTAAGTCCACAAGCCGCCGATGAAGCATCTCGTTCTCCAGCTCCAGATCCTAGAATAACTCTGCACATATAGGAAACATCATATCATATGCATTCCATGCATACATTTGCATAATAAATGTATATGCTTACTCGCCAACTATTTGTGACTTGTATGGTAAATAACCTTTGAGACGAGGCGAGTCCATATAAATACTCTGTCTGTGTCTGGGGGACCCATTTTATAAAGTTATACTAACATCAATACCAAGTGTACAGGTAATACAAGAGATAAGTCAAACAAAATCACATGAGAAGTATCTGCTGGAGAAAAGCTAGCGAGCTGAACATCACCGAAATGCATCTACTGCTCTATCGGAGTTTGAATAGTGGGGGCCCAGTAGAGCATAGATCTATCAAGAAGGGGCACATCACTGAAAATAGCACCAGCAAATGTCCCAATAAACTGAGTATGTTATGCATGTCCAAGTCTAGGCCTAGATACCTCAGGCATAATCTCAGGCTCAAGAGCAATCTCAACCCCCTGAGCAGTTTTGGCCACCTCCTTCATTACCTCATCGGTAGGGGACCCAATCTCCTCAAACTGTGAGAAAAGAAAATAAGTTATTTAAGCATTCTAGAAGAGAAATGATTAGAAGTTACCTCAGCCTAGTCAGCAAGAACCTACTCTAAGAGGTTCTTATGGATGAACTATCGGTAATGGTGAGATCGCTCAAGAAAAATCATGGTGTCATATCCTTGTAATGCCTCTCTCCTCAAATGAGAACTGTATAACATCGAGAGAGGAACATCAAAAGGAATATGGCATCAGGAAGGATCAGAATGCCATTAGTACACTTGCTCTCCTAAATACCACATCCTGTAGCCATAACTAGGGAGCAGAATCCTCATGTACTCGAGTCATACTGCAATAACCATGAAATCATACCTCTGGATGTCATCCACTCCCTCTAATCGATTAGATTTAATTTGAAAAATCATGTTATTAAGTTTAACTTGCATTAAATTATGAAATACTAATGATTATGTTTTCCTACCAGGTGCTACTCGACAGTGTTCAGCTGATTATGGTAAGTCTGTAGAGTGTTCCTAACGCTCGCTAGATGGGAAGAGCCCATCTCTACATCAGAGGGAGCCTCCTATCAAAACTAATAGCACCAAAGTCGCAAATTAGCCCAATCTCTAGAGTCCAAATCTGGAAAGAGGAAATAAGTAAAAAAAATAAGGATGATGTACATGTAAAGTGTGCCAAAAGCTGCACATGGTGACAACACCTCTACAGACAGTGTCCAGTGTATAATACAGATAAGCTAATGTAGCAGATCTCCAGTTAAGGGTGCTAACTCAATCTAAGTTTCAAAGAGGGTCGAGAAAGGCAATGCTAACCTCATAACCAGTCTTGCAAAAGAAGGTCATGCTAAGCAATATTAGAAGGAGACACCTTACTTTATGGGCAATTTAACAAGGAGTGGTGGTAGGAAGATGTCTAAATCCCTCGACTAAAGATAAAAAAAGAACATTCTTCTGATTCTTTCACATCGGAATGAACCTGATCAAATGTTGCACATACTGACTCTGTGCATACTCAAAGAGACTGTAGTAGATAATATCGAAGGAAATGGGAGTCCCTTTGAAGGCAATCCCGGTGATCACAGAAAAACTCATTGACGAAATAGTCAACTCACCTATATAAGTATAAAATGTATGGGTGGTGTCCATCCACTGCTCAATCAGTGCAAATAAAGAATGGCGATCGGACCTCCTCGAGCTATCAAAAGCCCAGTACTAAATCGTCTAAACCTGGAGGCCCATACCGACTATACCACATTCTCTGGTAGCCCATAAAATAACTCACGAGCTATGTAAAAATAGCCCGTGAATTTCATCGATCGTTGGGAGAATTTTAAGTAGAAATAATAATAATTATTAATTAATTGATTAAAAAAATTATAAATAGACAAAGTAGAATGTCGATCGACATTCCACAATGCCAACCGGCATTATGTAATGCCGATTGGCATTGTACAATGCCAATCGGCATTACACAAATGCTGACTAATTTTTAGACTTTTGACTCAGATTTTTAGACCTTGGTTCAACCATTCAACTAAAATCCTATATTCCCTGGTTAAATTTAAACTTTTCATGCATTTTTTAAGTATTTTTAATCTAATTTCAACAATATACACACTAGTTTTCATTCTAAAATTAATTATAATTACTAATTGTATGAATAAATTTTTATAGAAATAAATAGAAATGAGGAAGTGCTACCTCATTGCCCATATCTGTGCACCTATAAAGGTGAAGGCGAGTCAAAGGTAGCATAGTAGAACCCTCTTGAAGTCCAAGGTTGTTCTGAGGAAAATGAGAGGCACAATTACTGGGTTAGTTGGAATCTCTAATCCTCTATGTAGCTTGTGTTGTGGGTTAGCCATAGGATCTAACAGATCATGAATCAGACTTCGAATGAACAAGAAATCAAAAGAAGAAAATCAAAGTAAAAAAGAAGAAATGGAGAGGGAAATGAAAGAATAGCATCGAAAAATAAAGAGGAGGGAAGCTTCTTACAAATTGAAAATATCTATTTTGGTCCCTTGACTATACCTGCATTCAAAATTAAGTTTTTCTTTACAATTTCATCTATAATTGCAACTTGATTAGGATTTAATTCCTAATTAATTCATTTAACTCATGTCATCAATTAATGAATTATTATTAATTGTGTTTGTATTTAAATTCTAAATTTTTTATTAAGTACAAAATATATAATACAATTTTAGAATTCAGTTTTGCATTTTTACATGCATCATTTTAAATTAAAAGATTTCAAAATTTGTTTTGTGCTACACAGTAGTTGAAACACAAATTTCAAAATTATCATGTTATGTGCTACACAGTAGTTATAACATGAATTTTAAATTCATCATGTTATGTGCTTCAATAACAGTTATAACATGAAAATTTTCAAACCTTTTATCACTAGACACTACACAGTAGTTATGGCATTCCACAAGAGTTATAACACATTTTTTTGTTAGACATTTCACATAGAATATAGAAAAATTTTAAAATCATCAAGTTGCTAGACATTCCACTGGAACTATAGTACTTTTTTTAAATCAAGGCTTGCTAGACGTCCTATAGGGAATATAGTGAGAATCATTGCATTCATTTCATTAAAACATCCCAAAAGAAATATAGTGCAATTTACCAAACACTACACAGTAGTTATGGTATTATTGTTAGATGTTCCACAAGAACTATAGCATGTTTTCAAATCATGAGTCGCTAGATGTCCCATGAGGAATATAACAAAATCCACTATCGCTAGACATCCCAAAAGGAATATAGTGCAATTTGCCAGATAATACACAATAGTTATGGTATTATTGCTAGATGTTCCACAGGAACTATAACATGTTTTCAAATCACGAGTTGCTAGACATCCCATGGGCAATATAGTGAAATGCATAAGTTTCACTAAACGTTCCATAGGAAATATAGTAAAACATATTAAACATAGCATCTTGCTTAAAATTGCTCAGTAATTTAAGCATTAGCATGTTAATTAGGATACAATGAAGTACCCTAATTCTTTCTTTCAAAATTGTGTGCTAATATTGCTTTGCCTTAATTTATCAAGCAAACAATGACAAAGGGGGCAACTATAAGCACCAATTTTGGGAAGCAATTGTGCACGCGTACGACAAAAGCCCCTATGATGAAAATCTAATTGAGAACTAATCTATGGTGTTGAGTTTTGCGATTTAAAGGACTAAATTTCTACATTTTGTGGATTTAATTGCAAAATTGGTTTTTAGGGATTTGATTGCAAAAATTAGAAATTTTTAAGGAAATTTTTTATTATTTAATTAAAAAATAAAATAAAATAAAATATTAAAAATAAAAATGTGATCAGTCGACATTTAATGCCAACCGGTATTATGAAATACCGATCAACATCACATAATGCATGTTGGCATTAAGCAATGCTAATTAGCATTACGGGACATCAATTAGCATTCCAGAGTGTCGATTTTTACTAAAAATTGATTTTTTACTCTGAAATTTGATTTTTTTGGTCATTTTTTAATTTTTCCATTGGTCTAGGAACCATGTGTCCCTGCATGCGCAAGTCTTTGATTTTTTTCAAAACTCTATCACCATCTTATTTTCTTTATTTTGAAAATTTAAAAATAAAAATCTAGACTTCTAAAACTCCTCCTCTCGCTCCCAATATCGCGCAACTTCCTTGCATGATCACAGGGTTCGAGGTTGTTAGGCCAGGCTTTAAAAGTCGAGAGGCAGAGTCTATGAAGGGGAAGGAGAGAGGAAGAGGCTGCGAAAAAAATCTTAGAGAGGCAAAGTTTATGAATAAAATTAGAGAGGAGAGTAAAGAGAGAGAAAAAATTATTTTGAGTCTAAAAAAATAAATCCTAGTTATTTTCTTTATTGTATTGAAAGCCACACACCTTAGCTCTTCATTTTTCATTTTCAAAACCTTTGAGAAATCAACAAAAATACAATCTTTGCTTTTAAAGTTCAGAAAATCAAGAAAAAAATAATGGAGTCAATCTCAAAATGGTGACAATCCCAATCTGAGGGGGCGTTCCAATAGCATTTGCATAACATCCCTTACTTTTTTGCTGTTCTTTTTTATTTTGATTTGATTTCTTTGTTTTATTTATTGATCGAGTCAGTACTAATTAATTTTTTTATTATGTTTTTTTTTTGTTTTTGATTGGTGTTGTGTGGTGTTATGGATGTGAGGTTGGTGATATGAGATTTTGGTAGTGGCTACATTAAAAAATCCATGGATGCCATGGATTAAATTTTATGAAATCCCCGTAGAATTTAGGGTTTATTATTTTCTGTGGTATTTTGTTCATTGCTTTTAATTGGTTGTAATTAATTTGCTCTAATTTCCTGCATTGTAGTTTGTAATAGCCCTAATAGATGAAAATTAGTGGAATTTTAATTATTTGCACTAAAAATTGATTATTAATTTAAGCTCAATTTAGTAAAAATCAATTAAAATTAATGATGGCAGGAGATTAATTTTAGGGTTGTATGAAATTGAATTAGTATTTCTTAGAAAAATCATGTAAAAATTGTTGTTTTGATTTATTTTTTATATGTTTGTTGAATTGGGTTTTGTTTTGGTTCTCATGCCTTTTGGGCCCCAAGCCATAGTAGGATTAACCCATTTAATAAATAGGCTTAAAAATGGTTTTTAGGTTTTAATTAATTTAAATTAATTATGGCCCATTTAGGTTAATTAGATTTAGGCCCACTTTTAATAAAATTAACTTAGACTTTAATCCAGCCACTAATTTATTTTTATTTCTTTATTAATTAGACCTTAGGCCCATTTCTCATTAATTAAAATTAATTTAGATTTATCTCAGCCCATTAATTTCATTTCTTTTAAAATAAATAGACTTAGGCTCCATTTTTATTTGAGTTAAAACTAAGTTAGACTTAGGCCCACTTAATAATCTAATTTTTTCTTTAAAATTTGTAGACAATAGGTCCATTTCCTTAGTTAATTAAAACAAGTAGATTTGGGCTCACTAATTCAATGAAAATGTAGGCACATCTTTAGTCCATTTTACTTGTAAATAAAATGTGTAGAATTTGTCTAACTTTAATTAATAAAATTAATCTAGTTTAGCCGTAAGGACACTGCCTTTTGTATGCATTTTTACATGTAATTTTATGACTTGTTACCTTTGGATTAAATGGATGTTTAATTAGGGTTTAAATAAAATTGTATATAATTAAAGAATAAGATAGTAATTCATAAAGTAATTCTAAATGAACACAAGACTAAGAAAAGTTAGTATTCTGTTCCCAGAATCTCCTGGTTGTGGTGCTAGCTTTCTTTTAGAGAATTGAGTACCACCATTTCAACTTATCTTAGTCATTACCTTGGGTGGCGATTCCTCATCTCCATGTTATGTCTTTATAATATGGTAGTGTGTTCCCTAGGGCCCTGAGCCCAAACAGTGTCATGGTTGCTAAAATCTTAGGCATGTGCTAAACCTGACCATCTACATAGTGGTGTGGGGATTTATGGTTCAACCCTCTTTGTCTTTGCTTAGGATGTATATTCTTGGTAGAACAATGAGCTTTGATTTGCCTAGACCTAATTTTCCTTTGTCGGGTGTTGCTCCTACTGATGCTACCCATGTTCATGTTCTTCACTTATTCTTATTTGTGTTGTATTTATTTAGTGAGTGGTTGTTGATTTATTTGCTTGTTTTTTTAGATTCCTATCTCCTTAAGTCAATACTGGTATACTGTTAGTGGGAGTGCGCAGTAGTGCTTTTTGAAGTTTGCCACTACTCAGAGGGTATGCCTTCTTTATTGCACCTATTTATTCTATGCACTTATTTTATGTATGAGTGTATGATATGCAATATATAATGTAAGTTGAGCATTATCTCGCTAGTCACGAATGGAAGCAGAAGCGTCCGGCTTATTGTGACCACATTAATGAGTTGGAGTCATAACTAGCATCCTTTGTGGTGAATGGTGATGAGTCAAGATGAGATAAGGGGAGTGCTTGAGCAGGATCATTACTTACTTTTGATGGCAGCCACAGCCGATGTAGTTGTTTTAGGAGCTAGGTGTAGGAATTTTGGCCTGTGGTTTACTTTGTTGTATTATTTTTTCGAGGTTATGGACTCTAGGTGTTGTATTTGGGCATTTGTCCCATATGTCGGATGATGCTTGTACAATGATGACTATATATGCTTGCTATTATGTATCATTGATGATGATGTTTGCCATTACTATCATTTGCCTTTTTTCCCTTTTTTACCTAAAGTGTCTCCTTTTGGAGCTTTTCACACTTAGCTGGGTTTTCTTTTTCTTCCTTTTTTTTGCCTAGGGTGTCTCCTTTCAGAGCTTTTCATACCTACCTAGGCTTTTTTTTTATGTTATACAATAGTGGTTGATCTCAAAGAGAAAGCTCAGAGAGGATGGTAAGAACCATGGTCATGTAATAGAGGAAAATGCAAAGCATGCTTAATGTAATTCATAATGATAAAATGTGTTGCACTTTTCAAAGACATTTTCCATAAATTGGCAATCATTCTCATTTCACTGTAATCATTTAAGAAGAGCACAGGTGCATTCGTACAAATTTCAATCTTGATGTTACCCTTGTCCTTAACTAGCCTTCTTAGGTTTTCTAGTTAAGTATTTTCTCTCTTTCCCTATTTTTTTTCCTAAGCTACCATTTTTAGGTTTTGAACCTAATGAGAAGTCCCTAACTTTTGCTTGAGATGCCATTTTTAAGTTTTTAACTCAGCGGGATAATGATTTTTTTGTGCCTTAGATGTAGTACTTCTTTAGGCAATCTGTGTTGACTGGTTTAGAGAATTCATTGCCTTCAGAATCCATCAGCTTGACTGCTCCTTTTGATAGGACATGATTAACTAGGTATGGGCCTTCCTAGTTCAGTCTAAATTTCCCTTTAGGGTCTGGAACATTTTGTCTTATTTGATTTAGCACCTAGTCTCTTGCTTCCACATGTTTGTGTTTTACTTTTTTGTTGAACGACTTGGCTAGTCGAGCCTAATACAACTGTGTATGGTATAGAGCCTTGAGCATGTGGCTATCTAAGAGAGTGAGATTGTCGTGCCTCTATTGAGCCCACTGTACTTTCGATAATTCAAATTCGATTGCTACCCAAAGAGACTTGATCTCTGTTTTGATTGGAAGAACTACTTTTAATTCATACTCTTATGAGAAAGGAGTTACTCCTATTGAAGTTCTGTCTATCGTTCGATACACCCATAAGGCATGTGGCAATCTATCTGCCCAATCTCGATAAGTCTGAGTTATCTTTGACAAGATCTTTTTGATGTTCTTATTTGCAACTTCAATGACCTTATTTGCTTGCAGTCGATAAAGAGAAGATTTGTGATGTTCCACCTTATAACTCCTTAGTAGCTCTCTAACTTCCCTATGGAATTGGACACCATTGTCAGAGATGATGTGATATAGGATCCCGTATTAACAAAACAGGTTTCTATTGATGAACTTAGTCACTTGCTTGACTCTTATCCTTGCAAATGATTCTGCTTTGACCCATTTTGTAAAGTAGTTCACTATCACTAGGATGAATCTATGTCTATTTAAGGCTGTCGAGTGGATTTCCCCAATTATGTCTAGTCCCCATACTAAGAAGGGCCATGGAGAGGAGATGTAGTGTAGTTCTGTTGGGGGAAGGTGGCTAACATTCTTGTGGATCTAACATTTTTGGCATTTCTTTACAAATTTGATGAAGTCTTCCATCATCGTCATCTAGAAGAACCCTTATCCGATTAGCTTCTTAAAAAAGATTAATCCATTCATGTGTGGACCACAAACCGTAATATCCCGAGTTTTTAAATAATTTTAAACTGCATCAAAATATGCAGTGTTAATAATTTTTATATATATTTGATTATTTAATTAGTTTATTATTTATTAAAGTTATTTTTAATTATTTTAAGTTTCTTACGTAAAATTTTTTCGAAAATTTTATTTTTGGAAAAATTAAAACTTAAATAAATAATTATTAATTATATTGGCCGGTTTTATGTAATTGCATGAGTCCATGCATGATTTTAATTGTCGTATTAATATACATACGTATACATGTATATATATACATATTTAAATAATTAGGGTTTATTTTTTTATTTAAATCTATATTATATAGTTTTAATAATTAATTTGTGTTATATATATGTATATGTATATAGATATTATTATTTATATATGTGGTGTATATTACTTTGAATATAATATTCATATATTATAATAATATAAATTAAAGTTATATATATATATATATATATATATATTACAAAAATCAAAACTTTGAGTTATTTACGAAGTGTGCCATTGTCTTCTCCATCAACATGCCTGACACCCTCCACCATTTTCAGCCACTGTGACTCCCATTCCTTGCCATTGGTGTGCCTCTCAGCCATCCTCCTCCTTCCCAAGCTCCCTTCGTCGCCCTTTCTTCCCTTTTCCCGGCGTCGTTTGGCCGATTTTCTTCTAAGAAATCGAAAATCACCCTCATCATCGATCAACGTGATTCCGGCCACCATTTTGAGTGCCACTGGTTTCTATCTTTTCCTTGAGCTCCGATGAGTGCATTTCCAAGCTTGGTTTCACTTGATTTAGTCTAGATTTTCCTAGGTTTCCAATTTTCATTTTCGGCCTATATGTGTTCTTGATTTTTTTGAGCTTCGATTTTAATGATTCAAGCTAACTTCCTTCACAAAGATTGATTCTAGTAGCTCAATCTACATGCTGGAATTTTTGGGAATTATTTTGATTTTTATGAATTTTTTATTATTTTATTAATATTTTCTAATTTTCGTAAATTAATTAAATAAATTATGAAATTATGATTTATGGTGTTTATAGGTGTTAAAATGAATTTCAGAAATTTATTTTTTATTTTTGTGATTTTTTTATAATTATTATGAATTTATTTAGTTTATGTGATTTTTAGAAAATTAGGTTAATTAAGTATTTTGTTGAAATTAATTGGTTAATTGAGTATAATTATTGATTTTATTGAATTATATGTTGAGAAATTAATTTTTGAGTAATTATATTTTTTTTAGTGAATTTTTGTATAATTATAGTATATTATGTGAATTTATATATAGTTAGGGTTATTTTTAGAAAATTTAGTTAAATTGGTTTTAATAGTTATTTGAGGTATAAAATGATTTTTATAAATTATTTAGTATTTTTAACTAATTAAAACTATTTTTCATAAATTATTTTCAAATTATATATAATATACTATTTTTCCAAATAAATGAGTTTTTATTGATTTTTAATATGTTTTAGGGTTAATTACGTAATTTGGATTTATAAAATGTATTTTGGTCCATATTTATGAATTTATCGAGAATTACATATTTTTAATAGCATTTTATTAAAATTAGGGTTTTATTGTAATTATCAGTTAAATAATTATTTTTAGTGTTTTAAATATCTAATTACTATATTTTGGTATATAAAGGGTATTTTTGGTATTTCTCGCATTTTCATGTATTATGTGCATATTTCGTGAATTGTGAACCTCGGTCGATGGAATTGTAGTTTGAGAGTCCGACCGAGGGGTTGTGAGACTGGTTTTTACTCGAAGTGTGTTTCTTTGCAGGACCGGCTTTACTCTTTGAGTTGAGAGATGTCTATTTTACAGGGGAGGTTTTGCCGGATTTTCAGTAGAATTCTCGTAAAATATGATATCCGGTCGAATTCCTATTCTGATTATGTGTTAAGTATTTATAGATCGAGTCTCTAGAATTTTGTTAGATTTATTCTAATTTCATATTATCGTTTGTTTGTTTAGTTGCGTCGAGACCGAGGCCTAGTGGACCAGGCCCATCAGACCTGTCTCGTGGAGCGCATAACTGTGAGTTGTTATTATATATATACTTGTATTAGGATTGCATGTTTTAGAAATGTATGTTCTAATTTTATAAAATATGCATAAATGGTTTAATAATTGCTTAGGTTTATTTTTGGTATATTTTGGTAGATTTTGGTATATTTTTAGTATATTTTTAAAGTAAATGCATGTTTTATTATGAAATTATACCTAAAATATGTTTAAGTATATTTATCGTTTATTTTATAATTAAATTGAATTTATTTGACATATATATACTTGAAATATACTGGGTTTATTTTTGGTATATTTCTAGTATATAGTGTATATGGTTTATATTGTTATTTTAATTAATGTCATGCATCATTTATTTTATGAATGTATGGATTTATTTTTAAATGAAGGATATCAATAGAACGTGCTACCTAGTGGGCAGCACTAGGACCGAGTACGTACCGGTATGATGATAGAATTTAGGTTAAATTACTAACCTATTGTGGATATTGATTGGATTGGTTTGATTTGATGTGAGATGTGATTTGAGGGTGTAATTGCTGGAGCTCAGTTGATCAAGTGTCTCGGGGCCAATCACACTGACAGTCAGATTGTTAGAGCTCGGTTGACTTAGTGTCTCAGGACCAGTCTATTGTCTAAATGGAACAAGTGAATTTATTTGGAATAAGTGAGCCTGTATGGCTAGAGTGTTGTCTAACACTATTTAAGGTTGCGATCATTTAGGGTTCTATTTGATACTTCATAATCGGATATTATTTTCAGTATTTATATAAAATGATTTTGATGCATCTGTGTGTTTTTTTGTATATATATTTATTATATACTATTGAATGTGTGCATTGGTCATTTAGTTATGCATGTATATATATATTATAACAATTCACTCAGTGAGGTCTGACTCCCCTCCGTTGACATTTTTTTTAGGAGAGTCTTCATCCTCAGACCTCAGTAGCAGACCCTTACGTCGGATTTCTTCTGCCCCGACTTTACTATGTAATATGCTCACTTGATTTTATATTATATTCTAGACACTACATGTAATATCCTGTGTTTTTAAAATATTTTTACATTGTATCGGGATATACAGTATTAATAATTTTTGAATATATATTATGATTTTTTTATGAGTTGTTATGTATTTAAAATCCATTTTAAATATTGTATATTATTTACAATACTTTACGTAAAATTTTCCCGCGACTTGCATTTTCGGGGAAATTTTCACGTAAATATTTTATTATTAATTATTTTAAATATATTTTCGGACTTGCATGAACTCATGCGTATTTTTAAATTACTAAATAAAGCCTATGTGTGTGTATATTTATTTAATTAGGGTTTAATATATTACCCTAATATTTTATTATTTGTTTATTAATTTATTGTTATTTAATTATTTTATTTATTATTAAATTATTAAAATATTAAGTGTGTGGATGTAAATTTTTCTAAATATTTTATTAAAATTATTTATTATTATTATTTTTCTTTTTTTTTCTTTTTCTTTTTCTTTCTTTTTCTTTTCTTTTTCTTTTCTTTCTTTTTCTTTTTCTTCTTCTTCTTCTTCCTTCCCTCCCGTGCGCCCGACCACCCCTCACCACCGTCTGTCACGTCGATCACCTACCGTCGGTGTGCCTCCCGGCTTGCCACCGTCGTTCCCAGCCGTCCCCCGCCGCCAACAGCTTCCTTCTCCGGTGCCGGCAAGCTAATTTTCCATTTTTGGCTGAAATCTTCTCCTCATCGTTTCTTCCGATTGCTAGTGCAGCACCCATGCCATTTCAGTTACCACCAGCTCAGCATCAGAGTTCCACTCAGTTTGTTCCACAGCAGGGTCGTGGTAGAGGTACTAGAGGAGGTGCCAGAGGTGTTGGCCAGGCTTCTACCAGTCAGCAGGGAGGTCGAGGTCAGGCCAGAGTCTTTCATCTTACTCAGCAGGATGCTCAGGCATCTAATGCAGTTGTGGCAGGTATTATTTCTGCTTGTTACCTGGATGCTTGGGTTTTGTTTGATCCGGGTGCCACGCATTCGTTTATTTCTCCCATTTTTGCTTCTAAATCTTGTTGGCAAGCTTCGAGGATGGCTTTTCCTTTGTTTGTTGCCACTCCTCTGAGCGATTCCTTGGACACTGATATTTTTCTTTCTAGTTGTCCAGTTCTCGTGGGAGATAGAGAATTACCCGTTGATTTGATTTTTTTAGATGTGATGGAGTTTGATGTTATTTTGGGAATGGATTGGTTATCTCAGCACTATGCTGTGGTAGATTACAGGAATAAAGAGGTGACTTTCAGAATTCCTGATAAAGAAGATTTTAAGTTTGTGGGTGATAGGAGTTCAGCACCTCAGAATCTTATTTCTGCTATTACGGCTAGGAAGTTGTTAAGGAAAGGTTGTTAGGGGTTTTTGGCATTGGTCAGGGATACGTCAGTGGAGAAGTTGTCACTCACAGATGTTCCTGTTGCTTGTGAGTTTCCTGATGTTTTTCCCGAGGAGTTGCCAGGTTTACCACCTCACAGAGAGATTGAGTTCTGTATAGATGTGGTCCCAGGTACTACTCTTATATCTATGCCACCCTATCGAATGGCTCCTGCAGAGTTGAAAGAGTTGAAGGAGCAGTTGCAAGAGTTGTTGGATAAAGGTTTTATCAGACCTAGTGTTTCTCCTTGGGGTGCACCAGTCTTGTTTGTGAAGAAGAAGGATGGTACCCTGAGACTGTGCATTGACTACAGAGAGCTTAATAAGGTAACAGTGAAGAAAAAGTATCCTCTCCCGAGGATAGATGATTTATTTGATCAGCTACAGGGTGCACAGTTCTTTTCTAAGGTTGACTTGAGGTCGGGTTATCATCAGCTGCGTATCAGTGAAGCTGATATTCCTAAGACAGCATTCCGTACACGATATGGCCATTATGAGTTTCTAGCTATGTCCTTTGGTTTGACTAATGCACCAGCAGCTTTTATGGACCTGATGAATAGGGTATTCAGACCGTATATGGATCAGTTTGTGGTAGTCTTCATTGATGATATACTGGTATATTCTAGGAGTATGGAGGAGCATGTATATCACTTGAGGATTGTACTACAGACACTGAGAGATCATCAGCTTTATGCTAAATTCTCGAAGTGTGATTTCTAGATGGAGAGTGTTTCTTTTCTTGGACATGTAGTGTCTAAAGAAGGTATTCAGGTTGATCCACAGAAGATTGAGGCAGTATCTGATTGGCCTAAACCTACTTATGTTACAGAGATTCGGAGTTTTTTGGGTTTAGTCCGATATTATAGGCGATTTGTGCAAGATTTTTCCAGAATTGCAGCCCCTATGACTCGCTTGACTCAGAAGAATGTTAGATTCGAGTGGTCAGAAGCTTGTGAGAATAGTTTTCAGTTGTTGAAGGAGAAGTTGACCCCAGCCCCAGTATTAGCTTTGCCTAATAGTGTGGATAGATTCACAGTTTACTGTGATGCCTTTAGAATTGGTCTTGGTTGTGTGTTGATGCAGAATGGAAGGGTGATAGCCTATGCTTCGAGGCAGTTGAAGAAGCATGAATAGAACTATCCTACACATGACCTTGAGATGGCTGCAGTGATCTTTGCTTTAAAGATATGGAGACATTATTTGTACGGGGTGACTTGTGAGATATTTACTGATCACAAGAGCCTTAAGTACATTTTCCAACAGCGAGATCTGAATTTGAGGTAGAGGAGATGGTTGGAATTGTTGAAGGACTATGATTGCGAGATTCTATATCATCCGGGTAAAGCTAATGTGGTAGCAGATGCCTTGAGTAGGAAGTCCTCAGGCAGTCTTGCTCACATCGGTGTTGAGAGGAGACCATTGATCCAGGAATTGCATCTGTTGGTGGATCAAGGTCTGATGATGAAAATTAGTAGATCAGGTGGACTGCTAGCTCAATTTAAAGTACAATATGTACTGAAGGATAGGATTAAAGCAGCTCAGAGCCGAGATCCTATTCTGGAAGAGCTTGCAGAGAATGTCAGAGCAGGGAAGTTCACTAATTTCACACTCGATGATGATGGTGTGTTGTGGATCAGTGGTAGATTGTGTGTTCCTGATGTGGATGATTTGAGAGAAGAGATTTTAGAGGAAGCACACTCTACAGCTTATAGCATACATCCAGGTGTTACTAAGATGTACCACAGTATCAGAGATTTATACTGGTGGGACGGATTGAAGAAAGATGTCGCTGATTAAGTTGGGAAGTGCTTGACGTGTCAGTAAGTGAAAGCCAAACATCAGAAGCCTTCTGGGAAGCTTCAGCCTCTTCCTATTCCCGAGTGGAAGTAGGAAAGGATATCTATGGATTTTGTGGTCGGTTTACCTCGTTCTAAGGATGGATACGATTCCATCTGGGTGATTGTAGACAGATTGATGAAGTCTGCACATTTCTTGCCTGTGAGAGCCAACTATTCAGTTACCAGATTGGCAAAGTTGTACGTGAAGCATATTGTGTGCCTTCATGGAGTACCTGTGTCCATTGTGTCAGATAGAGGTTCAGTGTTTACTTCTCATTTTTGGCAAAAGTTGCAGGAAGCGATGGGCACTAGGTTAGATTTCAGTACTGCTTTTCATCCTCAGACAGATGGTCAGTCTGAGAGGATGATCCAGACACTGGAAGATATGTTGAGGATGTGTGTCTTGGATTTGGGAGGTAGCTGGGATGATCATTTGCCACTCGTTGAGTTTGCATACAATAACAGCTACCATAGCAGTATTGGTATGGCACCGTATGAGGCGTTGTATGGAAGGAAGTGTAGATCCCCGTTGAGTTGGGATGAGATTGGTGAGAGAGCTTTGACTGGACCTGAGATGGTTCAGGATGCTGCAGAGAAAGTCACCGTGATTAAACGCAGATTAGAGACCGCAGTTAGCAGACAGAAGAGTTATGCGGATCCTAGGCGCAGAGATGTGGAGTTTCAGGTTGGAGATTTTATTTTTCTGAAAGTATCTCCGATGAAGGGTGTGATGAGATTTGGTAGGAAGGGTAAGTTAGCACCGAGATATATTGGACCGTTTGAGATTCTGGAGAGAGTTGGCACTGTTGCATATCGGTTGGATTTGCCTCCGAGTATGTCACAAGTGCATCCAGTATTTCATATCTCGATGTTGAGGAAGTATATCCCAGACCCTTCACACGTGTTGCAACCTGACAGTGTGGAAGTGAGTGAAGATTTGACGTTTGTAGAAGAACCTGTGGCGATTGTTGATTTTCAAGTTCGACAGTTCCGTTCGAAACAGATTCCGATGGTCAAGGTTCTGTGGCGTAGCGACAAAGTCGAGGAGCATACGTGGGAGACTGAAGCTGAGATGCGAGCTCCTTACCCGTATCTCTTTCCTTCTTGATTCTGCAATCTTTTCTTTTTGGAATTCGGGGTCGAATTCTTGTAAGGGAGGAAGACTGTAATATCTCGTGTTTTTAAAATATTTTTATACTGTACCGAGATATACAGTGTTAATAATTTTTGAATATATATTACAATATTTTTTTGAGTTGTTATGTATTTAAAACCCATTTTAATTATTGTGTACTATTTACAGTACTTTACGTAAAATTTTCCCGGGACTTGCATTTTCGGGGAAATTTTCACGTAAATATTTTATTATTAATTATTTTAAATATATTTTCGGACTTGCATGAACTCATGCGTATTTTTAAATTACTAAATAAAGCCTATGTGTGTGTATATTTATTTAATTAGGGTTTAATATATTACCCTAATATTTTATTATTTATTTATTAATTTATTGTTATTTAATTATTTTATTTATTATTAAATTATTAAAATATTAAGTGTGTGGATGTAAATTTTTCTAAATATTTTATTAAAATTATTTATTATTATTATTTTTCTTTTTTTTTTCTTTTTTTTTTCTTTTTTCTTTTTCTTTCTTTTTCTTTTCTTTTTCTTTTTCTTTCTTTTTCTTTTTCTTCTTCTTCTTCTTCCTTCCCTCCCGTGCGCCCGACCACCCCTCACCACCGTCTGTCACGTCGATCACCTACCGTCGGTGTGCCTCCCGGCTTGCCACCGTCGTTCCCAGCCGTCCCCCGCCGCCAACAGCTTCCTTCTTCGGTGCCGACAAGCTAATTTTCCATTTTTGGCTGAAATCTTCTCCTCATCGTTTCTTCCGATTTCGGCCACCATTTTCGACACCGTCGGTCTCTTTCTTCTCCTTGAGCTCCGGTGAGTGTGATTCTAGCTTTGGTTTGAGCTTAAATGGTCTAGAATTGCTTAGGTTTCAAATTTTCAATTTTAGTCACATTAGGGTTTTTGATTTTTTTGAGCTTCGAATTGATTGATTCATGGAAAATCCCTTCACAAATATTGATCCTAGTAGCTTAATCTACATGTATGAATTTTTGTGGAATTTTTGGAGATTTTTTGGATTTTTGGGTATTTTTGAATATTTAATATTATTTTCTAATTTTCAGAAATTAATTATTTAAATTATGAAATTGGGGTTTATGGTTAAATTGGGTGTTGAAATGAATTATAGGAATTTATTTGGAATTTTTATGAATTTTTATGTATTTATTTTGAATTATTGAAGTTTATGTAAATTTGAAAAATTAGGTTAAATGTGTTTTTAATTGAATTTAATTGGTTAATTGAGTTTAATTATTAATATTATTGATAAATATGTTGAGAAAATTAATTTTGGATAATTTTATAATTTTTGGTGAATTTTTGAAGTAATTTAAGTATATTTATATATATATAGGGGTATTTTGGTAATTTTACCCTAAATTGTCTAAAAATGTAATTTAATTGGTTTTAATACTTATTTAAGGTATAAAAATGATTTCTACAAATTATTTAGTATTTTTAACTAATTAAAACTATTTTTCGTGAATTATTTTCAATTATATATATAATATACGGTTTTACTAATAAAATGAGTTTTTATCGGTTTTTACAATGTTTTAAGGTTAATTATGTAATTTCTACCTATAAAATGTATTTCTATGTTATAAGGATATTTTTGGTATATCTGGAATTATTCTGTGATTGTGGACCCCGATCGGTGGACTGTAGTTTGGAGTCCGACCGTGGGATTTTGATTGTGCTTTGTGTAGTTTTTCAAAGTGTATTTCCTTGCAGGGTTGGCTCTACTCTTTTGAGTAGAGAGATGTCCGTTTTACAAGGGAGGTTTTGTCGGATTTTCGATAGAATTCTCGTAAAACGTGATATCCGGTCGAACCCTGATATTGATTCTGTGTTTAATACTCTAGATCGAATTCTAGGATTTCTATTAGGTTTATTCTAATATCTGTCGTTATTTGTTTGTTTAGTTGCGCCGAGACCGAGGGCTAGTGGACCAAGCCCGTCGGACCCATCTTGTGGAGCGCACTAGGTGAGTTACTATACTATATATATATGCTTAGGATGCATGATTTAGAAATGCATGTTTTATGTTGATTAAATATGCATAAATAATTTGATTATTTCTTAAGTTTATATTTAGTTTATTTTGGTTTATTTTTGGTATATATTAAATTATATGCATGTTTTGTTAATAAATTATATTTAAAATGTTTTTAAATATATTTCGAGCTTAATTTATGATTTAATTGGATTTATTTGACGTATATATACTCGAAATATACCTGGTTTACTTTTGGTATATTTCTAGTATATATATGGTTTATGTTGATATTTTATTGAACTTCATGCATCATTTATTTTTTTGAATGAATGTTTTATATTATTAATGATGAAGGATATCTATAGAACGTGCTACCTAGTGGGCAGCACTAGGACCGAGTACGTACCGGTACGCCTATAGTATTTAGGCTATATTACTAACTTATTTGCGGATATTGATTGAATGTGATTATTGATATGTGTGAGATATGGTTTGGAGGTGTGATTGCTGGAGCTCGGTTGACCAAGTGTCTCGGGGCCAATCACACTGGCAGTTAGACTGCTGGAGCTCGGTTGACTTAGTGTCTCGGGGCCAGTCTACTGTCTAAATGGATTAAGTGGATATATTTGGAATAAGTGAGCCTGTATGGCTAGAGTGTTGTTTAACACTATTTTTGAGGTTACGATATTCTAGGGTTCTATGTGATCCTTCATAAAAGATGATTTTCAATAAAATATATATAAAATGATTTTATTGCATCTGTGTGTATTTGCCTGTATATATACATATTAGATATATATTATTGACTGTATGCATTGTCATTTAGTATGTATGTATATATATTATAGTAATTCACTCAGTGAGGTCTGACTCCCCTCCGTTGATAATTTTTCAGGAGAGTCAACATCTTCAGACCTCAGTAGCAGGTCGATACATCAGATTTCTTCCGCCCCGGCTTCTTTGTGTAAATTATTTACTTGAGTCTTATTTTTATATAATCTAGACACTGTAGTAGTTGTGAATTAAAGTGTGGGATTTCATGTATTTTATTTAAAGAGATGTATTATATTGAAACTGGATTTGTACTGAAAGATTTATATATATGAGATGAGATTTGATTTAAATCCAGTGATGAGAATGTTATTATTATATTTATGATTTTTATTTCCGCTGCATATATATATTACTGTTATTGTTATTATTGAATGTTTTATTTTATTTTTAGGCTTGCTACGGGTTCGGGATTCGAAAGAATTCCCGTTCCCTAGCGCCGGTCATGGCCCCTGTTTTGGGTCGTGACACTACAGTAGTTGTAGTTAAGTTGTGGGATGTTTATTTTATATATGTATGAGATTTGTATTTTTAAAGAGTGGAACCAAGGATTTGTATTTAAAGATATTATATTTATGATATGAGTTTGTTTTATTCAATGAGTTGGTGGATTATATTTATTGCATATGAGATTTTAATTTCCACTACAAAATATTTTATTTATGTTGTTATTATTGCATGCTTTAATTTTATTTTAAGGCTTGCTACGGGTTCCAGATTCGAAAGAATTCTCGTTCTCTAGCACAGGTCATGGCCCCTGTTTTGGGTCATGACACAAACACCCTCGTGTACTTCTTCTACTACTCTTGCAGCTTCAATTTCATCTAGACATCAGAGTTGTAAACCATCTAAGGTTCTCCTTTATAACACACCCTGGTATGATGTGAATTTTAATGCTAATCATTGAATAACTATTTTGTCTCTTTCATCTGCTTGATCAAGATAGGCTCATTCCTTCATATATCTCTGGATGTCGTAGAACTAGGGTTTTTCAGCTGCTTCTATCTTTGCTATTCTATAGTTTTTATAATAAGGTTGCCCCGACTTGAGTAGAATTAAAGGTTTTATAGGCATTTTGGATAGCCCTTCCCATATTGATGTTAAGGAAGCAAGTGCATCTATCATCTGATTATGATTCCTATGGAGATGAATGAATCTACATTTTTGAAAGGACATAGTGAGTAGCCTCAAGTGGTTTAAATAAGGCTTTAAGTATTGCTCTTTCAGTTCCCACTCTTCTATGGCATGATTAATTACTAGCATGGAATCTCTAAAGATTTTGACTTCCATGACATCCAGGGTTACTAGTGCTTCTATTCTGAGCGTGTATGCCTCATATTCTACTTCATTTTTTTATGACTTTGAACTCGAGCTTTTTAGCAATCATTACTACACCTTATAGAGATTATAGTATGACACTAACTCTTGCACTAAACTGATTAACTGCTCCATCAAAGTACATGCGCTATCCTTGGATTTCAATGATTGAGCTAAGGTCATTTAGGAAGTCCAGTTGGATTTCTTCTAAGTTTGGAATGGGGTTGAGAGCTAGAAATTCAGCCACTGCCCTCCTTTTTACTGCCTTCTTAGTCAAATATTGCATGTTAAATTCTATTAGGAGTACGAGCCATTGGCAAGTTTCCCCACTAGAGAAGGAGCTTCGTAGAGGTACTTCATAGGGTCGATCTTAGACACAACCTAAATTTTGTAGGATTGAAAGTAATGTCTAAGTTTCTTCATTGCCCATACTATTGCTAGACATATCTATTTGACTTGGCTATATTTCTCCTTATAAGGCAACTTCTTTTTACTCAAGTAGTAGATCGTGTGTTTTACTTTCATTTCTCCCTCTTGGGCTAACATTGCATCAATTGCATTCCCTTTGATGGCCAGGTATAGTGTTAAAGGCATCCCTGGTTTAGGTGGTCTTAAAACCGATGGGTTGGCTAGGTAGCTTATGATCTTGTCAAATGCTAGCTAATACTATTCATTCCATTTAATTAGCTAATATTTTCTAAGTAGCTTAAAGATTGGTTTACACACTGCTATCAACTTAGTGATAAATCTGCTAATGAACTATAGTTTCCCTAAAAACCCTTTGATTTCTTTCTTTATTTTTGGCATTGGCATCTCTCTAATGGCTTTTGCTTTGTCTGGATCCATTTCAATCCCATTCTGACTGACATCTTTCTTGAAGTAACCTCAAATATGCATTTCTTTGGATTTAGCCTGAGACTATACTTTTTGACACTTTTGAGGAACTTTTTGAGATCATAGGGGTGTTCTTCCCTAGTTTTTAACTTAACCATCATGTCGTCGATGTATACCTCCACTTCTTTATGCATTATGTCATGGAACATTGTAGTTGCCATCCTTTAGTAGGTTGCCCCTGCATTCTTTAGTCCAAATGGCATTACTCTATAGCAGTAGGTACCCCATTCTATTATGAAAGCTATCTTCACTTTGTCAATAATGGCCATTAGGATCTAATTATAGCCAGAGAATCCATCCATGAAGGAGTACATTGCACATATGGCAATTCTGTCAACCAGTATGTTTATGTGAGGTAGTAGGAAATCATCCTTTAGGTAGGCATTATTCAGATCTATATAGTCGACGCAGATTCTAACCCTTCCATTTTTCTTTGGTACTGGCACCACATTTGATAACCATTTTGGATAGTCTACTACCTCCAAGAATTTTGCCTTAATTTGTTTCTCAATGTCCTTTTTCACTAGTTAAGCACATTCTGGTCTGAGTCTTCTCAGTTTCTGCTTTATCAATTTCCGCTTTACCCTTCTTTAGTAGGAATGAAGTGTTGAGCAATGACTTCATCAATACCAGGCATATCATCGTACATCCAGGCAAATACTTTTGAATATTTTATTAATTTCTCTCCTCTCTTTAGGGGTAACATCTTTTGAAATATGCAAAATGCATGGTTTAGATTCCATGCCAATGTTAAATGATTCAGTGCATATGGAATGAATGTCAAATATGCTAATGTTTTTATCAATGCAATGCACACTACCATCAAGAAAGACAAAACAAGTAAGCAAAACCATATTTCATTACATTAACTTTAAAGGTCATTACATTATCCTTTTCAAACAAAGAAAAAGTACAGAGATCATCATCAACAATGTCTTCGAACATAATGTCATCAATACTTGATTTGAGGATGGCAGCAGCTTCAACATGATTGATAGCTTTACTTTCAAATTATGTCTCTACATTTTTCATCAGTTCATAGATGTCAGTCTCGGAGATTATGTCTGGTAAGTGCTTCTCCTTGAGAGTGTCATTAAAGATCTTGAACCTCAGTTTCTTGATTTTATTGCTCATCCATTCCTGCGCTTGTCCTTAATAAACTTGGGTTGAGCTTTCAGCCACAAAAGAGGTTGATTTCTTAGTTTCAAGATCCTTTTTAGGATTGTACCCTAGACTGTTTTTGTTAGTCTATCCTTGGAAGTCAGGGAATTATGTGACTCCAATGTTTCTTCCTCCTAATCTTGTTCCAGGCATATATTATCTTCTTCATTATAACATCAACTTCATAATCGATATGATTGTCAATAATCATAGAAATCTAGAATCCTAGTGGGACCACATTCAGATAGGCAATAATATTATTTATTTTAGAAGGGATGGTAACAAGCTTTCCATTTAAAGGGAACTTGATCTTCCGATGCATAGTGGAAGGTATATCCCCTAGTGGGTGGAAGCAAGGTCTTCTTAGCAGTAAGGAAAAAGTCGAAGGGATGTCCAATATAGTAAATTTTGTTTCTAATTCAATATTTCCCACTATAACTACTACTTCAAAAGTGCCAATGACTGGCTTCTTTAAATCATCATAAGCTTGTATGACCACATTAAATTCTTCCAAGTTTTCAACATTCATCTTGAACTTATATAGAAACCTTAAAGGGAAAACCTTAATGGCAGATCCATCATCTACCATAACACATGGGGTCTTCTTAGTCTTGAAAATTGCTTGTAAAAAAAGAGGGCGATTGTGGACCCTTCCCTTTAAGTGTAAATCTTCTTCTGAAAAGGTGCTTGCATTAGAAGGAGCTTTCATTACATAGGCTATCATCTCACACGGTGAGGCATAGCAATTTTTGCTTCATCTAGTACTCTAACTAGGGCATCTCTGTGCTTCTTGGAGGCCATAAGTAGGTCCCAGATACTGGCTTGGGCTTGAGTTTTCTTGAGCTATTTAAGGATAGTGTCTTCTTCTTTAACTGGAGCTTGATCTTTTGCTACTTCTTTCTCTTTAGAGGGTTCATTCTCTTTCTCAAGAGGTTGATATACCCACCCACTATGATTTACGTGATTAACTGCTAGTGAGGGCTTCTTTGCTTCTTGCTTATCTGCTTTTTTATTGTTGTTCTAGTCCCAAACAATGATTTTAGGGTCATCAAAGTCATACCATATGTCTATCCCCATTATCTGTAGGTTCTAAAGTTAAATAGTACTGACCATCTCATCTTCGTTGTCAAATTCTTCTCCCTATCTTGAGGGTACTATGTCTTCTAGGAGTGTATGGGTAGTAGGAGGTGCTGTGTACTTGACTTTGTAATTGAACTTCCCAAATGGTTGGCCCAATAGATCCCATACTTCATGGTTATTGTTAAAATTTTTGCATATGTCTACTTCTTGTGAGTAAGGGCAATCAATCACTTCACCGTTCAAGTGGGGAAGGAATTTTTGAGGCATTGGAATGTATTTGAAGCTAGGAGGACATTGCTCATCTTTACTAGAATTATGAGGCTCAAGAATGGGATTTGAGGGTTTGTCCTCTGAGGGTTTATCTTAGGTTTCTTACATTACTTGGATTGACTGTTCAACCAAGTCTTTTGATAGATTGGAGGAGATCATGTTGATGGTTGGTGGAGGCATGTTTTGATAGTTTAGGAGAGGATTAGTCTTGATACTAGGCTATTTTTCTGGGTCATCAATTTTTCCAAAGTTAATGAGGTCCTAGACTGCATTTTTGAGAGTTTTGCATGTATCAGTGATGTGGCCAGGCATCTAGTGAAAGTGGTAAAATAATTTTTGGTTAATTTGAGGTGGTAGTGGGTTTGGAAGAGGCCTAGGCTCTTGTGGCTGTAGGAGGTTCTTTTGTTGAAGTCTCTGGAATACTTTGGACAGTAAGAGGTTAAAGCTTAAGAATTTTCTTAGTGGTCTAATGGTATCAATAGATGGTGAACTATAGGTGTTAGGTTGTATCATGTTTACTTTTACGATTTGGGTGAAGGTGTTTTGGGTGTTTGGTTGGGTATTACAGCAAAAAGTGTTTTTGGTTTCCTAAGGTTCCTTATCCTTAATTCTAATCCCAACCTAATGGAGAGCTCTGAAGTCAGGATAATGAGCAAAGATCATCTATTTTCTAAAGTGTGGTAGTGCCCCTTTGATTATCAGCTCTATTTGTTCATCCTTAGGAGGATGGTTTCTCATCTTGACTGCCTTTCCCCACTATCTAGTGACATAATTAGAGAAAGCTTCACTAAGTTTCTACCTTGTGGTCTTAAGCTGAGTGATGTCTAACTGAATGTTGTATTCATACTGCTTGATAAACTTTTGAGTTAGTAGTAGCCAATCATTTTTTATTTCATTTTCAAAGTCAAAGAACCATGCCCTTGGCCCTTCCTCTAGTGATGTAAATAAGAATTAAACAATCTATGATTCTGTAAGCTTTGTGGTAACTATAAAGGTAGCATATTGCCATAGATGGACCCTCAGATCTCATATTTTGTCAAATTTAGCAAAGTTTGGTAGCTTAAAATGTCTAGAAGTGACTTATCCTTAAACAGCACCAGATTAATGAAGCTTTTAGAGCCATTAGTTCCTTTGTCTTTAAAGGTGAATTCTAATTGAGCCATCCTGTTGGCCAATAGTTTGACCCCCCTATTGATTTAGGCTTAGTCATGTCTGCAATTTTTACAGATTTTGGTGCATTCTTGAGATCTTGGTAGTAGTCATTGTCATCATCAGCTTGAACTTGAGTGCAAGGAATTCCCTTTGCCTTATCTACCCTCGAGTGAACATATGCAGATGCTTCATTTAGTGGTGTGTTATTCTCATTTTAAGCACTTTTGGCTTTGATTTGGGCTTGGAGGATTTCAGCTATGGTGTCATCAGAGAACAACATTTGGATCCTCTTTTTTAACTTGTCTTTGAATTAATGACATAAGGTATCTTCTTGGTCACTTATGTTTGAATTTAGTATTGTTGTACATTTATTAGGGTTAGCTAAATGAATGATGCATGACATGTGCCTGCAAACGAAAAGGGTGAGTATGTATGCATGGAGAAGATGTAAAATTCCTATAATGGAAAAATGATTATCCTTGTAAAAAAAAATAGTGGTTAGTACTTGCTATCTACATGTATGTGATGTATGCATGATTAAAGCTGGTTAGTTTTCCTGCACAGTGAATAAATCAATCACAAGCAAGCTCTTGCTTTTAACCTTATGTCTCTATGAGGTCATTTAGTCTCTCTCCTATGTGGGTTTTAAACCTATAGTCATTAGGGGACTATGGTTCCACTCTCAAAACTAGGCTATTTTGATTTATGTTGGTCAAAACCAAAGGATAAACTAAGGAATAATACTCAAATATGGTTGAGGTAATCATATGATGTTAATGTGAGGGTCAATTATTGGGCTTCAAATGATGTCCAAAACCTATATAAGCCCGAATGCATAGTACCAAGGTCTATCAAAAGGAGTCTGAGTTCTCGCCCCCACATCGATATTCAATATGCTTACCGGGAGTCATGAAAGTATCATTTGATAGTTTATAGTTTGATAAAGGTCCATAATCTAGTTGGGTTCCTAACCCATTCATTTAATTTGATAAGGATAAACAGATGACATCTCATAGGTTTCATCATTGAGGGATGTCGTTATTTGTTAATTTGCATAGACTATTCAAGCTGAGGTACATGATTCTCATCATTCCTCATACTTCGGGCTCACACAAAGTAGATGAGAATCATATGGTCTTAACCATAAATTTTCTATGAAAACTAACATTACAACATGATTCAATGATAGACACTAGGAAGGTCATGTCATTTATGAATATCAGGTCAAATGGATAGCATTAGGATGAGGATAGCATGGGTAGCTTGGTGGAATCCTAGTGGATATTACTACTAGTTAATCTATATGAGCTGAGTCAGGGTGAAAGGCTAAGGGCTCCTTTAGCGAGAATGCCCCCATATGACTAGGGTTACAGACTCTAGTCAATAAGTCTAGCATTCTTTTGATAACTTGGTTGCCCCCCTTTAAGGACTTGGCTTATAAAGATCAGTCTGGCATTAAAGACTAAAGGTGATAATACTGTATCTTCATCGCCCTATGAATTGAGTGGAATCATGGTGGCGATGTCATTTAGTATTATCGAGGCTTTTAAGGACAAGTGGTGCACGTGTGATGTGTAGTGCAAATGTAATGGTGAGGGGCTCTATACGATTGACTATTACATAATGAGAAATAGTCATTTTTAAGTTTATCCCTCTTACTTAGAAGTCCCCAGTGGAGTCGCCACTGTGAGCGACTGAAATGGATAAGTATTTATTTGGCACTTTAGTGATGGCTGTGATGTTTTGTTTTAGTGTATCGAGTCTTTCCATTTCCAGGGGACATGACAATTTTACTGAATAGGGATAAGTGATTGGTCTTGAGGGGATGACACACTTTTGATTTAGTGGAGTCACCACCCAATTTTTAGAAAATTGAGAAAAGAAAAGGGACAACATTGGGTTACTCAGCGAGTATTGTCCCCAATAGAGATTTTCAGGTTTGGGAGATCACATTTAGTTTTTGAATATTTCTCATTAAATGATATTTGATGTATAACTACCGCAACACCCTAGTTTCGATAATGATAGTTTATATACCATTCACACAGTACATCAGATAGTATATGATAATAAAGTTGAAAATTTATATATTACATCGCTTTCCTTATAAAATACATATGAAAAGGAAATGCTTGTGGAAATGTAAATCTAATATGATAGATTTGCAAGAATAACATGACCATTTACACAGTTTGTTTGATGAATGATAAGGTGATCATGCTTGCAGTGGTTATTTATACTGTAATGACGTATGAAGATAATATGAGGTCATCACTGGATGGAGAGCATGATGACTCTATTTTGGAATATGAACTTTTCACATTATTGGTATTTATGATGTGATTTCATGATTTTGGAAATACATGATGCATAATGATGACATGAAATAAGCATAATGAATCATATATTATTCATATAGCATGCAAGATTGCCAATCTCATCACACAAGCGCAATAGTAATCCCAAATATTGGCGATAGTAAGATAAAATGCAATATGATAAAATAAACATGCTAAAATAATTGTGTGGTCCTCAGACTCGACTCAGCTTGTATGAACTTTAAAGCTCTAGCTTTGAGAGATTATCAAGCTTTCCTCATCGAGAGGTTCAAAATGATAGTAGAATGATGCTAGACTGTATACCTTTGAAGCGTGCTATAACAAAGATGAGGCTAGGTTTGGTGGAAAAAGGGATTTAACAACCTAAAGGAAAGGCTATGAGAGAGTAAAAACTATATGGGAAAGGGTTTCCTACGCCTTCAATCAGACTGATTTTTGAGTGTATGTGTGTGTCTCCACTTGCTTCCCCCAATAAAATGGGGTGTAGAGGGGTCTATTTATAGGAAAAAATGTGTAGAATGGGGTGGTGTAGGCGTGGTCATGCACGTATAAAGGGATTTTTATGTGTGGCCACGCACAATGTGTGCTTGGTGCATGGCCATGCGCTCACATGTGAATTTTCACGTGCACTTCGATGCTCTACGTGCTCTTCCTGGGTTTCATGCGCGTTGTTTTGGGGTTGGTTCTTAGGGTTTTTGGGCCATCCAAATGAGTTTTTAAAGTCTGTTTGCCAAATTTCACTTGGATTTTAGTACATGACACCTAGGGGTGTTTATGCGCACTTTTGAGAGATACGCGTTGATACTCATATTGTGTTGGACCACTTTCGGAGGTTTTGGAGCCTTCCAGACATGTTTTTGAAGTGTATTTTATCAAAATTGATTTCCATTTTTTTCATGAAGTTGGGTGTCGGTCTAACAAAATATGTAAGGCCCAATGAGCTAAGTATTATGAGAGGAGTTTTCTCAAAATAAACCTCTCATTGTTCTCATAATTCATATTTTGCAAGGTCAGAGCACAACTTAATGGCTCAGTGTTCGATTTTGCACACTAGTGGGGTCAGTTGGGTGATTTAAGGTTGCACACTTTAGAGGTCTTATGAACGAGCAGACTCTGGTCATCTCGAGGATTCATTTCATCATTGGACCTTTTTAGGGACAGTCAAATTTAAGGTATAACAATATTACCTGCCTAGAAAGACTATAAAATATTACTAAGACATTGCTAGATTCAAGCAATAATTTGGAGAGTCTCTCTACAAAGCTTAGGAGAGATTTAAAAACCTACAAAGGCACTATCCTCACTATGGGATCCCAAACTGCTTACTGATGCAGACATTTTACCAAGGACTAACTAAGTCCTTACAAATCACTACTGATGCTACTACTCAAGGTTTTTGATAAGTAAAACTTCTGATGATGCTTATGCACTCTTAGAGAAAATGGCTTTAAACAACTATTAGTGGCATAGGGAGAGAAATTAACCTAAAAGGCAGCTGGAGTGTATGAAATTAACAACCTAAGCATGGTGAATGCTACATTAGACTCTCTTACCAAGAAGTTAGAAAAGCTTAATTTTGTTGGATTCCTATCTCAAGTGCTCTTATGTGAAATATATGGAGGTGGACATTCAACCACAAAGTGTCAATAAGGTAACATTTCCTCTCAAGGTTATTTTATTGAGCAATTAAATGCTTTGAATGATTTTATTGGCAGGCCTCAAGGGAACCCATACTCCAACACATTCAACCCTAGATGGAGCAACCACCTAAACTTCTCATGGTTAAATCAAGGAGGAAACCAAGCCTCAAATTCATACTAAGGATATAAAGCTCAACCTCCACAAGGTTTTAAGCAGAAATATGCAAACTCTTAACCTAAGGCAATGTCTAATATGGAGATAATGATAGAGAACTTCATATAGTCTCAAATCAAGGTGAACCAAAAACATGAAGAAGAATTCAGGTAGATAAATTTATGTTTAGATCAGTTGGCAACTCACAACAGGATGCTAGAACACTAAATAGCATCATAGGTAAGCTCTTCTAATTTTCGGCCAACAAGTCATTTGCCAAGTCAGCCTGAGAACCCAAGAGAGCATGTGAATGCAATAACTTTACGAAGTGGGAAGTAATTTCCTAAATTTAAGCACAAGATTAAAGAATCAAAAGCTAAGCCAAATCAACTATCAAAATAAGGAGAGAAGCCAAGGAGTAACAGGTTAGATCAAGAGCCTAAGAAGACAAAAATGCATTGTTTACCTTTTGCTCAAAGGATGGGTAATGGAGCACTTGACAAGCAATTTCAGAAGGTTTTAAAAGTGTTTAAGCAGTTGGATATCACCATTCCTTTCCTAGAAGTAGTAACTCAAATGCCAAAATATGTCAAATGCCTCAAAGACATCATATCCAATAAAAGGAAGTGTGATGATTATGAGACTATACCAATGAATGAGGAATGTAGTATTATGATTAGAAATAAGCTTCCTTCAAAGCTTAAAGATATAGGGAGTATCACTATACCCTATGTTATTGGTAAATTTTCCATTAATAAAGATCTTTATGATCTTGGAGCTAGTGTAACCATTATGCCTTTATCTTTGTGTAGGAAATTGAATATAGGTGAACCCGAACCTACTAATATTTTCTTGCAAGTAGCTAATAGATCCATAGTCTATCCTAAAGTAATTTTGGAAGATGTGCTAATCAAAGTTGGAGAATTTTATGTGCCTTATAATATAGTGATTTTAAAGATGGAGGAAGATTACCAAATCCCCATAATCTTGGGATGACCTTTCCTAGCTTTAGCTAGAGCAATAATTAATGTTAAGAGAGGAAAAATAACACTTGAAGTTGGGGAAGAAAAGGTTGATTTTGATGTGCTTAAAACGGCACAATAATCCCCATCAATGACTTCTTATTTTTAGGTGGATGTAGTTAAGGTTTGTGCTAAAAATGATCTTCCATAAGTTCCCAAAGAGCCACTTAAAACATGCCTCATTCATGATACCAAGGAGGTGAAAGCAACCAAGAAAGTTAAGAAGAAAAATGAGCCTTTAGGCCAAGATACTAAAGAGTGGGAAGTTAAAAGTTCTGTAAAGGATATAAATTTTAAGAATTTGTCATCCTCTTTTCGAGTCCCAAATAAGCAAGCTCAAGTGGGGAATGATTATTCTTTAATCAATCCTCCCTAATGATCAATTAGAAATATAGTTGAGCTAATGACTCTAAATAAGCACTTAATAGGAGGCAACCCATTCTGCTATTTATCTATTTATTTTTAATTTCTTTATTTTTACATTTTTTTTCTTTTAAATCTTTATTATTTTTAAGTTTTTCAAGTTTTTGCAAGGTAAATTTTATATAAAGGAACATAATTATTTTTAGACTAGCAAGTTGGATTATGCACGATTCATTACACTGCCATGTAAATGGTCATGTCCTGGTACATTTCTTGTGCACATTCCCTTACACAGTTGTTCTAGTCCATGCAATCAATTTTCTACTATATAAGAGTGCACATAGTCACATACATGGTCATGTGTAAATTCCTTTGAAAGCCAGCTATAGTACATAACTCTCTACACAACTGTGTACTCTCTCGTGTCTATATTTTCACACACAACCTCATGCATGCCTATATAACCTAGTGTGCATTGGAAATTTCACCACACAATTCATCATGTGCTCCATCGCATGCTTAAAGAAGTGTTCTTCCTTTTATTATCTTTTATATTTCTTTAAGTCATTTAGGATACTGACTTGTTTAAGTGTGGGGTAGGGTGGATACATTTTGTTTGTATTACATTATGTCTTCATATTGCATTTAGCACACTCAAACACTAAATTTTTGTAATTTATCAGTGCCATGAGTATAACACATCAAATCTGGTTTTAATGAATATGCTCTATAATCTTTATTAATGTTTGGTTTGTAAATTTTAAGTTAGGTTGATAATCTTTAGTTAAGGACTTCTAAAACCTTAATGAATTTAATGCTTACTTGCTTTTGAATAACTTAATCTATAAGTTGATAGTTTCAAAAAATGCTTGTAAGTGATACTCAATTAATGATTCTTAGGTAACCTTTGAGACTACCACATGCTTGATAGTAAAAAAATCTCTCTTTTTTATAAAGCAATGCTCATCTTTAAATGTTTATTCTCTAAATTGTACTATAATGCTCTATTTGAGTATGAGTATCCAAAGGACTCATTTAATAGTGTCGACACTTAGTAATACAGGAATGGCAGGGGATTACTAACAGTAATAAGAATAAGATTAGAGTGATCAAATGGCAAGATGGAGCATAAAATGCACTCGCTAAATAAATAAAAATATTGATATCTTTTATATAATGGAATTAAAAGGTTTCTTGAGGTTGCAAAAGTAGTATCACTTGCTTTCATTTTTCCAAATTATCCACTTATATGTTTTTGAAAAGTCAATCGATAAGTATGATATTCACTTGGTAAAAACTTACATCTTTAACTTTGAATTATCAGTCTAATTTTAATTTATATATCTTGTATTTGTTAGCATAAATGTGCACTAGTGCCATTCTAATGATAAATCATTACATTGTAAATTATCCCATTGGCAATATAATATTCATTTAAATAAAGAGTTTGTTTATTTGAGTATTAACCCTTTAGCATTATGTTAAATATGTTTATTGTCAAGAGTTAATAATATGAGTTACAAACTTATTTAGTACATATGCTATAAATTGTTCATAGTCTAGTAATGAATAATTAGGTAATATTGATTAGACTATCACCTCTGTCTATTTTCCTTGATTAATATATAATACTAATAGTGGAAGGGAGTGAGTCTCATGCTACTTGATATGAGATATCAAAATAGACATATGGATACTCATGTGATGGGTGGATCGAACGTGACGTTAGATTTTCGATCGTAAGGATATTCACTTATAGTCAACGATCACAGTCTAGATCATAATGGTGCATATAGTCCTTTGACTTGAGGTAACACAGTCATCCACATTTGAGTGATTAGAGTTTATTACCGCTTACATACTTGTGTTAATCATACATGGGTATATGGTGTGTGGTGGCTTTAGTCAGTTAAATTTAGGGATGAGTGTTCGACCAAGATAGGATTTATTGCCTGGAGTGAACCGAGATAAGATCTTATGCTATATGAGTTTGTTCTTGATGAATAAGTTCTTGGCCAAGACAAACATGACACAAGCTGAAAGAGTTTTAATGCTAGAAAGTGTTTCTAGTATTTGTCATGTTTTATCAAGAATAGAACTTGAGATGAGAGTAAGTGATAAAGCTATTGGAGTTTAACTGAACTATAACTCTAGGCTATATCGAGATCTTCTAATGAAAGGATTTGAGTGTATGGTAATTATGACCAAAGGGTTTATGTGAATTAATAAATACATTCATATCTAATTGTGTAGTTATGATATCGATGCTAGGGGTCACTTACAATTTATAAGAACTAAATGTAAATATAGGATTTTCACATTTAAACTTGAAAAAAGAGTTTCAAATAATATCAAGTGTTGATATTATCTTCCTATTGCCAATTAGACATGAACCTAATAAGTCACACCTAAAAGGTTTTACCTTATCTATATATATTAATCTAATTATTGATTAAAGAGTTTAATCAATTAATTAAGATTAATGAAATTGGATTTATGATTCTAGCATATTATGAAATCAAATTTCAAAGAAGGATTTAATTATTAATTTGTGCGTAATTAATATGAGATATTTATTAAGGTATTAAATTAATAATAAGTATATGTTGTTTCTATTGGATTTGGATTAGTGGCCCAAGTTGTATAAACTTAGGCCCAAAAGAGTTTTGGACCAAAGATTAAACCAAATTGTTGACTAAGCCCATTATCCTTATCTAAGCCCACTTATGAGTTGGAATGGGCTTTGGGTCAAGGGTTGGCTCAATGCGTTAAGCTCACTTAAATAATGGAATCGATTTTTGGACCAAGTGTTAGCCCAATGGATTAGCCCAAATCCATTAAGAGGTTTATTAGTTGATTTTAATAAATCAAATTATTATAAGGATATATATATATATATATATATATATATGGACATGTGTAAGTCCATAGTGATGTAGAGAATTTTCAATGATTGTAATCTTTACATCTATTTCAGACTGTAGTGATTTATTTATTTGTTAATAAATCAAAGCATGTGTCATATGTATATTAAAGGGAAAATTCAACTTTCTCTACTTTTAATCTCCACCAAGTATATCAAAAAGCAAAAGTAAGAATTTAAAGTGGATGATGAGAAGAAAAACATGAGAGACAACATAACGAAGAAAAGAAAAAGAAACACATATCCAAAGAAAGCCTTAAAGCTCTTGCAAAGGGATTTAGTTAATACAAGCTTATAAGGTTCATTTAGAGGGGATGCTTGCTACTACTTGATCAAAGCAAGATGGAGATATGGTGGAGCTTGGTGTCTTAAGCTAGAGGCCTCACATGTGGGAGGCTTGAAGAGATTGATTCAAGAATCAATGAAGGCCAACCATTGTAGTAGATGAAAAGTGGTCTACATCAAACAATTGGAAATCGGTAAGTATTCTGCAACTTATGCTTTCCTAAGTTGTTTTATGTTGATTTGGATATTAGCTATGTGTTAATTGCAAATTAGATCCTAAGTTTTGGAATTATAGATGAGATCTAGGGTTATGTTTTAGCAAATTTTTATAATTAGCTCTATTTAGCATTTGATGTCTAAGTTGCAAAATTGATTCCTTTCAATGGTATCAGAGCTCCTTTTTGAAAATTTCACATGCTAATTAATTCATAATTGTAAGTGTTGTGGTTATATTTGGTGCAAGTTACAAGTGTTGTAGCTAATTTGGTCAAATTTGGGTAACTAGTTCTTTATAGAACTAGTGCCGAGTTAGCACGCCCGTGCTGAGTCAGCATGCTTCCTTGTTGTCATGAGTTGGCACACTCATGCGAGTTGGCACAACTCCTCTCTATGATGAGTCGGCATGGTGCTAGACACCTACTTATGTGCAAAACTAGTTGGCACCTATTGCTTCTATAATGACTCAGCACACATGGTGACAAGTTGGCACCATCTTATTCGTTCTTGACATTTCAACCCTAACATGCAATAGTTGCATTTTATGAGTTTTATGCTTGTCATACATGCATGGAATAATCATGGTTTTATATTAAATCCATGGTTTTGTAATAATAATTCATTTTTATTAGTTAAGTAATTAAGTATTAATTACATAGAACTAGGATGTAATATTCACCTAAGAATGCCAAGGTATCATTGTAATTCACAAGATTTATGAAATGGAGCTTAAAGAGTTCAAGTTTTAGAGATCCTTGGAGATCATTACAAGCCTAGGTGATAAGGCCTATGATCACAAAGCCCATGGAGTTTAGACCTATAATATATTCTAAGAGTTAGAATAGAATTAAGTAGGGCCTATGATCACTCCACATTTGTGCATTCATTATGCTTGTTCGATGTATATATGTGATATATATGTAATAACATGCCAAGTACATATGTGATATGTAAATGGATGCTATGAATTGTGTGCATATGTGTTATGTGTATGAATGCCATGTTATGTATATATGAGATATATGCAATGCAAATTGGCTAATATACAAAGTGAGACCTCTAAAAATTAAGACCCAAAAATCTTCCAAAATAAATTTAGGTTTAGGCTCTCCATTGGAGCAATAACTTGCATGGTTTTGGACTATGTGCATCGACTATGGATACATATGGGTGTACATAAACTCCAAAATATTCATGTAGTGTTATTGTTAAGCATGAGATGTTATGGGTGTATAGACACACTACATGCCAAGAATGGCAAATAGGCGTACCTGAGGTATGTAGTGTTCAAATCTATACATTTCACTGATCCAATGGTATGGACCTAACTAATGCTAAGGGCTAAGAATGGCAATATATACCTAAGGTCCGTAACACTAGGAGTTGGATTAATGGAACCTCACATGAGATGTGATAACAAGAGTTGTCACTTAATGAGAATTAATATTCCAAGAATGGCAATGTGTACTTGAGGGATATTAGTGACCCATTAAAAAATCCATCACCTACTAGAAATCCATCCAACAAGGGATTTCCATTTTCTACTATGGAAGTGCAAAATTCGCCAAGTTAGTGGAAGACCATTATGATTAAAGACTAAATCTAACTGTAATAACAATATCATAGAACTAACTAAACTTGTTACCTTTGCATAACTTGATAACTTGATAAGCTCACTTAAATAATGGAATGGGTTTTTGGACCAAGTGTTAGCCCAATGGATTAGCCCAAATCCATTAAGAGGTTTATTAGTTGATTTTAATAAATCAAATTATTATAAGGATATATATATATATATTAGAGAATTTGCAATGATTGTAATCTCTACATCTATTTTGGACTTTAGTGATTTATTTATTTGTTAATAAATCAAGGCATGTGTCATGTGTATCTTGAAGGGAAAAGTCAACTTTCTCTACTCTTAATCTCCACCAAGTATATCTGAAAGCAAATGTAAGATATTTAAAATGGATGATGAGAAGAAAAACGTGAGAGACAACACAAGAAAGAAAAGAAAAAGAAATATATATCCAAAGAAAGCCTTAAAGCTCTTGCAAAGGGTTTTAATTGGTGCTCATGAGGTCAATTTAGAGGGGATGCTTGCTACAACTTGATTAAAGCAAGATGGAGATATGGTGGAGCTTGGTGTCTCAAGCTAGAGGCCTCAGATGTGGGAGGCTTGAAGAGATTAATTCAAGAGTTGAATTAATGAAGGCCAACCATTGTAATAGATGAAATGTGGTCAACATAAAACACTTAGAAATTGATAAGTATTCCGCAACTTATGATTTCCTACGTTGTTTTGTGCTGATTTAGATATTAGCTATATGTAAATTGTAAATTGGATCCTAGGTTTTGGAATTCTAAAAGAGATATAGGGTTATGTTTAAGCAAATTTTTGAAATTAGCTCTACTTAGCATTTAATGTCTAAGTTGCATAATTGATTCATTTTAGTATTAACCTAAGATTATGGTAGATGGGCATTTCAAAGTCTGTCAATATGTTAGGTTCATTGTATGGATGAACTATTCTTATATATTTTGCTTGAAGACAAGCAAAGGTTTAGTGTAGGGGAATTTGATGTGTGTCATTTATTCATACAATTTTACAAGAATTTATTCATACAATTTTATTAGGTTTTATAGCATTTTTATTTTATTGTATTTAATCATTGTCTATTTCAATTACATTTAGTATAATGTTATTAAATTGCATTTTAAAATATCATTTGCATAATTTTTTGATAATTAACTATGTTTTAGTGTCTAATTTTTATATATTTTACAGTTGCAATTATTGCACGACCATGTCCTAGCCCTTGTACGATGAGAGCCTCTATATACTCGCGCACATAAGCTAGCACATGCATGTGTATCTATCAAGAGTTTTGCATATTCTACCATATGCCTATGTACTAGCCTAGCTGAAATCAAGCCCGATGAAGAAGCTGAAGAATAAAATTTAGAGAAAAAGAAGAGAAAAAATTCAAGGGAATTCTATTTTTCATATATTCACAAGAGAGGTTACATCTCTTATATATACATATAAGAAACCTAATTACATACTAATTAGGAATATAATAACATCCTAAATAAATTAAAGATTTTATTCCTAATTGTATACAACGATTTGATTCTTAATATATACAAATAAATCTTTGACTTTCTGGAGCTCACCTCAACACTCCCCCTCAAGCTAGTGAGTATATGTTAATCATTCCCAACTTGCCAAGTGAGCTATAGAACATTTTCTCAAACATAATCTTTGTGAAGATGTCAATTAGTTGAGTCTAAGAAGAAACAAATGGAAGATTAATTATTCCTTGATTGATGAAGTGTCTGTCAACCTCCACATGCTTAGTTCGATCATATTGAACCGGGTTGTTTATAATAGCTATAACTACCTTATTATCACAATGTAACAACATAGGCATCAGATGATTTAGTCCTAGATCTTAAACAATTCACTTTATCTAGAGTAACTCATATACACCATGAGCAATTTCTCTAAACTCAACTTTAACACTCAACCTTGCCATAATTTTCTATTTCTTTCTCCTCCAAGTGATCAAATTATTTCCAACAAATGTAAAGCTCCCAGATATTGATTTTCAATCAATTTAATCTTTAGCCCAATCAACATCTATATAACAATAATTTCATAATTCTTATTTCTCCCAAAAAATAAACCTTTGCTTAAAGAAGACTTCAAATATCTCAACACTCAGTATACTGCATCCATATATTCTTTACTTAGAGAATGCATGAATTGAATTACAACACTTACTACATAAGCAATATCCAGTTGAGTATGAGATAAATAAATTAATCTTCCTACCAACCTTTAATATTGATCTTTATCAGTTGGAACTTGATGTCTTTAGATGGATAGTCTATGGTTGACTTCAATTGGAGTCTCAACTGGCTTACAATTAAGCATGCTCATTTCTGTCAACAAATCCATTACATACTTTCGTTGGCATAAAGAAATTCTTTGAACTGATCTTATAACTTCAATCCCTAAAAAATACTTCAAGTTACCCAGATTCTTAAGTTCAAACTCAGTTGCTAACTATCTTTGCAAAGTTATTATCTCACTTGGATCACTTCCAATGACTACCATATTATTAACATACATAGTAAGAGCAGTGACTTTACTTGTGTTTCATTTGATGAATAGTGTATGGTCAACATCACTTTGTTTATAATTGAGCTTCTTTATAAAGGCTGTGAGTCATCCAAACCATGCTCGAGGTGATTGTTTGATTCCATACAATGCTCTTTTTAGTTTGCATACTTGGTCAGTGTACCTCATTATAGGTGGTGGATCCATATATAGTTCTTCATCTATAGTTCTATTCAAAAAAGCATTCTTTACATCAAATTACTGTAGTGGTTGGTCCAGGTTGGCAGCTAAGGAAATAAGAACTCGAATAGTGTTCATTTTTACTAATAGGGCAAATGTATATCCCTTTGCAACCAACCGAGCTTTATATTGATTAATGCTTCCATCTGGATTCAGTTTGATGGTGAATATCCACCTGCATTTGACCATTTTCTTTCCTTCAGGAAGTGGAACAAGTTCCTATGTGGAGTTCTTCTGATATGCTTCCATTTCATCATTCATGGCTTTCTTCCAAGCCGGATCAGCTAGAGCCTCCTGCACATTACTTGGAATAAATACAATAGATAATTGATTTACAATATATGCATGTGATTTTGACAAACGGTTTATTGATATAAAGTTATTGATAGGATATTTAGCTTTAGTATTAAGGTATGGATCATATTGTTTTTTTAGAATCCCTCTATTGATTCTAAAAGGATAATGAGACTTAGTATTTGGAGTTACTAGGGGAGTTAAGTTTACCTCATTGTGCACATTCGAAGTTTTTTTAGCTTCTAATGTGAATTAGGAAGATGTACTATCTTTATTAGTTTCAGGTCTGAGCAAGATACTTAGATTATCATCAATTATCTATCCAGGTGAGATGCTCAGAATACTTGGTGAGATACCATGTGAGTGTTAGTGGTATGCACTAGGTCAATCATTTGATTATGCATTGACTTTCTTATTTTATTAATAAAGAGGTATTTCATTATCATTTGATTTTATGATAATTATATGAATGGTTAATTCTTACTAAGGCCATCAAGTATGTGACTTGATAGTAAAACCCTTAGATTAAAATAAGAGTTCTATTCTAATTATCCCTAGCCATTTATTCATTATATAAATATTAAAGTATTACGGCTAGTATGATGTTGACTGATGGTTATGTTTTACTAATCATGAATATGAGATATTAAGTCAAATTATAGGTACATGATGAGAGATCATGTACTGGATTGACCCACTATGAGAATACTACATAGATTATTGTCATAAGTATTTCTCATCACAGTAATTTTATTTCAATCCTTTGACCTTGAAATCATCATGGATTTCTACATAGCTATTTTATGTTTTGACACATTCTAACATTGTCTTTAACCAGATGATTAAATTGGAATGTTGTTGGATATAAAATTAGTTATGTGAGGAATGTGAGTGATTCAGAAGGAATTTATCCCTCATTAATATAAGAAAGATATCTATGGGCCTCTTGATGAGATAGACTGAAGAAAATTGCATGGCCATGCTGAAATGAATTGATAAAGAGTTATCATTTTCAGTCTACTTGGAATCAAGTCATAATATTGAACTATATAAGGATGACATTCTATGCCTTATGTTCAATTAAGATATCATGTGATAAAGGGACAATAAAATTCATTGTAATTAGGTTATGTCAGATTATTGACTTCACATGACTTGGGTAGTCATAATGTCTTGCTAGAGGCCACTTATGACTTGTAGGCCTAAATAGAGATTTAGGCCCACTACCAATGTTATGTGAACCTACAGGGTCATACACTTAGAACAAGCCCAAAACAAATATGGATTTAATAAGCCCAAAATAAACTCTGTGGAAATAAATAATTAAAGTGTTTTATTTATTTATTTATTTATTTGTTTATTTATTTAAGATAAATGTTATTTTAAATAAATAAATAAGATATTATTTCTGATTTGTTTTTAAACAAAATCAGAATATAATAAATAGAAATTACCAAAAGGTCATTGGTAGGTGAAACCCTAATTTGGAGTCTATAAATATGTTATATTCTCTAGGGTTTCATACACTGGTTTTTCTGCCTCAAAATTCATTTTCTTTCTCCTTAGAAAACAATGACAGAGTTTTTCTTTTGTTCTTGATTTATGAGACAATCAAGGAGGTTGCTAGCACACACACTCAAATTCATTTTGTGAAGGGTTGTTTGTGTGGATACCTATAGAGGACGCATCCTTTTGGAGACGTCTTGATCCGAACAACCAAGCCAAAAACTTGAGGTAAGGTGTCACCGGTGTGAACCTCCTCTCATCCTTCCAGAAAATCTTACCTCTTCTATGTTTTGGTGAGATTCTTGAAATCATAGATTTAATCAAGTAGTCGAATTACATGGATTTAGGCTTGGGTACATGATAAAATTTTAATTTTTTCGCTACGTTTGTATCACGAATCCCAACAGTGAGATGCTCAGAATACTTAAAAGTGAGATACCAAATGTGATGCTCAGAACACTTAAAACACTTAGGGAGATACTTGGAGTGTTATCTTTAAAGATACTTTGAATTCTCCCCCCTTGAAGAGAGCACTCAGATTAAGAGAAGAAGGGAGCATTTTCATGGAACTGAACATTTTAAGTTACATACATCTTCTTAGCATTTGGATTATAACATTGATATCCCTTTTGTAGATGAGTATAGCCCATAAAGATACACCATATAGCTTAAGGATCTAATTTATCGAGTACCTTATGAACATATGCCAAGCATCTAAAGACTCAAGGCTAAAGATTATTTAGAGGTTGAGATGAGACAAGTTCCTGAAGTTTCTGAAGAGATGTTTTGAAACTAAGTAATCTTAAGGGAGATTAGTTTATGAGATACGCAATGATATGAATAGCCTCTCCCCAATATTTGTAAGGAACATTCATGTTGAACAATGATGCTCAGAAGACTTCTAATAACTACTAATTTTTTTGTTCTATTTTACCATTATGTTGGGGAGTTTTAGGAAGTTTGGTGGCAAATACTATGCTAATGGCAAAAATCCTTAAAAGCTGAGTTATAATACTCCCCACCATTTTCAAATTGCAAGACTCATATTTTACTCTAGTATTGCATGACTACCATTTTGTACAGGGACTGGAAAGCAGAGCACATATCTCCCTTATCAACAAGCAGGGATACCCAGGTCATCTAGGTACATTCATCAATAAAAGTTACAAAATATCGAGTACCAGATAGAGTAGGAATCCGAGCAAGTCCCCATACATCAAAATGAATGGTCATAAATAGAATTGAATTTTTATTATAACTCTGTACATATGAAATATGGTGGCCCTTTGCCAACTCATAAGTATCACACTTGAATTCAAAGTTTTGATACTCAAAAATAATTCCAGCTTTATTTGTTTAAGATAATTAAAAGAAAGATGTCCAATACGACAATGGCACAAAATGACTTGGTCTTTGTTCGAGCGACTGCTACCAATACTATTGACTAGACTTTATTTCTAATTTGGATCACCATGTAAATCAAGATAGTACAAATTTTCACGTTTAACACTAAAGCTAAGAATCAAGGGCATTGTAACATTCTGAAATAAATAATGGTTAGGCCAAAATTTGACAGTGCAGTTTAAGGTTTCAATGATTTGGCCAACATATAATAGATTGCAAGAGAGAGATAGAACAACAAGAATAATATCTAGATTAAGAGAGGTAGAGTGAGATACTGATCCTTTATGAGTGATAGGTGCAATACCTCCAATAGCAATCAGAATATTTTGTTGGGTTAATAGTCAGATGGATGTAAGATGGTAGGTGGAGTTTGTCATATGATCAATAGCACCTGTATCAATAATCCATGTAGTATTATGAGTAAGATTTATCATACCTGATGTTTCATCAAGATCACCACTTGGTTTAGTGACACTAGAAGTGGCAATTGCAGCTTTTTTAAGCTTTTTACGAGGCTTTCTATTGAAATCCCACCATTTCGGATAGCCCACAATTTCATAGCACTATTCCTTTAAGTGTCCAACTTCACCACAATCAGTACATTGTACTGGACTTATTTGGTACTTTCCCTTTAAACTAAGGGTGAGTCTGAGCTGTTACAAGTACTACATGGTCTAGTAGATTCTTCAGCTCCTCCTTCATTTATTACTACTTATGATCCCTATGCATATATATGCATAACTAGACTCAAGATTAAAAGGTGGACCCTTCCATAATATTTCACTCCAAGCATTATTAAATTCCAAGTCAAGTTTGGCTAGGAAAATATGTGTTTGAAGTCGAGGAATATGCTTGTGGAGTGATAATATTCCATTAATATTCTCCCCTTGAGCACTCATTCAGGCATCAATTTGCTGAAATATCCTAACCAGCTCACTGTAGTATGTAGGTAATGGCCTACCACTCTAACGTGTAGTGAATGATTTCCGGTTTAACTAAAATAATTAAGTTTCATTAGATCCAACATATAAGGTTTTTGAGATAGCTTCCCATATCTCCTTTGTTGTTTGAAGACAGATGAATCTTTGCATCAATGTTGGACTCATGGAATCAATAAGCCAACTTTTGACTCGGTTATTATCAATAAGCCAACTTTTGACTCGGTTATTATCAATAAGCCAACTTTTGACTCGGTTATTATCAATAAGCCAAGTCTCCAAAGCTTTTTCTCCTGCTAGTGGTTTTGGCATTGTGCCAGTAAGAAAAGTAGATTTATTTCTGGCTCTAATTTGCATCTCCATAAGTTATAACCATAGAGGATAGTTTGTAACATCAAGTATAATTCCAATAGGGAAGGGAGAATTATGTTTAAGACTTTGAATAAGGGTAAGCGTTCCATGGGATACAATGGATGTGTTTCTCAGTGGTCATGATTTCAAGAATTCAATACAAAAAATTCAATTTCAATAGGTATGCTCTAATACCATGAAGAATGAAATTCAAAGAAAAATAAGAGAAAAATTCAAGGGGATTCTATTTTTCATATGTTCACAAGAAAGGTTACATCCTTTATATGTACATATAAGAAACCTAATTACATACTAATTAGGAATCAAATAACATCCTAAATAAATCAAAGATTTAATTCCTAATTGTATACAAATATTTAATTCTTAATATATACAAACAAATCTTTGACTTTCTGGAGCTCACCTCAAAAGAAGCCATGCACACCCCACTGCATGGCCATGCAATGGAGGATGTTGAAAATTGCCCCACACACTAGCGCACACACCTTATGCAAGCCACCGTGTACTCCACACACTCTACCACACAGCCATGTCCTGAGTTATGCAACATTAAATTATTCCTCTTTCATTGCGGTTCACTATTTTAAAAGATTTCTAAGATGGAAGATTTTAGAATAGGAAATTTGAAAATCCTTAGGAAATATGTGAGTATAAAAAGGAAGAGATGGCTAATCATAGGCAATCATTTAGTCATCGATTGATTCAGAGATTTTGAGCACAAAAGAGAAGCAAAGATTCAAGTAAAACCATGTTCATACAAGAATTTTTCTCATGCTTAAATTCTCTTTGGTTTTGAATATTTCTATCATATGTAACTAATTTATTTAGAGTTTGGATTCGAGAAGCATTATAACTGCTCATTGGGATTTTCATTTTATGCAATAAATTAATTTTCAATTAGCTTCTCAAGTTGTTTTATATTGTTCTTTTATTTAATTTAGGCCTGATTAAATGCATGTTTGTGGGTAGGCTAGAGACAATGAAAGTTGCATAGTCTATTAGCTCATAAACCTATAAAACTAAGGATCCTTGATCACGAAAGTAGACAAGCCCTCTGAGGAGTACTAAATGACTAAAGAGTTTAATAAGTCTTAGTTAATTATTTTGACCATGAAAATAGGTTGTAATTGACTTTGGATGCTTGAATGATCTTGAAAGAGACTTTAGGTAACTTTAGTAATTTACCCTTACTTGTATTAATAAATTAAATCAAAGATAATCCTGTAATTCAAGTAAGTGTCTAGTGAATCTAATATGGGTTCTAGTTCTTAATTATTGAATTTTTAAGGGAAACTTTATATTAGACTTTAATTTTGTTAGTTATTATATTTTTTATTTCAATTAATCTATTTTGTTAGCTTGTGAAAATAAAATTAAGGCTGGTACTTGGTATCAATCTCCTTGTGGGAATGATACTCAATTATTCGAATGTTACTACTTATTTACAGACCATGCACTTATGAAAATTGCCTAACAAACTGGTTTTAAATGGAATGCCAATTAGCTAGGCACGCTATTAGTCATAGTTCCTGTCTAAAGCTCACTCAAAGATGCTAAAGTACCTCAAAGGTTATGATATGAGAAAGTCTAATAAAGTGAGAAGAATGGGTTAGGTAGGTTATAGGGCTTTATACTTGTTAATATTTAAAACATTTTTTAGTTTCCATAAACATATTATAGCATACCTATGTGGTGGTTCAACATATATAAATACCTCTTGGCATTATTTCTATTATTGTCTACAATTGCTATAAATGGCCAAGAACGAGATATATTTGTTTTCTTTAAAAAGATAATTATTTCATGCACAAGATTAATAGTATATAGCACTATGAACCCTCTAGTAAACTGATTAGTCTTTAGAAATATAATAAGGATTTCTAGCTTTTTATATGTTCCTAATACAAGAAGAATATGATTTTGTTGACATTTAGATGTTAATGTCTTTACTACTCTAAGAGATTTCCTTATTCTCACGACCTGACATAAGGAGGTTTCTTTGTCTATAATACTTTGGCCAATTTGCTTGTTTGATGCTTAGTTAGATAGTAAGTACATATTGTAGTCTTTGTTTCCTTCAATGCATTTAAAAAGTTTGACCTTTCTTTCTTTTTTTTTTTTTGTCTAAACCACCAGTATTCAGAGCTACTAGACTTTAACTAATCTTATTTAACTTGAGCAAAACCATAAGGGTGGTAAATTTCCAACAACTAATTCAATATGGCTACACACATCAAAATTCAAATTCGAGACCTCATTTAAATGGGAATAACCACTGTCAGTTGATCCCAATGGTTGTTAATATATTTGACCTTTCTTTATTTATGGGAAAAAGTAACTAGTTGGCATTGCTTATACTCTCACATCTTAACACAATAATTTAGTTTGAGTTATGGTTTGATTGGTATGGACTCCTTCAATTTGATCGGCCCATAACGAAAAACTAGTGATAACATAGTCCAAATTTTAAATGCAAGAAGAACCTAGCCTGAAACTTTCAGATCTAGCCAAAAGCTCAAAACATTAAGTCGATTAGCCCTTTGCCAAGCCCAAATTAGGCCCTTTAAGCCTAAAGGCCCAACAAGCCTGATGAAAAGGCAATTACCTCTTCAAAGAGGTGTCGCCTCTTCATTTTAGCCATTAGTGAGGCGACACCTCACCAAAGAGGCATCGCCTCTTCACAACTGTCCCCTGCAATAATAAATGATATTTATTGTTGCATTTAACATGAGAAATTGACCTTCTTATCTCTAGTCTATAATTTAAAGGAAAACATAAGACTTTTGAGGCATGAAATGATAAGAAAAGAAAGAAATCAATGATGAAAATGCAAGGTGGAAAGTAACCTTGATTTTTTAGGAAATTGGGAAGAGAGAGGTAGGAGGCTTAAGAGAGGCATGTGCCTAGGGAAAAGAGGAGGCCATTTTGAAAAAAGAAATAGAAAGAAAGAGAGCAAAAAAGAAAAGAAAACTTAAGAAAAGAAAGGGAAGAAAAGGAAAAAGAGAGAATTTGAAGCTAGGAATCCATTTCTTGGGAAGAGAGAAGGAGATTCTTGCATTCAACACTTCAAAAATGCATCAAACAAGCTCTGAGGGCTTCAATTAGGAGCATCAAATTAGTAAGAATCCCTATTTTCAAGTTTTGAGTTCTTTTTTTTATTTAAAACTTTGTTTCTTCATTTTATATATTTTTTTGTGTTTATTGCTTTCTTAGGATTGTATTTAGAGCTTGAATATGTGAATTATTAAGTACTTAGTTGTTAGTTTATGTTGGTTTATGAGAATATTTTAGGACCTTAGAATTTAACTTATAACCTTTTATATTGTTGTGCTTGTTGAAGAGGCGACGCCTCTTCAAAGGGGCGTCGCCTCTTAACCTAGAGGCGATCGCCTCTCGTACAGAGTCTTGCACAACTGTGCTTTGTTTTAGTATCTTTTTGGTTTTAGTATATGATATGTATATACTGCCCTTTTTTCTTGATATTGCATGCGAATGCTATTCTTTTAAGATTAGTTGAATGATAAATACGTGTTTATATTAATCTACATGCTTATGTTTATATTAATATAATTTGAATTGCCTTGTAAATAAAGCTATTTATTTAAATGTGAACTAACCCTTATTTGTTGTAGGTTTTGGTGATTTTTAATCACTATGTATTAGTGGATTAACTAGTTCTTGAGAGGTTTCATTTGTAATAATTGTACAAATTATTGTAATCCCTAATCCCTTCCCCATTTATTTGGAATGAATGCTTGTAAATTTATTCTCATTATTTGATTTAAATTCCAAAGCGATAAATATACAAAAAGGTTTAATGCTCAAACTCAAATTGAATTATAAAATTGGAAACATTTGCAAACCATAATAATAAGGAAATATTTAATAATCATGAGTAATAAAATATAAAACACAAATGGAGGCCAACCGCAAGGTTGGGTGGGCATTCAAATTCCATACCTAGTTTCTAAACTTAAAACTCTAATGACGGCTTCTGGGAACTTCCATGGAATCCAGTTGTTGTAAAGTGTTCTAGCTTTTATCCTGGTGGCAACTCTATCTCCTTTTAAGCCTTAAAAATCCATTTAGTAATCCTAGTGGGCCTTGAGCCTACACAGTACCATGGTCACCATACACTTGGGTACGTGGCCTAAACCCCACCGCCCATAATGGCGACTCCACAGGGGATGTAGAAACTGATTCTAAGTGTTTTTTAATTTATCATCCTTGATTATTTCTTTATTTTCTTTGCATATTACTGCATCCACTACATGATTGCACACATTGAGCACACAATCCTAAATAACTGACAATAGTCTTTGATTTGCTACCTATGTTTCACTTAAACTTAGTGGTAAAGTATTCAATTATTGTCACTCATGACGCGTACTATCCATGTCATATGGACCCTTAAGTAGGGAGATGTAATAGATGTATATAGCTATGGAAGCCATAGCTTATTACCCTCAACTTAACTCATGTAATTGACTTAGCAATTTCCACTAAGATTTTGTCCAAATATATGTGTTTTATGCCATTTAACAAGCCTTTTCATAAAGCCCAAGCCCATTTGCAAGTGGATCATGCCAAAATTGGGCCTTTCATGCCCACCATGGCCCATTTGCAAGTAGACCATGTCAAAATTGGGCCTTTTAAGCCCATTATGGCTCATCAAAATGGACCTCGACTTTATTTAAAGGATTTGCTACTTGTTTGCTCCATGTTGAGAGTTTATTACATGTATGATGGTTTTGTTATCTCCTATTGATAGTCAAAGCCCGACCAACAATCCTAGCATAAGAAACTTGCCATTAAATATGCGTGTAGAAGGAATAAGGGTGGAAGTGCTGTCTTTTGAAGAGCGTGGTCCTTTATTATTTATTACGTGTAAATATGACATTTATTCTTATTCTATTCTTTTGGGCCCTACATATTATGCATACATGCCATGCATGTTTCTAATTTTGGTTAGTTATAGATATAGATCCAAATCAGTCATTCACTTGGATGAGCTCCAACACTGGTTGCCTGGTCATAATGTCAAAAGAGACAACATCAGCTAGTTTTGATCCAAAATAGTTCAAGACAGAGATGGTTGAACAAACCAAAGCAATTATACAAGAGATAATGGCTGAGATAAGCTCAACCAAAGAGAAACCATCAGTGCCTCCACCACCACCACTTGATCTTGATGATGAGAATTTGAAAAGGCAAGGAATGGAAGATGATCAGCCAACTGTATTAACAGAACCAGTCACTCAATAAAGGTTAGATACCTAGGGGAATATAGAGAAGCCATATTGGGCTAAAGACCTTGTTAAGTCTATAGCTTATATGCAATTAATGATGAAAGAAAAAGGGATGGATGCACCAATAAACTACTCCAACCTGAGTTTAGGAGAGGATGATGAACTATTACCCAAGAAGTTTAGGTTTCCCAATATAAAGAAGTTCACTGGTATTGAAGATCCTCATTTGCATCTTAAATAGTATGTAACTCACACAAGAATAACTAGTTTGAACAAGGCACAGATTGTTAAGCAATTTCCTCTGTCTTTAGAAGGAGCACCCATCAGATGGTAATACGCTTTGGAAGCTAATATCCAAGCTAACTGGGAAGCATTGTGTGCAGCATTTATAAGATAGTACAGTCTCAATATCTAGATGGAAGCAGTTTTAAGAGATTTACATAATGTCAAGCAAAGATTTAATGAGCCTTTTACTAACTTATTGATAAGGTGGAGAGCAAAGTTGGCACAGATGAAGCACCGACCCTTTAAGAGTGACCAACTTATAATAGCAATCAAGGGGTGCGTACTCCCACTTTCTAAGAAGCTGAAAGATTTAGGGATTTAGAATTTTAAAGAATTGTATAGGTTCAGGGTGCAGAAAGAATCTAACTTGACACAAGAAAAAAAATCCTTCAATGGAAGATCCTCATGTAAAGAAGTGACCAGATCCAGTAGTGGGATTGGATCTGGCAGTAATGTGCAGATAAATGCTGTCCAACAACCTATAAAATTTTTTAATCTAGGCAAGCCTCTCTCTAAGGTTTTAGAGAAGCTAATTAAGAATAATTTGCTATAACCTCTACCATAGAGACCACCATTCCCAAATGTTGACCCAAAGTTGTATTGTAAATACCACTAAGCTATAGACCATAATACAGACAGCTATACTCGCCTAAAACATGAAGTGCAAGACCTAATTAACTCAAGTAAAATAACTAACCTAGAAAATAAAAAACCCAACACTAGAAACAATCCATTACCTAATTATTAAAAGATGCCACCACCAAATCAATTTATCATTACCATCAACACTGGGCTAACTGAGGATCAAGTTTTGAATTCTTTAATTAATGCCACACCTACACCCCTAAAATTTGAACTATAAAACCTTAACCCTAGAGTACAGCTTATAGAGGTTGAGGTGAATGTCTTAGACATTTGGACCTTTGATGATGAGGAAGGCGGAGCAATCGATCTGTAGAAGGCTAATAAAACATAAAGGCCCAATCAGTTGAGAGACTTGAGAAAAAGGAAGAAGTAAAACCTATGGGTTATGAGGGATAAGAGATAGATCCAAAAGAAGAAGATGAAAAAGATGAGAAAGTTATTAAAGTTGTAAAAGAAGAAAAAACTCTCTATAGTGTCTAAGAGATGCTCATTTACTCCAAAACCCATCGAAAGGCACTAGTCATGGCTTTGGATCGCAAGAAATTTCCTACAAGTCATACACCTGAGCAATTGGTGGATTCATCAATGGAAAGCCCCCACGGAGCTATAAGATTTACTGATGAGGATCTACCCTTAAAAGGAAGGGATCACTTCAAGCCTTTATTTATCAAGGTAGAAGTAAAAGGGAGGTTGACATGTTACGTAATGGTGGGCAACGGATATGCTATCAACGTTTGTCTATTAAAGATTTTGCCAAAGTAAAGGCTAACAGTGGTTGATTGGAAGTCTTTAATTATAGTGATCAAGGCATATGATGACACCAAGAGGATTGTTAAGGGAACCTTTAGAATACTAGTCAAGACTAGGCTTGTTGAAGCCTAGGTCAACCTGCATATGATTGACATCCCGATGAGCTTTGCTATCCTACTAGAAAGGCCATGGTTCCATCCTTTGGGAGGCGTTATGTCTACTGTGCACCAAAAGATTAAGTTCCCATATGAGGGGAGGGTAGTCACTATTTCTATTGAAACTGAAGCGGCCGTCACTACATTAAAACTGGCTCCCCACAAAAATGTCATTTAGTCCGAGCTTTGAAGTTTGCATGATTTATGAAGATGAGCTGAATTTGAAGATCATGAACATGATGAAGAGTCAGAACTTTATGCCTGGAATGGGGTTGGGGAAACATCAGCAAGGGCCACTTGGGTATATTTAGTCCAAGGTGTCGTTCTTAAAACATGGGATAGGATATCTTGATGTTGATGAGCTAGAAAAAGCAAAGAAAGCTGAAACCAAGTCTACAATAAAGAAAAGGGCAAAGAGCAGGTCCAAAGCCAAGATGAAAATCAAACCCCTATGGGAAACCTTTATGAGAGAAGGTGCCAATGATCCATATTAAGGGGCTCCTGAGCCATTATCAATTGTTGATAAACTAGTCCTCGATTTTAAAATATTCTCTGAGTAAGTGAATAGGACCAATAAAGTTGCTGTAGAAGAGGAGGAATTAGTACTATTCTTAGAACCTGAAAAGGATGTCCCTATAATGGACTTAAAGGATATAAATGACTAGGAAGAGGAACTTGACTTTAAGTCTTTTATTTTAGACTCCACTGTGGATGTGTTCTATGATGATGTTGATATTTCTTTTTCTAACATATTTAACTCTAAGGACCCTTTCTTTTCTAAAATAATTGCAATAAACTCCGATTTTTCTTACTTGTGTAATGTTTTTCCTAATAATTATTCAGTGTGTGATGATCATTCAATGTATATGTTTAACATTACTTCAGTGCAAACTTAGGCACATGTGATAATCCTAAGAATATATTTCTTGCTTCTGATTTAACTCTTAATGAGAGTGAGAAAATAAAAGAAATAATAAGAATAAGACAGAAAGAATTTGCTTGGGGTTATGAGGACATGCCCGGGATTGATAAAGAGATCACAAAATATGCAATTCCCACATATCCTCACATCACATCGGTAAAACAAAAAAAGAGGAGATTAAGACCAAAATGGGCTCTTTTAATCAAAGAAGAAGTTGAGAAACAGCTGAAGGTGAAATTCCTAGAAGTAGTCAATGACACTCAATGGCTAGCAAATGTCGTGCCAGCTCCTAAGAAAGATAGAAGAGTCAGGATGTGCATGGACTACAGGGATTTGAACAAAGCTTGTCCAAAAGATGACTTTCCCTTGCCATATATCGACACCCTAATTGATAATGCAGCTTCTAGTGCCATGTACTCATTTATGGATAGCTTTTTAGGGTATAACCATATTATGATGGCAGTGATTGATAAATTGAAAACCTCCTTAATAATAAAATGGGGTGTATACTGTTATTCAATTATGCCATTTAGATTGAAGAATGAAGGAGCTACCTATTAGAGAATGACTAAACCCTATTGCATGACATGGTCCATAAAGAGATAAAAGTATACGTGGATGACATGATGGTGAGATCTCCAACTAAAGAAGGGCACTTTAAGGCTCTAGACAAGTTCCTAGCTAAGGCTGAAAGTACAATCTCATATTGAACCCAAAGAAGTGTGTTTTTAGGGTGACTTATGGAAAGCTACTAAGGCACATTGTTAGTCAGAGAGGAATTAAAGTAGACCCAAATAAAGTCAGAGCCATCAGAGAGATGCCTATACTAAAGACCGAAAAAGAAATTAGGGGATTTATTAGGTGTCTACAATATATCAGTAGGTTCATCACTAAATTATCACCATTTATGAGCCAACTTTCAAGCTCCTAAAGAAAAATTAGCCAATTATCTTGGATGACAAGTGCCAACAAGGATTTAAGATGATCATGAATTATTTGATGAATCCTCTAGTCCTACAGCCACCAAGGTCATGTAAATAATTAATTCTCTACTTAGCAATTGAGAGGGAAGTGATAGGTGTCATGCTTACTCAAGAAGGTAAAGGAAAGATCGAGCACGCAATGTATTACTTGAGCAAGAAGCTCCTACCTTATGAAGCTAGCTACAGTTTGATGAAAAAGACATGTCTGGCTATGATCTGGTTAATGAAAAAGCTTCGATATTACTTTTAATCTCATCGAATTCTGGCAGTTTCCAAGCATGATCCTCTCAAATATTTACAATAGACCCCATCATTGACAGGAAAATTAGCCTAATGGTTGGTTCTATTCACTGAGTTTAACATCAATTATATGGCAAAGACAGTGGTAAAAGGAAGAGCAATAGCTAATTTCCTAGCTTAAAACATAATGACAGATGAATAAGAATGGTAATTAGAATTTTCAAATGAGCACCTAAAGGCAATAGAAATCTAGACATGGATAATGTACTTTGATGGAGCTATTAATAGCAAAGGAGCATGTATCGACGTAATTTTGATCTCATCGAAAGGAGAAATGATCTCAATTGTGAAAAGGTTAGAATTTGAAGTTACCAATAATCAAGTTGAGTATGAGGCTTACATCTTCAGTCTTGAAGCACTTAAAAGCAACGGGAAGTGAGGGAGGATAAGCTAAAAATGTATTGGGATTATTCTACTACGCTCTTATTAGCTTTTGCTCAATGCAAATTTATACATTTACCACGAAAGGAGAATTAGATGGTAGACGCTTTGGCTCCTTTACCTTCGATATGGGAAGGGGAAGGGGAAAGGCAAACCAAAGTTAAATCTCTTATCCTTATAAAATCTAGAATCCCTTGTTATAAAGAGATAAGGGTGATGTCGGTCAACTCTATGAAAAAGCCATAGTTTTATAACTTACAATAATATTTGGAAATGGAACAATTTCCTGAAGACACTGACAGGACAGAGAGAATGTCTCTCAAAATGTTATTTTAATAATTCATCAGTCATGATGGAATGTTGTATAAACGAGTGCCAACTGTGCTACATCTTAAGTGTGTTGATAAAGTTGAAGCTCATGGAAGCAATCTATGAAGGAGTGTATGGTCCACATATGAATGGAACAATTTTGGCTAAGAAAATAGCGTATCAAGGCTACTTTTGGCTAACGATGAAAACAGATTACGATTGCATGAGGTTTATGAAGAAGTATTATAACTGCCATACATATGGCAGTGTTAGTTATATACCTTTAATGGAACTTCAAGGACTTACTTCTTCATGGCCATTTTACAGCCTAAGGGATTAATATTATTAGGGAGATAAGGCCAGAATCATCCAACGGTCATCGCTACATAGTAATAGCGATCAATTACTTCTCCAAATGGGTTGAATCAAAGTCATACATCATTATCAAGTCAAAACATATGGCGAGGTTTATAGAGAAGAACACAATCTACCAGTATAGGTTACCGCATTATCTTGTCAGTGATAATGGTGTTCAATTTAGAGCCAAGATGGCCACTTTGCTGAAAGAGTACAAGATTAAGCATCACAAGTCATCTTCATATCGACTGTAAGCAAATAGTATCGTGGAAGCTGCTAATAAGAATGCAAAGAAGATTTTGGCCAAGACATTGGAGAATTATAAAGATTGGGCATATTACCTACAGTTCGCATTATGGGGATACATAACCACTACTAGAATGTTGACTGGAGTTACTTCATATTCTTTAATATATGGATGTAAGGCAGTGTTGCCAGTGGAAATGGAAATCCAATCTTTGAGAGTTCTCTTGGAGTCTAAAATTTCATAATATCTATGAATGGAGAGCCAGCTAGCACAGTAAACATTATTGGATGAAAGGAGAATGAGAGCCATGTATCACTCCCAGCTGTATCAGAAAAAAATAGCTCGGGCTTATAATAAGAAGATCAAGCCAAGCAAGATCAAAGAGGGTGATTTGGTTTTGGAGTTGACTAAGCTAAACATGACTGATCCCCAAGGAAAGTTCAAGTTGAATCGGGAAAGTCTATATCTAGTGAAGAAGTTGTTTTCTAAAGGCGCTACCATTTTATCTGACTTCGAAGGAAACGAGTTCTTGTAAAATTATTATATGAATCAAAATATTTTTGTTCTTAAAAAATGCTCTATAATAATTTTTATTAATAAATTTTACACTTTATTGGTCAAATAAAATTTATTAATTTTTGTGAATAGAAATTTTTGAATAAAATTTTATTGGCCAAATGTTATTTTCTTCGGCCAATAAAGTGTAAAATGTATTAGAAAATTATGATAAAGCATTTTTAAAATAAATAGTTTTTATGAGTAAAATAATTTTTAAAAAGTAATTAAACTTTTGAAAATAATTTTACATAGGAAAATAAATTTTTAAAATAAAATTTAATTAATAAAAAATAAATAAATATTTGGAATTTTAAAAAAATAGCGTTATTTGTACTAAAACAAAATATTAAGAATTTTTTTGTACCTTTTATTAAAATTTAACTTCTGTTGAGCAACAGTTACGAAAAGAGTCTACTTGAAATTTAAAAGTTTATAGGCATCAAAATTTAACTGCTGTATGCTCTGTTTATATAAGTTGATGGTTTTCTTGTTTATATTACATGGAAAATGGAAATTGAGCAGCCAAAAAGAAAAGGCAGAAAAGGGGTTTTATTGGTGGTTGAAAGTAGCTTTACAGACCAACCAATATGGGATCACAGGAAAAAGAAGTTACAGATTCATCACAGAAAAATCTGAAATTCATAATATGCAGACAAATATTATCCCTTTTTTTTTCTTTTGCAGAGCACACCAATTTTTCTTCTATTATATATACATATAAATTACTTATTTTTTTGGTCTGTATATAAATTACTTATTACTAAAAGGAAAAATGACAAAGCCAAAGACAAGATATCAGCTAGAAAAATAAAACCAACAGTGAGGTCAGGTGTATATATATAATATAATATAAATATTAATGGTGATGTGTTTTTTTTTTTTTTTTTTGAAAAAATGAAAGAAAGGTAAAGGAATCTTCCCTCTGCCACACATGCAATTACAATAATCTGTTATACAATCTCTTTCTAATGTCAGTCTTTTGTGCAGAAAAATATCTCCTCAATTTGTACATCAACTAGAACTTTCACTTATTTCTTCTCTAAGAAAAAAAAAATAAAAAAGCTCTTTTATAAAAAAAAATAAAATATTAATTTTTTTTATGATATAACTTTCGTGATTTCAATTTATAAGATATATAAATTAGGGATAAGTATGATTAGTTTTGTCTTTTACTAAAATCAGACATGTGTTATTTTTTTAACTTTTAAATATCATATGTTTCATATTTTTTTTTACACTTTAATATATTTTTAACTAATGTTATCATTATTTTATAAGAAAATATTAATATAATATTAAATTTCAATGATAAATTTATTTTATATATGATTTACAATCAATTCAATCAATTAGTTATTTTTAAGAATTATGTAAATTTATTTTAAAAATTATTTTTTTATTTATAATTAAATTAAAATACATCTAAATTTAATTTTTTTTGTGAATTTATTGTAGTTATTTGAATAATATATTACTCATTATATGATTTAGCATTGAAAATGCATTTTTATTTTACATTAAAACATATATTTTAAACAATATTTGTTAAAAGAGTATTAAAGTGAAAAAAAATGTGAAATATATGGTACTTAAAAGTCAAAAAAAAAACATAACTAGTTTTGCCAAAAGAATCAAAATTATACTTATCCTATAAATTAAAAGGGAGAAAATTTTTTTATTAAACTAAATTGCTTGTGTTGTTCATAGAGTGAAGTTTATAACAATGTAAAGTAGAAAAGGATTTTTATTTTTCTAACAATTGTAAAAAAAGTTTCACTCTTGGAGTATTTATTACTGAACTGCTCAACCGTCGAAAATATAGAAGAATTTTAACAGGGCACAAAAGGAAAAAGGTACATGTATAGATACTATAAATTGATTTAGAATGAAATCAATTGGGATTTTCCAGTGCATATATATAATTGTAATTATGTATATATATATATATACCTTGCCACATTCGGATCCAGTTCAGAGGGGTACATCCGAGTGTTGTTTTTGGTTGGAATTGCCATCTCTAGAAAAATTCAGTGAATGTATATATCTGCAATATGATGCAGTGCAATATTTGTTATAGGAGAAAGAACCTTACCTTAGATATCATAGAGACAGAGAGCTAAGAGAAACAACATCAAAAAGGAAGAAATACGCCTGAAATTGAAAGGGATAATTAACAACAAAAAAATTATGGATAATGTATGTGTGTGTGTATATATATATAGTGTTATAAATAAATTAAGCTAACAAATATATATAAGAAAAGTATAAGATATGTAAATCAAAGTCCTGAACTTGCCATGTTCTCCCACAGCTTTCTTGAACTTCTATGCTACATCAACATATTATACAAGTATAGCTAATATCATATATATATATATATATATAAGGAAACGAAGAAGAAGAAGTTCAAGAAAGCTGTGGAAAAGCATGACAGGACTTTTCCCATTCTTTTTTCTCTCATTTCTTTCTTATGACTGCTTGCTGATAGCTCTCTTAATTAAAATAGAAGAGAGCTTGGAAATGAAGACTTTAATGGAGATTTTAAAAGATGGAGAGGAACAGAGACGACAGAGAGAAAGAAAGGAGGACCCTTTTGTCTGTAAAATATGAGGACCACTGTGGTAGTAATAGACAGTAGTAGTAGGAGTTGTACACTATATATCATCAACATCAAAATAGATTGATGATAAGAGGAGAGAGTGTGAATTTATTTATTTATTATTTTTTTTTTTTTGAAGAAATGGTAAGGTAAGGCTGTGTATTAATGTAGGGTTTAATTTTTCATAAGGTACGTGGACAATATCGAAAGAACATGCTTTTATGAGTTGTTACTGGCCAGTAGGGTAGGTACATAGATTCATATATACAAACAAGAATTTTCTGGTTTTTGTTGGCTCTTTATTTATTTTTATTTTAAATTTTTATATATTTATGCATATATATATACACACATGAGAATTTTTTAATTTTAAAAATTATAAAAAATTAATTTAATAGATAGTTTTAATTTTTAATTTTATAATCATTGGTTAATGCTTATAAAATATTTTTTAATTAATATATAAACTGAACTAAATATGGGTTTTAAGTTTATATAGTGGATTTTTGAAATTAAATATCCATAAAATAGTGGCTTCAGATAGGCAGACTTTTAATTAGAAACTTATGCATTTTCTTTAATATACAATAATCATTTTTTCTTTTTTTTGAAAAAAGAAATATTCTGAAAGAGTATGAATACAACCCATCCCCCCACATGCTTGCATGTGCCTACTACTCCTTAGCATTACAAGAATGGTAACATGCATGAGATAAGATTAATTTTATGCTCGTGCCTGCATGGCAACTATTTTTTTAATTAAATTTATTAAATTTTAAATAATTTGATTCAATTTAGTTATAATTATAAAAACATTAATTTTTTTTAATAAATAATTATACATCACAATTCAAATTCAAAATATTACTTAAAGTGAAAATAGCTCTTCATAATTAATTTCAACAAGAAGAATTATACATGGATAATTAAATTTGCAAAAATTTAAAATTTTAATATGTTGTATTGACCATTTACATGATCAAACTCCAAATTTTGGACTTTGATAAACCGTTTTTATATTAATAATTTCAATTAAGTGTGTAAGGAATTATATACCAAACATATACCAAGAATATACACTTTTGGATAAATAGTGACTTTTCAGGCAAATTGAACCTCTAAGATTCAAAAAGGCTTTTGACATCTTTAGAGCTCTTAAATGAGAAAATGAGCTTCTTCACATTTGAATTAGACATCTTGAGCTTTCTGAATTGGGCTTATTTGTCAAATCCAAGTTCATTTGGTTATGCAAATTTTGAGTTGAAATCCATATATACGTCTGCCATCTGACTGCACATCTCTTAGTATTTTGGATATATCTTGAGTTACAGAAGTCCAATTAAGGTGATTCAAAATGCTATGAAAAGATAAGTCAAATATCTACAACTTTCATGAATAAAGTATAGGCAAATTCAAATTTCTTCAGGAGAAAATCATGGCTTCAATTTGTGTATAGTTGTTTGACAGTATTCTGCATTTTAGATTGCATAGCTCTTAGTATTTTGGACATATCCTGAGCTAAAGAAGTCCAATTTAGGTGATTCAAAATGATATGGAAAGATAATTCAAAAATCTACAGCTTTTATAAAGAAAGTATGGAAAATTAAAATTTCTTCAAGAGCAAATCACGACTTTAATTTGGGTATAGCTGTCTAACTGTAGTCTGTATTACAAATTGCATAACCCTTAGTATTTTAGACATATCTTGAGCTACAGAAGTCCAATTTAGGTGATTCAAATTGATATGGAATAATTCAAATATCTACAGCTTGTATGAAGAAAGTGTGGGCAAATTCAAATATCTTAAAGAGCCAATCACGGTTTCAATCCATGAATAGTTGTCTGACAGCACCAGTCTTAATGATTCAAAATATCGATGTTGGACACATCATTTGCACCTCCAATAGCTATATTTTTTAGTATAAATATCTATAGCACTTAATGGAAGTTAAGCAACTTGTTTATCATTCATTATTTCTTAAGCATTCATTAAGCTCTCAAATTCTCTTAAATAATTCTTTGTTTGTATAACTCTTGTGAGAGTTGGGTGTGTGTTAGAAATAGAATTTCTTTTCATTTTAAATCTTGGGTTAGATTAAAAGGGAAGTGAGATTTATTTCTAAAGGAATTAGTTTAGGTGTTGTCCATTGAAACACTTAGGTTTTGGTTCTTTGAGTGAGCCTTGAAAACTCATGTTGTAAGGTTATAAGAGTGAGCCATAAAACTCTTGTATAATCTCAATCATGTGAATAAGATTATGGTTGATTGAAAATCCTAACTTGGGGATAAGTTAGGTGGAGACGTAGGATTGTTGTTGAATCCGAACTCCTTAAATCTTTGTATTCTTCATTCTTCCTTCTCAACTTCTATTTAATTCTTGTAAAGAATTCTTTTAATTTCTTACTTTTATTTGATAGTTCTATTCACCCCTTCTAGAACTCTTTTCATGTTGTAGTATAAAAGAGTAAGAGTCACTGGTGAAGGAAAGATTTAATAGCCATTTCTTTTAGAATTTTATTATTTATTCGTTAAATTTGTGTAGTTATTTTTAGCCTTTCTAAAATAATTCTTATTATGTAATTTTTTATTAGCAAAAAAATATAAGAGAGTGATTATTTAAAACAATAATAGCCCACTTTATGAGTATAACAACTAGAGCATAACTTTCTAGCTAGCAAACTGTCACGACCCAAAACAGGGGGTCATGACCGGCGCTAGGGAATGTGAATTCTTTCGAATCTAGAACCCATAGCAAGCCTTAAAATATAAAAGCATGCAAAATAATAAAATAAATAAAATATTTAAGCAACGAAAATTAAGTCTCGAATATAAAATAATAGTTTCACAGTTCACTTAATAACATAAAAATTCATCTCATATACAATAAAATCTTTCAGTACAATTTTTGGTTTAATATTCTGAAATTTGAATCTCATACGTATATAATTATAAATACAACTCACAACAGATTAAAGTACAATAACTACTGCAGTGTCTAGAATACAAAATAAACTCAAGTAAGCAGTTTACATAATAAAGCCAGAGCAGAAGAAATCCGGCGTACAGGCCTACTGCTGAGGTCTAAGGACAAAGACTCTCTTGAAAAATATCAACAGAGGGGAGTCAGACCTCACTAAGTGAATTATTATAATATATATACATGCATCTCCTATATAACAAATGCATTCAAACATATGCATATATATATATGTGTGTGTGTGTGTGTGCAGACATGTACACACAGATGCTGAAAATTCACTTCATATCATATATAGTATTAAAAAATATCAGTTTATGAAGGATCAAATAGAACCCTAAATTATCGCAACCTCAAATAGTATTAAACAACACTCTAGCCATACAAGCTCACTTATTCCAAATAAATTCACTTATTCCATTTGGACAGTAGACTGACCCCGAGAAACTAAGTCAACCGAGCTCCAGTAGTCTGACTGTCAATGTGATTGGCCCCAAGACACTTGGTCAATCGAGCTCCAGTAATCACACTCTCAAATCACATCTCACATCAATCAGATCAAATCATTCGAGTTGTAATCCACAAATAGGTTAGTAATTTAACCTACAATCTATCATCGTACCAGTATGTACTCGGTCCTAGTGTTACCCACTAGGTAGCACATTCTATTGATATCCTTCATTAAAATAAACTTATACATTCGTAAAATAAATGATGCATGATATTAATTTAAATGGCAATATAAACCATATATATACTAAAAATATACCTAAAATAAACTAAGTATATTTCGAGTATACATAGGTCAGATAAATTCAGTTCAATTATAAAATAAACCATATATATACCTAAAAACAATTTAGGTATAAATCAAGAATAAAACATGCATTTATTTCAATGTATACCAAAAATACACTAAAAATATACCTAAAATATACTAATCAATTACTAAAGCACTTTATGCATAAATAATGCAATTAAAACATATACTTCTAAAACATGCAACCTAAATACACGTATATATAAAATAACAACTCATAGTTGTGCACTCCACGAGACGGGTCCGACGGGCCTGGTCTACTAGGCCTCGGTCTCAACGCAACTAACAATCAAATCATAACACCAAATCAGAATAAATCTAACTTAACTTCTAGAGACTCGATCTAGAATTATAGACACAGACAGAGAATAAGAATTTGATCGAATGTCACGTTTTACGAGAATTCTATCAAAAATTAGGCAGAACCTCCTCTGTAAAATGGACATCTCTCTACTTAGAAAGTAGAGCCGATCTTACAAGAAAAATATACACTTCGAATAGATTTCACAAAACTCCTCAATCGGACCTCAAATTGTAAATTCCACCGATCGAGGTTCACAATTCACAAGAAAATACCATAAAGTACATTAAAATTCCATAAATACCAAAAATACCCTTTATATACCAAAATATAGCAATTTACATATTTAAACATTAAAAATAATTATTTAACTAACAATTACTTAAAAACCCTAATATTAATATAATATTATTAGAAATCGATAATAAATCGATAAATTCACAAATATTAATAGAAAATTATTTTATAAATCCAAATTACTTAATTAGCCCAAAAAAATATTAAAAATTACTAAAAACCCATTTATTTATAAAAATAGAATATTGTATATATTTTGAAAATAATTTTCGCAAAATAGTTGTAATTAGTTAAAAATAGTAAATAATTTGTAAAAAATCATTTGTATACCTCAAATAATTATTAAAACCAATTTAACTTAATATTCAACTAATATTATTACCAAATTACCAAAATACCCCTAACATATAATAATTCACATAATATACAATAATTACTCAAAAATTCACTAAAAATTATATAATTACTCTAAAATTATTTTCTCAACATATAATTCAATAAAATCAATAATTATACTCAATTAACCAATTAATTTTAACAAAATACATATATAACCTATATTTCTAAAATTCACATAAACTAAATAAAATTATATTAATTACACAAAAATCACAAAAATTATAAATTAAATTTTATGATTATTTTCAACCACCATAAACACCAAAAATCACAATTTCACAATTTATTTAATTAATTTACTAAAATAATAAAATAATAAAAAATTCACAAAAATCAAAATAAATTCCAAAAATTCCACAAAAATTCCAGAGTGTAGGTTGAGCTAGTAGAATAAACTTTTGTGAAGGAATCAAGCTTTAATATCAAAAATTGAAGTTCAAAAAAATAAAGAAACAAAAGAGGCCAAAAATTGAAATCAAGCTCAAATCCTTACCAAATCGAGTTTTCAAGCTACAAGAAGCTTAAAATTGACTTCTATGGAGTTCTAGGAGTTCAACGGCACTGGAATCACCAGATTTGGTGGCTGAAAAGTCAGTGAACGAAGGAAGGACGGGTTTCAGCTAAAAATGGCTTTCTCGAGTTGTTGCTAGCGCCAGAGAGGATGATAGGGGCGGCAGAGCTGTTGGAGGATGAGGCGGCGCTCTAAGAGGCACACTAAATGGAGGGGAACAGATGGTGAAGGAGGGGGACGGCTCGGTGTCGGGGAAGAAAAGGAGAAGGAGAAGATGTTTTCTTCCTTATATATATATTAATACAATAAATAATAATAATGCATGAAACAATATAATTTAGTAAGATAAAATAACATTAAACATAAAATATTATTTTCCAAGAATATAAGTTTCAGGATAATTTTTACATAGAAAACTATAAATAAACGTAAAATAACATTAATTATTCACAAAATCATCAAATAATCAAATATATAGTTTTAAGATTATTAACACTGAATATCCCCGATTTTAAATAAAATAGTTTAAAAATTCAGGTTATAACAGTCTCTCCCCCTTACAAGAATTCATCCCCGAATTCCAAAAAGAAGAAATACAAATCAATGAGAAAAGAGATACGAGTAAGAAGCTCGCATCTCGACTTCAATCTCCCAAGTATGCTCTTCTATTCTGTTGCTGCGCCATAACACCTTAATCATCAGAATCTGCTTCGAATGCAACTATCAAACTTGATAGTCAACGATCGCCATAGGTTCTTTTATGAACGTCAGGTCTTCATTCACTTTAATACTGTCAGGCTACAACACGTATGAAGGGTCTGAGACATACTTCCTCAGCATCGAGATATGAAATACCGGATGCACTTTAGACATACTCGGAGGCAAAGCCAACCGTTATGCAACAGTGTCAACTCTCTCCAAAATCTCGAACGGTCCAATATATCTCGGTGCTAGCTTACCCTTCCTGCCAAATCTCATAACACCCTTCATCGGAGACACTTTCAGAAAAATAAAGTCTGATGAAGGGTGTCTCCACATAGCTCTTCTGCCTATTAACTGCAATCTCTAATCTGTTCCTGATCATAACAACTTTCTCTGCAGTATCCTAAACCATCTCAGGTCTAGTCAAAGCTCTCTCACCAATCCCATCCCAACTCAAAAGGGATCTACACTTCCTTCCGCACAAAGCCTTATATGGTGCCATTCCAATATTATTATGGTAGTTGTTATTATATGCAAACTCGATGAGTGGCAAATGATCATCCCAGCTACCTCCCAAATCCAAAACACACATCTTTAACATATCTTCCAGTGTCTGGATCATCCTCTCAGACTGACCATCTTTCTGAGGATCAAAAGCAGTATTGAAGTCTAACCTAGTGCCCATCGCTTTTTGCAACTTCTGCAAAAAATGAGAGGTAAACACTGAACCTCTGTCTGACAGAATAGACACAGGTACTCCATGAAGGCACACAATATGCTTCACATACAACTTTGCTAATCTAGCTACAGAATAAGTGGCTTTCACAGGCAAAAAATGTGCAGACTTGATCAACCTGTCCATAATTACCTAGATGGAATCGTATCCATCCTTAGAACGAGGTAAACCAACCACAAAATCCATAGCTATCATTTCTCACTTCCACTTAGGAATAGGAAGAGAAAGAGGTTGAAGCTTCCCAGAAGGTTTCTGATGCTTAACTTTCACTTATTGACATGTCAGACACTTAGCAACATAATCAGTGACATCCTTCTTCAATTTGTCCCACCAGTACAAATCTCTGATACTATGGTACATCTTAGTAACACCCAGATGTACGCTGTAAGCTGTAGAATGTGATTCTTCAAGGATCTCTTCTCTCAAATTATCCATATCAGGAACACACAATCTACCACTGATCCACAAAACACCATTGTCATCGAGTGTGAAATCAGTGAACTTCCCTGCTCGGGCATTCTCTGCAAGCTCTTCCAAAATAGGATCTCGGTTCTGAGTTGCCTTAATCCTATCTCTCAGTACAGATCGCACCTTAAACTGAGCTAGCAGTCCACCTGATCTACTAATCTTCATCATCAAACCTTGATCCACTAATAGATGCAACTCCTGGATCAACTATCTCCTCCCCACACTGATGTGAGCAAGATTGCCTGAGGACTTCCTACTTAAGGCATCTGCTACCATATTAGCCTTGCCTGAATGATATAAAATCTCATAGTCATAATCTTTCAACAATTCTAACCATCTCCTCTGCCTCAGATTCAAATCTCTCTATTGGAAAATGTACTTAAGGCTTTTATGATTAGTAAAAATCTCACAAGTCACCCCATACAAATAATGTCTTCAGATCTTGAGAGCAAAGATCACTACAACCATCTTTAGGCCGTGAGTAGGATAGTTTTGTTCATGCTTCTTCAACTGCCTCGAAGCATAAGCTATCACCCTATCATTCTACATCAACACATAACTTAGGCCAACTCTAGAGGCATCACAATACATTGTGAACTTGTTTACTCCATTAGACAAAGCCAAAACTGGAGCTGTGGTCAATTTCTCCTTCAATAACTGAAAACTATTCTCACAAGCTTCAGACCACTCAAATCTTACATTCTTCTGAGTCAAGTGAGTCATAGGAGCTGCAATTCTAGAAAAATCCTATACAAACCTCCTATAGTACCTGACTAAACTTAGAAAACTCCGAATCTCCATAACTAAAGTCGATCTAGGTCACTCAGACACTGCCTCAATCTTTTATGGATTAACTTGGATACCTTCTTTCGACACTACGTATCCAAGAAAAGTAACACTCTTTATCCAAAAATCACACTTTGAGAATTTAGCATAAAGCTGATGTTCTCTCAGTGTCTGCAATACAATCCTCAAGTGATATACATGCTCCTCCATACTCCTCGAATACACTAGTATATCATCGATGAAGACTAACACAACCTAATCCATATACAGTTTGAATACCCTGTTCATTAGGTCCATAAAAGTCGCTGGTGCGTTAGTCAAGCCAAAAGACATCACCAGAAACTCATAATGGCTATATCGAGTGCGAAATGCCATTTTAGGAACATCGGCTTCGCTTATCCGCAACTAATGATAACTCGACCTCAAATCAATCTTAGAAAAGAACTGTGCACCCTGTAGCTGATCAAACAAGTCATCTATCCTTGGGAGAGGATACTTGTTCTTTACTGTCACCTTATTAAGCTCTCTGTAGTCAATGCACAATCTCAGGGTACCATCCTTCTTCTTCACAAACAGGACTGGTGCACCCCAAGGAGAAACATTGGGTCTAATAAAACCCTTATCTAGTAACTCTTGCAACTGCTCCTTCAACTCTGCAGGAGCCATTCTGTAGGGTGGCATAGATATAGGGGTAATGCATGGAACCACATCTATACATAACTCAATCTCTCTATGAGGTGGTAAACCTGGCAACTCCTCAGGAAAAACATCAGGAAACTCACAGGCAACAGGAACATCTGTGAGTGACAACTTCTCCACTAAAGTATCCCTGACCAATGCCAAATATCTCTGACAACCCTTCCTTAGTAACTTCCTAGCTGTAATAGCAGAGATGAGATTCTGAGGTAGCCGTAATAGTAGAGATGAGATTCTGAGGTGCTGAACTCCTATCACCCACAAACTTAAATTTTTCTTCACCAAGAATTCTGAAAGTCACTTTTTTACTCTGACAATCTACCACGGCATAGTGTTGAGATAACCAATCCATATCCAGAATAACATCAAACTCCATCACATTCAACAGAATCAAATCAGCAGACCTTTCTCTACCTCCGACAAGAACTAGAAAACCAAAAAGAACAACATCGGTGTCCAAAGAATCACTTAGAGGAGTGGCGACAAACAAAGGAAAAGCCATCCTTGAAGCTTGCCAATAGGACTTAGAAGCAAAAACAGGAGAAACGAATGAATGCGTGGCACCCGAATTAAACAAAACCCATGCATCTAGGTAATAGATAGAAATAATACCTGCCACGATTACATTAGATGCCTGAGCATCCTATTGAGTGAGATGGAAGTGTCCTCGACCTCCCTGCTAGCTGGTAGAAGTCTGGTTAACACCTCTAGCACCTCCTCTAGTACCTCTACCATGACCCTGCTGGGGAACAATCTGGGTAGAACTCTGATGCTGGGTTGAAGGCAACTGAAAAGGAATAGGTGCAACACTAGCAATCGACTGTTGAGGAAATTATGGAATCTGCGACTGCTGATACCCAGAATAAGAACACGATCTAGCAAAATGTCCCATCTGCCCACATCTGAAACACGTCAGTAGTGTCAAATAACACGGTCCCTGATTGACTCTGTCACAAGTCTGACATACATTAGCAACTGGCCCAGAACAACGACCATTGTTGTTGCTCGAAGCACCTGACCTAAGTCTAAATGGTCTACATTGACCTCCATGGCCATGTCTACTACTCTGCTGTACCTGCTATTACTGTCTCTGAGTCTACTGGGCTGGACCCCTCTGCTGACTACTCGAACCAATCTAAAAACTCGAGTACAAAGTAGTTTGAAATCCACTGGACTGAACACCCAACTGGTAATAATCAAGCATAGCTCTTTGCCTGACTAGCCTCAGTTCAATCTCCTTGGCTAATTCTATCACTGACTCCAGAGTAAGGCCCACTATAGGCATACCAACAAATGCTGAACCCAATCCAATAATGTAAGTGGTGACTGCAAAGTACTAGTCTTGTATTAGATCCTCTGCATATCTGCCAAGCTGAAGAAACTCTCGAGTGTACTCCTCAACAGATCTATCCCCTCGGGAAATACTGGTCAACCGGAGTCTGTAACTCATGCAAAGTGGCTCTGGGCATAATCTCCTCATGAATCACTCTCTAAACTGAGTCCAAGTCATCATTAACATTTACGGTTGGATCATCTGAATAAACCAGTCCAGGGCTAGTCCCTCAACTAACAACTCAACTATCATGATTCGCTAGTACTCAGTGTGAGCAGTCCGAGTCCTCGTCTCGATCGCATGTAGAAAATCCAATGGATCAGACGTCCCATCAAAGGCAATCCTGCCAACTCTGGCACAGAACAGGGCTACCTCAGGGTCAGACATACCCTATTAATAGGCAAGCTGAACAGGCTGGGCAATAGGAGGTACAGGAACATCCTCATACTCTGGCTCTACAAGTTCCTCATCCTGTAGCTCTCTTTGCCTATGGTGACCTGCCGCTCCTCGAGGTCTACCTTTGCCACGACCTCTGCGCCTAACTGGTGGCTCAAGAGGTAAAACCTCATCCTGGAAGGACTCATTATCCTCGGCCTCAACGATCGGTGGAGCGACACGCGCTCGCCTTCTCATTCTGAAAAGACAAACAGAAGGATTCAGACAAAATAGACAATGGAGGATAGCACAGAAAACTAAATTAAAGAATACGTATCAAGACATACTCGAACCTAATTCACTGTAGTAGTTAAACTGGGACGGGTGCCTCGGTGGAAGCCTTTGCTCTCGGGGACCGCCAGTGATTGTAAGGCTATTAATGGACTGGGATGGGTGCCTCGGTCGATGCCTTTACTCTCGGGGACCGCTAGTGCCATATATTTGGATTAAGTGAATGACTACGACTTGGTGCCTCGGTTGATGCCTTTGCTCTCGGGGGCCGGTAGTCTAGTTGGAATAAGTGGGCCCGAATGGCCATTTAGATTTTGGGTTTAGGGTTCTATCGAGATTTTTTTTTTCAAAAACTATACTTATACATAATAAATTATTTTCACTATAAACATATAAAGTTTTCAAAGGTTTTCAAACCGTACAGCTCTTTTTATTGGCTTACTCAGTGAGGTTTGATTCCCCTCAATTTATTTTTTTTTCAAGAGCTTGAGAGTTCGACCTCAGACTACCTCTACGCCGGGTTTCTTCTTCACCGGCCATTTTATGTAGGTCATTGTAAGTTGTACTGTGTGTTAATCTAGGTTGTTGCAGTAGTATATGTACTATGGATTTGTATGGTTTAAATATAATTGTGTAATTTATTTGTGTAAACTATGCTCATGTATAAGATTTAAATTCAATTTATAATATGAGATGTTGAAACATATTTTTATTAAGCAGCTTGATAATATGTTCTGTTGTTAATTAAAGTTTAAAATATGAATGATTTTATTTTTTTTTCCTTTAGACTTACTATGGGTTTTGGGGGCCTTATGCCTACCCATTCCCTAATGCCGATCACATGCCCTCGGGTTCGGGTCGTGACATTAGTACTGTAAAACAATAATTTTAAAAATTGAATAATAAAAAATTAATTCGACTTATAGATAGGACTAACAATTTTTTTTAAAACATATAGAATTTAATTATTAAAAAAATTAAAATAAAACTTAATTGAAAATGATACAAACTATATAGGACTAAAAATACTTAGAACTAATAAAGTTTACGATGCAACTATACAAATTTGGGATGAATTTTATATACAATCTCTAACTCTAATGTATTTCATTTACAGCTCACAAATTTTAATTTTCACAGAAAAACATAATATATTTTGAGTTCTATAATTCATATAGTTTTTTATAACTTAATTTTTAATTTCTTAATATTATTTTAATGAGTTATATAATTATTACAAAATTTAAACAGTAAACTAATTCATAAATAAAAATATAAAATTATTTATTTAAAATAGAAAAGATAAAATATTTTTAAAATGTTTAGGACTATAAAAAAAATTAATTATAAAAATTGAATAATAAAAATTAATTTGATTTACAGATAAGACTATCAATTTTTTTTAAACTTATAGAATTTAACTATTAAAAAAATTAAAATAGGACTTAATTGAAAAATGATACAAATTATAGTACTATAGTTTAAAAAAAAAAGATATAAATTCATTAACTTAAAGAAAAATTCTATTAAAATACAATATCATGATGTCATGTTACAATATATATTTTTTTAATTCCTGAAAATTATTAAACATACGTCAAGTTATAATACCAGGTTTATTTTGAAATTAAGCAAAAAATTTTAAATATTATTAACATATTTTTGCAATAAAAATTATAATTTAAGAACTGTAATAAAATATGCTTTAACATTTTAGTGCGCTTGAGATTTATTCTACAAATATGAGAAATTGTTTAGAAGAGTGGGCTGTACATTATGGGTGTAAACGAGTAAACCGCTCACCAATAGTTTGGTATTTGATTCAATAAAAAATAATGTGAGCTCGCATACTAAAGTTCGTTTAATAAATAAACTGAGTTTAAATTATACAAAACTCTGCTAATAAAATTTGTATAGTAGCTTGTGAGTTAGCTTGTAATTTTAATATTTAATAATTTAATTTTAGATATATAATATATAAATTTATATTATAACAAATATTTTAAAAAATATATTATTAAAATAAAATTATAATTTTTATTACATATATTGTAATTTGTTTGATAAAAAATTTATTTTTAATTTTTGAATGTATAATTTAAATTTATAATTTGTATTTATAAAAATTTCTTTAAGCTTGCGAATGGTTCGTGAACATCATATAGAATAACAAGTTCGACTCATTTATAAACAAACTGAGTAAGTTAAAACTCAGCTCAATTACATCTTTACTAGACAGTATATACGTGAAGCAAAGTTTAAACTTTGAAGGAATTCCAATAATCACGGTAACAAAATTCTTACAAGGAAAAAGAAAAGTAATATATATATATATACACACACACGAAGGAGGACAAACAAAATTATGAAAAAGTCTTCCTTTATTATTATATAAAAATTAGATAATTTACTAATTTACTAATAAAAGTAAAATATAATTAATTAAAATATAATTTTAATTTGATTGAAAGTTTATTTTATATTTTAATTAGGATAACTTATATTTTATCTCTTATAAAAATTGAATTAACTAAAATATAATTCTAACTTAATTAAAAGTATGTTTCCTATTTTAATTAAATTAACTTTTATCTCATCTCTAACAAATATTCTAATTTAATTGAAAGTGTGTTTTCTATTCTAATAATAAAAAAATTAATTAACATATAATTTTCATTTAATTAAAAATATATTTTCTATTTTAATTATATTAATTTATATTTTATTTTCAACAAAATTGAATTGATACAATTTATAGAACTATAGTTTAAAGAAAAAGATATAAATGCATTAACTTAAAGAAAAATTCTATTAAAATACAATATCATGATGTCATGTTACAATATATATATTTTAATTCCTGAAAATTATTAAACATTCGTCAAGTTATAATACCAGGTTTATTTTGAAATTAAGCAAAAAAATTTAAATATTATTAACATATTTTTGCAATAAAAATTATAATTTAAGAACTGTAATAAAATATGCTTTAAAATTTTAGTGCACTTGAGATTTAATCTACAATTATGAGAAATTGTTTAGAAGAGTGGGTTGGACATTAGGGGTATAAACGAGTCGAATCGCTCACGAGTAGTTAGGTGTTCGGTTCGATAAAAACTCATTTGAGCTTGCATACTAAAATTTGTTTAATAAATAAACTGAGTTTTAACTATATAAAACTCGGTTCATGAAGCTCACGAACAAATTTGCATAGAAGCTCGTGAGTTAACTTGTAATTTTAATGTTTATTAATTTGATTATATATATATATATATAATATATAAATTTATATTGTAAAAAATATTTTAAAAAATATATTATTAGAATAAAATCATAATTTTTATTAAATATATTAAAATTTATTTAATAAATAATTTATTATTAATTTATGAATATATAATTTGTATTTTTAAAATTTTTTTAAACTCATTTAAATTTGTGAATAGTTCATGAATATCATATAGGATAGTGAGTTCAACTCATTTACAAACAAACTAAGTTGGAATAAGTTAAAAGTCAGACAACTCGGTTTAATTGCACCCCTACCAGACAACATATATGTAAAGGTAAGTTTAAACTTTGAAGGAATTCCAATAATCACGGTGACAAAATTCTTACAAGGAAAAAGAAAAGTATAATACGAAGAAGATAAATAAAATTATGAAAAAGTTTTAATTTATTATTATATAAAAATTAAATAATTTAGTCATTTACAAATAAAAGTAAAATGAAATTAATTAAAATATAATTTTAATTTGATTGAAAATTTATTCCCTATTTTAATTAGGTTAATTTTTATTTTATTTCTAATAAAAATTGAATTAACTAAAATATAATTCTAAAATAATTGAAAGTATATTTCCTATTTTAATTAGATTAACTTCTCTCTCATCTCTAACAAATATTCTAATTTAATTGAAAGTATGTTTTCTATTCTAATAATAAAAAAATAATTAACATATAATTTTAATTTAATTGAAAGTATATTTTCTATTTTAATTATGTTAATATATATTTTATCTCTAACAAAATTGAATTGATTAAAATTTTAGTAATAATTTTATGAAAATATAAATTTTTTCTATTTTAATGAGGTCTACTTATACTTTCTCTGCCGTAAATCAAATATGATAACATAATTTTATAAGTCTTATTATATTAAATAATAATAATAATAATAATAATAATATATTTAATTATTTATTTTCTATATATCATAAGTCAAGTATATTTTTTGTTCATTTGTGAAACACGTGGTTGTTTATTAGCATATATATATATATATATATATATATATATATATATATATATATATATATATATATATAATTCTGTAATGCATTCAATGTAAATAAATATTTATGTAATTTAAATTTTAAGTAAAAATATTTATTTATATATACACATATATGTATTATCACCAAAGTTTTTTTTCTTGTATATTAAAAAAAAAGAACTCCACTTACATACACAGGAGTAAAATTTTAATTTTGAAAATAGCATGGTGTAATTCCAAAAGAAAAAAGGAAAGATTACCAAAAAAAATTTCCGACCTTTAGCATTTTTTATAATTTGGATATATTTTTTAATTTTTACAATATCATTCACCAATGTTTTAATTTTTGTAATTCCATATACAAATTCAAAATTTAATGAAACTTTACTGGCCAATAGAAAAATTATGAGTCAATCCACATAAATATCACGTTGAAACATTCATTTTAACTATTTGCAAAAAAAATTACACAACTTTTAATACTTTTTACAATTTAAACATGACTTATTGATTTTGATAAATTGATATATAATTTTCTTTTTTTTATTTAATTTATATTTCTCAATTGATGCATTTGAAGCAATTATTTAAGTAATGACAATTTAAAATTAATTTTTCTTATAAAATAAAATATAAATTTTATTGCTTATTTTTATGTAATGGACATTTAATTGATACATTATGTGTATTTAGTTATTTTAGATTAAATTATTATTTTGAAATATTTAAAATATTTAATTTAATCAAATTGTATTTTATTATTTAAATTAATTTACATATTAAGTAAATTTTATAATCAAATTTTATATAAAATAATTAATGATATATACTATTGATTTTGGCAATGCCAATTTAAATGTTTCAATTAAATGTTAATTACATAAAAATAAGCAATAAATTTATATTTATTTAATTAAAAAATTTAATTTTGAATTCTCATTATTTAAATATATATTTTACATTCATCAATTGAAAAATATAAATTAAATAAAAAAATTATATATCAATTTGTCAAAATTAATAAGTCATGTTTAAATTGTAAAAAATGTCAAAAGCCATATATGTTTTGGCAATAATCAAAATGCATTATTTTGACATGGCATTTATGTGGATTAAGTTAAATTTTTTTGATAGTTACATCAACAAAGTTTCACCGAATTTTTAATTAGTGCATAAAATTGCAAAAATTAAAAAGTTGTTAAATGATATTATTAAAATTAAAAACATATATTGAAATTATTAAAAGTGTTAAAGGTCATGAATTTTTTTATTAATTTACCAAAAACAAAAACGTGGTGTATTTGTTCTAAAAAAGTATTAATGGCACAAAAAGAGATAGATCTAAATATTAGAGATGTAATTGTAATTTTATTTTTTTTCCACAATCCATCATCGCTGCAACTGAGAATGTTAAAAACAAAGAAGAAACAGATGAGAAAGAATTCTTTGGATTCAAACAGAAATTAGTATTAACTTTGTTGTACCACAAACATTTTATTAATAATAATAAGGAAGCAATGAATATATATGCTCATGACCTTTCTCTTTTGGACTTCTCCAATTTTTCTGATCCAATTTTTGATCCCATTTCTCAACACCATCATCGTCTTTTACGCCGTTCGTCTTCTTCATCAGACTTTTCTGATGATAGACTTTACCATGGTACCACCAGTAGCTATTATGATGACGATAATAATGATAAAATTAATGGAAAATCTGTGACGCCTAAGCCTAAGAGCCCACCAAGGCATCGCCATGATGGTACTTCGCCTTTGCCTTTGGGGATGGACTGGAGTCTCCCTCCTCGCAAATGGGTACGTCTCAATTTTTGATCTTTTTTAGCTTTTCTCATATGGGTATGTCTTGAATTTATTGTTGCTGTTGTTGATATGTAATTTATGGGTTTTATTGTTTTTTTAGGAGTTAGTTGTTGACTGAGTAGGGCGTTTGATTTCGGTAGTTCAAGGCAAAATAGCAGCAGTTTAAATATTGTAGCATTTACATGAAAAGGTGTAATTTTTATGAACATAGGCGAAGCCCTTCAAAACTATGGTTTTTAGGTTGCACATACATCTGTAGCTTTCCTTGTCTTAGCTAGTTGGCTCTTCCTACTAGAAATTGGTATTGCAGTAAATTTGACATCACATGATTTTGATTACCAAATTCAAAAATGAAAAAAAAAAAAAAATTGTTCTTAGGAATATCTAACTTTGCTCAATTGGGAAGGAAATTTGGCTCCGATAGTTGCTCTTGCGATTCTTGAAACATTATATGTGAGAATTTTTGGTTTTGAGCAGTGTAATGTGTTCAAGTATGGTAAATTTGGGCTCGTGGGAACACATTATAGAAATTGAACCACACTTTTTGAAGAATGTCTACTAATTCAGCAAATGAGATGAAATGGGTGAATTAGAGTTGTATACAAGGGTGCAAATAGTACAAACAAGTCGGGTGATACCATGAATTTCAAATTTATTATGCAATCATGTGGTTGGAAATTACTGCCACCAGCATTGCTCAAATCTCTTGTTCTTGGTTGTTATCCTTAAGCTTTCTATGATCCTGTGGATTGGCTTAGGGATAGCAGAAGCTTAAGTATAATAAATTCTGGTATAGCTTATAGACACCCACCAAAGACATCATCAGTTGTTTAATGATGTTGATATACATGTTTTGAGCTCTAAGAGAAATGTGTGTATACTTGGACCTCGCATTCAGCTTATTATATTTCATATTATATCCTAATACTCACTGTAGGATGGACGGGAATCTATTTGGCCACATGATCATCAAACAGGATGGAGTTACTGTGTCACAGTTCCTTCTTGGGCTCTTCAATCAAAGACAAGAGGTTCAAATCCTGTGGTGGTATGCTTTTTCTCAGCTTGCTTGCTGTCAAATTTGACCAGTTTATTAATTTATTTTTAATTTTCTAAAGATTTCCCTCCATTCTTTCTCATGTGGACTGAACACTTAATGGACAGCTATAAATGTTTGGTTGATTAAACAATGAGAGTTAATTTTGTTTGAGTTACATTATTTTATACAGTGTCTTTTTTTCTTGAAGTTCATGTATAGTTGTTGACATTCTTTAAGGGCACTGCAGTTTTATAGAGTCCAAATTGGTATACAATCACCAGAAGGGATCACCACCACTCGAGGGCTTCTTCGAAGATATAGTGAATTCTTGAATCTACTTTCTGAAGTGAGTAAAATGTCAAGTTTACTATTATTTTAAAATTTTTCATTTGCTTTGAGATGCTGAATTTGGTGAACGTGCTCATGTTTCATCTTTACAATTCTTTACAGCTCAAAAAGGTGTTTCCTGAGAAAACTCTGCCTCCAGCTCCTCCAAAGAGGATATTGAGAAGGAAGAGTGAGGTACTACTAGAAGAGGTAGGCTAATTTTCTTTTTCCTTTTTATTTTTCATGGCTATTTTTTAATAGTACAAAATGTATAATCTCAAATCTGATGCCATGTCGGAAACTCTATGGGCTTAGAAAGTGTTGGCCCCCACATGACTTATGTAGACACATAAATGAGGTTGAATCTGTATCACTTATAAACACTTGAACTACTTATATATTTTAGATGTGGAACGTTCTCCAACATTGCCAATTTTTGAAAATGTAATGGATTATATGTGCATTTTTTTATTAAATGTTGTCACTGCATGTAAAGAGTCATGGACACATCCTTGAATATACCCCCAATTCCAACTATCAGAGCAAGATAGAATAGATTACCCACTCGCACAAACACAAATGCAAAGATGGACCCATGACATATACATACTGATAGGACTGTAAACAAATTGAGATGCTCATGAGCTACTTGGACCTTGGCTCGATAAAAGCTCGTTAAACAAGTTGAGCTTAAGCTACACAAAGTTTGGCTTGGGAAGCTCACAAACAAACTAGCTCATAATTTTTATGTATTAATACTTTAATATAAAATATATAATATATAAATTTTTTTATTCATAATAAATGTAAAAAATATATTATTTGATATAATTGTAATTTAATAAATATATTATAATTTACTTAGTAAGCAATATTTTAAATCTTTTAATGAATAATTTTATAGTTTGTATTTTTAAAAATTTTTTTTAGGCTCATTTAAGTTCATGAACAGCTCACGGACAGCAACATAGCGAGCTTGGTTCGAACTTGGTTCAATTATGAATGAGCCAAACCTGAGCTAGCCAAAACTTGGCTCAGCTCGACTTGACTTAGCTCGTTTACACCCCTACATATTGTAGTGGTTCTCAGTTACATGTGAAATAGGATAATCAATGGTTTTAGCTAGTTCCAAGACTTTAAGGAGCCTGAAGGGATCTATGAGCAGCTTCTTCTACTTCCTGGTCAATGGTTAATTTTCATAACATGTGAATACTAAATTTGATTTATACTTTGTGCATTCAGTTTATTTTTCTTTGGTCACTTATTCATAGCATAAGAGCAATGGAATGTTACATGATGACTTTCTTTTCCTAACGATGAGTGGTGCATCTTCACTTCAGATCCTAATAAATAAATGTTTATTTTAAATCATGATGATAATATTCTCAAAATGGTTACCATCTTGCAGCGGAGACATTCTCTGGAGGATTGGATAGAAAAGCTATTATCAGATATTGATGTATCAAGAAGTGCTCCTGTTGGAACATTTCTTGAACTAGAAGCTGCTGCAAGGTCATGTAAGTGCTTATTGACACATCTTCAAAAATAACATTTGTTCTTATTGCTCAACATTGGACAGAAGTTATCGTTCATTTATAGTTTTCAAATTCTTGACTTTCCCTAAAGCTCCCATATCTGATAATGTGACTTGGATATGTCTCTGGAATTTTCACACTTCAAGTGGTTGAAATTCCATGCACATTTAGAAAATAGGTGGCCCCTGACAGTCTGACCACACGACATGGACTGGCTGAGTCCAAGGGACATTTTCAATTATAAAATTAGTGCTAAAATAATAATAATTAATACTTTTCTAATAAAGATGTCACTCATATCGATTTCAGATTTTAATCATGTGAATCAGCAAAACTTGAATTCCAATCCTTCTGCTAGTGACATAATTCCATCAGCTTTTCTCCATACCAGCTCAGATGTTTCTCTGCTGGCTGGTAGTGTATCGGTTGCATCTGACAATCTTAATGATTCTCCTGAGATATCAGAACTTGGAACACCAAGGCATACAAGAGATAATTGTGTTGATTTGGGATTGGAGGCTTCCACTTCTGAGCAAAACATAACTGATCCAATGGAAACACATCTTACATATGGCATATTTAACCGAAAATCTATTCTGGATGACCTGGAAAAGTTTTCCTGGCAGAAAATGAATAATGGAAGAGAGAAAAATAACCTAAGTGAAGATAAACATTCTATGAATGTGTCTGGAGGTAAATCTTTTCTTAGGGATGGAAATGAACCTTTGCCCCAAATCGAGTATCAAAGACTGGATGGTCATGTCCGTAGACTATCAACAGAGAGTATTGGGAGTGACATAAGTTCCATAAAAGCTAGTGAAATATCAAATTTGGGGATGGGCAATTTGTTTGGTGATGACTCTCTTGATCTTCCAGATGGTGCTGAAACTCCTAAAATAATTGATGCTCCCAAAGGCTCAAAATTGCATTTCCCAAAAGACTTACTGGTTACCCTTCCATCAGATGAGCGCCATAAGTTGAATAGGGTTCTTAATACTGTCCGGCAGAGAATAGCTACAGCAAAAACAGACATGGAGGATCTTATTGCCAGATTAAATCAAGAAGTTGCTGTGAGGCAATTCCTGACAACAAAGGTATGCTTGCCACATTTTTTATATGTCATATGCAACGTTAATTTTTGTTAGCATTAAGATAAATATTTCATCATTTTTTTAAGGTACAACAGAAGTGGTTGATTGCAAGTTCTATAGCACTTTAATCTTTTTGTCCTTTTATCTTGTCAAAACATCATGCAAATAGCTACTTTTATTCCTTTCATTATTCATGCAAATAGCTACTTTTATTCCTTTCATTATTCATGCAACTAGCTACTTTTATTCCTTTCATTATTTTATCTTCTCAGGTATTTACTGCATGATGAGTTCTTGTTGTCATTATCAATATTTTTTCCCTTGTATCCAATTGTATTTTATTGCTTGGCAATTTTATTTGGAAGCAGTAATTTCTCTTCATAACTCTTGTATTCCTTTTCCGTGGTTAGTTTACTAGGATACTTTTTAAGGAATAGGTCTGATCTAGAGTGAGCTGGGTTTTTGGCTCTTACTGGATTTATCTACTAGATATTTTGTTTAGCCTGGATGCCTAATTCCTAAAAAGGATAATAAATCAATAAAGTAGGAGGAAAATTTGCTCTAAGGTTTAAGAATAGACTCAAGCAAGCCTTATGTTCAGTGTCCCTTATGTTTTATTGCTTATGAGATGGTAAATTCTTGAACCTATTAATTATTTGCTTGTAAAACGTGGTATTTAGGCCACTGCATACACTTTTTCCTTACAAATATTGTGTATTGCTCAAAAGCTATTTTGGATGATGATGATAACAATAATATCTTAAAAACTTAGCTGTCATTGCCAACTTTATAATTAATTAGAAAATTTCTATGTGAAAGCATTATTTAATTGCTTGATACATTTGAATTATCCATGAACTGGTTTTGTGGTTATGTTCATGGCTGAGAGCATAACTTATTTTTGCTAACAAAGGCTCATTGAATGTAGTCATGTCTACACCTGCACTCACAGAGATTGTTTAGAAGGACATATAAAGGACACTTTAGTTTCAAATTTCAATACAATGGTTGCAACTGATTTGGAGGATTCTCTTGTAGGTTAAGGATTTGGAGGTGGATCTTGAGACTACTAGGAATAGTTGTAAAGAAAACATGCAGCAAGCTGTTTTAAACGAACGGGAAAGATTTACACAGATGCAGTGGGATGTGGAAGAACTCCGTCGGCAGTGTTTAGAGATGGAGCTGAAATTGAAATCAGAACAGGTTTATTTACCATACTGATCTTCTGTTTATGACACTCTGTTGTATTGCCTGTGACACATATTAGTGAATAAGGTGTGTGAAAATTTCAGGAAGAAAAGTCACGTGTCGAGTCTGCAAAAATTTCTATCATTCAGGAGAATAAAATGTTGTTGCATCAATTGGATATCACGAGGGAAGAGCTTGAAAACTTGCATAAGCATCATGAGGATCTGGAGCTAAAGTCTAAAGCAGATGTAAAACTCCTTGTTAAGGAGGTGAAAACTCTTAGAAGCTCCCAGTCAGATCTGAAACAAGAGCTTAGCCGCCTGATGAAAGAAAAATTAGAAATAGAGGTTATCTATTTTATATTCTATTCTTTTTTTTTTTCCTCCTCTTAGTTGTAGGTATTTTTGGTTGACACTTCTACCAAGATATTTGTGCTCATTGTTCCTTCATTGGAATTAAGTTTTGTTTTCTGGAAAAAAACATCAACTTCATTCTGTTGTTGTATGTATATTTACAGAGAGTTCTTCAAAAGGAAAAGCAAAGAACACAGAGTGTAGCGACTGCCAATGTTAAGTTGTTGCATGAGTGTGAAATTCTTCAAAATAGGCTTGAAGAATGTGGCGTTAATTTCCTCATTGAAGAGGAAGATAGATTGATTGTGGATACTTCATCACCATCTGATGCTATAGATCTCTTGACAACATCCGACAATAGAATTGGTCTCCTTCTTGCAGAGGTAAACTTCAATCTTTATTTTTTACCCAGAAATGGAAGCCTTGACACTGGGAAATCTATTTTTCTCACAAGGATATCACTGGTAACAGTTTTTGCTGATGTTTGTTCCATAAAATTGAACAGGCGCAGCTCCTAGCACAAGATGTAGAAAACTCTGTGGCGGGTTTCGACAAAACATCCAACACGAGTGGCATTGATAAAACTGATGATGAGTTGAGGAAGCTGCTGACAGAAGTTTTTGTTGACAATGCAAAGTTGAGGATGCAAGTCAATTCAGTACTTCGATGTGCGTTAAATACACATGTAAAGTTGGATAAAGAAGATGAGGAAGAAGAAACTCCTATCAGAAAAACAGTTTTGAGCAAATTCTTGGAAAGATGAGATTAAGTGTGCAGAACAGATCCATGTTTATAATGTACATTTAAAGTCTTAGTGATATGCACTCATACAATACACCGGTGAAAATGCAGCAGAGGTTGCCAAGATGCATCATGCAAAAGTAGTCTGAATATTTTGGTTTATACATCTGTATTTAAACCCGTACAACATCCTCTGGTGCTCGTTTGCTTTCAATGGACTGAAAAATATTAAATCCCACAATTTCCAATTATACAGGGAAGTCTCTCTTAGTTTTCGCCAAAGGTTAGATCTTGTATGGGGAAAACTATGGCATTCTTATTTTAGATTATTTTTTCTGAAGAGAAAAATGCGAATAATTACCCGTGATTTCAACTAGAGGCACTTTTATAATGTAATTTAGTCTGTTAGCAATTGGAGGCAAAATACACTAACACTTGGAGGCAAAATACACGGACACTATTTGAATGATGACTTAGACAGTGACGTCAACAAAATTGAAATTTCAATTGGTTGTCTCTAGTTGAAAATAAGTGTAACCACAAGTAGTTATTTGCACTTTTCTATTAGTTTATTTTTATTATGAATGTGAATAAACAATATATTGCTTGTGAATGAACAATATATTGCTTGTGAGAGAATAGTTCTCAAATAGTGAAAAGAAAATCTCTATATAAAGGGATTGAAATTCATTAATGAGAAGGTTAAGATTAAGAAAAAGAAAAGATAGATTATTCTCCAAATTCTTTCAATATTATAGTTCTCTAAATTCTCTTCAAACTCTTTCTAAATTCTCTCAAAATCATTCTACTATAAAATATTTTTCTTCTAGTTAAATACTACTAAATTCAAGTTTAGTTCTATAACAAAATAAGTAATTTAATCTTTATTTCACAACACGTTATCAGCACGAGGAGCTCTCGATCAAAACAATAAGGTACATATTTCTTAATATTTAATATTTATGAATATATTAGTTGATTATATATTATCATGGATGGCTATGTCTCCTACTAATTTATATATTTATATTTATTTCTTCAATCTAACTTTATATTAATTGTTATTTTTATTTTGTTTTACTAACTACACCATTGATGCAAATATTGTTAGAAATGGTTCTAACCTTATGGATGGCTATGCCTCCTACCAATTTATATTTATGCACATTTATTTTTTTTATTATTTATGTTAATGGAAGGCTATACCCCATTTTATATTAATGGACGATTTTGCCCCATATTTATACATATCGTTATGTTAATTCACTTGCTATAAATAATCATATCAACATTATTTATTGATTTTACTTTATATAATTTATTTCTCAATATATTATATTAAAAAAAAAATTCTAACGGCTATATTTTTATTACCAACGGTAATATAACGGTAATAAACGGCTATATTTTTCATTATAAATAGATGAGCTATAAATGTTATTCATTCACACAAATTCATACATTTTCTCTCTCTGTTTACTCTAAATTGTAAACATGATTTGGTATATTTATATTTGTGTTTTGATCATGACTATTATAATAGTTTTAGGAATAATTAATATGGAAGATGATTTTCTATTTGATATAATTTTAAGTATTATTGTATCATTTTTTGTACCACTATTATTTCTTGCAATATTCATTCATGATATAATTAATTAGTAAATTCTGATCATGTTTGATTTTTTTTTAGTAGTCATCAAATTTATGAATTCTAATTGAGTTATTTTTTTTTATTAGTTATCATAATGACAAATCTAGCAAAGCTTGAGTTCGTTGCTCTTGACATCACGGGAAAAAATTATATGTCTTGGATTCTAGATGTAGAGATGCATCTTCAATCAATGGGGTTAATTGATACCATAAAAGAAAATAATAACACCTCATTGCAAGATAAGGCCAAGTCTATACTTTTTCTTCGTCGTCATCTTGATGAAGGATTAAAATGTGAATATTTGACTGTCAAAGATCCAAGTGTTCTTTGGAAGGATCTAAAAGACAGATATGATCATCAAAGAGATGTAATACTACCAGTAGTCACTGATAAATGGAGAGCTTTACGCTTTCAAGATTTTAAAAAAGTGAGTGACTATAATTCTGTAATGTTCAGAATAGTATCACAATTAAAATTCTATGGACAGACAGTCACAGATGAGGATATGTTGGAGAAAACTTACTCCACATTTCATGCATCAAATGTTACATTGCAACAATAATACAGGATGCAGAGATTTAAAAAATATTCTGAACTAATTTCATGCCTACTGGTAGCTGAGAAAAATAATGAACTCTTGATGAAAAATCATCAATCCCGTTCCACTGGCTCAATAGCATTTCCAGAAGCAAATGCTACAAATTATTCCAGATATAAAAATTACAATAGCCGTGGACGTGGGAGAGGTAGAGGTCGTGGACGTGGAAGAGGTCAATTCTTTGGTCATGGTCGTGGAAATAAATATAATAATACTCCACAACAAACTCAGACTCAACCTCAAAAGAAGTTAAAATCAGTCATCAGTGGTGTTCAAGAAAGGCCTCAATATAAGTCTGAAACTGTGTGTTTCAGATGTGGTAGTAAAGGACACTGGTCACGAATTTGTCAAACACCACCACATCTTTGCCAACTTTATAAGGCATCATTGAAAGGCAAAGAAAAGGAAATAAACTTCAATGAGCATCATACTCATGTTAATGATACAACTCATTTAGATGTTTCTAATTTTACTGATGATTTTACTGACAATGAAAATTGAGACATCTATAATTTTAAGTATATTGTTATTACTTATTTGATTCTGAAGAATATGTTATTGTTATGTATGTTATTTTTAAATTAAATAAAATGTCCTACTTTACAATTATTTTATGTTTTTACCTTAATTGATTAATTTTGTGTTTATCTATTTTAAAGTTTAATATGGATTGTACTCAACATAAAGACAATATTGGAGATCTCTGCATACCAGATAGTGGTACTACACATACTATCTTGAAAAATAGAGATTATTTCTCTGAAATAAAGCCCACAAAGGCAGTTGTAAAAACAATATCAGGTCCTGTAGATCTGATTGAAGGAATTGGCAAAGCTAAATTTATGTTACCAAATGGAACAAAGTTTATAATTGATGAAGCTTTGTTTTCACTAAAATCAACAAGAAATTTGTTGAGTTTTAATGACATATATCGAAATGGGTGTGATACCCAATCTATTACTATAAATGGTAACAAATATTTAAATATAGTTTCCTATGAATCAGGAAAAATGCAAGTACTTGAAAGACTGCCAAAACTCCCTACTGGATTGCATTACATGCATATACATGTAATTGAATCAAATATGGCAGTAAAAGAAAAATCTTATGATCCTTCAATAATAAATTTATGGCATGACAGATTAGGTCATCCTGGATCAATAATGATGCGAAGGATAATTGAGAATTCACATGGGCATCCCTTGAAGGGGCAAAGAATTCCTCAATCAAATGAAATGCCATGTACAGCTGGTTCTGTTGGAAAATTAATCTTGAGACCTTCACCATTTAAAATTCAAAATGAATCACCTATGTTTCTTGAAAGAATTCAAGGTGATATATGTGGGCCAATTCACCCACCATGTGGACCATTCAGATATTTTATGGTATTAATTAATGCATCTAGTAGATGGTCACATGTTTGTCTATTGTCAACTCGTAATGTTGCATTTACAAGGTTGCTTGCTGAAATTATTAAATTACGAGCACAATTCCCTGATTATACAATCAAGAGGGTAAGACTTGATAATGCTGGTGAATTTACATCTCAAGCATTCAATGATTATTGTATGTCTACTGGGATCATTGTTGAGCATCCTGTTGCCCATGTACATACTCAAAATGGTTTAGCTGAATCATTGATTAAACAACTTCAGTTTATTGCTAGACCATTAATAATGAGAACAAAGCTTTCCATTTCAGTTTGGGGTCATGCAATCCTACATGCTGCTTCATTAATTCGCATCAGACCTAGTGCATATCATAAATACTCCCCACTACAATTGGCATTTGGTCAAGAGCCAAATATTTCCCATCTCAAAATTTTTCATTGTGCAGTATATGTACCCATTGCGCCACCTCAGCGCACAAAAATGGGTCCTCAACGAAGATTGGGAATTTATGTTGGGTTTGAAACATCCTCGATTATTAGATATCTTGAACCTCTAACTGGTGATGTTTTTACAGCACCAGTTAATTTAATGATTGTCAATGTAATGAGGTTATTTTCCCAATATTAGGAAAAGGGGAGAAAGAAGTGAAAAGGGATATTTCATGGAATGAACCATCATTATTGCATCTGGATCCTCACACAAAACAATGTGAATTAGAAGTGCAAAAGATTATGCACTTACAAGCAATTGCAAATCAATTGCCAGATGCATTTACTGATACAAAAAGAGTGACTAAATCATATATACCAGCAGCCAATGCTCCTGCTCGTATTGAAATTCTAGAAATAAAATCTGAGAATAAAGACACTCATGAGTCTAAAACACGCCAGAAGCGTGGAAGACCAATTGGTTCTAAGGATAAAAATCCTCGAAAGAGAAAGGGAGTAGATAATCATATTGATAGCGAGGAAAATATCCCTGAAGAAATAGAAAATAAAGAAAGTCATGAAACATTGTCATATACTGTTGCATGTGAAATCATAAATGACAAAGATGATCCTGAACCAAAATCAATCATGGAATGTCAAAATAGGCATGATTGGATAAAATGGAAAGATGCTATGCAGGCTGAATTGGACTCACTAAACAAACGAAATGTTTTTGGGCCAATTATTCCTATGCCTAAAAATGTGAAACCTGTAGGATACAAGTGGGTCTTTATACGAAAGAGAAATGAGAAAAATGAAATAATAAGGTACAAAGCTAGACTTGTAGCTCAAGGTTTTTCACAAAGGCCAGGAATTGATTATGATGAAACGTATTCTCCTGTTATGGATGCAATTACGTTCAGGTATCTGATTAGCCTAGTAGTTTCTAAGAAATTAGAAATGCGTCTTATGGATGTTGTGACTGCTTATTTGTATGGATCACTTGATAGTGACATTTACATGAAAATCCCTGAAGGATTTAAAATGCCTGAAGCATTAAGTACAAAACCCAAAGAAATGTATTCGATCAAGCTCCAGAGATCTTTATATGGGTTAAAACAGTCTGGGCGCATGTGGTATAATCGTTTAAGCGATTATTTGATTAATAAAGGATATGTGAGTAATATTATTTGCCCATGCATTTTTATTAAGAAAACAATATCCGGATTTGTGATTATAGCTGTATATGTTGATGATTTGAATATCATTGGAACATAAAATGAGATCTATGAAGCAATAGTATACTTAAAGGAAGAATTTAAAATGAAAGATCTTGGAAAAATCAAGTATTGCCTTGGTTTACAGATTAAGCAAATGCACAATGGGATATTCGTGCATCAATCAAATTACACAGAAAAGATCTTGAAACGCTTTAATATGGATAAAGCAAATCCTTTAAGTACTCCAATGGTCGTTAGATCACTCAATATTGAGACTGATCCATTTCGACCCTGTGAAGAAAATGAAGAAATTCTTGGTCCTGAATTTCCATATCTCAGTGCCATTGGAGCTCTAATGTATCTTGCTAATTGTACTAGACCTGACATTTCTTTTGCAGTCAATTTATTAGCAAGGTTCAGTTCAGCTCCAACAAAAAGGCATTGGAAAGGGGTCAAACATATACTTCGATACCTTCGAGGAAATGTTGATTTGGGTTTATTTTATTCTAACAATTCAAAACAAGAATTGATTGGTTATGCAGATGCAGGGCATTTATCTAATCCTCATAAAGCGAAATCTCAAACAGGCTATGTGTTCACAAATAATGGAACTGCAATTTCTTGGCGTTCCCAGAAACAAACGCTTGTCACTACTTCCTCAAATCATTTTGAAATTATTGCACTACATGAAGCAAGTAGAGAGTGTGTGTGGCTTAGATCAATGACACATCATATTGAAGAATCTTGTGGTTTTCCAGTCAACAAAAGTCCAACAATTTTATATGAAGATAATGCAGCATGCATTGCACAGTTAAGGGAAGGATATATCAAAAGTGATAGAACCAAACATATACCTCCAAGATTCTTTTCATACACTCAAGAGCTAATAAAAGACAATCATATAGATATCAAGTATATTCAGTCTAGCCAGAATTCAGCTGATCTTTTCACAAAGGCACTTCCAACTACAATCTTTAGAAAGCACGTTCACGATATTGGAATGCGACATCTACATACTATGTGAAGGAAGATTATACATATCAACTTGAGGGGGAGAATATCATGCACTGTACTCTTTTTCCTTAAGCTAAAGTTTTTCCCATTGGGTTTTATTTAGCAAGGTTTTAACGAGGCAGTTGCAAAATATTGTTATTCAAGGGGGAGTATTATGAATGTGAATGAACAATATATTGCTTGTGAATGAACAATATATTGCTTGTGAGAGAATAGTTCTCAAATAGTGAAAAGAAAATCTCTATATAAAGGGATTGAAATTCATTAATGAGAAGGTTAAGATTAAGAAGAAGAAAAGATAGATTACTCTCCAAATTCTTTCAATATTATAGTTCTCTAAATTCTCTCCAAACTCTTTCTAAATTCTCTCAAAATCATTCTACTATAAAATATTTTTCTTTTAGTTAAATACTACTAAATTCAAGTTTAGTTCTATAACAAAATAAGTAATTTAATCTTTATTTCACAACAATTTTAAAATATTTCTTTTAATTTATGAAAAAATGAAGAGGTTATTAATTTTTAAATTTTTATTTAATATGTTCTCACGAAATAATTTTTTATAATTGCAATTTTTTCATAAAATGTTAGTGCTAATTTATAACTAATAATATTATCATATAAAATAGATAGTATTTTTTGTAAAAAAAATATTACATATTTTATGAAAAAGAGTTATATATTTTATTAAAATAAATTTTTTCAAAAGTACCGTAAGTTACTTTTTTTTTATATAAATTAAAATTTTATTGAACTTATAAGACTTAATTGTAAAAGTTTTATAAGGTAAGATCTAATATGGTATAATTTTAAAAGAAAAAGTTCCTATTAGGAAAAAAAAAAACTTTAAGGTTCAATGTTGACTTTGGAGCATAATTGAGGGTACAATTTCGCCTTTTGCCCTTTTGTTTTTTCAATCTCAGCCCTTTTACGTCTGATAAATCTAATGGTCGGTAGTCCCATTCCATTCATAAGATAACAAGAAGATATAAACTAAAAACTAAAATTTATATTCAAAAAAAAAAAAAAAAAAAAAAAAAAAAAAAAAAAGAGGAAGATATAAACTGAAAATCGTTCTCTTTAGATTCTGACGAAGGATTGTTTCGCTTTGAATCATGATAATATTGTTCTCAAAATGGTATCTTACAGCGGAGAATTGGATAGAAGAGTTATTACAAGATATTGAAGATGTGCTCCTCTTGGAACATTTCTTGAACTAGAAGCTGCTACAAGGTCATGTAAATGTTTCTGGATACATCTTCAAGATAACATTTGATTTTCTTACTGAACTTTGCAGACAAACTCATCCAATATCTACAGTTTTTTTAGATTGTTGACTTTTGTTGGAAACTGAGATAAAGAGCTTCAAGAACTCTTGAAGCACAACAGAAACTCTGCTTCAAATAACAACTGCCAAAACTTCAAAAATAAAGAGTTTGTGTGGAAATGAATGTCTAATATGTATACACACACATAATATTTGATTTACTTTTTCAGGCCATAATCCTGAAATTGTGGATTCTAACTTAACTGATTGCAGTTACAAAATATCTTCAAACTAATAATGGCATTTACTTTTCATTAAAAAAACAAAAAACAAAAGAAACCCTGTTCCTTCCAAATGTCGTTTACTATGCTGAATTTTATGCAAAATGATATCAATTTGTTGAATTACAATTTCACACTCCAACACTCCTTGATATTGAAATTGAACTTGAAAATGTTTTTGTCTGGTTTCTTGAATTGGTATACTTTATTCTCATTCTTACATTTTTTCTCATCCTGAAACTCCTTAAAGGAAACTCTTTGATCTTCTTCTCTGAAAACAAACCTTTTATTCTCTTTATTCTCTAGCTTCTTTTCTTTTAGCTATTATTTGGTTCAATTCCGTAAAAAAATTCATTTCATTTTCAAATGAATTCGTAATAGAATTTATTTCCAAATAAATTTTTATTAATAAAAATATGTTTGGTTTAAATTAATAGTTTGTGGAATTCATTTCAAATAAGTTTCATATTTTGTCATATTGAGTTTGATATAAATCTTGAATTCAAGTTTTTGTTAAAAATACCTTTTGAAATATAAAGATATTTTTGAAAATAAAAATAAAGAGAGGTACTTTAGTCCATTAAAAGTATAGAATTAAAATTTATAGAATTCATTTAGAAAGTCCAATTATTTTGATAGAATTTGGTTTAGTTATAATCAATGGCACAAATTTAAAATTTGGATTTGCAAATAAATTACTTACAAAATTTATTTAAACCAAACATATATCATTTATATTTGCATATGAATTCCATAAATTTTTGTGAAATTCATTTATATAAAACAAACTCTTAGAGAAACTTATTTCCATTAGATCTGAATTATTTATTTATTTATTTTTTATAGGTGGGGTTTGAAATTTCTAGTAGTTTAAGGATATAATTAATTCCAAACTTAAATTCTGAAATTTTGATTGCAGTTTAAAGACTTGCAGGTCCTTGAAATTTGTTCTGAATTTTTGTTGTAGTTTAAGAACATGTAGGTCCATAAATCTTGGTTAGATTAAGGACTTTACCATGTTCAATTTTGTTTGAAATTTGAAATTTATTGATAATAAAACTTGGAAGTTTGAAATGTTTTTTGAAAGTCTTTTGAAAATGTTGTTTCTCAACGTGTAAGAGTCTTAATGAAAGCATTTCAAATCTTAAACTAAAATCTAAAAATTTATAACTGATCTTGGAATAAAAATTAAAATTTCTTAAAATGATTGATAACTTGTTTTTGGAATTCTTAAGCTTGGAATCCTGCAAATGACCAACAAAGGGTAAAGTGAGAGGTGGGGAGGATCCCCAAAAACATTTCGATGCCTAAATCAGAAAATGGAGAAAGGATCTAAAGAGAGAAAGCAAGAACGATTATAATATGAGAGAATTAGATGAATGAGAATGAGAGATATGAGGTTATATTTATAGTGATACTTAGACCTGAAAAGAGTAGGATTCCTCTTGGGATAGGAATCCTAAACCAAATAGGAGAGTATTCCTTCTTTGTTTACGAGTCTTCTTGAGGCAGAGTCCTTTCCTTAAATGGATTCAGCTACCTTCCCTTTCTGAGTAACCCATTTAGGAAACAAAGTTCTTTAATTAAACAGGAATATATACATGTGTGGTATCAAAAGTTCTTTAATTAAATAGGAATATATACATGTGTGGTATCATTTTTTCCAAGTTCATCACCAACATTCCCCTTGCCAAAAACATTAACAATCTTCGGACGTGCTGGAAAGAGGTTGATGAGTCCCTACGAAGCTACCTCGATTGATTCAACAAGGTACCATGCAAATAAAAAACCTTGTAGATGAAGTTACTATAGAAGCTTTGAAAAATGACACTAGACTTGGAAAGCTCAAAGATAAAATAATGACGATAGAACTTAGCACTTTTGCGGAGGTAATGGCTATGGTGGTAAAAATGATAAAGATGGATGAAGATAGAAGAATGCGAAGGGAAGAAGAAAAACCACTAACCAAAGATGAAAGATCAAGATCCAGATGAGCAAGCTTCTAAAAAATAAATTTCAGAAATCCGATAGAAAGATTTGACAGAAAGTAGATAGATACACACCTCTAAATACCTCTCGATCCAGAATCCTCATGTGGGTAAGATAGAATGGTGTAGGAATTACCCTAGCCATAAGAATAAGCCCAAGTTGGAGATCCATGCAAGATAGGGGTCACTATTACCAGTATCATTGAGAATACAGGCATGACACTGAGGCCTGCAGAGAACTGAAGAATTCCATAGAAAGACTAGTGTAGAATGGTAAAATCAACAATTTCACGGACCCGTCTAGAGGAATTAGGAATCCAAAAGCTCATGGGCAAGACAGGTTAGAAACAAAGAAGGCTCAGAATTAGCCAGCTGGTGTCATTAACATGATTATTAGAGGGGAAAACGTTGAGAAGAAACCTAAAAGGAGCTATGGAGAAGGGCCAGCCTTCAAGAAAAGAGATATCGTATTTGATTTAGAAGACAGTTTGCATGTTTTTCATCCCCACTATGACGCTCTGGTGATAAATGCATACATTAACAATTATTCGGTGAAGAGGTTATTAGTTGACAAAGGAAGCGCCATTAATGCATTTTCTTGGAATGCCTACAAAGCCATGAGAACCTCTATCACCAACCTGAAAGCCATTCAGAATCCCATTCTAAGCTTCTATGAAGGAACTATACAACCAATGGGAGTTGTAGAGTTAAATATGGAATTTAGAAATCGGGATGATGAAGAGACAAAAGTTATTAAAACCCTGTCTAATGTGGTGGATCTCCCACTGGCATACAATGGAATCATAAGATGACCAATGGTTTATAAAGTAGATGCAATCACAAGCATTCGATACCTAACTATGAAGATTCCAGTCGCAGGCGAAACTCTCATTATCCGCGGAGATCAACATATGGCCGACAGTGTTACTAGATGGCAATAAAGCCTTAGATAGAGGCCTTCCCCCTAGAAATATGGGAAATAGAGAAGTAAGGCACTAGACCACAACCAGTTGAGGGCACTAAAACATTGCAAATTATTGTTGAGAAAGTGGTAAAGATCGATAATGAACTCAATTATGACACCAAGCAAGGAATAAGGGAAGTCTTCACTAGGCACTCAGAAGATTTCACTTCTTGAGCATCTGAAATAACTAGGATAGATCCCCAGGTTGCCTATCATAGCTTGAACATTATACCAGGAGTGAAGCCAATGATTTAGAAGAAAAGAACCTTTACATGTGAGGCAGAAGATAATCATCGAGGAAACGAAGAAATTATTAGAAGCCGGGTTTATCAAAGAAGTTACTCACTCAAAATGGGTAGCCAATGTGGTACTAGTCAAGAAATCAAATGACAACTATAGGATGTGTGTGGATTATACTGACCTTAACTGGGCATGTCCCAAGGACAGTTACCCGCTACTTATAATTGACCAGGTAGTGAACTTTACTACCGGCCATGATCTATATAGTTTTTTTGATGCTACACAAGGATATTACTAGATATCAATAAAGAGGGAAGATCAAGAGAAGACATCCTTCATCACCCACAAAGGTCATTACTACTGCAAGGTGATGCCCTTCGAACTAAAGAATGTTGGAGCAACAGATCAAAGAATGTGAACCATGTACTTCTGGACTAGATTGGGAGAAATGTGGAGGTATATGTGGATGACATTATTATTAAAAGTATGCATACAGAGCAACACCTAGCGAATCTATATCAACTCCTTCAATTGCTGAGTGAGTCCAAGATCAAGCTGAATCCAAAAAAATGCATCTTCGGAGTCAAAGTAGGTAAATTCTTAAGATTCATTATATCCCACAGAGGTATTGAAGCCAACCCAAAAAAAATGGAGGCCATTCTTAACATGAAAGCCCCGAAAACTATCCACGAGTTATAAAAGCTAAATGGAAGAATCACGACTTTGGGATGTTTCATCTCTTACTCGGCCAGACGGTGCCTACCACTATTCTAAGCCTTAAAGAATTCCAAGAAATTTGTTTGGACTATAGACTGCCAGGTGGCTTTTAAAGATGTTAAAAATTTTTTATCCTCACCACCCCTACTCAACAGGCCTGTCCTAGAGGAAACACTGTACTTGTACCTCTCGATGGGTCAAGAATGCATAACTTTAATGCTAATAAAGGAAGAAGAGAGCCAATAAAACTCAATATGCTACATCAGTAAAATACTCCGAGGATCTAAGGTCCGATACCCAATGCTGGATAAGTTGGTCATGGCCGTTGTCCATACATCCCATAAGCTCAGACACTACTTCTAGGCTCATCCTATCATTATCAGATCTCGCTTCCCCTTGTAGAAAATCTTACAAAGGCTTAAGACTTCGGGCAAATTGGTTCAATGGTCGGTATTACTTAGAGAATTCGAGATCGATTATGATCCCCGTCAGCAGATGAAAGCTCAAGTGTTAGTAGATTTCATTCAAGAAATGATGTTGGAAGACCTCACTATGACCAAAGTACTAGCATGGAAACTCTATGTTGACGGAGCATCCTCCACTCAAGGATCCGGTGCCAGAGTCATCCTTGAGGGACCGCATAAAATTCACATCCATTATGTAGTTCGAATTGAGTACAATGCAACCAACAATGCCATAAAATATGAGGCACTCATCACAGGATTGAAGTTGGCTGTCAAAGTCAAAGCTGAACACCTTACAATACATTCAGACTCTTAACTAGTAGTGAATCAGGTTAACGAGACATTCCAGATCAAGGATCCAAGCATCGCTAGATATATAGGAAAAGTTATGCAACTCTTAAAGAAGATCGAACAAGACGGTGGACAGTGGAAGATCGTCTAGATACCCAGACATGAAAACTCTAAGGCTGACCTCCTAGCCAAATCAGTAGCTGAAGACAATCAAGCATTTAAGAGTATGGAATTCACCAAAGCATTAACAAAACCTAGTATTGAGGACCTCGATATTATAGAAGTACGAGAAGTCTCGGAATGGATGCCATCGATAGTCCAATACTTAGAAAATAGAATACTCCCAGAAGATAACTGAAGGCTCAAAAACTGAATATGAAGGTAGCATACTACTCTATCCATCACGGGGAGATTTACAGGAAATCCTTTTCACACCCATGGTCCAAATGCATATCCTGAGAGGAAAAGAATTACATACTCAGGGAAATCCATAACGAAATTTATGGAGCGCATGAATCCCACTACACACTAGTCAGGAAAGCACTTTTTCAAGGATACTATTGGTCCACTATGTCTAATAATGCCTGGAAGTTAACTCAAGAATGTCACAAGTGCCAGCAATTTGCTTATCTCAATCACAAGCCTTCCCACCCCCTACATCCGATCGATAGCCTGTGGCTCTTCACCATGTGGGGAATGGATATCCTGGGTCCCTTCTCAACCTCCACTTCTGTAATATCCCGTGTTTTTAAAATATTTTTTTTACACTGTACCGGGATATACAGTGTCAATAATTTTTGTATATATATTACGATATTTTTATGAGTTGTTATGTATTTTAAACCTATTTTAATTACTGTCTATTATTTACAGTGTTTTACGTAAAATTTTCCCGGGACTTGTATTTTCGGGGAAATTTTCACGTAAACGATTTAGTATTAATTATTTTAAATGTATTTACGGGTTTGCATGAACTCATACATATTTTTAAATTATTAAATAAATTCGGTGTGTATATTTATTTAATTAGGGTTTATTAATTCCCTAATATTTTATTAAGTATTTAATTGTTTTAATTGTTATTTAATTAATTTTATTTGGTATAAATTATTAAAATATTAATATTTTAATGTGTGTAGTGTATATTTGATGTGTGTAATTTAATATTATTTTAATATATAGTATAAAGTATATATATATACATATATTTGTCAAAATTACAAAAGTTTGCCAAATTACCATATTGCCCCCGACTCCTTCCTTTCTTCTCCGACCGTTCCTCGCCGTTCCGAGCGCCTGTCACGCCGTTCCTTCACCGTGGGTGTGCCGTCCGGTGTGCCACCATCTTCCCCGACCAGTTTCGCCGCCTGAGGAGGCCGTTTCCGGCGTCGGGAGAGTGATTTTGGCCGGAGAAGCCGAAAATCAACTCACCGTCGATCACGCCGATTCCGGGCACCGTTTTCGACACCGCCGATCTCTTTCTTCTCCTTGAGCTCCGGTGAGTGTGATTCTAGCTTTGGTTTGAGCTAAAATGGTCTAGAATTGCTTAGTTTTCGATTTGTAAATTTCGGCCTATTAGGGTTTTTGATTTTTTTCGAATTGTTCTTGATTGATTCATGATTAATTCCTTCACAAATGTTGTTTCTAGTAGCTTAATCTTCATGTATGAATTTTTGTAGAATTTTTGGAGATTGTTTGGATTTTTGGGTATTTTTGAATATTTTAATATTATTTTCTAATTTTCGGAAATTAATTATTTAAATTATGAAATTGGAGTTTATGGTTGAATTGGGTGTTGAAATGAATTATAGGAATTTATTTGGAATTTTTATGAATTTCTAAGTATTTATTTTTAATTATTGAAGTTTAGGTGATTTTGGAAAATTAGGTTAATTGTGTTTTTATTTGAATTTAATTGGTTAATTGGGTTTAAATATTGATATTATTGATAAATATGTTGAGAAAATTAATTTTGGGTAATTGTATGATTTTTGGTGAATTTTTGAAGTAATTTAAGTATATTTATATATATAGGGGTATTTTGGTAATTTTACCCTAAATTGTCTAAAAATGTAATTTAATTGGTTTTAAAATTTATTTAAGGTATAAAAATGATTTCTACAAAATATTTGGTATTTTTAACTAATTAAAACTATTTTTCGGGAATTATTTTCAATTATATATATAATATATGGTTTTTCTAATAAAATGAGTTTTAATCGGTTTTTATAGTGTTTCAAGGTTAATTATGTAATTTCTACCTATGAGATGTATTTCTAGATTTTAAGGATATTTTCGGTATATCTGGAATATTGTTCTGTGTTTGTGGACTCCGGTCGGTGGACTGTAGTTTGGAGTCCGACCGTGGGATTTTGTTTGTGTTGAGCTCGTTTTTCGAAGTGTATTTTCTTTGCAGGGTCGGCTCTACTCTTTTGAGTAGAGAGATGTCCGTTTTACAGGGGAGGTTCTGCCGGATTTTCGATAGAATTCTCGTAAAACGTGATGTCCAGTCGAACCCTAATTTTCGATTCCGTATTTTAATACTCTAGATTGAATTCTAGGATTTCTGTTAGGTTTATTCTAATGTCGGTTATTTATTGCTTGTTTAGTTGCGCCGAGACCGAGGGCTAGTGGACCAGGCCCGTCGGACCTGTCTCGTGGAGCGCATTAGGTGAGTTACTATACTATATATATATATACTTAGGATGCATGATTTAGAAATATATGTTTTATTTTGATTAAAATGCATAAATAATGTGATTTGTATTTAAGTATATTTTTGGTTTATTTTTGGTATATAATAAACTATATACATGTTTTATTAATAAAATATATTTAAAATGTTTTTAAATATATTTTTAATTTAATTCATGATTTGATTGGATTCATTTGACATATATATACTCAAAATATACCTGGTTTATGTTTGGTATATTTCCAGTATATATATGGTTTATATTGTTGATTTATTTAAATTCATGCATCATGTATTTGTGAATGAATGTTTTATTATTTAATGATGAAGGATATCAATAGAACGTGCTACCTAGTGGGCAGCACTAGGACCGAGTACGTACCGGTACGCCTATAGTTTTAGGCTATATACTAACTTATTTGTGGATATTGATTTGATTATGATTATTGATATGTGAGATGTGGTTTGGGTGTGATTGCTGGAGCTCGGTTGACCAAGTGTCTCGGGGCCAATCACACTAGCAGTTAGACTGCTGGAGCTCGGTTGACTTAGTGTCTCGGGGCCAGTCTACTGTCCAAATGGATTAAGTGGATATATTTGGAATAAGTGAGCCTGTATGGCCAGAGTGTTGTTTAACACTATTTTCTGAGGTTGCGATATTCTAGGGTTCTATGTGATCCTTCATAAATTGGGATTTTTCAGTAAAGTATATAAAAATGATTTTTCTGCATTTGTGTGTATTTGCCTGTATATATATTAGATATATATATACTGTTGACTGTATGCATTATCACTTAGTGTGTATGTATATATAGTATAGTAATTCACTCAGTGAGGTCTGACTCCCCTCCGTTGACTATTTTTCAGGAGAGTCAACTTCCTCAGACCTCAGTAGCAGGTCGATACGCCGGATTTCTTCCGCCCCGGCTTCTTTATGTAAATTGTCTACTTGAGTCTTATTTATTTTATCTAGACACTGCAGTAGTTGTGAATTAAAGTATTGGATTTTATGTACTTTATTTTAAAGAGATGTATTATGTTGAAACTGGATTGTATTAAAAAAGATTTTATTTATGGGATGAGATTTTTATTTATATCCAGTTGATATGGATAATATAATGATATTATGATTTTTATTTCCGCTGCATATTATATTTTTATTATTATTATGGCATGCTTTATTTTATTTTTAGGCTTGCTACGGGTTCCGGATTCGAAAGAATTCCTGTTCCCTAGCGCCGGTCATGGCCCCTGTTTTGGGTCGTGACAACTTCATAAAAAAAGTTCTTAATTATGGCTATAGACCATTTCACAAAGTGGGTAGAAGTGGAAGTAATTCTAACCATTATAAAAGCTTAGATTCAACATTTCTTTTGTAGAGAAATCATATGAAGATTCACATACCTCAACCTTGATCATAAAAATGGCAAGCAGTTCGACAATGAGAAGTTCAGAAGGTTTTGCTTATACCTTAGAATAAAGCTTAATTTCATCTCGGTAGCTCACCCATAGACAAATAGGGAAATAGAGGTCACCAATAGAATTATCGTGCAGGGGTTAAAGAAGAGACTCAATGAGAAAAAGGGAAACTGTGTTAAAGAACTTAACAACGTAATTTAGGCTTATAAGACCACTCTCAGATCATCTACAGAGGAAACATTATTTAGGCTAACTTATGGCATGGACGCAGTAATGCCAATAGAGATCAGTTTACCAAGCTACAAGATCAGCCACGACTTCGATCAAAAAACCAATAGTATTGACACCCAGATATGTCTAGACCTACTAGAAGAAATAAGAGAATGGATGTCTGCTATAGCTAAAGCATATAGGAATAAGATAGTATGATATCATCTCCGACGTAGTCATCCAAGACAGTTCAAGGTAGGAGACTGGGTACTCAGAAGGGCAGATATTGGCAGAGGCAACTTCGTTACTGGCAAACTGGATGCCAATTGGGAAGGCCCCTATCAGGTTACAGAACACACATCTAAAGGGGCATACAAATTAAAAGATATAAAAGGCAAGGAATTGCCATGATTTTAGAACTTAGACTGCCTCCAAAATACTACTAATAAATGTACTTGGAATGATATCAAATAAAGTATCTTTATTCATTAAAGAAACAATCATCTTACAAAAGTCAATTATAAAAAAAAAATCTCTATTTAACTAAGTGTACATCTGAACCATCGGGCTTGGAGATGGGAGGGGGAACAACATTGCAACATTGATAGGCATTAAAATCTCCACAAAGGACCCTTAAGCTAACCTAGAAACATTCCTTGCACGAAGGGAAGTGGCCTTTTGCTGAGCATCCTCTTCAACAGTAATCTTAGTTAGAACAACTAGCGTTATTCGATCCAGGTCAGCCAAGTTTAGCTCCAGATTCTGAGAGAGCAGAACCCTCATACATTCAGACTTGTAGGCTTTGAGAAATCCTCCTACCATGCTTTGATAGGATCTTTTGTCGTTCTCCCAAGATTTCTTAACCTCAACTAGCTTCTTCTCTAGATCTACGATTTGAGAGTCCTGCGCTTTGATCCTTTTGGTTAGCTAACCTTGATTGTGCTCTAGATTGGCAACCTTTTTTTGGCTTACCTCAACCTCAGATTTTTCCTTTATGTACTTTATCTGGAAGAGCTCTAGTGCCACCTTTGCATTATTCAGCCTCTTTTTAAAATCAATTGCTATTGTTCCAACCTCCATCTCCTTCAGATTGTACTAGCTTTTGAGGTAGAAATACTAGTCCTTTGCTAGCAGCAAACCTGTGTCATCTATGAAAAGGAAAAATTCGTGTCATTCCCTCAATACAAGAACATGTAAAAGTTATAAATAAAAGGTATCCACTTACTTCTAGGGAATGCCTGATCATAGAACTGAACAACTCCTCTAGACTCTCCTCAGACTAGCATTGCATATCAGTTGGTAGCCTTAGCGACTTAGCATATTGATCTTGAACCTGGGCATTCAAGACACTTGGTGGCTTCACTTTATTCAATATCCATGGCCTCATATCTGGACACCCGAAAAGCCTTGGATGCTAGACGTATATTTCCTCATCTAGCTTATTAGCATCTGAGCCTTGGTCGATTAGTTGTCTCTTTTGCTGACCTTCTCAGCCAGGTCGGGAAGACCTGACTATAGCCTTTCCCTTCGGATTGCTAGCCGCTTCCTTATGGATTGCAGGTACTTCAAGATTCAGAGAGGGGGAGGAGATCTGTGCTTCTTCTTAGCTTACCGGTTCATCAATTAGAAGTCCAATTGCATCCATAAAAGTAAAAAAGTTAGATATACAATTAAAAAATAAAAAAGCAAGTCAAAAAATACCTTTCGATAATTAAAATATACCAATAGATTGAATATGGTCCAAACAGACTCTCCACAAGTATCTTCTTGATACATCATCAGCTGACTGAGCCTCGGCCAGGCCATCGAGATGAAGCCTTAAAACCATCTCCATATCGTGGTCTGATAGCTTCGGAGGCCATTTTACCTTATGACATTCATCAGTCCACATTTGCTAGACATCCACGAAGTCCACAGGATGCTTGATAATGAAAAACTTATGCCTCCACTTCTTGTGAAGATTCAGAAGCTTCACAAATAGACTATGGTTGGGAACAACCGATAAGGAGAACATCAATTCTCCCTTCTTCTTAGTCAGGCTATACAAATACCGTAGGACATCTAAGTTTGGTTCCCTACCCTCTTCATGCATCAATTGAATAAACTTGGTCAACATCCGATAACTATTAGGGTGAACCTGACCTGATGCTATGTTGTACCTATTCAGAAATATTTTTACAAAGGGATCTAACAAAAACTTCAAACCCCTTTCCAATTGGTCAAAAGACACTACTAGCCTACTAAGATCTAGCATGGGGGTATGGGCCCTAAACTTCCTATCTACAGTGTGAAGGGTGTAATCGACGAGAATGCTAAACCGCCTCCAGTACCACCCTAACAACTCCTCATCTATCCTAGACACAAACATATAAGAGCTAACCTGTTCCCTCTGTGCCACAAGACTATCTACGAAATAAAATAGAGCAGGAACGAAAGAAAGAAGGAAAAGATCACCTAGTTGCAAAATGGGGAGTCATGGTAGAAAGAGAATAGTGGCAGTAGCAAAGAAAATGAGACATTGGAAAAATAGAAGAGCAAAAATGCATTAACTTGAAGAAACAAGGACATTTATAGAGCAATAGAAGGCTCTGGAACAAACCATTAACTGCCCTCATAATAGCTTCATTTCTCCCTACATCATTAAGGGTAGTCTGGGAAATGACAAAACCTATTAATCAAGTAGTCATCATTATGGCAATAGAAACATCTCATCTTTTGACACACGAAAAGATGCGACGGTTAAGTAATTCAAATTTTAAAAATCTAGGCGTCAAGGCGACACAGATGTTACCTGCCCATGGCGCACCATTGCTAATTGTTCTTCCATACTTGGCATAGTAAGATCCATGCCTTATACATTAAAACCAATAACTGAAGCTAGCTCCCTTAGGTCGCTTCTATAGTATTGAGGATGGGCATCCGAGCCATACTTGCAAGACACCTAAACCATTTGGCACTTAAGCTGCACTTTTAATGCACTGAGATCATACGACACTTGGGTCATGCTTCTAATGCACCAAGATAAAGTCCAGTGACTGAAGCTGACATCATCAGATTACTTTTATAGTATTAAGGTTCCGAGCATATAATCCTCACATCCTTGCACTGAGCGTCTAAGCCTCGCACATTAGTTAATGACTGAAGCTAGCACCCTCAGGTCACTTTTATAGTACTGAGGTTCGGTACTTGGGCTGCTCTTTTAATGCACCGAGCATCAAAACTCCAGTGATGACTGGTCTCGTCGTGTTGCCTTCGCACTGACGGGTTAATCCATTACATATTCTTTTTTGTAGATTTTGTGCACTCTAAAGTTCAAATGGCACTTCCATGATGTGACAGTTTCAAGACTAGGTACTGAGCTTTATCTTTTCCTATGATTGAGGTTGGCCAACTCAACTCACCCTTCCATATCAAAACGAAGTAACTCAAGCACTTTCTCTCTATACAACATCATGAATGTTCTAGCATTTATATACTTGGATACGTCGGACATAAATATTTGGACAGACCCGCAGGGCGGGGGGGGGGGGGACTCTTGATACCACACATGTATATATTCCTGTTTAATTAAAGAACTTTGTTTTTTGAACGGGTTACTCAGAAAGGGAAGGCAACTGAATCCATTTAAGGAAAGGACCCTGCCTCAAGAAGACTCCAAGATGAAGAAGGAATACTCTCCTCTTTGGTTTAGAATTCCTATCCCAAGAGGAATCTTACTATTTTCAGGTTTAAGTATCACTATAAATATGACCTCATATCCCTAATTCTTATTCATCTTATTCTCTCATATTTTAATTGTTCTTGCTTTCTCTCTCTAGATCATTTCTCTGTTTTCTGACTTAGGCATCAGAGTGTTTGTGGGGATCCTCTTCACCTCTCACGTTGCCCTTTGTTGGTCATTTACAGGATTTCAAGCTCAAGAGTTTCGAAAACAAGTTATCAATGATGATAATATTTGTTGAAAAATCTGAAAAATGTGCTCAAGAACTTGCTCTAAATAATTTGAAATTGATCTATAAATAAAGTTAAAACATTTTAATACTAATAGAAACTGAAATCTGCAGAAAAAAATATAAAATACTGCATCAAAAAATTGAATTTTTATGAATTGAAACTTTTTTTTTCTCTTCTTCTTCATGGTTGAACCTTTGACTCACTGTTTGTAAGATAAAGAGCTTTGATGGAAACTGAGATAAAGAGCTTTAAGAACTCTTGAAGCACAGTAAAAACTCTGCTGCAAATTTCTATTGAGAAAACTTAAAAAAAAAAAAAGAATTTGTGAGGAAATAAAAGTCTACTACTGAAAACGGGGGACAAATAAATAGTATGTGTATATATATATGTGTGATATTTGATTCACTTTTTTAGGACATATTCTTGAAAATGTGGATTCTAACTTGAGTAAGTTGATTGCAGCTATGAAATATTTTCAAACTAATAATTGCATTTACTTTTCATACAAGAAATAAAAGAAACTTTGTTCCCTCCAAATGTTGTTTACTGTGCTCAGTTTTATGCAAAATGATATCAACTTGTTCAATTACAATTTCATGCTCCAATACTCCTCCATGAAATTGAACTTAAAAAGGTCTCTGATGTGATTTCTCGAATTGGTATATTTTACTTTGTTCTCATTCTTGCATTTTTTTTTATCCTCGTTAATGGAAGCTGTTAATTACAAGTAGTCACACTTTTTATATTAGTTTATTTTAAAATGAAATATTTTATTTTATTTTATTTTAAAATATTTCTTTTAATTTATGAAAAATATGAAGAGATTATTGAGTGTAATAAAAAATTTACATACCAAAACTAGCTAATTTAATGGTATAAATTATTATTAGCATTAAATATTAGTATTAAGTAAATAAAATTGTAATTATGAAATAAATATAATATTAAATACATATTATGCGGTATTAATTTAGTATTAAATAGATAAAACAAGTATAATAAAAATTTATATATAATCATAAAAAATTATATAATTTTTATCATCGGACCAAAATTAAATATAATATAACAAGAAGATATACACACTACATGAAATCATTGAATAATGACAACAAATTGCCACTTAGATTTAAATATTATCACAAATATGTTATTATTACAATATTTTTTATTTTAATATTGAATTGTAACAATTTTTTTATTGTAATAAAAAATATTTGTGATAATATTTAGTGAATGGCCGGGAGTTGCCACAATACAATGAAAACATTTTGTTGTCATAAATTCAATAATTTCTTGCAGTGAATGGCCGTTCGTTGCCATAATACAATGGCGACATTTTGTTGTCATAAATTCAATAATTTCTTATAGTGAATGGCCGTGCGTTGCCATCTTCGCAGACTTTTTTACCTATTTTCTCTTCTTGTATTGATACAATGATCAGGAATTAAGGCCATCACGAAGGTTCTTCGAAATTTCAATTTGGTTCCATAGGATAGATAACCTTTGTGTGCGTTGTGTGTGCGCGCACGTTTTGTGATTGTGCATGCCCGTGAAAATATTTGCATAATTTATATGTGTGTATGTGTGTTTGCAGGTGGGAGAGAGGCACTGGGTTTCTTAACTACCGATGCTCAAATCCATAATGATCTAAAAGGCAAAGATCTTTTTTTTTTAGTATCATACTGTCCACGGAGGCTGAGGCTGTCAGTCTTAACAATAATAATAATAATAACAATGTCAATAGTTGTGAGTTGCGATGATTATAGCGTCGTTGAAATTTATAAAAAATAAAAATAATATTTATAATAATTTTTGACTATTTTACCATATGGGTCATCTACTGATAGAGAGGATATAAAAGTATTTTTTTCATATTGCTACGATACTGTAGCCATCACAATTAGTGACAAAAAATATTATCCTAATAATAATATTGATAATGATCTAGATTAACCCGGAAGTTTTTGATGTCGATTTTTTGGAAATGTACCGATATGTGTGTGTGTAATATATATAAAGACAACGAGAAGATATATTGATAATGTAAGATAATAGATAAAAATTTCCCTATTGATGCTTTTTTCATCTTGTTGTTTTGATTGATCTATTTGTCTTTTGCCTTTTTCCGTCTTCTTCTTATTGATCCGGTTTCTATACTCTTTTTTCTTGGTTGATTTGCTTTCTATACCTTCTTCTTAACAAATACGATCAAATCTTTAATAGTAACATGACTTTGGCTGTGGTTCCAGCATCTGGCGCAATTTTGAATGCTTGTAAAAGTATCATGTGTTTTTGCTGCGATCGTGCAGAATATTTTCATGACTTGAGTGCAGATATCAAGTCCTTAAAAAATAAAATGAAGGATCTGAAGTTGAACAAGAACGATACAGAGATGAGGATTCTTCGAGAAATGAAACAGCATATGCAGGTCACTGATGAAGTGAGGAGGTGGTTGGAAAAAGTTAATGGCTTTACAATTAGTTGTGATGAAGAGATAATGAAAGCAGCTGAAGAAGAAATTGAGAACCAAGCTGTCAGATGTCTCTTCCCCAAGCACTGCTGCAACTATAATGGGACTAGAAAGAGAGTAATCGAAAGGATACAAGAAGCCGATAAACTGTTGAATGAAGGTAGATTTGAGGACGTTGTTGAGCGAAAGCCTTGTATTCTGGCGAACAAAATGCCCGTACCAAAAACTTCTGTGGCCTTGAAGCTCATGTTTCAACAAATCTGGGAATCCGTTCAAGACCCAGGTGAGGGCCTTATTGGGATAGTGGGTGCGAGAAGTGTGGGTAAGACCACCATACTAAAGATGATTTACAACGAGGTCTCCAGCAGCATGGGAGATTACGATGTGGTATGGGTTGATATTTCCGGAGAAGACCCACGGAGAGATGTTCAAGAAAGTATTCGGAGAAAATACAAATTCTCTGACGATGATTGGAAAAATCTAAGTGACCCAATGCGTGTGGTAATATTTAAGTTATTGCGAGGTGTGAAATTTATTTTGATGTTGGATAATATAAGAGGGCAATGGGACCGCAGTCTCTGGGATGATATTGGAGTTCCTGTGGATGGCAATAAAAATGGCTCCAAAGTCATTTTTACCACAGGATCAAAGGGGTTGTGTAAGAGGATGCAGTCTAAAAATTTTGAAGTTACGGGTTTGCCACTGGACCTTTCAAAAAATGTTCTGAGACTGCAGATACTTGTCAAAGGAGACCTTGCCACAAATTAAAGCAGAAAATATAACCTGGAATTCTACTTGCATGCATTTTCAGTTTTATTATTCTTTAATCTGCTAGATTTGTTATTCCTTAATTAGTTAGGTTTACCAAATATAGATACAAGCTTTGTAATGTTATTCCTTGATTAGCTAGGTTTACCAAATATAGATGCTAAGCCTTGTATATAAATAGCTGTGTAATGTTATTGATTAACTAGGTTTACCACATATATAGATACAAGCTTTGTATATAAATAGCTTTGTAATGTTTGTAGAAAGAAATATATATAAAAACATTACTTTTTCGTTCTTTCTTTTCTATTATCGACCTTTTTGGCAATTTATAACAAAAGGTAAAAAAATAAAAATAAAAATTTCCTTTTGTAGTTGTAAAAAAAAAAAAAAAAAAAAAATTTATTTGTGGTGATTTTGGATGAATTGGAAGCCCAATTAAAGTTTGATTATACAATTCCACTATTCAAATTGGCAAAATTGGTCAAAATTTTTTTTTTTTTTAATTTTTTTGTCCTCCATTTTCAAGTGGCATAATTGCTTTTGAAAATTCTTAATGAGGCCCAATGCTAAGCCTCTTGTAGGTTTTTTTTAAACGATAATTTATTAATTTTATATAATAATAATAACAACGTTTTATATTATAATGATGATGATTATTATTATTAATTAAAAAAGAGGAAAAAAAAAATTTCAAACTTGAGTTTGAGTTACTTGAATAGGATGTTAAGTCGAATTTTGAATTTCATATTTGGAGATCCACTTGAGTTTGAGTCTAGAATAATAATAATAATAATAATAATAATAATAATAATAATAATAAATGAAATATAAATCTAGATGTAAAATAGTTAGCTACATGTAAAAATATATTATATTACACAAAAATTATTATAAAAAACTACATTTTAAGTTATATTTTTACATAAAATAATATGTTTATTTTTTTTCAAAATTATAATTTAGAATTTTCTATTTAAAATTAATGAATATAATTAGTCAAATCGTGTTAAAAAATATATTTTCAAATAAAAATTTCATTTTATTACTTCATTTATATTTATATTTTACCACCATTAAATAAAATTTATTTCACACATTTAAGATAATTATTTGTAAAATAAAGTTTGATTTGTAAAAAAGGGGATATTGTATTTGGAGATTTTTATAAAAAGTAAAGGGCACTTTTTCTATTTTATTAACCAAAATACCTCAATTTTTTATATTTACTAATTTTGCTCATTTTATTCACACGAGTATCCATTTTATTTACAAACATGCCCTCTTCTTCCTTTTACTTTATTTTTCATTTTATTTTTATTTTTTTCCTTTCTTTTTTTTATTCTCTTTATTTTTTCCTTCTTTATTCATTTTTTTTTCTAAATTTTCATTTTTTCATTTTTATATTTATTCTTTCCTCCTTTCTTTTATATTTTTTATTTCTCTTTTTCCTTATTATTTTTTTTATTTTTATTCGTTCCTCCTGCCTTTCTTTTTTTTTTATTTTTATTATTTTTTCTTTTCATCATTTTTCAAAAATTTTATTTTCTCACTTTTTCTTATTTTTTCGTCTTTTTATATTAGTGGAGCACTAGTCAATATATATTTTTTGGAAATTTTATTTCATAATTTTTTTTAACATTTTATGCTGAAATGCAATTTTTTAATTTTTATTTCTTTGGTCCCTCTGTTTTATTTTTATTTTTGCTTTTTAAATAAATTTACCATTATTTTCTAAATTTTTAGTTTTTTTTTAATTCCAATAAACCAAAATAAATACAAAACTATATAATCCTATAAATTATATAGTTGAAAATCTAGTAGTGTCATTAAATTAATTTTTTATTGGGTTTTGTTAGAAAAGGGCAAGCATGCATTGTTTTATGAAATACTTTTTTGTTTTTTTTTTATATGTTTTGGTAATTTGTAATTTTTTTTTATTGAATAGAGTGTTGAAAATGTTGAGTTTGTTTCTGTTTCTACTCATTCTAATAGTCTTGGTGAACATAATGTGAAGGGTGTTGATCTAGTATATATTGTTATTAGTTTTTTGTAATTTTTTTTTGTTGCTTTTTGATTTCTGAGTTAATTTTGTATTTTCAGGATGTTGAATATGATGTTGTCAGTCCTTCTCCACAAAAAAAGGAGCGTAGACATGGCTATATCTTAAACTCTCCTTTTGTTATTGTATAGTAAACTGAAAACAAACCAAAGGTATACAAAAAAATATACTATAACTTAAAGCTAAACATTTTATTTGGAGTTAAGTGAGTTGTAATTATTGTAATAGAAAAATTTTAAAGAAATGAATATATTTTTAAGTTTTTTGGTGTTGTTAAGACTTAAAAGGTTGCTGTCATTTTATGTCGCATTTATAATTTGGTATCATTTTGTTTTTTTTTTTTGGTTTATGATACCATTTTTTTTAATTTGGTATCTTTTTGGTTTTTGATATTTTTTTGTTTTATTAATGGCAATGTAGTTGTATCATAGAGTTTCTTTTTGTATGTTTGTTGTATTTATGCAATCTTTATTTTAGGTCCAAATATTCTATAGTTGAAGGAGAGTTATTATTTTGAATATGTTTTTGGTTTCTTTTTGGTTTCCAATTCAATTTTTTTTTTGTATCCTTTTGGTTTATTTTTGTTTTTTGATTCATTTTTTTTGTATCCTATTAGTTTATTTTTGGTTTCTGATTCATTTTTTCTGTTTTAGTTTTTTTTTTTTGCTTTTAAAAAAATGTATATGAGATTTTTGACTTTGTCATGCAATCTTATGTATTCATTGCATAAAATATAAGAGGTGATTGGTCAAATCCACAAATGAATTAATTTTATGTACATAAATGTTTATAAATATAAGATGCATGATGTATTTATAACTAAATTGTATACGTGGCTTAGTTATCAATGTTTGGTCATATACATGGTGCCCTAATGAAGATGTTAGATCATAGGAATTTTTTATTTTCTATTAATAATGAAAGATATGAATAAAGTGCTTTTGATTGGATCGTTGTTCAAAAGAACTACAAGTTGTAATACGTTGAAGTATTCTAAAGAAGTGAATGTTGACAAGTAAAGAAAAAAATAAAAATAAAAAAGGACAAAACATGTTTCAAGAAAATGCACAAATCAATTCACATAGTTTTATCGCCAAAACAAAATTGATGAAATAAGGGAAGCATCATCCTTCCCGTAATGTTCAAATAAGCAAAATTTCTACAAAACACCCAATTAAGGGTGTAAAACTGAGATAACGTAACATTGGGAACTCAAAATAGACTAAAAAAAATCATTTTTAGAAACTAGAATGGTAAATATGAAATGTTCTCAATAGCATTTGATAAAAAGTGGACATTATATGGTTCACTTTCCTCCCTTTTTAGCAGCAGACTTGGTCACCTTAGCTCCAATAGGGTCCTTCTTCTCAACACTCTTGATAACACCGATTGCAATAGTTTGATGGATGTCCAAACAACAAAATAACCTAATGGAGGGTACTCAGAGGAGGTGTTAACAACCATGGGCTTGGTAAGAATCATCTTTATGAGCCCAGCGTCACCATTCTTCAAGAACTTAGGCTCCTTCTTCAGCTCCTTACCAGATTAGTGATCAACCTTAGTCAATATCTTAGCAAACTTCACTATAATATGAAAGGCGTGACAGTCTAACAAAGGGGCATAATAAAAACCTACTTTGAAACACAAATTAAAACTTAAATTCCATAAACTTTATGAACCAAACCAACCCAATTTAAAACTTGTAATTGAAAGGAGAATTAGAATAGAGAATTAAGGGTTTGTTGCACTGTTGGTACCATAACTTTAGCCCTTGTTTCATTTTGGTACCAAAATTTTAATTTTTTTCTTTCCAGTCCCATAATTTCTATTTCAGTTTCAGGTGACAGTCATTTAATAATTTCAGGTGATATTGGGCTGATATGGCAAATGGAATTAGAATATTCTACACATAAGCTCCCACTCATCATTCTAGTTACTCATGTGAGCCTAATATAATTACACAAGAAAAAAACCCAAAATCCCTAAAAAACAAAATCTATTGATTCTATTTCTTTTTCAAATGTCAATCTCCAGTTCTTCAAAATGTTATTCCCTAAAATTGAACGCCATTACCCTAATCCTTAAAATTCTACTTGAAACCTCCATATTTTGTTCTTGAAATATTCCATCTCGTTTAATTGCCACTTGGGCTAATCATTTTCGTTGGATCTCATGACACATTCATTTCATGATGGAGCACCAAATTATGATTCTGCATTATTACTGTAATCAAGTTGCATGTCTAAGAACGTTATGGATAAAGGGAAATCTAGGAAAATAATTTTATGGTTGTTTAAAATATGGAGTGAGTACTTCTATTTTGAGCTTATGGTTATTTATTTCTTAAAATTACATATTCAACTTTTTTTTTGTTAAGCTAATGAGTTTTTTGTCCTCGAATTTTGATATTTCCTAGATTATCTAAATGAATAGAGCTTGTGACTTTTTCTAGTGGTTTGATCCACCAATGTGTAATCACACTCAAAATGTCATCAATGGTTTATTGCGAAGGCTAGAGAGGAGTGAAAATGAAAGTAGGATGAAAAGAACACATAGCAAGTGCTACACTATAAAGCTTATTTGTGTAATGATTATGTTTTTTTTTTCATGGGTAAGTTGTGTGGTTAACAGGCAAAATGGGATTGTGGGGTTAATTGTAAGGTTGTTTTCTGCAGAAGGTTATTGGTAGTAGGGAGTATGGGAAAAATGGGTTGGATATTAGTTTATTTTGGTCAAGGAATGTAATTTATCTATGTAATGACAATGAACCTTTGTATCTATGTAATGAAGAAGAATTTAGATAAATCTGAAGCTTCAAATGATTCAGTTTAATATTTAGATGGACCACTTTGTTTCTATTAATTAAAAAAAATGAACATAAATGCATTGAACATAGAGTAAAAGTGCATGTCTATTTCTAGCACATTCAACATATAAATACGAATTAAAAAAAAAGATGTATGCTTTGGTTGTTTCCAGCATAAATAAATGGTGTAAAGATAAAAAAAAAGTTTTTAGATTAAAAAAAACAAACTAACATAAAATATTGCATATAACATATTAAATAGTGTTGAACAAAAAAGTATTCAATGCAAATCCAACAAGAAAAGTCTAAAGATTCCTATGGACCACCTATATCATGTGCCAAAAGACTTTAAAAAATAACTATGGCACAAAACGAAAAATATTAAGGACCACTTTTACAGTTGGGGCCAGCAATAATTCACATACAAAACCAATATTAAAATGTCTTCCAAAATCTACCAGTCATTATATCTCTTCCATATCCAGGGGGCATCCATACTTGCTTTTTAGTTTTCTTGGCTGTTTTATCTATAGTAACATGTTCCTCCTTTCTTTTCCTTTTTTCAACTGCCTTATGTTTCCCTTTTTCAACCACACTTGCCTTCCCAATCAACTTCTTATGCCTTGCACTTAGTTTAGAATGTTCTACAACCTTTCCTACATTCATAAATGGTGGTGGCATACACACAAGTCCATATGTAGGCATAATGACATTACTGCTTTATTTAATCTTCTCAGAGGCATGAGGTAAAGATATAATATGTGTTTCTCCCACATTGTCATGTGTTTGACCTTCATTTTTATTAGCAGCTTCATATGTTGTATTAAAGATCTACATAACATATTACACACCCATTGAAGATAGACATGATGTATTAAACCCAATTTATGGCACATCATAAACATACATTTGATTTTAATTCAAAATCTATAAACCTAAGATAGTGCTTCTTGAATTAATTTAGCACATTCATTACCATCTTTAGATGATATGTTAAACGTATGCATACCATATTACACAACCATTGGGGTTAGATCTAATGTACAAAGCCCATTTTATGGCACATCATAAACACACACCTGATTTTAATTCAAACATATAGACCTGGACTAGTTCTTCTTGAGTAAATCAGCATGTTCTTTATAATTTGCATAGTTAACCTCTTCCAAATTACATGGCATAAAAAAATTTGGTGGATTTTCTTGTGGGGTTCTGCTTGTACCCTAATAATAACATAAAATAAAACATACATTTAACATTAAGTTTTGTAGTAAAACAAATATAAAATGAGTAACTTACATCAAGCATCTATTGTACTGTGTATGGAGAAGATTGAGCTCCACTTGATTGTTGCTTAAATTTCTTTGAACTTGCATGATAAAAAAAATTAAAGTAATAACCAAATTCCACAACAAATCAATCAAAATAAATACATAATTAAAATGAGATAATAAACATATCAAATTCATACTTACAGGTAGTTATTGTAAGTTTCTTTAGGAATTTGATGTATTTTGTGATCCATGGACCCTTTTATTATGCCCTTACATTCCATAAATTCCATAACAATTAATACCTCCTTTCATGCTCACTTTTCCATTTTTAATACCGTTATTAAGCTCTTCATTTTCTTTCTTTCTCATTAATTTTCTTCTCCTTTATGGTGGTTTAATAATATTAGGTATTTGTATAGGAGGTGTAATGGCCTTAGGCCCAAACTCTCGGCCTTTAGTAGGATTAATAAGATAACTGTATATCTATAAGAATGTAGAAACCTTGTAGCAGTCATGCAGACCTACAAACCTAGGATAGTGTTTTCATTGTTATACCACAAAGTAGAGATTGCATGGACATAGGGGATGCCTGTTAGGTCCCATATGTTATAACTACATATTTTCTCTTTCTTATCAACTACAAAATTGACCACTTAGACTAACCACTTGGTACTTATCCCATATGAACCACTCAGTATTATACAAATAGGTTACTTTCTTAGCCTTCTCTTCTTATGAATCCTTTTCATGAGTTTAGTCCTAATGATCTCATTCATTGTTACAATGCCTTTGTTTAACATAAATTGAAACTATTAAAGCATTCATATAAATTGTTTAACACCATATCACATTTATAATTAGGTCTGAAATGAGACATTGTCTAATAATATGGAGGCATGCTATTTAAGTAGTCATGTCCTCTCTTGCATTTTTCAAACAAAGTGTCCATTATTCTTTGAAAAAATGGCACATAACTAGCTTTAGCAGCCCTAACAACTTGTTCTTTATACCCTTGTCCTCTAAATCTTATCCTAAAATTAGATTGAATATGCCTAATACAAAATCTATGTTTTATGTTAGGAAATAATTCTTTTATTCTAATAATCAAACCTTAAAATACAACATATAATTTTATATATTGGTCCATAAAATATATGCAAAACTTGTGTTAATAGTTAGCAATATTAAATTCAGGGATTAGGATAGTCATACCTTTTGTCTATCACTCATGAAGCACCAGTGATGGCTATTAATGATGTCAAGGTCTTCAACAAGTTATTGTAAGAACCACATCCAATTTTGTTTATTCTTCTTTTGAATAATAGCCCAAGCTATTGGATAAATGCAATTATTTGAATCAATACAAATAATAGTGAGTAACTCACCACTAAAGTAGCCTTTTAAGCATGTTCCATCAATTAAAATTAGAGGCTTGTAACTAACTTTGAACCCACTCTTCAATGCAGTAAAATAAACATACATACTCTTGAACTTTCTTTCATCTAGTTCAAATTTAATTGTTGATCCAGGATTAGTCTTTAATGACTCCAATTTGTAATCATAAAGCTTTGCATACTACTCTTTCTCATTTCCATCAATCTACTTTAAAGCCATTTTTTTTGCTCTCTAAGCCTTCAATCTCAATACTTCAACATCATAATCACTTTTAATAGTTGCTATAATCCCTTGTAATACCTATGTAGGATCAGCTCTAAATCTCTCCAAATAATTATCAGTAGTGAACTTTGAACTCATATGCCTAATTTGATATTCTTTAGTGCAACTGTGCTCTAAATTAGCTGATTTAATTTGCACAGTGTTCTTATCACCAACTATTGGGTATGCCTATATAAAGAAGGGACATCCTCTCTTACATAAAGCTTTATACTTTTGCTTATTATTAGGCTTGAAAATAACCTCTTGCCTATTTTTAATTGTTGATGTCTTCGTAATGTCCTTAAATTGCATAAATGAAGTGAATTTCAGTCCAATCTTGAACACTGCATTAGCCATACCCAACTCTTCATTAAATTTAGAGAACTTTGGTCTATACTTGGACCTACCATCATCTTCATCAATTGATGAACATAATGCCATGTCATCTGAATTTGCATAGACAGTGTCATTCAATATATGAGTTAGTAAGATAACTACCTTGCCCTGTCTCCCTATGCATATCCCTCTCCACATCTTATCTATGTACTTGTTAAAAAGAACATCATCATCATCATCTACACCTTCTTCATTTAAGTCATAGTCTGAATCCACTAAGTCATTATCATTTATTTCTTTATAAGTGTCATTATCAGTAGCATTTTACTCTATATTCCCCACATTCCTAGCTTCAGCATGCATCTGGGCACTTAAATTTACTTCACATTCATTATTATATGCATTATATTCTTCATTTATCACTTTCTTAGCATAGACATGTATAGTCCTTCTTTCATCCATAAATGTTGACATTTCCACAGCATCATAGTCATTTGCTAACTTCCTCAAACCATTACTGTAGTTTTTCTTCAGATGCAGCTAATTAAGTTCCTTCCCAATAATATTAAAACCTATCTCCTTGGCCATTGACCATATTTCTATCATTGTGATATTATCAGAGCTATAATAGTTAATATGCCTAAGCACATTGTGCTCAGAACCCCTCAATAAATGGACACCAATATAATGCTATGCCAACATAAGTTCATTTAAGATGAACTTCATCCTTTGCTGAAGGACTTCCTTCTATTACTCCATAATGAAAACTTAGACTTCTTTTCTTGTATTATTTCTTTCTACAATCTTTCTTTCTCAATAACCTTTTCAACCCAACCTCTAAAATGTGTTCCTTCATATAAAGATAAGCCATCTTAAATCTCCACTCTCAACCCCTTCTTAAATCTTCTACATTTATGCTCTTTTATAGGAAAAATGTCTATAGCAAACTTATACAATTCTTTAAATTTGTCCATATATTCTCTAACAATGGAGGTACCTTAGATCAAGTGGATGAAAGCATCTTGTTTATTGCTTTTGTAAGTCTTTGTCAAATATTCTTTATAAAACTCTACTTTAAAGAGCTCATAAGTTAAAGTTGCACTATGCAAATTTCTAACTCTTATAAACCACATGTTTGCTGCCTCATGAAGTAGGCTATAGACATTACTCACTTTTAAAGCATTAGTGAGTTCAAGAGTATTGAAAGCTTTTTTTGTGGCCTTTAACCATTTATCAACTTCCCTAGAGTCTAGTGCACCTTAGCTCCACACTTCTTTGCTGATTCTATTAGTTCTCTAGGTTTTTTATGATGCTCTCTAATTGTAAGAGCTGTTGTCACTATTTTATCTATAATGCGAGGGTCAAACTATATTACAGGTGCTACTAGAGGAGCAAGTGGAGGATGAGAAGGATATTCAGCCTCTCCTTCCTCTTATAGTTCATGCACCTCTTGCTAATCAATATTATGCTCAGCTACTTCTTCTTCAAAGACATTTATGGGAGGAGGAATCCTATTTGGTTGGCATTACCATTCAAGAGAAAAATCAATAAATTAGTTCAAGAATACATGTAAAACATATGTCTACAAAATCTAAAACCCACTCTGATACCAAAACTATAACACCTCGTTCAATGTAGAAGTAGACAAATAAAAAATTTCAATATTTTCAAGAAGAAATATGTTCACTAGTAATCAACTTTTAGCATTCAATTAAAAAGCTTTATGTGTTAAGTATACATGAATTAATCAAACATCATACTTACCTATTTAGAACCAAAGTATATACATATATGGGTATGCCCATATTCACCCAATAATACAAACTAAACTATTATAGAAACTAATGATAACATCAAACATTAAAATGTCAGCTCAACCTTGGTTCTATCACGGAGGAGTGCAAAATGATGATCAACCAAACTAAAACTCACTCCCGAAGTAGATATTCTGAAAATAAATTATAATATTGAAGGGTGAGTACAAACACTCAGTAGGTTAAGAATTAACAATGGGGAACATGTATTTCTTATAAATAATATTGTGTGTGTGTATATATATATTATTTGTACCAAATTCAAAGAAAATCATCACATTTTCATTTCAACATAAAACTCAATCAAATCGTAAATATCAAATCACATACTTCTCAAGAAACATCATTAATTTATATAAATATTTATCATCAAAATCAAGAGATTTAGTACACACTCAAGTCATAATCAATATTTTAAGCTCTTTAGGGATAACCAATCCAATATGTTAGTCCCCTAAGAGCATTGAACACACTTAGGTGGTAATTCATCCAATATGTTACTCCCCTTAAGTGATCAAATACATTTAGATAATAACCCATCAAATATATTACTCTCCCTAAATGTTCATGTCATACACGCTTGTAGAGCTACCCCTAAAGGGCAAACCACCCAATTACATGCTCCAAAGGCATTACTGTAATCAAGCGTTGTCCCAAAGACAGTCAATTCTCAATAATATTTTTAGCATCTCAAATATCAACCATAACATGAATGTGTATCATTATCATTAAGCAATACATATATATTTATACACTTTATATTTAGAAATCTTTATCAAAATATAATACATGTTCCCATAATTTAGTAGCAAAATAACAATCATAATATCTTCCACAAAATTAGATCCAAGCTCATTCATAGAAATCATATCATTTTTAACAATAAACCAAATTTTAGGGAAAACACACACACACATATATATATATAGTAATCATGACATTGTTAATTAGTGATCTACTCACCTTATCAAAGAAAAAATCCAAGTTCAAGTTCAACACACCAAAATAAGTGGACTTTTAAAGAGTACTATACACCTAAGCCTCCTTGGTTTGATCTCCCCAAAGCTTTACCCCTTATTTCATCATCTCCTAATACCAAACATCATACCTCAAAACTATAAACAAAACCTAAATACAAGAATGATTATGAAGTGCATATGCCATTCTTCATGATGCAAGTTATGCAATTCAAGCAATTCACACCATTCATAGAATTTTGCCTAATGCAGCAGCCTAATTGCTTGAATTCATTGACTAACCCAATGACTGATCATGAAATTTTGCAGATATATAGTCAACATATTCAAGCATACGTACACCAAAAATTAGGTCAAAACACCAAGTTTAAGAGCCTCAAATACACAAATTTCAGAATCCACCTTTGCAAAATTTTCTACTGCAGCAGCCTTGAAAATAACTTTAATTACCCAACCAAGAAAGTGTATTTCATCATGAAATTTTACCACATGATAAACAACATATAAAAGTGTCTTCATACCGAACATGGGGTTAAAATGACAGAGTTAGGTGCTTGAAAACACTGAAACACAAAGTAGCCCTGCTTTGTAAAAATAGAGTTCTGCAGAGACACCAACAACTCACTTTCATTAATCAAGTTTCCACTAATATCTATTGATTTAAAGCTCTTAAAATCAGCCATATACATATCTATTCTCTACTCAAATCATAAAATTTACACAAATCACTATACTTGAAATCAAAAGATTTAATCATGAACATAAACATACAATCACATGCATATGATGCTTGATCATTCAAAACTAGAGAAAATTAGCTTCTTACTTACCTTAATCAACAAAACAATGGCTGAAATATCCTTAAATTGAGCTACCCATACTTCCCCACTTATCTAATTTTACGCTTCTATCATCAAATAATAAGATAACTCAAGGTTCTTCAAGATTAATTTGAGTTCGATGTTTGTTTGTTTTTTTTAGTTAGGTTTAAGAATGAAGGTTTGGGAATTTAGGTTTAGGTTTTCTCTCTTCCTCTTTCCTCTCCTCTGCCACTTTCATGTTTTTTCTTTTTCTTAATCTTGCACGTATAGATTTTTTTTTCTAGTCATGTTAAAATTTCCTTTTTAACCAAAACTATTTATAACAATTTCTTCTTAACTCTCTTTATTATTATTATTATTATGCGATATTTATATCTCTTTAGTTTATTCAATTAATATTTATAAATCAAAATGTCATGCACATGAAAATGAAATGCATGTATTTTATAAGAATGCAAATCTCACAAGATTTGCTGAAAAATCTAAAAAAATGTGCTCAAGAACTTGCTCTAAATAATTTGAAACTGGTCTAGAAATAAAGTTAAAACATTTTAATACTAATAGCAACTAAAATCTGCAAACAAAATCCAAAATACTGCAGTAAAACACTGAATTTTTATGAATTGAAACTTTTTCTCTTTTTCTTCTTCTTCATGGTCGAACCTTTCACTCATAGTTCGTAAGATAAGAGCTCTGATGGAAACTGAGATAAAAATGCTTTAAGAGCTCTTGAAGCACAACAAAAACTCTGCTGCAAATTATTGCTGAGAAAACTTTAAAAATAAAGAATTTGTGAGGAAATAAAAGTCTACTATCGAAAACGGGAGATAAATAAACGGTGTGTGTGTTTATATATATTATTTGATTCACTTTTTCAGGATATATTCTTGAAAATGTAGATTCTAACTTGACTAAGTTGATTGCTGATATGAAATATTTTCAAACTAATAATTGCATTTACCTTTCATACAAGAAATAAAAGAAACTTTGTTCCCTCCAAGTGTTGTTTACTGTGCTCAATTTTATGCAAAATGATATCAACTTGTTCAATAACAATTTCATGCTCCAATACTCCTTAAAATTGAACTTAAAAAGGTCTTTGGTGTGATTTCTTGAATTGGAATATTTTACTTTGTTCTTATTCTTGCATTTTTTTTCTCCTCGTTAATTGAAGCTTTTAATTACAAGTAGTTATTCACAACTTTTCTATTAGTTTATTTTAAAATGAAATATTTTATTTTATTTTAAAATATTTCTTTTAATTTATGAAAAATATGAAGAGATTATTGAGTGTAATAAAAAATTTACATACGAAAACTAGCTAATTTTACGGTGTAAATTATTATTAACATTAAATATTAGTATTAAGTAAATAAAATTGTACTTATGAAATAAACATAATATTAAATACATATTATGTGATTTTAATTTAGTATTAAACAAATAAAACATTAAATTATCAAGTATGATAAAAACTTATATATAATCATAGTAAAATTATATAATTTTTATTATCGGACCAAAATTAAATATAACATAACAAGAAGATATATACACTACATGAAATTATTGAATTATGACAACAAAATTACCACTTAGATTTAAATATTATTACAATATTTTTTATTGAATAAAAAATATTTGTGATAAGATTTAGTGAATGGCCGGGAGTTGCCATAATACAATGACAACATTTTGTTGTCATAAATTCGTAAAATCTTGTAGTGAATGGCCGTTCGTTGCCATAATACAGCGGCAACATTTTATTGTCATAAATTCAATAGTTTCTTGTAGTGAATGGCCGTGCGTTGCCATCTTTGCAGTGTGTGCGCGCGTGCGCAATGTGTGCACGAACGTTGTGTGAGTATGCCAACGAAATGTTTGCACAATTTATATATGTGTATGTGTGCGTGCAGGTGGGGAGAGGCGGTTGGTGTCTTAACCACTGATAATCATATCTGTGAACTTTTTTGTTTTTTTTAAGATCACACTGTCCACGGAGGCTGCGTCTTAACCACATATATAGATACAAGCTTTGTATAATGTTTATATATATATATATAAAAATTACTTTTTCATTCTTTCTCTTCTATTATCGGCCTTTTTTGTGTTGTAAAAAAAAAAGAAAAAAATTTTAATTGTAAAAAAGTAGAAAAAATTATTAATTTGTGTTCATTTTGGATGAATTGGCAACCCATTAAAGTTTGATTATACAATTCCAACAATCAAAATGGTCAGTTTTTTTTCTTTAATTTCTTTTGTCCTTTTTTAAGTGGCAGAATTGCTTTTGAAAATTCTTAATGAGGCCTAATTGTCATGGACTGTTAGCCGTGACATGAAGGACTGCGCGAAATACTTGCTGGTTGAACTTAATGTGGGGTGTGGGGGCAGCGCAAGGTGGTGAGTACGTGCCGTTGGTGGTGATTTATCTCTTGGGTGGGCATGCTACCTAGACACCACACTGGTCGGAAGCTGTTCCTACTCCCATGATGAGCCCATAGGAGGGCGAAACCAGTGAGTATCGGAGATGGATGAAGGTTTACCTTTAGTTATATGGGAGACCTAGGGTGTCGCACAAGGATTCTCTTTATGCTAAAACTCTGACCCCGTGACAAATAGTATCAAAGTCGGATGTGTGCTAGCTGCAAGTTTGCTAAGTGCTCTTACACGTTGGCGTACCCTAGGCAGCAGGGGTGTTCGCAAGTGGGTTATCTATAAAGAGATTGAGATGAGGACGAGTAGGCAGGAAGCCGTGGTGAAAGTTCACCAAGTGCTCATATCCGCGCTGGGACACCTTAAGTAGCAGGGGTAGGTGCAAGTGAATTGCAGCCTTAATACACGAGGGCAAGTAGGCAGGGAATTGCACACAAATTCTAGACAACTAAAGAGAAAGGGAAAGAGTCTTCCTCGACATGCATGAGGACGTGCATGAATTAAATGGGGGAGGATGTCATGAACCATTAGTTGTGACACGCAGGACTACACAAGGTATTTGCTAGTTGAGCTTCACATGGGGTGTGGGGTAGTGTAAGGTGGTGAGTATGTGCCGTTGGTGGTTGCCTATCCCTTGGGTGGGCATGCTACCTACGCACCATACTGATCGGGAGCTGTCCCCGCTCCCTTGATGAGCCCATGGGAGGGCAAAACCAATGAATATCAGAGATGGATGAAGGCTTACCCTTAGGTGTGTGAGAAGCCTAAGGTGCCACATGGAGATTGTGCCTTTGCTTAAACTCTGAACCCATGACATAATGCTCTAAATAATGAGGCCCAATGCTGAGCCTTTTGTAAGTTTTATTTAAAAACGATAATTTATTTATTTTATATAATAATAATAATAATAATAATAATAATAATAATATTTTATATTATGATGATGATTATTATTAATTAAAAAAAAGGAAAAAAAATTCAAACTTGAGTTAGAATTAGTTGAATAGGATGTCGAATCAAGGTCGAGTTCCTTAATATAATGACAAAAATGAAACTAGACTAAGTTCGAGTTGTGTTTTGAGTTTCATATTTGGAGATCGATTCAAGTTTGAGCCTAGAATAACAACAATAGTAATAATAATAAGAAATGAAATATAAATCCAGATGTAAAATAATAAACTACATGTAAAAATACATTATATTTCATAAAAATTATTATAAAAAACTACATTTTAAGTTATATTTTTACATAAAATAAAAATTAATAATATGTTTATATTTTTTTTCAAAATTATATAACTTTCTATTTAAAGTTAATGAAAATAATTCGTCAAATTGTGTTAAAAATTATATTTTCAATTAAAATTGTCATATTATTGCTTCATTTATATTTATATTTTAGCACCATTAAATAAAATTTTATTTGAAAAAAGGGGCTATTGTATTTATAGATTTTTATAAAAAAGGGCACTTTTTCTATTTTATTAACCAAAATACCTTAATTTTTTATATTTACTAATTTTGCCCATTTTATTCACACAAGTGTCCATTTTTTTACAAACATACTCTTTTCTTCCTTTTACTTTATTTTTCCTTTTATTTTTATTTTTCCTTTCCTTCTTTTTTATTTTATTCCCTTTATTTTTTTTCCTTTTTTATTTATTTTTTTTTCTTTTTTTGTATTTATTTTTTCCTCCTTTATTTTTTTATTTTTATTTTCCGTTTATTATTTCTCTTTCTTTCCTTATTATTATTTTTTTTATTTTTATTCTTTCCTCCTGCCTTGTTTTTATTTTCTCTTTATTATTTATTATTTTTTCTTTTCATCATTTTTCAAAAATTTGATTTTCTCATTTTTCCTTAATTTTCCATCTTTTATATAGTAGTGGAGCATTAGTCAATATATATTTTTTTGAAATTTTATTTCATAAATTTGTTTAACATTTTATGCTGAAATACAATTTTTTTTTTAATTTTTATTTCTTTGGACCCTCTTTTTTATTTTTATTTTCGTTTTGTAATAAATTTACTATTATTTTCTAAATGTTTAGTTTTTTTTTTTAAAATTCCAATAAACCAAAATAAATACAAACCTATATAATCCTATAAATAATATAGTTGAAAATCCAGTAGTATCATTAAATTAAATTTTTATTGGGTTTTGTTAAAAGAGAGCTAGCATGCATTGCTCTATAAAATATTTTTTTTATATATGTTTTGCTTATTTTTAATTTTTTTTATTGAATAGGGTGTTGAAAATGTTGAGTTTGTTTTTGTTTCTACTCATTCTAGTGGTCTTGGTGAGCATAATGTGAAGGGTGTTGATCTGGTATATATTGTTATTAGTTTTTTGTAATTTATTTTTGTTGCTTTTTGATTTTTGAGTTAATTTTGTATTCTTAGAATGCTAAATATGATTTTATCAATCCTCCACAGCAAAGGGAGCACAAACATGGCTATATCTTAAACTTTGCTTTTGTTATTGTATAGTTAACTAAAAACAAACCAAAGGTATATAAAAAATATATTATAACTTAAAGCTAAACATTTTCTTAGGGGTTAAGGGAGTTGTAATTATTGTAATAGAAAAATTTTAAAAAAATGAATATGTTTTAAAGTTTTTTTGGTGTTGTTAATATTTAAGAGGATGTTGTCGTTTTATGTCGTATTTATAATTTGGTATCATTTTGGTTTTTTTGGTTTATGATACCATTTTTTTTTAATTTGGTATCTTTTTGTTTTTTTTTTGATACTTTTTTGTTTTATTAATGGCAATGTAGTTGTATCATAGAGTTTCTTTTTGTATGCTTGTTGTATTTATGCAATCTTTATTTTAGGTCCAAATATTCCATAGTTGAAGGAGAGTTATTATTTTGATTTTCTTTGAATATGTTTTGGGTTTATTTTTGGTTTCCAATTCATATTTTGTATCCTTTCAGTTTATTTTTAGTTTTTGATTCATTTTTTATATCCTTTTAGTTTATTTTTGGTTTTCGATTAATTTTTTTTTGTTTTAGTTTTTTTCTTTGTTTTTAAAGAATGTATATGAGATTTTTAGCTTTGTCATGCAATCTTATGTATTCATTCTATAAAAGATAAGAGGCGATTGGTCAAATCCATAAATGAATTGATTTTATATATGTAATTGTTTATAGATCTAACTAAATTGTATACGTGGCTTAGTTATCGATGTTTGGTCATAGACATGGTACCCTAATGAAGATGTTAGATCATAGGAATTTTTTATTTGCTATTGACAATGAAAGATATGAATAAAGTGCATTTGATTATATCATTGTTCAAAAAAACTACAAGTTGAAATACATTGAGGTATTCTAAAGAAGTGAACATTGACAAGTAAACAAAAAAAGAAGAAGAAAATAATAAAAAATAGAAAGGACAAAACAAGTTGTAAGAAATGCACCAATCAATTCACATAGTTTTATCGCCAAAACAAAACTGATGAAATAAGGGAAGCATCATCCTTCCTGTAATGTTCAAATAAGCAAAATTTATGTAAAACACCCAATTAAGTGTGCAAAACTGAGATAACATAACATTAAGAACTCAAAACAAACTAAAACATCACCTTAAGAAACTAGAATAGTAAATATGAAATGTTCTAAAAAACATTTGATAAAAAATTGACACCGAACAATTCACTTTCCTCCCTTTTTGGCAGTAGACTTAGTCACCTTAGTTCCAGTAGGGTCCTTCTTCTTGACACTCTTGATAACACCGACTGTAACCGTTTGACGCATGTACAAACAATAGAACAACCCAATGGAAGGTACTTGGAGAAGGTCTGAACAACCATGGGATTGGTAGGAATCATTATTATGAACCTAGTGTCACCATTCTTTAAGAACATAAGCTTATTCTTGAGCTTCTTACCAAATTAGTGATCAATCTTAGTCAAGATCTTAGTAAACTTCACAACAATGTGAGAGGTGTGATAGTCCAACAAAGGGGAAAAATAAAAACTCACTTTGAAACATAAATTAAAACTCAAATTCCATAAACTTTATGAACCAAACCAACCTAATTTAAAACTTGTAATTGAAAGGAGAATTAGAATAGAGAATTAAGGGTTTGTTGCATTATTGGTACCATAACTTTAGCCCTTTTTTCATTTTGGTACCAAAATTTTGACTTTTTCTTTTCAGTCCCATAATTTCTATTTCAGTTTTAGGAGACAATCATTTAATAATTTCAGGTGATATTAAGTTAACATGGCAAACAAAATTAGAATATTCTTAGAATATTCGACACATAAGCTATCCCCTCATCATCCTAGTCACTCATGTGGGCCCAACATAATTACACAACAAAAAAACCAAAATCCCTAAAGTCCCTAAAAATAAAATCCATTGATTCGATTTCTTTTTTAAACCCTAATCCCTAAAATTCTACTTAAAACCTCTATCTTTTGTTCTTGAAATATTCCATCTCGTTTAATCACCTCTTGTGCTAATCATTTTTGCTGGATCTTATTGCACATTCATTTCATGATGGAGTACCAAATTATGATTTCGTATTATTGTTGCAATCAAGTTGCATGTCTGAGAATGTCATGGACAGAGGCAAATCCAGGAAGATGATTTTATGGTTGTTCCAAATATGGAGTGAGTACTTCTATTTTTAGCTTATGGTTATTTATTTTCTTAAAATTACATATTCAACTTTTTTTTGCTAAGCTAATGAGTTTTTTTCCTTGAATTTTGATACTTGGATTATTTAAACGAATGGAGCCTATGATTTTTTCTAGTGGTTTAATCCTCCAATGTGTAATCACACTTGAAATGTCATCAATGGTTTATTGCAAAGTTTAGAGAGGAATAAAGAGGAAAGTAGGATGAAAAGAACACATAGTAAGTGGTACACTATGAAGCTTATTTGTGCAATGGTTATGTTTTTTTCATGGTTAAGTTTTGTGGTTAACATGCAAAATGGGATTGTGGAGTTAGTTGTAGGGTGGAGTTAGTTGTAGGGTTGTTTTCTATAGAAGGTTATTAACAGTAGGGAGTATAGGCAAAATGGGTTGGATATTAGTTTATTTTGGTTAAGGAATGTAATTTATCTATATAATGAAAATGAACTTTTTATCTGTGTAATGAAGAAGAATTTAGATAAATATGAAGCTCTAAATGATTCAGTTCAACATTGTCATGGACCAATTTGTTTCCAATAATAAAAAATGAACAGAAGGCAATAAGTGCATTGGATATAGAGTAAAAGTGGATGTCTATTTCTAGCACACTCAATATACAAATAAGAATAAAAAAATAAGATGTCCACTTTGGTTGTTTCCAGCATAAATAAATGGTGTAGAGATAAAAAAAAGTTTTTGGAAGCAAAAAACAAGCTAATATGAAATATTGCATATAACATATCAAATAGTGTTGAACAAAAAAGTTTTCAATGCCAATCCAACAAGAAAAGTCTGAAGATTCCTATGGACCACCTACATCATATGCCAAAAGACTTTAAAAAATAATCGTGGCATAAAACCAAAAATATTAAGGACCACTTTTACAGTTGGGGCTAGCAATAATTCATATATGAAACCAATATTAAAATGTCTTCCCAAATCTACCACTTGTTATATCTCTTCCATATCTAGGGGGCATCCATTCTTGATTCTTGGTTTTCTTGGTTGTTTTATCTGCAGCAACATATTCCTCTTTTCTTTTCCCTTTTTTAACTGCCTTTTATTTCCCTTTTTCATCCACACTTGCCTTCCTAATCAACTTCTTATGCCTTGCACTTAGTTTAGAATGTTCTCCAACCTTTCCTACATTCATAAATACTAGTGGCATGCACATAAGTCCAGATGTAGGCACAATCACATTACTGCTTTATTTCATCTTCTCAAAGGCATAAGGTAAAGATATAATATATGTTTCTCCCTCATTGTCATGTGTTTAACCTTCATTTTCATTAGTAGCTTCATATGTTATATTAAATATTTGCATAACATATTACACATCCATTAAAGATAAATATAATGTATTAAATCCAGTTTATGGCACATCATAAACACACATTTGATTTTAATTCAAAATCTACAAACCTAGGATAGTTCTTTTTAAGTTAATTCAGCTTGTTCATTACCAGCTTCAGATGATATATTAAACATATGCATAACATATTACATAACCATTAGGATTAGATATTATGTTTTCTAGCACATTATAAATCCATACCTGATTTTAATTCAAATTATAGACTTGGACTAATGCTTCTTGACTTAAATCAAAATGTTATTTATAATTTGCAATGTTAACCTCTTCCAAATTATATGGCAGGAAAAAATTTAGTGGATTTTCTTGTGTGGTTCTACTTGTACCCTAGTAATAACATAAAATAAAACATACATTTAGCACTAAGTTCTATTGTAAAATAAATAAAAAATAAATAACTTACATTAGGCATCCATTATACTGTGTATGGAGTAGAATGAGCTCCACTCGATTGTTCCTTGCTTAAATTTTTTTGAACCTACATGACAAAAAAATCAAAGTAATAACCAAATTCCATAATAAATCATTCAAAATAAATAAACAATTAAAATGAGATAATAAAAATATCAAATTCATACTTACAGGCAATTTTTGTAAGTTGCTTTGGGAATTTGATGTACTTTGTGATCCATGGAACCTTTTATTATGCCCTTCCATTCCACAAATTCCATAACAAATAATTCCTCATTTCCTACTCACTTTTCCATTTTTAATCCCACTATTAAGCTCTTCATTTTCTTTCTTTCTCATTAATTTTCTTCTGTGTAGTGACCTTAGGCGAAAACTCTTGGCCTTCAGTAGGATTAATAAATTGACTGCATATATATAATAATGTAGAAACCTTGTAGCATTCATGCAAGTTGCTCTCAAGGTTTTCCTTATTAAACCATAAAGCTGAGATTGTATGGGCACAAGGGATGCCTATTAAGTCCCATCTTCTACAATAGAGTGTTTGTGAGGATCCTCCCCATCTCTCACCTTGCCCTTTATTGGTTATTTGTAGGATTCCATGCTCAAGAGTTCCAGAAACAAATTATCAAGTGGTGTCATCTGTGGGAACTCTTGGGAAAAAGCTATTTGTATATCTGCTAAGTTAAAATATCGATACTATAACTTCCAGCCCACCGCCAATCTCGACTCTTGAAACTCACATTAACCTCTCGGCACCTATTCTTCCAATTAATTTGTCAACACCTCTCCCAACAATAATACTTCCAGCAACCTTCCAGTCTACCGGACCTTCATTTGGAAATACATACTTGTTAGTGATATGCACTAGGTCAATCATTTGAGATTATGTATTGACTTTCTTATTTTATTAATAAAGAGGTACTTCATTATCATTTGATTTTATGATAATTATATGAATGGTTAATTCTTACTAAGGCCATCAAGTATGTGACTTGATAGTAAAACCCTTAGATTAAAATAAGAGTTCTATTCTAATTATCCCTAGCCATTTATTCATTATATAAATATTAAAGTATTAAGGCTAGTATGATGTTGACTAATGATTATTTTTTACTAATCATGACTATGAGATATTAAGTCAGCTCATAGGTACATGATGAGAGATTATGTACTGGATTGACCCACTATGAGAATACTGCATAGATTATTGTCATAAGTATTTCTCATCACAGTAATTTTATTTTGGTCATTTGACCTTGAAATCATCATAGATTTCTACATAGCTATTTTATGTTTTGACACATTCTAACATTGTCTTTAACCGGACGATTAAATAGGATGTTGTTGGATATGAAATTAGTTATATGAGGAATGTGAGTGATTCAGGAGGAATTTATCCCTCATTAATATGAGAAAGATATCTATGGGCTCCTTGATGAGATAGACTGAAGGAAAATGTATGGCCATGCTGAAATGAATTGATAAAGAGTTATCATTTTCAGTCTACTTGGAATCAAGTCATAATATTGAACTATATAAGGATGACATTCTATGCCTTATGTTCAATTAGGATATCATGTGATAAAGGGACAATAAAATTCACTGTAATTAGGTTATATCGGATTATTGACTTCACATGACTTGGGTAGTCATAATGTCTTGCTAGAGGCCACTTATAACTTGTAGGCTTAAATAGAGATTTAGGCCTATTGCCAATGTTATGTGAACCTTCAGGGTTACACACTTAGAACAAGCCCAAAATGAATATGGGTTTAATAAGCCCAAAAAATAAACTTTGTGGAAATAAATAATTAAAGTGTTTTATTTATTTATTTAAGATAAATGTTATTTTAAATAAATAAATAAGATATTATTTTTGATTTTTTTAAAACAAAATCAGAATATAATTAATGGAAGTTACCAAAAGGTCATTGGTAGGTAAAACCCTAATTTGGAGTCTATAAATATGTTATATTCTCTAGGGTTTAACACACTTCCTTTTCCTGCCTCCAAATTCATTTTCTTTCTTCTTAGAAAACCAAGATAAAGTTTTTCTATTGTTCTTGATTTGTGAGACAGTCAAGGAGGTTGCTAGCACACACTCCAATTCATTTTGTGAAGGGCTGTTCGTGTGGATACCTATAGAGGATGCATCCTTTTTGAGACGTCTAGATCCGAACAACCAAAGTAAAAGGCTCGAGGTAAGGTGTCGCTGGTGTGAACCTCCTCTCATCCTTTTAAAAAATCTTACCTCTTCTGCATCTTGGTGAGATTCTTGAAACCTTAGATTTAATCAAGTAGTCGAATTATATGGATCCAGGTTTGGGAACGTGATAAATTTTTAATTTTTCTGCTGTGTTTGTATCATGAAACCCAACAATACTTACCTCATAGAAACACCTAGGGCTAGCCGGCTTCAGGCACCGACTTCCCATATTATGATCCATTGCAATACCATCACCGTCCAATACCTTTTGTACCTTTTCCAAGACTAATAGATACACTAGTTGTAACAATGCCAAACCTGAACATTGTAACCCAAACACTCACCCAAACCAGTAAGGAAGCAATGATACAAAATATCCAAACATAGATATCTTTTATACAACAACAGTTGAACACCTTAATTCAAAGTAGCAACCCTAGACTGGCTCACATAAACAACAACATGACACCTCCGGAAATACCTAAGGTGAACAAGGGGAAGGATAAAGTACTAAAAGGGGAATATAGTTCAACAATTCTAGCTCTCAATGACTTGAAGTTAACTCAGAAGGTAGAAGAAGTTATACACAAAGCCTATACGAAACCAAGGAAGGAAGATGAATGTATAATGGAAGACAGAACACCATTTATAAGAAGGATAATCTAGACAGAGATCCCTACCAAGTTTAAAATCCTACCATTAGATTAGTATGATGGAACCGAAGATCCCATCAACCATATATTTGCATTTAGAATAAGAATGTTGCTCCAAAACATGAACGATGGAATCATGTGTAGAGTCTTCCCAAGCACACTCACAAAGAATGCCCAAAAGTGTTTCATCGACTCCCGGAGAACTCCGTCACCTCTTTTAAGGATTTGGCAGAAAAGTTCCATACCAGGTTCGTCACCAACATTCCCCTGCCAAAAACATCAATGATCTTCAGATGTGTCGGCAAGAGGTTAATGAGTCCCTATGAAGCTATCTTGATCTGTTCAATAATGTAGCCATGCAGATAAAAAACCCTATGGACGAAGTTGTTATAGAAGCCTTGAAAAATGGTACTAGACTCAGAAAGCTCAAAAATAAGATAATGACAAAGGAACCTGGCACTTTTGCAAAAGTGATGGCTATGGCGATCAAAATGATAAAAATGGATAAAGATAGAAGGATGCGAAGGGAAGAGGAAAAACCACCAACCAAAGATGAAAAATCAAAATCCAGATGAGCAAGCTTCCTAAAAATAAAATTTAGAAACTTGGTAGAAAGATTTGATAGGGAAGCAGATAGATACACACCTCTAAATACCTCTCAATCCATAATTCTCATGTGGGTCAGATAGAATGGTGTAGGAATTACCCCAGCTAGAAGAATAAGCCCAACCCGGAGATCCACGTAAGATAGGGGACATTATTGCTAGTATCATCGAGAAAATGGGCACAACACTGAGGCTTGCAAAGAACTAAAGAATGTCATAGAAAGACTGGTGCAAAATGGTAAACTTAGCAATTTCATGGACACGTCCAGAGGGAGTATGAACCTAAAAGCTCATGCGCGAGATAGGCCAGAAGCAAAGAAAGCTCGAAATGAGCTAACTAGTATTATTAACATGATTATTGGTAGTGAAAACTTGGAGAAGAAACTTAAATGAAGCTGTGGAGAAGGGCTAACCTTTAAGAAAAGAGAGATCGTATTCAATTCAAAAGATGGTTTGCATGTTCGTAATCCCTACTGTGATGCCCTGGTGATAAATGCATACATAAACAATTATTTGGTGAATAGGTTATTAGTTGACAATGGAAGTGCCATTAATGCAAATCTTGGAATGCTTACAAAGTAATGGGAGGCTCTATCACCAACCTGAAAGCCATTCAGAATCCTATTACAAGCTTCTGTGGAGGAACTATATAGCCAATGGCAGTCGTGGAGTTAAATATGGAATTTGGAAATTGAGACGATGAAGAAATAAAAGTTATTAAAACCTTGTTCAATGTGGTGGATCTCCTACTAGCATACAATGGAATCATAGGACAACCAATGCTCTACAAAGTAGATGCAATCACTAGTATCTGACACTTAACTATGAAAATTCTAGTTGAGGGTGGAACTCTCACTATTCGTGGAGATCAGTATATGGCCAGACAGTGTTACCAGATGGCTATAAAGCCTTAGACAGAGGCCTTCCCCCTAGAAACATGGGAAAGAGAGAAACAAGGCACTGGACCATAATCGATTGATGACATTAAAACATTGCAAATTATTGATGGGAAAGTGTTAAAGATTGGTAATAAGCTTGACTATGGCACTAAGGAAGGAATAATGGAAGTCCTCATTAGACACTCAGAAGGCTTCACCTCTCGGGCATTTAAAATAATTAGGGTAGATCCCCAGGTTGCTTGCCATAGCTTGAACATCAAACCAGAGGTGAAGCCAGTGATCCAGAAGAAAAGAACCTTTGCATATGAGAGGCAGAAGATAATCGCTGAGGAAATGAACAAATTGTTAGAAGCTAGGTTTATCAAGGAAGTTACTCATCCATAATGGGTGGCCAATGTGGTACTCGTCAAGAAATCGAACAAAAAGTATAGGATGTGTGTGGACTATACTGACCTTAATTGGGCATGCCCCAAGGACAGCTACCCATTGCCTATAATTGACCAGCTCGTAGATTCCACTACCGGCCATAGACTATATAGTTTTGTTGATGTGGTGCAAGGATATCAAAATATACCAATAAAGGGGGAAGATCAAGAGAAAACATCCTTCATCACCCACGAAGGTCTTTACTACTATAAGGTGATGCCCTTTGGACTAAAGAATGCTGAAGCAATATATCAGAGAATGATGAACCATGTACTTTTAGACCATATTGGGACAAATGTGTAAGTATATGTGGAAAACATTATTATTAAGAGCAAGTATGCGGAATAACACCCAACAGATTTGGATTAAGTTCTCCAATTACTGAGTGAGTCTGGGATCAATCTAAATTCAAAAAAATGTGTCTTTAGAGTTAAAAATGGCAAATTCCTAGGATTCATGATATCCCACAGAGGTATTGAGGCCAACCCAAAAAAATGGAAGCCATTCTCAACGTGAAAGCCCTAAAGAATATCCACGAGTTACAAAAGCTAAATGGCATAATCACGACTTTGGGGCGTTTCATTTCATGCTCAGCCAGACCATGTTTACCACTATTCCAAGCTTTAAAAAATTCCAAGAAATTTTTTTGGACTACAAATTGCCAAGTGGCCTTTGAAGACGTTAAAAAATTCCTGTCCTTACCACCTCTATTTAGCAGGTTGGTCCAAGGGGAAACACTGTACTTATATCTCTCGGTAGGTCAAGAATGCATTGCTTTGGTGCTAGTAAGAGAAGAAGAGAGCCAACAAAATCCGGTATATTACATCAGCAAAATACTCCGAGGATCTGAGGTTTGGTACCCAATGTTGGATAAGCTGGCCATGGCTATTGTCTATGTATCCCAAAAGCTCTGACACTAATTCCAGGCTTATCCCATCATTGTCAAATCCCGCTTCCCTTTGCAAATTATCTTATAAAGGCCTGAGACTTTAGGCAGATTGGTTCAATGGTTAGCATTACTTGGAGAATTTGACATTGATTATGAGCCTCGTCAATAAGTGAAAGCCTAAGTGTTAGCAGATTTTGTTCAAGAAATGATACTGGAAGACCTCACCATTACCAAGGCACCATAATGGAAACTCTATGTTGATGGAGCATCCTCCACTGAAGGATCTGGCACCAGAGTTATCCTCAAGGGACCACATAAAATCCACATCTAGTATGCAGTTTGAATAGAGTACAACGTAACTAATAATATTGCGAAATATGAGGCACTCATCACAGGATTGAAGTTGGCTGCTAAAGTTAAAGCCGAACACCTCATAATACACTCAGACTCTCAGCTAGTAGTAAACCAGGTTAACGGGACATTCTAGATCAAGGATCCAAGCATTGCTTGATATGCGAGCAAAGTTATGCAATTCTTGAAGAAGATCAAACAAGAAAGGGGACCGTGGGAGATTGTCCAGATGCCCAGACTTGAAAAATTTGAGGCCAACCTCTTGGCCAAATCAACAGCTGAAGACAATCAAGCATTCAAGGGTATGGAATTCACCAAGGCACTGACAAAACCTAGTACTGAGGACCTCGATATCATGGAAGTACGGGAAGTCTCAAAATGGATGCGACCGATAGTCCAATAGTTGGAACACGAAATGCTTTTAGAAGATAAATAGAAGGCTCAAAAACTAAAGATAAAGGTAGCTCATTACTCTATCCACCACGGGGAGCTCTAAAGGAAATCCCTTTCACACCCATGGTCTAAATGCATATCGCTAGAGGAAAAGAATTATATACTTAGGGAAATCCATGAAGGAATTTGTGAAGTGCATGAGTCCCACTACACTTTAATCAGGAAAGCACTTCTTTAAGGATGCTATTGGCCTACTACGTCTAATGATGCCCAGAAGTTAACTCAAGAATGCCATAAGTGCCAATAATTTGTTCATCTTAATTATAAGCCTTCCCACCCCTACATCTAATCGGCAGCCCATGGCCCTTTGCCATATGGGGAATGGACATCCTCGCTCCTTTCCCGACCTCCACTTAAAAAAAAAAGTTCTTAATTATGCTTATAGACCATTCACTAAGTGGATAGAAGTGGAAGCAGTTCTAACCATCATAGAAACTCGGATTCAACATATCTTCTGGAGAGAAATCTTCTGCAGATTTGGCTTACCTCACACCCTGATCATAGACAACGGCAAGCAGTTTGATAATGAAAAGTTCAGAAGGTTCTGCTCAGACTTTAGAATAAAGCTTCATTTCACCTCAGTCGATCACTTGCAAACAAACGGGCAAATAGAGGTCACCAACAGAACTATCATGCAGGGATTAAAGAAGAGACTTGATGAGAAAAAAGGAAATTGGGTCAAAGAATTTAACAATGTAATTTGGGCTTATGGGACCACCCCCAGATCATCTATAGAGGAAACATTGTTCTGACTAACTTATGGCATGGACGTAGTAAATACCAGTTGAGATTAGTTCACCAAGTTACAGAATTAGCCACTGCTTTGATCAAACATCAATAACATTAATGCTGGGATATGTTTAGACCTACTAGAAGAAAGACAAGAGTGGACGTTAGTCATAACCGAAGCACATAGGCAAAGGGTAGCATAATATCATCTCCGACATAGTCACTTAAGATAGTTTAAAGTAGGCGACTGGGTACTCAGAAGGGTAGATATTGGTAAAGGCAACTCTGGCACTGGCAAGATGGGTCCAAATTGGGAAGGCCTCTATCAGGTCATAGAGCACATAGCTAAAGGGGTATACAAATTAAAAAATAGAGAAGGCAAAGAACTGCCATGATTTTGGAACTTGGATTGCCTTTGGAAATACTATCAATAAATTTACTCAAAATGATATTAAATAAAGTGTCTCTATTCATTGAAGAAACAATCATCTTACATAGGTCAATTACAAAAAAAAATTCTCTATTCTACTAATTGTACATCTGAACCATCGGGCTCGAAGATGGGAGGGGGAACAACATTAGCAACACTGATAGGCATGGTAAGCTTCACAAAGGACCCTTCAGTAGATCTAGAAACGTCCCTTGCACGAAAGGAAGTTTCCTTTTGCCGAGCATCCTCTTCAGCAACAATCTTCACCAAGTCAGCCGACATTATCTGATCCAGCTCTGTTAGGTCTAGCTTCGAATTCTAAAAAAGTAGGATCCTCCTACATTCAGACCTATAAGCTGTGAGAAATCCTCCCACCATGCTCTGGTAGGATCTTTTGTCATTTTCCCAAGATTTCTTGACCTTGAATCCTGCTCTTCAATCCTCTTGCTCAACTAACCCTGACTATGCTCCAGATCAACAATCTTTTTCTAGCCCGCCTCACCCTCAGATTTTGCCTCTATGTATTTTTTCTGGTAGAGCTCTAGTGCCACCTTGGCACTATCCAACTTTTTCTTAAAATCAATGGCTATTGTTCTGTCCTCTATCTCCTTCAGGCTGTTCTAGCTTTTAAGGTAAAAATACTAGTCCTTTACCAGTAGTAAAGCCTGGGTCATCTATGACAAGGGAAAATTCACATCAATAACTTAATACAAGAAAATGTAAAAAGTGATAGAGACATGGCATTCACTTACTTCTAAGGAATGACCATTCATTGAATTGAACAGCTCCTTTGGACCCTCCTTGGACCAACATTGCATATTTGCTAGCAGCCTTAGTGACTCAACATACTGATCTCAAACCTAGGCATTCGGGACGCTCGACATCTTCACCTTATTCATGATCCGAGCCCTTATATCTGGACACTCAGACAGCCTTGGACGGTGAATGTATATCTCCTCATCCAGCTCCTCAGCATCTGAGCCTTGGTCGATCAATCGTCTCTTATGTTGACCTTCCCTGCCAGAACAGGACAATCCAACTATAGCTTTTCCCTTCAAATTGATGGTCACTTACTCGGGGACTACAGGAGCTTCAGGCTGTGGAGAGGGGGAGGAAATCCATATTTCTTCTGGCCCTATTGGTTCATTAGCTAGAAGTGGAATTTTGTCTGTAAAAGCAAAAAAGTCAGCCATATGTAATTGAAAAATAAAAAGTAAGTAAAAAAGATACCTCTTTGTAATCCAAACATACCAGTAGATTAAACACAGTCTAGACAGACTCTCTACAGGTATCTTCTAAATACATCCTCAGCAGACTAAGCCTTGGCCACGCCATCAAGATGCAGCCTTAAGAGCATCTCCATATCAGGGTTTGATAGTTTTAGAGGCCATCTATAGACGGCAGGGTTTAGTGCACATCTAAGATTTTAGCAACCATGACACTGTTTAGGCTCAAGGCCTTAGAGAACACACTAACCATTTTCACAAAGACATGGTGTGGAGATGAGGAGTCGCCACCCAAGGTAATAACTGGGACAAATTGAAAAGGTGGTACACGATTCTTTAAAAGAAAGCTAGCACCACAACCAGGAGATTTTAGATACGGAATACTAACTTCTCTTAGTCTCGTGTTGATTTAGAATAATTTTATAAATGATTATTTCATCCTCTAATTACATGCAATTTTATTAAATCCTAATTAACATCCATCTAACCCAAAAGGCAACAAGTCAATAAAATTACACCTAAAAAATGTATAAAAAGACAATATCCCTATGTCTAAACTATGTTAATTTTATTTTATAAGTTAGTTAAGTCTTCATATTATTTACAAGTGAGAAATGGACTATAGGTGGGCCTACATTTTTATTAATTAGTGAGCCTAGATCTGTTTATTTTAATTTGTTTAAGGAATGGGATTAAGTTTATTCAATTTTAAAGGAAAATCAAATTAACAAGCCTAAGTCTAACTTGGTCTTATTTTAAGAGAAATGTGGGCCTAGGTCTATTTATTTTAAAAGAAATGAAATTAAGTGGGCTAAGCTGAGTCTAGACAAACTTTAATGAACTAAGTGGGCCTAAAATCTAATTAACCTAATGGGCCTAAATTGATTTTAATTATTTTAAAGTCCTAAACCATTTTTTTAAACCTATTTATTAAGTGGATTAGACCTAAACATGGGCTTGGGGCCCAAAAGGATAAAAACATAAAAAAAAAAGCCCAAAACAAACAAAACACAAAAAATGGATCAACCAAATATTATAGTGATTTTCTAAAAATCCTAAATTAATTACATGCAAACCCTAATTTAAGCTACTACCACCATTGATTTTAATTGATTTTTTTACCCAATTGAACTAATTACTAATTAATTTTAAAGTACAGAAAATTAAATCTTTCACTATTCCCACTACTGAGGTTATTACAAACTATGTATAAAAATTAAAATTAAATAATTATACACCCATGAATTAAAAATAAACTACACAGAACACATAAATGCAAAATAAAGATTAAAATCCTAAGAACTATTAAAAAAATAGTACAAGTTCATCCATGGCATTCCATGGATCTTCTATTCAATTAAACACAGGCAGTATCCTCCATAATTCACATGCACATATATAAAAAAACAAAAAAATAATCAAATTAGTAGTGAAATTAAATAATAAAACAAATAACGAAATAAAATAAAAATCACAAAAAGAAGAGAAGAAAGAAAGAAAAAAAAATGAATGTTGTGCATATACTTTGAGATAGCCCCTCAGATTGTGATTGTCACCGTTGAAATTGACTCAGTATTGATTTGATTCTGGACTGGGAGTAAAAAAATGATGGATCATCTTCGTTAAATGAACTGTAAATTTAAGGTTTTGAAAGAACAGAAGAAATGAAAGTTTGATCTACGGATGTGTGAGTTTCTCTCAGTTCCTCTGTCTATGTAAAAAAATTTTCCCCCACGCACGCACGCAGACTTTGCTTTTAAATGCAGAGTCTACGCGTACTGACTTCCTCCAAAGGAGGAATAGACCTATCTGATCAAATAGCGTCCTGATAAGATTTGATTTTTGAAACTTATTTACGTGCTTTGAATGTGTTAACATTTTCATCAGATAATAATAATAATTAAATTAAATTTTCAACCAATCAAAACACTAAAAAATTATCAAAAAATAAGAAAAAATATGTGAAAAAAATTGAAAAAAGGACTTATTGCACATCAGCATTGTGCAATGCCGACCAACAATGTGTACTGCTGGTCGGCATTACACCAATGCCTATCTGACCAGCATTACACCAATGCCTGTCCTAATTTTTTTAATTACCAAAAGACCCCTAAAAAATTGACTTATTTGTAATCAAACCCTAAAAAATATTTCATTTTAGTCCCTAAAGTCCAGAAAATCGACAACCAAGTTCAATTTTTGAATAAATTTCATCATAGGGGCTTACGTCATAATTGTGCATAATTGCATCCCGAAATTGGGTAATTACAGTTGCTCCCCTTTGTCATTGTTTGCTTGAAAAATTACAGTAAAGCAATATAAGCACACAATTTCAAAAGGAAGAAATTAGGACACTTGATTATATCCTAAGTTATAGATTGATGCTCAAATTGCTGAGCAAAGTATGATGTTTGACAAGTCGCACTATATTTCCTATGGAACGTCTAGTGGACTTTATGCAAATGAGTTTCGCTATATTCCCTATGGGACATTTAGTGATGATAAATTGAAAACCTGCTATAGTTCCTGTGGAACATCTAGCATTGATGAATTTTGTTATATTCCTTGTGGGACGTCTAACAATGCACACTATATTCCCTGTGGGACATCTAGTGATGATAAATTGAAAACTTGCTATAGTTCCTGTGAAACGTCTAGCAATGATGAATTTTGTTATATTCCTTATGGGACGTCTAACGATGCACACTATATTCCCTCTGGGATGTCTAGTGTAGTTGAATTGAATTTCGTTATATTCCCTATGGGACGTCTAATGATACACACTATATTCCCTGTGGGACGTCTAGTGTAGATTAATTAAAAATTTACTATAGTTCCTGTGGAACGTCTAGCAATGATGAATTTTATTATATTCCTTGTGGGACGTCTAATGATGTACACTATATTCCCTGTGGGACGTCTAGTATAGATTAATTGAAAATTTGCTATAGTTCCTGCGGAACATCTAGCAATGATGAATTTGAAAGTTTATGTCATAACTGCTATGCAGTACATAACATAATGAAGGTTATGACTAATGTGCAGCACGTAACATAGTCATTTGTAATTCATATCATAGCTACTGTGCATCATATGAATCCTTTGACTGAAATGATGCATGTAAAATACAAAAAATGAATTATATAATCTTGTTCTGTATCCTGTACCTCACAAAAAATTCAGAACCATAGATTGATTATGCAGTCTTAATAATTTAGTGAATTATTAATTTGATGAATGTCATGATTTAATTAGGGATGTATTCCTAATCCGAATGCAATAATGGACCAATTTGCAAGAAAGAAAATATGGATAAAAAGTAAGTAAATTGGAAGGATTAAAATAGATATTCTCCATTTTATATATTCTTTCCCTTTTGTTGATCACTTCACTTCTCTTCCTATTCTTTTCTTCTTCTTTTTTTTTTTTCAATTGATCTTGATTTTTCTTTTCTTGATTTCTTCACCATTTGTTGTCCGATTTACAATCTGTCTAATCCTATGGCCTCCTTTTCACATGGATAACATGAAGTAGTTGAGACTTCAGAATGTCAAAGAATTTTTCCTCTTCATTTTCCTCAGAATAATCTGGAACTTCGAGAAGACTCAACTATCTTTCCTTTGACACATTTACTTACCCACAGGTGTAGAGATGTGGGTAATGATGTAAATTTTCTTTCTTCTATTTATTTTTTCAAAAATATTACCTGTATAATTAGTAATTAGAGTTAGTTTTAGAGTAGAGATTGACATTGACATTTATATTAGGCAGAAATTAATATGAAAATGCATGATAAATTGAAATTAACTTTGAAAATATGAAATTTATCTCCAGGGTTATCAAAATGGAGGATCGGATGTCTGGAATTTTAGTCAAAATTTTAGATTTTTGATCAGTCAAGTTAATGCTGATCGGCATAGTAGATTGCCAATCAGCAATTTGGAATGCCGATCGACATTCTAGATTGCTGGTCGGCAATCTATATTGTCGATAAAAAAAAAGAGTTTTTTAAAAGGGGCAATTAATTAATTAACTAATCAAATCCTTCAATTTAAATTCTTTGATTAATTAATTAATCTTTCAATTAACTAATTATTATTTTCTTTTTGAAATTAAAATAGCGTCCGATGAAGTTCACGGGCTGTTTCAATTTAGCCCGAGAATTATTTCACAGATTGTTAGAGTAGGTGACACATCTGATTTAGGCTTTCAGATTTAGGCATTTCATTACTGAAATTTTGACTGTTCGAGGCCGATCTGACTGTTATTCTTTATTTGCTTTGATCGAGCGATGGATGGATACTACCTACACTTTTCATACTCGTGTGGGTGAGCTGATCGTTTCACCTATGAGTTTCTTTGCTATCACCGGGATTGCCTTTGGAGGATCCCCAGTTCCATTTGACATCAGCTATTGTAGTCTTCCAGAGCATGCATGGAGTTAGTACGCGCGAGATTTGATCAGGTTCACCCCAACATGGAAGAATCGGAGGAACGTTCTTCTTTCATCATTAGTTGAGGGATTCAGATGCCTTCCTACTTCTACTCCTCGTCAGATTATTCATATGGCGAGGTGTTTTCTTTTAATATTATTAGGTATGACTTTTATGAGACTAGTCACGAGGTCAGTATTGCTCTGTTGGGTCCTTTTCGTGACTTGGATCGAGTTGCCACACTAAATTGGGGATCTGCTGCACTCATTTATATTTATTACAGATTGGACACTGTTTGTAGAGGTGCTGTCATGATGTGTGGCTTTTGGAAAGTCTTGCATGTATGTTCTCCTTCATTTGATCTTTATAGTCTTTCTCTTCTTTGCCTTTTTCTAATATGTTCTTTTTTTTTCTAGATCTGGAGCATAGATATCAGGCTGATTCGAGGCTTTAATGCTATCAATTCTGATAGGACCTTTCCTCTGATGATGAGATGGGGTTCTTCCCACCTTTCTAGCAATAAAAATACTTTGCAGACGTACCATGATTAGTTGAACACTATCGAGTGGCACTTGGTAAGGAAAAAGAAAATAAAATCATTAGTATGTTATAGTTTAATAGATATTAGACTTAATTTACATAAATTACAGATAAACTTTGATTGGTTGGAGGGTGCTGAGGACATCCAGTGATATGATTTCATGGCGGCTACAGCTCGCTTGGAGCTTATGAGGATCCTACTCTCTGGTTATGGCTGTCTGATGTGGTATTTAGGGGAGTGAGTGTATCGTTGGTCTTCTGGCCCTTCTCGACCTCGCATTCCATCTAATGTCCCTTCCTCTATGCTCCGCAGCTCGCATCTTATAGGTTTAGAGCTGAGGGATGCATTACAGGGATATGCTGCCTCAGATTTCCTTGAGCGTTCTCGACATTATTAGTAGTTTATCCGTGAGAGTCTCTTGGAGCATGTTCCTATTAACGATGATGAGGTAATTTCTCATTATTTTAGCTTCCATTTCTAGAACCTATGAATCACTTCTGCTCTTTATAGTTTGAGGAGGTTTGCTCTCCTATTGATGCAGATGAGGAGACTAAGATTGCTCCAGAGACTGAGGTTGCTCCAGAGACTGAGGTTCTTCCTGATATTGAGAGCCCTAACCCCAAACCTAGTCTTGGTCATCATGCTCAGCACGTTGGGTCTAGTCGTGATGGTGCTTTTATGAGCATTACCCTTGGTGATATCTCGATTCCAGATAGGTCCATGTTCTACTAGGCTCCCACTGTTTAGTCTCCAGTTGAGTAGCAGATGCAATTCGGTGATGCTCAGCTTCTTAGCTTTTATCCAGTAGATGCTTCTCATGTGAGTTCGTTGATTTATTTCTTATATGGATATGTACACTTGTCATTTATATTAGTAAAAAATTTTACAAAACAGGTTCCCCAAACACAGGCAGAGTATCTATATAGAACTGCCTTGTCTTAGAGATTATTCACGATGCAGGTTACAGACAGTTGGTAAGTAAGCATCTACACTGAGAAAATGTCAAATGTATGCATGCTATGCATATGATATGATGTTTCCTGTGTATGTAGAGCTATTCCTGTAGTTTAAAGTGAGAGAACGAGATGCTTTGTCGGCAACTTGCAGACTTGGGCTTTGATCCGTACAACGCTGGGACTTCATTTGCCAGATCTCGAGACACTTATCATCATGATGACCCTACCAGAGGATGGAGCCAATGGCCTGATACCAGAGCACGAGATGAGTGATTTAGAGTTTCTTTATTCCTAACTTTCTGTGTGTCTGTATCTGACTATTCTTTATTGTACTGCTATTTTTTTGTACTGTCTCGAACACTGTTAGATAGAACTGAAATAATATTTGCATCTTAATGGATTTTTTTTATAAATAACTAATTAAAAAAAGATTGTTAATGAACATTATCCCTTTTTAATTAATTATCCATTTATCTTAATCCTTTTTTGAGATGGATACTATTGGATAGATAAATAATTAAAAGAATGGATTATCTTCCTAATTATCTATTTATCCCAATCCTTCTTAGATTCTATCTCCTTATCCACATCTTTCTTTTTTAGTAGAATCCTTTTCCCACATGAACTCATCTTCTTTCCCTATATAAGACCATACAAGGGGCATTCTCCTTCATTCTCTATACCCTCATCATGACTCAAGCATCTCTCCAAACAATGAAGAAATTTCTTAAAAGTCTCAATGGTGATGACTGGAATAAGCTTCAACCTTTCCACATAAAATCCCTAAAATCTCTTCAGCACCTGACTATCGATAACAATCTCCTACATGCTGCTACTTCCTTCTAGGATGTCAAGGACCATGTATTCAGGTTTAATGGGCAAGAGCTTTGTCCAATGATTGAAGAGTTTGCTGCTATTCTGGGATGCACATTAGACTCGACTACTATGATAGCCCTTCCTGATTTGGAGATGCAATTTCTTGGCAAATTGGTTACATTCTTTGATTTGCCCCCAACTGATATTTACATGTATACGCATAACACTGGGACCATCAATCTTTCTTCTCTAATCACCATTTGTGGGACTTGGGACAAGAACGTTGCTTCTTGGACTAGAACAATTGCTTTTTGTTTATATGCTCAAATTTTTCTAGTTTCATGGTGATGTCGATACATGCATTGTCAGTATTTTGGAATAGGTAGAGCTTGGAGCTAATCCTATGCCAGTTATCCTTGCTGAGACCATCATTAGGTTCGACAGTTTCAAGACTCATAATCGATTCTTAGGTAGTTTACTTCTTCTTTAGGTGTGCAACCAAAACTTTTATTTTTATTTTATTTTTGCCATAACTTTTGCCTAAGCTACCCTTTCAGGTTTTTAGCTTAGTAGGCTTGCCCTAACTTTTGCCTAAGCTGCCTTTTCAGGTTTTTAGCTTAGTAGGCTTGCCCTAACTTTTGCCTAAGCTGCCCTTTCAGGTTTTTAACTTAGTGGGCTTTTATTTTAGTATTCTTATACCATTTTTTTTAAAGATTTGGTTACAGGAAAAGCTGAGCTTGCTTAATGTACCCCTCAATCCTTTGACTTATCAACCTCCTTAGCTATAATCTCGTTCTTTGAAAATGAAAGACAAACATTCTATGGACCAATGGGTTGAATGGTTGAAGAAGATTTCAGATGCTGAGATCACATGGGTCTACCTTTAGTGGAGGTTGAAATTCAAGACTATTGAGCTGTATGATCATTACTACACTTCTCTACCTTTTTTACCGTTTTATGCCTTTGTCGTCAATATGGTTACCCTCAGTTCATCATTACTATTTTGACTGACTTTGAAGGCTTTCCTTTGAGACAAGATTCTTTGGATAAGATTAGGAGCTTGTGGCCTTGTAGAGCCCTTGAACGGAACATACACCTGGATGCTGATGTTATTACTAATGACGATTAAAAAACTTGGGTTGTTATCCAAAAGATAGAAACATTAGGCTTTGCTAGGTACAAGAGAACTCAAACTTTGTATAATGAGTCACAAAGGAAGAAATAAAGACATCACTAGATAGAATGGTCTCAGAGAGCTAGTTTTAGGCTTTCTTATGTTTTGTCATCCCTCCAAGTACTTATGCTTTATAATAAAGAAAGATATGCAAAGTTTAACAAAACTTCAACTTTAATTTCATTCATTAATTAGGGCCAAAACGAGTATATTTAATACATCATATGACATAACTCCAGTTATCAGCTAGTCCTCATGGATTTTCTAACTGAATATTTTTTGCTCACATTTTATTTCCCTAATTTTTGCCTGACTAGCCCTTTGCGAGTTTTCTAATCAGCAGGACCATTATTTTTATTTTTTTCCCTAACTTTTGCATGTTAACCCTTTATGGGTTTTCTTAATAGCAGGAATGTCCTAACTTTTATTTGATTAGCCTTTTCAGGTTTTCTAGCCAGTGGACTTTATTTTCTTTATTCTACTTTTATTCATATTTTTACAGGTAGTACTTCTTGAGGTGATCCAGATTAACATGTTCCATAAACTCATTCCTTTCAACATTTGATATCCTAACAGCTCCTTTAGGTAGGACCAATTTGACTAAGTACTGTCCATCCCAATTCGGTCTAAATTTACCTCTCGGATTGAACACCACAGCTCTAGACTATTTCAACACCATATCTCCAACTTTAATCTTCCCAAAAGACTCTTTAAAAATTGACTTACTTGTAATCAAACCCTAAAAAATATTGCAATTTAGTCCCTAAAGTCCAGAAAATTGAAAACCAAGTTTAATTTTTGAATAAATTTCATTATAGGGGCTTAAGCCGCAATTGTGCACAATTGCATCCCGAAATTGGGTGCTTACACCATCTTACTCTGTGGCACTCATCAGACCACATTCTCTAAACATCCAGGAAGTTCGCAGGGTGCTCGATAACAAAAAATTTATGCCTCCACTTCTTATGAAGATTCAGAAGCTTTACAAATAGATTATGGTTGGGAATAGTTGATAGGGAGAACATCAGTTCTCCTTTCTTTCGGGTTAGGCTATATAGATACCGTAGGACGTCTAAGTCTATCCTACCCTCTTCATGCATCAACTGGACAAACCTAATTAGAATCCGATAGCTATTAGGGCAAAGCTAATCGGGTGCTATGTTAGACCTATTCATAAATCCTTTTACAAAGGGATCTAATGGAACTTTAAACCCCCTTCTAGTTGGTCAAAATATACCACTAGCCTACTAAGACCTATAATGGGGGTATGAGCCCTAAACTTCCTATCTATAGTATGAAGGGTATAATCAGCAGGAATGTAGAACCACCTCTAGTACCATCCTAGCAATTCCTCATCTATTTTAGACACAAACATGTCGAAGCTAACCTGTTCCCTCGGTGCCATAAGACTATCTATGAAAAGAAATAGAGCAAGAATGAAAAAGAAAAAAGGAAGGAAAAGATCACCTGGTTGCAAAATGGAGGAGTCACAATAGAAAAAGAGTGGTAGTAGTGCAAATCAAATGTGACACCAGCAAAATAAAAAAGCAAAATGCATCAACACGAAGCAAAAGGGATATTTATAGAGCAATAGAAGGCTCTGGAGTAAACCATTAATTGCCCTCATAATTACTTTGCTTCTTCCCACACCATTAACTGTAGTCTGGGAACTGAAAAACCCATTAATCGAGTGGTCATCATTATGACAATAGAAATGTCTCATCTTCTGACACACGAAAAGATGCATCAGTTACGTAATTCAAAATTCAAGAATCTAGGTGTCAAGGCAACATAGCTATTACCCAACTCGGGCACACCTTTGCCAGCTATTTTTTATAACTTGGCAAGATAAGATCTAGCATCGCCCATTAGTAACTAAAGATAGCTCCCTCAGGTCGCTTTTATAATACTGAGGATCCGAGCATCCATGCCTCATGCATTAAGACTAGTAACTGAAGCTGGCTCCCTTAGGTCGCTTCTATAGCACTAAGGATCCGAGCATCCATGCCTCACGCATTAAGACCAGTAACCGAAGCTGGCTCCCTTAGGTCACTTATATAGTACTGAAGATAGGCATCCGAGCCATACTTGCTAGACACCCAGACTATTTGGTACTTGGGCCGTGCTTCTAATGCACCAAGAATAAGTCAAGTGACTGAAGTTGGCACCCTCAGGTTGCTTCTATAGTACTGAGGTTCGAAGCATGTAAGCCTCGCGTCTTTGTATCGAGCATATAAGCCTCGTACATTAGTCCAGTGACTGAAGTTGGCACCCTCAGGTTGCTTCTATAGTATTGAGGTTCAGTACTCGGGTTGCGCTTTTAATGCATCGAGCATTAAAACTCCAGTGATGACCGATTTTATCACGTCGCTTTTGCATTAATGAGTTAATCCATTACATATTCATTTTCATAAATTTTGCACACTCTAAGATCTAGATGAAACTTCAGCAATGTGATAGGTTCAAGACTTGGTATTGAGCTTTATCTTTTCCTATAACTGAGGTTGGCCACCTCAGTTCATCCTTCTATATCAATACGAAGTGACTCTAAGCACTTTCCCTCTATATATAAGCATGAATGTTCTATCATTTACAAACTCAGATACATCAGATGTAAATATTTGGACAGACCCATGGGGGGACTCTTGATACTGCACATATATATTCCTGTTTAATTAAAGAGCTTTGTTTCTTGAACAGGGTTACTTGAAAAGGGAAGGTAGCCGAATCTATTTAAGGAAAGGACCCTACCTCAAGAAGATTCCTAGACAAAGAAGGATTACTCTCTTATTTGGTTTAGGATTCCTATCTTAAGAGGAATCCTACTCTTTTCAGGTCTAAGTATCACTATAAATAAGACTCCATATCCCTTATTCTCAGTCATCCTATTATTTCATATTCTAATTGTCCCTTATTTTCTCTCTAAATTTTCTCTCTCTTTTTTAACTTAGGCATCAAAGTATTTATGGAGATCCTCCCCACCTCTCACCTTGCCCTTTATTAGTTATTTATAGGATTCCAAGCTCAAGAGTTTCAGAAACAAGTTATCATTGATAATGATTGGAAAAATCTAAGTAACCTAATGCATGTGGTAATATTTAAGTTATTGTGAGGTATGAAATTTGTTTTGATGTTGGATAATATAAGAGGGCAATAAGGCTGTAGTCTTTAGGATGATATTGGATGTTAAAAACTAAACACTCAAAAAAATCCTAATTAAACTCTCTCAAAACACTCTTATATACATAGAAGCTTTGCTTCCTTACACTTCTTCTTCATTATTTTTCTTTGATGCATAAACCTCTTTATATGAGGCCCTATTTATACTAATATAGAATTAATCCAAACTATTTAAATAAACAAATACAATTAAATCCTAACCATACACTTAAAAGTAATACAACCCACTCCAAATAATCTTAATAATTTCTCGCACCAACTAATAATAATTAATCACTTAACTTAGAAGCTTCCTTTTTTTAAAACAAGTTTATTTCTCAATACTCCCCCTTAAACTTGTTTTATAATATCAAGTGTGTTTCTCAATCTTTACAAGTCTTCTTTCTTTAATGGCTTGGTTAAGATGCCTAAGATTTGAAATTGAGACTTCACATATTCCAGTTTCACATCTTGTTTCATAGTGCATTCTCTTATGTAATGATATTAAGTATCGATGTGTTTGCTTTAATCATGATACACTAGATTCTTGGATAAAGTTATTACTGACTTATTGTTGACATGAATCTTTGTTGGTTCCACTTGTGACATGTTCAATTCCTTCAATAAATTTTGAAGTCAAATTGCATGATTGACACATATTGTAGCAGCAACATACTCAGCTTCACATGTTGAAAAAGTGACAATTTGTTGCTTCTTTGACATCCAAGTGAAAGTAGTGTCTCCTAGGAAAAACAAAAAACCAGTTGTGCTCTTTTGATCATCGCTATCTCTAGCCCAATCACTGTCACTATATCCAATGAGCTTGTAGTCATAAAAAATTGAATAATACAAGCCAAAATCTATTGTACTTTTGAGGTAGCAAAGAATTCTCTTTTCAACCTTGAAATGAGTGGTTATTGGAGTCTCCATGTAACGATTCACAAGTCTTATTGTGTAGAGAATGTCGGGCCTTGTATAGGTTAGATATTGCAAACATCCAACTAGACTCTTAAAAGGTATTGGATCAACATTTTTTGCTTCATCATTTTTGAACAACTTGATTCCATACTCCATCAGTGTGTTTATTGGGTTGTAATCATCCATCTCGAATTTCTTGAGGATCTCCTTTGTATAGCTTTCTTATGAGTTAAAAATCTCATCTTCCTTTTGTTTGAATTCAATGCCAAGGTAGTATGCCATCAATCCAATATCCGTCATCTTGATCTCCATTGTCATTTCTTTATTGAAATCTTTAAAAATGTTGGGTGGTTGCTCCTGGTGAACATCAAATCGTCCACATACAGGCACATGATCAAGACATCTTTATCTTTGATTTTGAAATAAAGGGCATGTTCACTTGGACATTTGATGAAACCACTATGTTGAAAATACTTTTCAATTATACTATTCCATGCTTTAGGAGCTTGCTTCAATCCATAAAGAGCCTTATTCAATTTTAGGACTTTGGATTCTTGTCCTTTGACTTCATAGCCTAATAGTTGTTAAATGTAGACTTTCTCTTCAAGAACTCCATTTAGAAAGGTAGACTTTACATCCATCTGGTGAATCTTCCACTTATTTTGAGTTGCTAAAGAAATAATTAGTCTCATAGTCTCTTAGCGTGCAACAGGAGCAAATACCTCATTGTAGTCAATTCTAGCTTTTTAACTATAGCCTTTAGCAACTAGCCTTGCTTTCTACTTTTCAACCTCTCCTTTTGCATTCTTATTTATTTTATAGACCCATTTAGCACCAATTAGTTTGTGTCCTTTTAAAAGAGCAATGAGTTCCCATGTGTCATTCTTTTTAATGAGTTTAATTTTATCATCCATTGCATTTCTCCATTTTTCATCTTGTGCAGCTTCTTAGAAGTTCACTAGTTCACAAACAGTAAAAAGGCAAAAAAGAGTGAGATTTTCAAGTTGATCAATAACCTCATAGAGATCTTTAATACTTCTTATGCGTTCTTCATTTCTTTCAGCCAAGAAAGATGGTGGTGAATTTCCTTCATCACTTTGCATTGGTGAGGCAGGTTGTGTTGTGTGCTCTTGTTGCTGTTCACCTAGTTTCTCTACTGGTGTTTGTTCTATTTCATCAATTTGAGGAAAGAAGTTGAATTCATCTATGAAAGAATTGAAATGCCATTCACCTTATTCATTAAACATCACATCTTAACTGATCATAAACTTCTTGATGTTTGGATTGTATAGTTTATACCCTTTTGAATGAGTAAAAGAGCCAATGAAGATGTATCTTTCACTTTTATCATTAAGCATGGTTCTCTTTTCATCTGGTACATGAACATAGCATAAACTTCTAAATACTCTGAGGTGAGAAATTTTGGGCTTTCTTTCATTCTAGGCTTCTTGTGGTGTCTTTCCCTAAACACTTCTTGTTGGAGATTGGTTGGATAGGTAGACTGCTATAGTACTACTTCAGCCCAAAATTCTTTCAGCAAATATTTTCTTTTGAGCATGTTTCATGCCATATCAAGGATGGTTCTATTTTTTCTTTATGCAATGCCATTTTGTTATGGAGATCTTAGAATAATGAGAAAATGCTGAATTCCACTTATTGCATAGAACTCTTAGAATTCATTTAAAGTGAATTCTCCTCAATTTGATCTTAATGCTTTAATATTCTGACCACTCTTATTCTCCACAGTAGCTTTAAATGTCTTGAAAGCTTTTAAGACTTCTGATTTATGCTTCAAGAAATATACCCAAGTTTTCCTTGAAAAGTCATCAATAAAAAGAATGAAGTAGTTATTTTTACTGAGAGAGCTTAGTGTAATTGGCCCACACACATAAGTATGAATGAGTTCTAATGGCTTATTGGATCTTAAGTATGATTCCTTGGGAAAACTATTTCTGAATTATTTTCCAAGTAAACACCCTTCATAAAACTGATCTAGATGTTTGATGTAAGGTAGTCCTCTCACCATTCTCTTCTTCAATAATAGTTCCAAGCTTCCAAAGTTGAGGTGCCTAAATTGAAGGGGCCATAACTAAGATGCATCTTTGTAATAAGCTTTTAAACACTTTACAACATCATTTTGAATATTCAATGGAAATAATCTATTCTTTAACATTTTTGCTTTGGCTATTAAATCTCCTTTGCCATTTTTTATAAAATGACAATAATCTTTTGAGTAAAAATCATAGCCTTTTTCTAAGAGTTGATCCATACTCAAAATATTGCATGTCATATTAGGCACATGATAAACATAAGAAATTAACTGATGACTATCATCTTTAGTACGAATAAAGATGTTATTGTAGACACCCAATTTTGAGATGATGAGTTATGGATGTGACAAAGGATTCCAATGATGAAAATTTCATGAATAGGTCTTAAATACTTGAACTTTGAAACTTTAGAGGTCTGATTGTATTTTTCAAAGAAAGAATTTAATATTTTCATGGACTAAATTGCAATGCTTTTTAAGGACCTAATTTCAAAAATTAAATTCTTTCAGGGACCTTTTTGTAATTAAAAGTTAAAAAAAGAGGTCAAAATTATGTAATTCCGATATGAATTATGTAATTTCGGTCAGAATTTTGAATTTTCTAGAAAATAAAAATCTTTTTCTCTTTCCGCCTGGTTTTTGAATTTTCAAGAAAATAAAAAACTTTTTCTTGAGTCCTAATTAGTATGAAATTCTCTTAAAATTAATTTTGATATTTATGTAATGTTTTTAAGGAAATAGAAGTCTTTTATGAATCAATTTATACATAAGGTTTGAAAGATGTTTCACTATAAAAGGAGGTGTTTTAGCTTTTAGAAGAGGAGAAGGAAGGGAAGAGAAAAAAGAGATGAAAAAAAAAGAAAAAGAGCATCTACATTCTCTACAAAAAAATTCTTTTGTTTAATTGATTAATTGGAGATCTTTAGAGGATTTTTGAAGAATAATATTCGAAGACCTATCAAGAACGGTGATTTTACAAAATCTGAGAAGCACTCCATTAAAATCATCTATAAGCATAATCTTCTCCTTGTTCTATTTTATTTGATCTATTTATTTGATTTTATTGTTTTTTAATTTGATTTTATTATTGATTCACTAATAATAATTTTTTTTATGGTGATTATAGAGGAAAATACATGATGATCATGTTTAGAAGATTGAACCCATGAGAAGTCCATGGAATGCTATGGATAAGACCTTGTAAGTTTAGTTTTTAGGTCTTTTTATTCTTTATTTAATTTATGTTTTTGGGGTTGTGTTAATTATTTTTATTATTATTTTCCATAAATTATTGTAATAACCTCATTAGTGAGAATAGTGGAATTAAGTGTGTGTGATTGCATGTTTATTTTAATTAATTAGTTAGTAAAATTAAGGTTTCAATTGGGTAATTAATTAAAATCAATGGAAGAAGTAGATTAATTTAGGATTGCATGTTAATGAAAATTAGGGTTTTTTAGAAGGAATTAATTTAATTAGTTGTTTGATCTTTTATTTAATTATTTTGATATGTTTCATTTGTTTTTGGGTTTGTTTATTTATTTTTATGTGTTTTGGGCCTTAAGTCCATATTAGATTCTAATCCACTTAAATAAATTTAGAGTTTTTAAGTTTAATTAATTAAAATGCATTTTAGGCCCATAATTAATTAGAAATTAAGGTAGAGATAACTTAGGTCTATTTATTAAATTAGACGTAGGCCCACTTAATTTAATTTAATTAATTTAGACTTAGCCCACTTAATTTAAGCCTTTTTTATAATTTGTAGATTTAAGATCATTTTATTATTAAAACATATAGAATTAGGCCCATTAATTTAAATACCTCCATAGTTTGTAGATTTAGGCCCATTTTTAGAATTAAAATAAATAGACTTAGGTTCATTTAATTAAAATTAAATAGGAATTAGATCCATTAGTCATTAGCACACTTGTAAATTAAAACGTGTAGGTTTAGCTCATTTAATTAAAATTAATGTAGATTATACTAACGTAGGGATTATATGTTTGAATGAATGCATTATTTACTTGTATTTTTATAACTAGTTTGCCTTGGAATTAATTGCCATAATAAGGGTTTATATGAAATTGCATGTAAATAAAGGATAATATAGTAATTAATAAAGTAATTCTAAATGAACACGAGACTAAAAGAAGTTGGTATTCTATGTCTAGAATCTCCTGATTGTGGTGCTAGCTTTCTTTTAGGGAATTAAGTACCACTTTTTCGATTTGTCCTAGTTATTCCCTGGGTGGCAACTCCTCATCTCCATGCCATGTCTTTATGACAGTGGTTAGTGTGTTCTCTAGAGCTCTAAGATAAAATAGTGTCGTAGTTGTTAAAATCTTGGATGCACGCTAAACCCCATTGTCTACAGTTACCTTTTCCTGTTACTGATACTTCTGAATCATCACCGAAGGAAACATTACCAGCCACTGATTCATTAAATTCCATGAACATACTTCTTTTTCCACATAAATGGTTGCTTGAACTAGTATCAAGGTACTAAGTACTTCCTTGATCTTTAACATTAGTTCTGTAAGATAGTAGCACTGTCTTCTCCTTGATTTTTGCTTCTACATAACTGGTCTTTTCTTCAATTTAACTACTGGGAGCTTTGTATTTTGATGGATAATGCCCATATTTATAACATTGAACTTAGGATTTATTGTGCCATGAGTTTGGATTGCCTCTCCCATGACTTCTTGTAGAACTTTCACCTTTCTCATAGTTGTTGAAGTTGCTATTGTAAGAACTCTAACTTTGTCCACGATCATGGCTTCCACCTTGTCCATGACTTTTGCTTCTACCTTGGCCACGTTGATATCTTTCATTGCCTTGGCTTTCATGCATATCCTTGAGCTGTTATTTGAGAAGTTGTTCAGACATTCCTTGATGCTTCTTATGCTTCTCTTCATAGGCTTGTAATGAGCCTATAAGCTGCTCAATCTTCATTTCCTCTAAGTCTTTCATCTCTTATATAGTTATAACAATATGCTCAAACTTTGAGTCTAATGAGCGGAGTATCTTTTCCATTATTCTCACATCATGTAACTTTTTATCATTTCTTTTTAGTTGATTAGAAATAGCTAAAACTCTAGAAAAATAATCAACAATGATCTCACTTCCTTTCATATGCAGAGATTCAAACTCCCATATTAATGTTTAAATATGCACCTTCTTCACTTTTTCTTCTCCTTTATATGATGTTTGCAACTTCTCCCATGCTTGTTTAGCAGAGGTTCTATCTAAAATTTTCTCAAAATTATCATCATCAAGGGCTTGATAGATTAGAAAAAGAGCCTTCTTGTCATTCTTTCTTGAATCTTTTAAACTATCCTTCTTAGACTAGGATAGTGATGTCTCATTTTGTGGTTCATTGCAGCCTTTCTCTATGATATCCTAAACATCATGTGCACCAAGGAGAGACTTTATTTTGATACTCCAATTGTTGTAATTGTTGTTGTTGAGTGTTGGAACTTAGAAAGACCCCACACTATTTACTGTATTACTTAATTTGATAAGAATTTTCAAAATCTTACTTCATGAATGGATTTAGAATGCTGAAAAACCTTAAGATGGACTCCGATCAAAAGTCAACTTTGGTTAATGGTCGGTCAATGGCTCAGTTAAATAGTTCAACGATTTAGTCAAATAGTTCAGCGGCTCAATCAATGGCTCGGTCAAATAACTCTATGGCTAGACTCAGCTTCAACTCAATGAGTTGACTGAGTTTATGGTAGCAAACTTATGGCTGTGATTGGCGGCGTGTCTGATTTTCGATTGGGTTGATTCTAGCGAGGTTGTATTCGTCTTTCCAAGAGCTTCGATTTGGTATACTATATGCCAATATTTGGCTCTAATACCACTTTGTTAAACACTAAACACTCAAAAAAATCTTAATTAAACTCTCTTAAAATATTCTTACACACTTAGAAGTTTTGCTTCCTTACGCTTCTTCTTTACTCTTTTTCTTTGATGTATAAATCTCTTTGTAAGAGGTCCTATTTATACTAATAGAGAATTAATTTAAACCATTCAAATAAATAAATGCAATTAAATCCTAACCATACATTTAAAAGTAATACAACTCACTCTAACCAATTTTAATAATTTCTCACACCAACTAATAATAATTAATCACCTAATTTGGAAGCTTGTTTGGTTAAAACAAGTTTATTTCTCATTGGAGTTCCTGTGGATGGCAATAAAAATAGCTCCAAAGTCATTTTTACCACCGGATCAAAGGGGTTGTGTAAGAGGATTAGTATAAAAATTTTGAAGTAACGGGTTTGCCATTGGACCACTCGAAAAATGTTCTGAGACTACAAATACTTGTCAAAATGAGATCTTGCCACAAATTAATGCAGAAAATATAACCTAGAATTCTACTTGCATGTATTTTCTATTTTATTATTCTTTAATCAGCTAGATTTATTATTCCTTAATTAGTTAGGTTTACCAAATATAGATACAAGATTTGTATATAAATAGCTTTGTAATGTTATTCCTTGATTAGTTAGGTTTACTAAATATAGATGCCAAGCCTTGTATATAAATATCTTTGTAATGTCAGTCCTCGATTAGCTAGGTTTACCGCATGTATAGATACAAGCTTTGCATATAAATAGCTGTGTAATGATAATAATACAAATAATAATGATAATAATAGTATAATTTCTAAATAAATGCATGTTTTACCTTCAACATATACTTAGCATGTTTTAATATATTATTGGTTTATTTTTGGTATATTTCATAGTTGATTTGAATTCATTTGACATATACATATATATATTTGAAATATACTTATTTTATTTTAGGTGTATTTTATATATATATATATATATAGTTTATTTTGTTATTATGAATGTATTCTGCATTATTTATTTTTCCAGTATGAATGTTTTATTTAAAAGAAGGATATCGATAGAACGTGCTACCTAGTAGGCAACACTAGGACCGTGTACATACCAGTACGATAGAGTTAGGGTTGAGTGACGATTACTTGTGGTAATTATGATCTAATTGATTGATTGAGATGTGATATGATTTGATAGTATGGTTGCTAGAGCTCAGTTGATCTAGTGTATCGGGACTAATCACACTGACAGTCAGACTGCTGGAGCTCGATTGACTTAGTGTCTTGAGGCTAGTCTATTGTTCATATGGAATAAGTGAATTAATTTGGAATTAAGTGAGCCTCTATGGCTAGAGAGTTATTGTTGATCGAGGTTGTATTTAAATAGGGTTCTATTTGATCCTTCAATAAAATATATGTTTTTTAGTATTATTATATAAAGTGATTTTCAGCATCTGTGTGAAATGCTTGTATATATATTTATTATATACAGATGATTGATTGCATATGACATTAGGAGATGTATGTATATAAATATTATAACAATTCACTCAATGAGGTCTGACTCCCCTCAGTTGATATTTTTCAGGAGATTCTTCTTCTTTAGACCTCAGCAGTAGGTCCATTCGCCGGATTTCTTCAGCCCCGACTTGTTTATGTAAACTACTTACTTGACTTTATTTGTACTCTAAAAAACTGCAATAGTGAGTTGTATTTGGTATTTGTTGTATGTTGGTTGTAAATTCAGAGGTCTTTCTCTGAATATTGTATTGATATATTTTATTTTATGATATGACAAAAAGTTTATTTTTATTATATTGGTTTGAGATTTTAATTATGGTGCATATTATATTTTAATTATTGCATGCTTTTATTCTTTTAAGGCTTGCTATGAGTTTTGGCTTCAAAAGAATTCTCATTCCCTAGCGCCGGTCATGACTCTCGGTTTAGGTCATGACAATATTAGTGGAGCATTAGCCAATATATATTTTTTTGGAATTTTATTTTATAATTTTTTAACATTTTATGCTAAAATACAATCTTTTTTTATTTTTATTTCTTTGGTTCCTCTTTTTTATTTTTATTTTCGCTTTTTTAATAAATTTACCATTATTTTCTAAATGTTTAGTTTTTTTTATTCCAATAAACCAAAATAAATACAAAACTATATAATCCTATAAATAATATAGATGAAAATCCACTATTATCATTAAATTAATTTTTTATTGGGCTTTATTAAAAAAGGGCCAGCACACATTGCTCTATGAAATACTTTTTTGTTTTTTATATGTTTTGTTTATTTGTAATTTTTTTTAATTGAATACGGTGTTGAAAATGTTGAGTTTGTTTCTATTTCTACTCATTGTAGTGGTCTTACTGAACATAATGTGAAGGGTGTTGATATGGTATATATTGTTATTAGTTTTTTATAATTTATTTTTGTTTCTTTTTTATTTTTGAGTAATTTTGTATTCTCAGGATGCTGAATATGATTTTATCAGTTATCTTCCATAAAAAAGGGAGCATAGACATGGCTATATTTTAAACTCTCCTTTTGTTATTATATATAGTAAACTAAAAACAAACCAAGGGTTTGTGTTGGACCATTCCAAGACCACTTTTAAAGGTTTTGGAGCCTTTTGGACATGTTTCTAAAGTCCGTTTTGTCAAAATTGATTTTTGTTTTTTCATGAAGTTAGGTTCTAATATAACAAAATGAACACCATCCCAACAAGCTGAGTGTTCTGATAAAGAAATTTTGAAATAAGCTTCTCATTGTTCCGATAATTCATATTTTATAAGGTTGAAGCACAACTTAATGGCTCGACGATTGATTTTGCACACTGGTGGGGTCAGTTAGTTTTTTAAGGTTGCACACTTTAAAGGTGTTATGAACGAGCAGACTCTAGTCATCTTGGAGGTTTGACTCTTGAGGTATGACAAGCATTGAGTTATGTAGTAAAATAAATAGAAACTAAATAACGTACATCACACATCCATTATACTGTGTATGGAGTAGATTGAGCTCCATTTGATTGTTCCTTGCTTAAATTTCTTTGAACTTGCATGACAAAAAAATCAAAGTAATATCCAAATTATATAATAAATAAATTAAAATAAATACATAATTAAAATGAGATAATAAACATATCAAATTCATACTCACAAGCAGTTTTTATAAGTTGCTTTGGGAATTTGATGTATTTTGTGATCCATGGAACCTTTTATTATGCCCTTGCATTCCACAAATTCCATAATAAATAATTCCTCTTTTCTTACTAACTTTTCCATTTTTAATCCCACTATTAAGCTCTACATTTTCTTTCTTTCTCATTAATTTGTGGTGGTTTAACAATATTAGGTGCTTATTTAGGAGGTGTAGTGGCCTTAGGCTAAAACTCTAGACCTTCAGTAGGATTAATAAGATGATTGTATATCTGTACATGGCGGGGTTTAGCACGCGTCCAATATTTTAGCAATCGCAACACTATTTGGGCTCAAGGCCCTAGAGAACACACTAACCATTGTCACAAAGACATGATATGGAGATGAGGAGTTACCACCCAGAGTAATAACTGGGACAAATCAAAAGGTGTTACTCGGTTCTCTAAAAGAAAGCTAACACCATAAATAGGAGATTTCAATAATCAAATACTAACTTATTTCAGTCTTATGTTCATTTAGAATTACTTTATGAATTACTATCTTATTCTTTAATTACATGCAATTTTATTTAAACGTAAATTAAACATCTATCTAACTCAAAAAGGCAACAGGTCATAAAATTGCATGTAAAAAATGCACACGAAGTGCATCATCCCTAGGTCTAAACTAGGTTAATTTTTAAAAGTTAGCTATTCCTACATATTTTTATTTACAAGTGGAATGGGCTAGAAAAGACCTACATTTTTAATTAATTTTAGTAAAATTAAGTCTATTTATTTTAATTTAACTAAAGGAATAGTCCTAAGTCTACCAAATTTTAAAGAAGAAATTAATTTAATAAGCGGGCCTAAGTCTAACTTGATTTTTAATTAAGTGATGTGATCCTAAATCTATTTATTTTAAAAGAAATGAAATTAATGGGATGAGCTAAGTCTAAATTAATTTTAGTTAACCTAAAAAATGGGGCTAAGTCTAAATTAATCAAATGGGCCTAAATTGATTTTAATTAATTAACCTAAACCATTTTTAAGCCTATTTTCATTTAGTGGGTTTGGACCTATCGTAGGCTTGGGGCCCAAAGAAATAAAAGATAAAAAACAAAACCCAAACAAAAATCATAACAAAATCATATTAAACACAGGATTTATGTGATTTTCTAAAAAAAAATCCTAAAACAATTTACATGCAACCCTAAATTAATCTACACCCATTATTGATTTTAATTAATTTTTACCTAATTGAACCTAAATTACTAATCAATTTTAGTGTAGAGAACATAAAATTCTACTATTTCCCACTATTGGGGCTATTACAAACTATTGTGCAGAAATTAAAATTAAATTAATTACAACCCAAAACAAAAGCAAATTAAAAGAACGCAGAAATCATAAATCCTAAATTTATGGGGGTTTTACAAATCTTAATCCATGGCATTCTATGGATTCTTCAATGTAGTCACTGCCAAAATCTCATTTCACCAACCTTATCTCCAAAGTACCATAGAATATCAATTAAAATAAAAAGACACAAAAAATTAATTAGTAATGATTCAATCAAAAGAATAAAACAAAGAAATCAAATCAAAATAAAAGAAAAAAAAGAGTAAAAGATGATATGCAAATGTTGTTTGAATGTCCCTCAAATTGAGATTGTCACTGTTTTGAGATTGAATCTATTATATTTTTCTTGATCTTTTGGACTTTAAAAGCAAAGAACATATATTTTTTGTAGTAGCCAATTAAGGTTTCTATTCTTGCTGGTTTGTTTTGCAGCTCTTTTTTCTAGGTTTTTTTTTTCCGTAGCTTTTGTTTTCTATGGTTGTCACACAACCTTTTCCTTTCTTTTTATCATAGCCTCCTATCCTTTTTGCAAACTCTACCTCTTGGCTTTTAAAGCCTGTCCACGCAACCCCAGCTCCTGTGATCACACAGGAAAGTTACGTGATAGTTTGGAGTGAGATTAGGAGTCTTTGCATTTTATTTTTTAAAATTTTCAAAATTAAGATAATGAGATGATGAGTTATAAGGTTTTGAAAAAATCAAACATGTGGTGTCCTGGACCAATAAAAAAAATTGAAAAATGACAGAATCAGCATAATAATGACGTAAAAATCACTTTTTAGCGAAAATTGGCATTTTAAAATGCCGATTTTCAACTCGTAATGCCGACTAGCATTACCTAATGCTGATTGGCATTATGTAATGCTGGCCGACCAAAATTATTTTTTTAAAATTAAATTATAAAAAAGGTCCTCGAAAGTTTCTAATTTTTATAATCAAATCCCTAAAAAAACCAATTTTGCATTTAAATCCATAAAACATTACAATTTAGTCCTTTAAATCATAAAACTTGACACCAGAGATCAATTCTCAATTAGATTTTCATTATAGGGGCTTTTGTTGCACACGTGCATAATTGCATCCTGAAATTGGGTGCTTACAGTTGCCCCCCTTTATCGCCATTTGTTTGAAAAATTATGGCAAAGCAATAGTAGCACACAATTTTGAAAGAAAGAATTGGGGTACTTCATTGTATCCTAATCAACCTATTGATGCTTAAATTGCTGAGCAATTTTAAGCAAGATGCTATGTTTGGCATACTTCACTATATTTCCTATAGAACATCTAGTGAGACTTATGTAAATGAGTTTTAGTATATTCCCTATAGGGACGTTTAACATTTCATGATTTGAGAACATGTTATAGCTTCTATGGAATGTTTAGCAATAATGCCATAACTACTGTGTAGTGTCTGGTGAACTGTACTATATTCCTTTTGGGATGCCTAGTGATTATGGATTTCATTATATTCCCCGTGGGGCATTTTAACAAAATGAATGCAATGATTCTTGCTATATTCCCTGTGGGATGTCTAGTAAGCCTTGATATAAAAGAAGTGTTATAATTCCCATAGAATGTCTAACAATTCGGTGATTTAAAATTTTGCTATATTCCTTATGGGATGTTTAATGTGCTATAGTTCTTGTGGAATGTCTAGTAATGATATTATAACTATTATGTAGTGTCTAGTAAACTGCATTATATTCCCTTTGGGACGTCTAATGATAATGAATTTCATTGTATTCCTTGTGGTACGTTCAATAAAATGAATACAATGACCCTTGCTATATTCCTTGTGGGATGTCTAACGAGCTTTGAAAATGGTGTTGTAGTTCCTGTGGAACGTCTAGCAATTTAAGATTCGCTATATTCCTTGTGGGATGTCTAGCAACATCACTATAACTACCATATAGTGTCTGGTAGTAAAGAGTCTGATAAAGGTCATGTTATAACTGCTATTAAAGCATATAACATGTGGAATTTGAAATTCATGTCATGACTATTGTGTAGCACATAACATGATAATTTTGATAATTTGTGTTTCAGCTACTATGTAAAATGAAACAAATTTTGACATTTGATTGAAATGATGCATGTAGAAATGCAAAGTTGAATTTTGTAATATTCTGTATTTTATACTTGACATACAATTTAGAATAAATACAAATATAATTAATAATAAATTAATGATTGATGAGGTGAGCTAAATGAATTATTTAGGAATTAAATCCTAATTAAATGCAATTATGGATGAAATTGCAAAGAAAAACTTGATTTTGAATGCATGCATAGTCAATGGACCAAAATTAATATTTTCATTTATAAGAAGCTTCCCTCTTATTTTCAATGCTATTCTTTCATTTCCCTCTCCATTTCTTTCTTTTTGCCTTTGATTTTCTTCTTTTGATTTCTTGGTTATCTGAAGTTCGATTCACGATCTGTCAGAGCACCATTAAAATAAAGCTTCCATTCCCAATGCTCTAGAATTGCTAGATTCTCATCTTGGAATTCTAGGCTCCACTATTCATCACCCTCTACTGCATTTTGAGCTAAGTATTTCATTACTATCCTTCCCTTAATAATCTTTATGGTAATGTACTCTATATCAAATTTAGTTAGGAGAATGAGCCATCGAGACATCCTTCTAGTTAGAGCAAGTGCCTGTAGTAAGTATCTTAAGGGGTCTATTTTTGAAATGGCCTGAACCCTATAAGATTGAAAAGTAATGCCTCAATTTCCTTTTTGCCCAGATCATTATCAAACATGTCTTTTCCACTAAATCATAATTTTCTTCATACAACAGGAACTTCTTATTGAGGTAATACACTGCGTGGTCTACCTTATCCAGCCCTTCTTATGCTAACATTGTCCCCATTTCGTTTTCTTCTAGAGCCAAATATAGGATTAAGGGTTTACCTAGCCTCGGTGGTTTAAGTACATGCGAATTAGTGAGATACTCCTTTATCTTATTAAAGGCCTTTCGATAGTCATCATTCCACTTTACAGGTTGATCTTTTCTTAGAAGCTTGAAGATTGGGTCACAAATATTAGTAAGCCTTGCAATGAACCTACTAATATATTGTAATCTACTTATGAACCCTCTCACATCTTTCTCTATCCTTAGTGCTGGCATTTCCTAAATGGCTTTCACTTTATCTGGATCCACTTAGATTCCTCTGCTACTGACTATTGCCCCAACAACTTCCTTGAAGTAACTTTGAAAATGCATTTCTTCAAGTTTAGTCTTAAATTATACCTCTTAATGCATGCCAAAAATTTATCTAGTGCTTTAAAATTCCCCTCACTTGTTTCTAACTTGACAATCATATTGTCTACATATACCTCTACTTCCTTATGCATCATGTCATGAAAGAGAGCGATGGCTTCCCTTTGATATGTTGCACCTGCATTCTTCAACCCAAAAGGCATAACCTTATAGCAATATGTCCCCTATTCTATGATGAAAGCTATCTTGATCTTATTTATAACTACCATCATTATCTGATTATACCTAAAAACCCATCCATGAAGGAGTACATCGCACTTAATGCAACACCATCCATTATCGTGTTGATGTGAGGTAAAGGGAAGTCATGTTTTGGACATGCTTTATTAAAATCCCTAAAATCAACACACATTCGCACCTTACCATCTTTCTTAGGTATCGATACTATATTTTCTAGCCATTGGGGATAATCTACTACCTCTAAATGGTTGGCCTAAATTGGTTTAGCAATTTCTTCTTTTATCTTTTTAGTCTATTCTGGTCTCAACCTGTGCAATTTCTATTTAACTGGTTTTATTTTTGGGTGAGTTGTAATGTGATGCTCTGTAATGTCCCTATCTAAACCTAGCATGTCTTCATAGGTCCAAGCAAATACTATCTTTCTTTTTATTAGTATTTTCTCAAAATTTTTCCCCTCTTCAAGAGTTACATCATGTGATATAGAAATGTTCTTTGGATTATCATTCATGCCCATTTTAAATGAATTAAATTGAATTGAATTAATGTCAAACATTCATGAACAATAAAAATTATAATGCACAAAACTATCATGATGCATATCACATAAGTAAGCAAAACTAACGTTCATATCATTGATTAAAGAAAAAACACATTTTTCATCCTCATAGAGACTAGACATTATTACATCAGTTTCTTCATAAAAAGCATTAGTAAAGCTGTCACTAATAAGAGTAGCTAAATTCTAGGGTGGCTCATTTTTAGGTGGCAGACACAGTAACTCTTTGACACCAATATCCCTCATTCTTCTAGCTACTTGCTTCATCACTTCTTCATTGTTACTCTCGACTAAGTTTTCTATAATCTAGTCCTTGAAAATCTTGAACCCAAGAACATTTTTGCCAATGGCATTAATGGACTCTTAAATACATAGATAGTACTTGCCCTATCCTTGCTTGATGAAATTCTCACTTAATGGCTTAACTCACCCTAAGGGCTTATTTCTCTTGGCCTTCTCCTTCTTTCTTGCCCTTCTGCTGGTAGATCATATCTCAGCACACCCTAACCCTTTAGTGTCATTTTGACTTTTGAATTTCGATAACTTAGGACTTCTTTGCTTATCCTTGCCTAGCCCTTGTGTAGGTTAGTAATTCATGCTCTCCATCATTTTGGCAACCCTTAGGTCCACCTCAATCTTATCAAATATCCCAGTAATTTAAAAATCGGGAGGAACACACACTTGTTTCTATTTTTCCAATATGGTGGCCACAGTTGCATTGGTTCTTTCTTTGATTGTCACTACATCTCCTTCATAAGGAAATTTTATCTTCTGGTGCACTATCGAGGGTACCCCTCCCAGAGCATGGAACCATGGCCTTCCCAATAACAAGGCATAAGTAATTGGTATATCTAGCATTATGAACTTAATGGTTGATTCCATTGGTCCTATTTTAACCAAAGCTTGGAATGTTCTTTCTACATTCCTAGTGTTGTTATCATAGGCTCTGATTATAAGGTTTAAATCTGTCAAGTCTTCAGCTTTCAAATCTAAGTTAGGCAAGACCTATGCATACATTAATGGTAGAACCATCATCAACCATTGCAAAGTTAGTTCTTTTCCTTTTTACTTTAGCTGGGATAACTTCCTTCCAAAGGCAAGTCATCATCTGAGAATGTTATCAGCCCATGTTTCTTTTCTATAACCTTTGCTACCATAGCCTCGAGTATGGCTATTGTTTCAATGTTTAATAGAGCTTTCAGAAGAGCTCTTTTATGGCTGCCTAAGCATAAATAGTTCCCATATACTGACATTTGCCTGAGCCTTCTTCAGTTGTTCAAGAATTGGGTCTTCATTTTCCCCTTTTTCTATTTTTGCATCATTTGTCTCTTCTCTTTCTGCAACTTTCTCAATTTTCTTTTCTACTACCTTGTAATTCATGATTACTTTTGGGTCATCACTCCACACATCTAGACCAGTGAGACTCTCATCATCAGAGTCATACCAAGTGTCTACAACTCTGATGATTCTATCCTTCTTTTTCCATCCTTTCATACTTTTACTGTGCATGTTTCCTTTCCCTCTATGCTAAGCTTTCCTAAATGTGCTCTTAGTAATTCCTCAGTTCCCTATTCAGGAATTAGAGAATCTTTATTCTATTTTTTCACTAGCCCATCACCAAATTCATCACCCCATTTTGAGGGCACAATCCCCTCAAAGGGTATATCGCTAGAAGTAGGCTTTAAATAAAACACCTTATAATCAAATTTTCTTGAGGGCTACCCTAATAAATCCTCAACTCTTGGCTGTTATAGGGTTTTGGATTCTTTCTCGTCATTAAACTCATCACCCTATCTTAAGGGCACAACTGATTCAACTAGGATATCTGTGAAGGGCAGTTTGGAATAGAACACCTTATAGTCAAATTTCCTTAAGGGTTGCCTTTACAAATCCTCAACTCCTCTAAAGGCATCAAGAGATTCTCCATTAACTACAGGGTTTAGGTTTTCAAAGGAGTTTAGCATTTCTTCTTCACTCACTTCTGAGTTAATCATCATGGTGGCTAGTGGTGGGACATTTTGGTAGTTAGGGAAAGGATTGTTCCTAATGTTTGGGTTGGAGTTGGATTTTTCAGGGTCTGTGATTTTTATGGAGTCTATTAGGTTTTGGATCTCGTGTTTGAGGTGAATACATATGTCTGTGGAGTGGCCAGCTACTTGGTGAAACTTACAGTAGCTATTAGGTTCGTAACTTAGGACATTTGGGTTAGGTGGTTTAGAAAAAGTTAATAGTCAGAGTAAGCCTCTATAGATCCATTATTCTAGGACTTTGGAGAGTGGTAGGTTGAAGTTAGAGAATCTTCCTAGGGGGGGGTTACTGAATTGCGCGCACCTCCACTGCTCGGCTAATACTTCCTTGTTATATGCCCCTAGTTGGGTAGTTTTGGGTTCTAGTGCCTTTAAAGCTTCTTTCCTTATCATTCTCAATCTCTTCTACTTACAGACCGTCATCATACAGGTCTATGAAAGTTTTGGGGTTCATCATCTGTAACCTCTCAACCAAATTAAGTGACACATTCTAAACTATCATCCTAATATGATCCTTCTCAGCCAGCTTATTCTTCATCAACCCTACTTTATTCATGAATATAGTAAGGAAATCAAAGAAAGATTCATTGAGTTTCTACTTTGTTAGTTCTAGATCTCTGATGGACACTTCCAACCTACAGTTATAATCATATTATTTTAAAAAGGTAGTACATAGTTCTTTCCAATCAAGTCATAGATTTTTCCAGCCCATGATACCAATTTATAACCATCCCTCTAAAGATAGTACAAATAACCTAGTGATCACTTCTAATGGGCCTTTAGTAGTGCTTATAGTTATCGTGGACTGATTGTAATTAATCCTAGGATCTCCAGTTCCATCAAACTTCTACAGCTAAGACATTTTGAACTTCTCAAGTAGCTTATTACCCTTCGTTAGCAGTATATCATCAAAGTCAAATGAATATCCCATACCTTTTCCTTTAAGCAGCTCTTCCATCTTGGACATTTTCTAGGTCAGTGCTCGCATCTGCTTGGACTTGTGGTCGTGTACTAGTTAAAGGGAATCTTTCTTTGCTTTCTCTACCATGTAATTCTTGACATCCTCCAACTTTACATCGATAGCAGGTGGGTTTCTAGTAGCAGGCTACCCCCCAGCATTGTTGGCAGCAAGTGGAGCATCCATAACAAGTAGGATAGCAGTAGCAGTAGGTGGTTGTTCAATTGCAGGTGGTGGTATGATAGCAGCAGGTTGCATCAGTCCAGAAGTGCTTGTCTTAGCTCATCTTGCATCATAGCCCTCATGTCATCCATCAGAGCTCCTTTGATGTCTTCTAAGGTCCAATTCCTTTGCTGTTGTTCCATTTGTTAAGATTCAGGTGAAGTTGGTTCAACTTCCAAATAAAGTGGGTTGACAAGGCTTCTTTCCAATCTATCTAGTATATTCAGTATTTCCTTTGCTAAGGCTTTAGGACTTTGACTTGTTCTTCTTAGTCTGCCACCTCGTCATCCCCAAATATGAGAAGACCTCGAAGTATCTATGATGGATACAAAACAAAGTGTTTATATAATGAATGAGATGCATGTCTGTGTGATGCACGTGCTATGCAACAAGTAGCAAGTATCAATCAAGTGTACAACATACATCCTTCCAACCTTATTCCGCCCACACACGTGTTCAATGGTGAGTTTCTTATTCTAAGATTTTTGGTCTTGGTTTTAATATCAATGGGGGATATCAGGGACTGACATGCATGCCAGATCTCTCTTAAAGTAGTAAATCATAGAAATAACATTTCTAGGCATAAAGGTCTAGCCCAATCTTCATTACTCTAAGGGGCTTCAAAAGTATGGGCCTGGGCTTTTATAGATAGAAATACCTCATGGTAATAAGCATAGAAACATCATTATTAAATATAAAGGTCTAGCCTTATTGACCATTTGCATAATCAAACTCCTAATTTTGGAATTTGAAAAAAAAAATTTATACTAATAATTTCAATTAAGTGTGTAGGGAATTATATACCAAACATATACCAAGCATATACATTTTTGGATGAATAGTGACTTTTCGGGTTGATTGAACCTCTGAGATTGAAGAAGGATTTTGATATATTTAGAACTCTTAAATGAGAAAATGAGATTCTTAACATTTGAAGTATACATCTTTAGCTTTCTGAATTGGGCTTATTTTTCAAAATCCAAGTTCATTTGGTTAGGAAAATTTGAGTTGAAATCCACGTATACGTCTGTCATCTTAGACTGCACATCTCTTAGTATTTTAGACATATCTTGAGTTAAAGAAGTCTAATTAAGGTGATTAAAAATGATATGAAAATATAAGTCAAATATATATAACTTTCATGAAGAAAACATGGGCAAATTCAAATTTAATTAGGAGTAGATCACGGCTTCAACTTGTGTATAGCTGTCTGACAGTATTCTGCATTTCAGATTGCACAACAATTAGTAATTTGGATATATCCTGAGCTAAAGAAGTCAAATTTAGATGATTAAAAATGATATGGAAATATAATTCAATTATCTACAGATTTTATGAAGAAAGTATGGGCAAATTCAAATTTATTCAGGAGAAAATCATGGCTTCAATTTGGGTATAGCTGTCTTACCGTAGTCTGCATTACAGATTGCACAACCCTTAGTATTTTGGACATATCTTGATCTACAGAAGTTAAATTTAGGTGATTAAAACTTATATGGAAATATAATTCAAATATCTATAGCTTTTATGAAGAAAGTATGGGCAAATTCAAATTTCTTGAGGAGCCAATTACAGTTTCAATCCATGAATAGCTGTCTGACAGCATCAGTCTTAATAATTCAAAATATATACATTGGACACATCATTTGCACCTCCAACAGCTATATTTTTTAGTATAAATACCTCTAGAACTAAATGGAAGTTAAGAAACTTGTTTATTATTCATTATTTCTTAAGCTTTCATTGAGCTATCAAATTTTCTTAAACAATTCTTTGTTTGTATAACTCTTGTGAGAGTTGGGTGTGTGTTAGAAATAGAATTTCTCTTCATCTTAAATCTTGGGTTAGATTAGAAGGGAAGTGAGATTTATTTCTAAAAGAATTGGTTTAAGTGTTGTCCATTGAAACACTTGGGTTTTGGTTTTTTGAGTGAGCCTTAAAAACTCATGTTGTAAGGTTATAAGAATGAGCCATAAAACTCTTGTATAGTCTCAATCTTATGAATAACATTATGGGTGATTGAAAATCCTAACTTGGGGATAAGTTAGGTGGAGATGTAGGATTATTATTGAATCTGAACTCCTTAAATCTTTATGTTCTTCATTCTTCCTTCTCAACTTCTATTTAATTCTTGTAAAGAATTCTTTTAATTCCTCATTTTTATTTGATAGTCCTATTCACCCCCCCTCCTCTTGGACTCTTTTCAAGCCCAATCTTTATTGGCCCAAGTGGGCTTCAAAAGTATGGGCCTGAGCTTTTATAGATAGAAATACCTCATGAAAAAAATCATACAAGCAATTTGGGTATATCCTAAGGTAGGTAACTAAGCCATTTTATGTGGTTAGCGTTTGGTAAAAAGTCAAGGTTTCCTTAGCAAGATGCCCTCCTTTAAGACTTGAGTTATAGGCCAATATTAGAGGGGCCCAGTATCCTTTGCAAACTCAAGAGAAGACTACCCCTTTAGGACATGGGTTACAAACTCTAGTCAGATGACCCCGGTAATCTCTCTTGAACCGAGTTAAGGCTAAGAGTGATGGTTAGCCAATTTATAACTCCATGAAGCTAGTGGAATCATGGAATCATAACCCAATGCCATTGGTTTAATAGGGAAATGCAGAATGAATGCAAAAATAAAATGATAATTAATAAAATAATTCTAAGGAACACAAGTAGAATTAGTATCTTTTATCCTTAGTGGAGTCACTACTGTACACGTAGCGTGCATCTAAGATTTTAGCAACCATGACATTGTTTTGGCTCAGGGCCCTAGAGAACACACTAACCATTATCACAAAGGCATGGCATGGGGATGAGGAGTCACCACCCAGGGTAATAACTAGAACAAATCGAAAAGAGGTACTCGATTCTCTAAAAGAAAGCTAGCACCACAACTAGGAGATTCTGGGAACAGAATACTAACTTCTTTTAGTCTTGTGTTCATTTAGAATTACTTTATGAATTACTATTTTATTCTTTAATTATATGAAATTTTATTTAAACCAAAATTAAACATCCATCTAATCCAAAAAGGTAACGGGTCATAAAATTACATGTAAAAAATGCACATGAAGCGCATTGTCCCTAAGTCTAAACTAGTTTAATTTTTAAAAGTTAACTGTTTCTACATATATTTATTTACAAGTGAAATGGACTAGAAAAGACCTACATTTTTAATTAATTTTAGTAAACTTAAGTCTATTTATTTTAATTTAACTAAGGGAATAGTCCTAAGTCTACCAAATTTTAAAGAAGAAATTAATTTAATAAGTAGGCCTAAGTCTAACTTGATTTTTAATTAAGTGATGTGATCCTAAATCTATTTATTTTAAAAGAAATGAAATTAATAGACTAAACTAAGTCTAAATTAATTTTAGTTAACCTAAAAAATGGGGCTAAGTCTAAATTAATCTAATGGGCCTAAATTGATTTTAATTAATTAACCTAAACCATTTTTAAGCGTATTTTTATTTAATGGGTTTGGACTTGTTATGGGCTTAGGGCCCAAAAAACTAAAAGATAAAAAACAAAACCCAAACAAAAATCATATCAAACATAGGATTTATGTGATTTTAAAAAAAAAACCCTAAATCAATTTACATGCAACCCTAAATTAATCTACACCCATCATTGATTTTAGTTAATTTTTACACAATTGAACCTAAATTACTAATGAATTTTAGTGCAAAGGATATAAAATTCTACTATTTTCCACTATTGGGGCTACTACAAGCTACTATGCAGAAATTAAAATCAAATTAATTACAACCCAAAACAAAAGTAAATTAAAAGAATGTAGAAATCATAAATCCTAAATTTTACAAGGGTTTTACAGATCTTAATCCATGACATTCCATGGAAAATCTCATTTCACCAACCTCATCTCCAGAGTACCACAGAACATCAATCAAAACAAAAGGATACAAAAAATTAATCAATAATGAATCAATCAAAAGAATAAAACAAAGAAATCATATCAAAATAAAGCAAAAAGGAGAGTAGAAGATGTTGTGCAAATGTTATTTGAATGCCCCTCAGATTGAGATTATCACTGTTTTAAGATTGACTCTATTATTTTTTTTCTTGATCTTTTCGACTTTAAAAGCAAAGAACGTATATTTTTGGCAATAGCTAATTAGGGTTTTTATTCTCTCTGGTTTTTTTTTCACAGCTCTTTTTTCTAGGTTTTTTTTCGTAGCTTATGTTTTCTATGGTTTTCACACAACCTTTTCCTTTCTTTTTTTCACAGCCTCCTCTCCTTCTCACAAAATCTGCCTCTTAGCTTTTGAAGCCTGGCCATACAACCCCAGCTCCTGTGATCACATAGGGAGCTTGAGTGATAGTTAGAAGCGAAATTAGGAGTCTCTGCATTTTATTTTTTTTATTTTTTAAAATCAAGATAATGAGACGACGAGGGATAAAATTTTGAAAAAATCCAACACATGGTGTCCTAGACCAATAAAAAAATTTAAAAATGACAAAATCAACATGAAAATTGCATAAAAATCACTTTTAGTGAAAATTGGCATTCCATAATGCTGATTTTCAACCCGTAATGCTGACTAGCATTGCCTAATGCCAATTAGCATTAAATGCCAACTGACCAAAATTATTATTATTATTAAATTAAATTATAAAAAAGGTCCTCAGAAGTTTCTAATTTCTACGATCAAATCTCTAAAAAATCAATTTTGCAATTAAATATATAAAACATTGCAATTTAGTCCTTTAAATCGCAAAACTCGACACCTGAGATCAATTCTTAATTAGATTGTCATCATAGGGGCTTTCATTACACACGTGCACAATTGCATCCCAAAATTGGGTGCTTACAATATCTATAAGAACGTAGAAACCTTATAGCATTCACGCAAGTTTCTCTCAGGGTTTTCATTGTTATACCATAAAGCTGAGATTGCATGGGCACAGGGGATGCCTATTAAGTCCCATCTTCTACAATTACATGTTTTCTCATTCTTATCAACTACAAATTGACCACTTGGACCAACCACTTGGTACTTATCCCCTCTAAACCACTCAGTATTGTACAAATAGGTTACTTTCTTAGCCTTTTCTAACTACTCAAGTATTTTGGGATAGTAAATAAGGCCTTTTCTGTCCATTAATTTTTTCATTGAATCTCTTTTCTTATGAATCCTTTTTATGAGTTTAGTCCTAATGATCTCATTCATTGTTACAATAACTATGAACCTCACTTGTAAAATGAAACTATTGACGCATTCACATAAATTGTTCAATACCATATCACATTTACAATCAGGTCTAAAGTGAGACCTTGTCTAATTATGTGGAGGTATGCTATTTAAGTAGTCATGTCCTCCCTTACATTTTTTAAACAAAGTGTCCATAAAAAAAATGGCACATAACTTGTTTTAAAAGCCCCAAAAAATAGTTCTTTATACCATTTTCCTCTAAATCTTGTCCTAAAATTAGAATGAATATGCCTAATATAAAATCTATGCTTTGCATTAGGAAATAATTCTTCTATAGTAAGAATCAAACCCTAAAAAAAACATATAATTTTATGTATTAGTCCATAAAAGATATATAAAACATGTTTTAATAGTTAGTAACATTAAATTCAGGGATTAGGACAATCATACCTTTTGTCTGTCACTCTTGAAGCACCAGTAATGGCTATTAATGATCTCAAGGTCTTCAGCAAGTTATTATAAGAACCATGTCCAATTTTTTTTTATTCTCCTTTTGAATAATAGCCCAGCCTATTTGATAAATGTAATCATTTGCATTAATACCAACAATAGTGAGTAACTCACCACCAAAGAAACCTTTTAACCAAGTGTAATCAATTGAAATTAGAGGCTTGCAACCAGCTTTGAACCCACTTTTTGATGCAACAAAATAAACAAACATACTCTTAAACTTTCTTTCATCTAGTTCAAATTTAATTGTTGATCCAGGATTAGTCTTTAATAACTCTAACTTGTAATCATGAAGCTTTGCGTACTCCTCTTTCTCATATCTATCAATTAACTTTAAAGCCATATTTTTTGCTCTCCAAGCCCTTAATCTCATACTTTAACTTCATAATCACCTTTAACAATTGTTATAATACCTTGTAATGCCCATGTAGGGTCAACTCTAAATCTCTCCAAATAATTTTCAGCAATGAACTTCGAATTGACATGCCTAATGTTATGTTCTCTAGTGCAATTATGCTCTAAATTAGCTAATTTAATTTGCACAGTGTTCTTATCACTAGCCATTAGGTATGCCCATATGAAGAAGGGACATCCTCTCTTACATAAAGATTTACACTTTTGCTTATTATTAGGCTTGAAAATAACCTCTTGCCTATTTTTAATTATTGACATCTTCACAGCCTCCATAAATGAAGCAAATTTCAGTCCAATCTTGAACACCGCATTAGCCATACCCAACTCTTCATTAAATCATAGAACTTTGGTTTATACTTTAACCTTTCGTCATCTTCATCAGTTGATGAACATGATGCCATGTCATTTGAATTTGCAAATACAGTGTCATTTGAATATGAGTCAGTAGGATGAGTACCTTGCCCTATCTCTCTATACATATCCCTCTCCACATTTTTATCTATGTACTTATCAAAAAGAACATCATCACCATCACCCACACCTTCTTCATTTAAGTATAGTTTTAATCCACTAAGTCACTATCATTTGTTTCTTTATAAGCATCATTATTAGTAGCATTTTGCACTATATTCCCCACATTCCTAGCTTCAGCATGCATTTGCACCTAAATTTACTTCACATTCATTATCATATGCATTATATTCTTCATTTATCACTTTCTTAGCTCAGACATGTATAGTCATTTCATCCATAAATGTTGACATTTCCATAGCATCATAGTCATTTACTAACTTCCTTAAACCATTACTATAGTTTTTCTCCAAATGCAGCCAATAAAGTTCCTTCCCAATAATATTAAAACTTATCTCCTTGGCCATTGACTCTATTTCTATCATTGAGATCTTATAAGAGCTATAATAGTCAATATGCCTAAGCATATTATGCTCAAAACCCCTTAATGGATGCACACCAACATAATGCCACACAATACTAAAATATTCTTCAATAGGCACTACATGTTTAAATTAATGAATTTATCAATTATTAGTAAACACTCATAATTTTAAAAAATAAAAATCAAATAACTAATTGCCAATTTTGAATTATAATAGCTATTTTCAATTTTAGATGTAAGAAATTCTGATTTAGGGCGAAAATTAAAAAATGTACTTATTAATTTTAGATGTAAGAAATCAAAGGTTATACTAACTGTAATGTTGACCTCCATCACCTTTTGCTTTTACTGACCACTCGCAGGACATTTGAAAATGCCTTAAAGGGGGGTGAATAAGACTAATAAGGATTTTAGAAAAATAAAAATGATTTTAAGGAATTTAGCAAGAATTAAAAGAGAATATAGTAAGAAGAACAATGAACATAATGATTTAAGGAGTTCAGATTCTCAAGATTCTTATGTCTCCACCTAACTTATCCCCAAGTTAGGATTTTTAATCTCACACAATCTTATTCATAAGATTGAGATTACACAAGAGTTTAAGGCTTACTCTTCAACCTTACATTCAAGAGTTTCTAGGCTCACTCTTAAACCAATTCCCAAGTGTTTTAATGGCTAAATACTTAAACCAATTCATTTAGAAATCAATCTCACTTCCCTTCTAATCTATCTTAAGATTAAGATGAAGTAGAAGTTTTATTTCTAATACACAACCAGCTCTCATAAGAGTTAATGAAACTAAGAATAAATAAATTAAAGGTTTGAGAGCTTTGATGAATGTTAAGATAGAGAATTTGAATGAGCAAGTGTCATAACTTCTATTAAGCTCTAGGAGTAGTTGATATAGATAAACAACTTAAAAATATAATTGTTGGAGCCATTGATTATATTTCCAATGTCTCTTTCCTTCAATAAATGGCAATTTGACTTTTACAGGATTTCTAACGCTAGGGGTCATGAGCATTTGAAAAATATGATCGTTACTTACAAAAATGACCATTAGTGATGCTCATGGTTTGGTCATAGTCATGAGCGTATCAACCATTTTTCTTATAAACACTCATGGTCTGGTCATGGCCGTGAGCGTAGACTATGAGCATATCAACCATTCTGCTTACGGATGCTCATGGTCAAATATGGATCATGAGCATAGATCGTGACCATAGGTTAACCTTATGAAAACTTGTCTGATTAGCCTTTGAATGTACTCCTTTGCACTTGGCTCTTTTTCTATGCTTAAAGGAATATGTTTAGGAGTCTTTGAAGGCTTCAAATATGTTTCAAATGTCTTTAAATATGTTCCAAAGGTCGGTCAATTGACTTAGTTTTCATTGAGAATAATATTGTACTTATGCTTATAATCATACTTAACTAAAGATTATTAGTGATCCAAAAATATTTGTTAAAGTCAAAATAGGAATGGATTAACACTTGATCATGCAAATGTTCAACAATCTCCCCCTTTTTGACTTTGACAAACAATTTTGAATGATAAAGAATAAATCATAAGTGCAAGTATGTGTAGCTTTGCTCAATGGCTCCCCCTGAACATATAACAAGGGTTTTAAGGATTTTGAATATACTCCCCCTCAAGATATGCTTGAATGGTAAAAATAAATGAGCATTTCTTAAAAAATACCAAATAATTACAAAAGAGATAATTTTTGAAAAGATACCAATAAAAAAATATTTATCTCCTTTAACAAATATATTTGCTTATTTCTCCTCCTTTTTCAACATGATAAGAAATATAAATTTAACATTTTATTCCCCTTTTATTAAAAATAAAAAAAAAACATAAAATTTAACATGAGGAAAGGAACATGGCCTAATATAACAAATGTGTTAAAAACATGATAACATGATCATTTTAAAAAATGTTAGGCAATATGAAGGAAATAATTTGAAATATATATGCATGTAGTGCTACTAAAATGCATCATAAAAATAGTACATATAGCACTCCACAAGTTTAACTATCACATGATCATATAGAGCTTAGCTAGCTAACATACATGATAATGTAGCACTTAGCATTGAAACATAACTTCTTCTCCCCCTTTGTCAAAGACAAAAAGAAAAGAGAGAGATATAAAAGGAAATGAATCCAAAGGAACAAAAAATCATAAAGGGAAGAAAAGATCAAGAACCAAAATAATGAAAACAAAGATACACCAAATCTTTATAAAATTTATGTCATATATAAACGAAGTAAGCAAAACAAAGCTTGTTATCACAATGACAAAACTACCCACAATTACTATGCATGCATAAACAAAATTATTAAAAGAAAAAAATTTAAACAATTTTCTCCCCCTATTGAAAAATAGCAAAATAGAATAAGATTTAGTTTTTGAAAAACAAAATTCATATCAAAGACACTCTCATATAGTGATGTCACCAACATAAACACATTTTTGTAAAAAGAATTTTCTTCCTTAAAAAAATTAACTAAATACACATGCAAACTTAATTGTGTCTCCCTTTATTAAAATGCAAAAGGAAATTTAAAAAAATATAAATTGCATTAATGAAAAAGGATAGAGTTGCAATGGTATTAAAATTTCAATTATTAAACGAAAACACAAACAATAAAACAAAAGACATAAATTAACAGAACATGGCTTATATCTAGAAAATAAACCGAACATAAATTGTCACAAAATGACTATAAAAATAAACAAATAGCTCAATTCTTAGATACAAAAAATATACTAAAAATAAACCAAACAGATATTGATGACAAAATTAACAAAAACATATATATAAAAAATCATAATGCATATTTAAACATATATAAATGCATGACAATTAAAAAAATTTTAAAAATTGTTAAGAAAGTAATTAAAACATTTAACAATCAAAGTAATCAATAAGCACAATATGATATCACATAAAAACAGTCCAACTATCAATTAAGTATAAAGTCAAGACAAACTAGAACCATCAATCATGCCAAGTTCATGCTTAATGAAATTCAATCTCTCTTCATTGAGAGGTTTGGTGAAGATATTTGCAAGTTGATTATTTATATCAACAAATTCAAATGAGATATCACCAATTTGAACATGATTAGGCAAGAAATGATGTCTAATGTCTATATACTTAGTTCTAGAATGCTGAATGGGATTGTTGCTAAGGTTAATAGCACTTGTATTATCACATTTAATTAGAATGTGATTAATATCAATGCCATAGTCCAAACGTTATTATTTTTGCCATAAAACTTGTGTGCAACAATAACTAGCAACCACATATTCTACTTCAGTGGTGGACAAGGCAATCGAAACTTGTTTCTTACTAAACTAAGAAACCAAACATTGCCTAAAAATTGACAGGTTCTAAAAGTGCTCTTTCTATCTAGTAAGCTACCAACAAATTCTGCATCAGAATAACTAATCAAGTCAAAGGAAGAACTCCTATGATACCAAAGTCCTAAATGCATTGTACCACAAAGATATTTGAAAATTATTTTCATAGCATTCAAATGAGACTCTCTAAGACTTAATGAAATCTAGCATATAAGCAAGTAGCAAATATAATATCGGGTCTACTAGCAGTTAAATAAAGAAGGGATCCGATCATACCTCTAAATTGCTTTTCATCCATAGGTTTGCCATTCTCATCTTTGTTAAGTTTGGTTATGGTGCTCATTAGAGTTTTACTTGTTTTAGTCCATCCATACCAAACTTCTTGAGAATGTATCTTGCATATTTAGTTTGATTGATGAAAATCTCATCTTTACATTGCTTGATTTGAAATCTAAGAAAGAACTATAGTTATCCCATAATACTCATCTCAAATTCTCCTTGCATTAACTTAGAGAATTCCTCACACAAGCAATGGTTAGTAGCATTGAAAATAATATCATCAACATATATTTGAACAATTAATAAATCACGCTTATATTTCTTTATGAAAAGAGTTATGTCAACTTTTCCTTTAGAGAATCCTTTCTCTAGTAAGAAGTTGCTCAATATTTTATACCAAGCTCTTAGAGTTTGTTTCAATCCATACAATGCTTTTGACAATTTAAAAACATGATTTGGAGAACCAAAATTTTTAAAACCCGGAGGTTACTCAACATATATCTCCTTTTCAATAAAACCATTTATAAAAGCACTTTTAACATCCATTTAATAAAGTTTAAAATCCATGAATGATGCAAATGCAAGTAGCATTCTAATAGCTTCTAACCTTGCAACCAAGGCAAAAGTTTCATTATAATCAATGCCTTCATCTTGATTATAACCTTGAGCTACTAGTCTATCTTTGTTCCTAGCTATGACACCTTATTCATTCATCTTATTTCTAAACACCCATTTGGTGCCTATAATAGTATGATGTTTAGGTCTAGGAACTAAGGAACAAACCTTGTTTTTCTCAAATTGATTTAACTCTTCTTGCATAACAAGGACCCAAAATTCATTATACAAAGCATCATTAATATTTTTGAGTTCAATTTGAGAAATGAAGGCAAAATTAACAATAGATTTTAATTGAGATATAGTAGTTACCCCTTTTGTAGTGTCACAAATAATGAGGATTGAGGATGAGCTTTCTTGAATTGCCAATCCTTTAGAAGTTCATCCTTCAAGATACATTAAGATGCCTCCTCATTGTCCTCTTTACTTGGACCTTTAAGTTCCAAAGGCTTACTAGCATTTTCTTCTTGAGTGATCATATCCACATGGTTGTTTACAAAATCATCAATGCTACAAACATCCTTTCTAGGATCAAGTGAGTTTGATTCATAAAATACAACATGCATTGATTCTTCAACTACTAAAGTTCTTTTATTAAAGACTATATATACTTTGCTATAAGTAGAATAGCCTAGGAAAATTCCTTTATCGGCTTTAGAGTAAAATTTCCCAAGATTATCCTTGGTATTCAATATAAAGCACTTGCATCCAAGTACTCTTAAAAATGAGATTTTGGGTTTTTCATTGTTCCATAACTCATAAGAATTTTTATTTTAAATTTTTCTATTTGAAATATAACAAGAAGTGTTAATGACTTCTGCTCAAATGTATAAAGGCAAATTATACTCATGAAGCATTATTCTAGCTATTTCCATAAGAGTTCTATTTTTTCTTTCAACTACCCCATTTTGTTGAGGCGTTCTAGGAGAAGAAAATGTATGTGAAATACCATTTTCATTGTAATAGGTTTTAAAAAATTCATTTTCGAGTTTAGTTCCATGATCACTTCTAATAGAAGTAATACAAAAACCTTTTTCTTTTTTTTTTAACTCTTTTTGCAAAATTTTAAAAACTTTAAATGCATCATTCTTATGAGTAAGAAAACATACTGAAGTAAATCTAGAGTAATCATCAATCAATACATATGCATAGTGCATTCCACCAAGACTAGCAACTCTAGTTGGTCCAAATAAATCCATACGTATAAATTTAAGTGGTCTAGAAGTGGACACAACATTTTTTAGCTTAAATGAGGACTTGGATTGTTTTCCCTTTTGACAAACATCACAAGGCTTATCCTTAGTGAATTCAAGCTTAAGTAAACTAATAACAAGTTCACATTTACAAATATCATTCAAAAGCTCAAAATTTACATGTCCTAACCTTATATGCCATATCCATGTTTCATGGGAAATATACATCAAGAATTTGATGTTTTTGTTATTAATTTTATTCAAATCAATGACATAAACATTTTCTACTCTTTCACTACTAAAAATATCTTTGTTTTCATCAAGACTACTAATAAAGCAATTTCTAAGATAAAAAGTTACCTTATTTCCCGTGTCACATAATTGACTTATACTAATAAAATTATGTTAAAGATCATCAATAAACAACACATAATGTATAGATAACGATTGAGGATTACTTATTTCTCCAATGCCAATAATTTTTCCTTTTGCATTATCTCCGAATGTAATATGTCCTCCATCCTTAGCATTAAGATTGTTAAATTGCTCCTTGTCTCCCATCATGTGCCTTGAACATCCACTATCGAGTTACCATTTGCTTTTTATTCTTGTGGATTTCAAGCACACCTACATAAAACAATTAAAGTGTTCTTTCAGACCTAAACCTTTTTTGGTCTAGGTTGATTAGTTTGAAGATAATTCAAATGAAGTAAATTCATGTGTAGTTTTCTATAGAAATATACATTGTTAGTGTGTCCTTTAACCATGCAATACAAACATACAATATTTTCAAATTTTTTTCTCCTAGGATGATAAGTTTTTCTAATGTATGAAGCATGCCTTTTGTGTTGTGGTGATGTGTGTCTCCTATTATTTTATGTCATGGAGTGAGACATGCATTAACAATGGCATTTTGTATTTTGATAGGTATGTCTAACATGTTATGTGCATTGTGTTATGTAGCATGCCTATGAGTGTTGTGTTTAGTATACATGTAAGCATGCTTGGGCTGAGGAGTTTTAAGCCTTACCTCTTTGTGTTAATGAAGGGTCAGTTTTATGCGACTTTCCCTTATTTAACATATGAGATCTTTTAGCTTTGAAAACTTGAATCTAATTTGGTTTGGAGGTAGAAAGAGTGGAATCATGTGAGGCTTTTATGAAATTAATATGTGACAAAGATAATGAAGACATTCCATTTTTATATCCAATTCTATAGATATCTCTATGAAATTTTTGAGAGTTAAGAAGACTATCTAAAGTTTCTTTTCCTCTCTTGAATTTAGCAATGGAATTTTTTAATTCTAAGGTCTCCTTAGAAAGCTTATGATTTTCAACATTGCATTCTTAAGTTGATCTTTTAAAGAATTAGAAAATTTTGCATCACTAACAAGTTTTTCATTTGATTCAATAAGTTTAGCAAAAGTATTTTTTAAAATTTTAAATTCTTTGGTTAAGCTACCTAACTCAGGCTTATAATGTTTCTTCTTATTAATAAACTTTTGCATTTAAATAATAATTTGCTCACAATAGAGCTCTCATCATCATTATTATCACAATAATCATCACAATCATCAAAGGAAGAATAAGAAGTTGATGGCACCTTATTTTCATTTTCAAGAGCCATAAAACAAAGATTAGTAACCTTTTGTTGTTCCTCTTCTTCTATGGATTCGAAGGAATCTTCCCAAGTAGCTTTCAAAGACATTTTCTTATCCTTTACTCCTTTGTTCTTGAATTTTAGTTTGGGACATTTACTTCTAATGTGCCTCAATTTTTTACATTTATAACAAGTAACTTTTTTGGTTTTCTTCTTGCCTTCTCCTTCGTACTTCTTGTTGAATTCTCTTATTCTTGAGAAATTTTTCTCTATTAATTTTTTTTTAAATTTCTAGTAAGCATGGTAATGTCACCATATTCATCACTAGAATCCTTAATGCTTTCCTCTTCACTATCTTCTTGAAGAGCTTTTAGAGCTATGCTCTTTTTCTTTTCTTCTTGCTCTTTACCTTTTTGCTTAATTATAAGCTCATGTGTTAGGTGCTTTCCAATAAGCACATTAGTTGAAAGGGTAGAGAGGTCTTAAGCTTCCTTAATTAAAGTGACCCAAGATTCCCAATCCTTCTTAGGTAGGATTTTTAGAATCCTGTTGTTCACCTCTTCCTTAGAGAAATGTTTTCCAAGTTTCTTAAGGGTTTTGAGGAGAGCATTGAGATAGTTTGTCATCTTCGTGATTGATTCTTGAGGCTTTATCTTGAAGATTTCATATTCATATATGTAAAGTTAAACTTCTTGCTTCTAAACTTGCACATTGCCTTCATAATGATTTTCCAAGGTCTCCCACATTTCCTTGGCCGACATGTAATATTGAAGCTTGCCTCCTTCTTCTCTTGTCATGGAAGAGACTAGAGTGATTATAGCCTTTTTTTATTTTTGTGATTTTACCTCCTTTTGTTCATTATTCCATTGGCTTCTTGCAAGAGTAGTGACCACACCATCAATGGTAGTTGTAGGTGGTTTCCAACCTTTTAGGACAATATACCAAAGTGTGATGGAATCACAATTACAGTATAGCTCCATTTTGAACTTCCGATAAGGATAATCACTACCATAAAAAAATGGTCTAAGTGAAGAAATATTTTGTGATTCACTCCCTATGATCTTGTATTCTAACAATGAAGTTCGTAGAATTTAAGCTCTGATACTAATTGAAAGTGCCTTAAAGGGGGGTGAATAAGGCTATTAAGGATTTTAGAAAAATAAAAATGATTTTAAGGAATTTAGTAAGAATTAAAAGAGAATAGAGTAGGAAAAACAATGAACATAATGATTTAAGGAGTTCGGATTCTCAAAAATTCTATGTCTCCACCTAACTTATCCGTAAGTTAGGATTTTCAATCTCTCACAATCTTATTCATAAGATTGATATTACACAAGAATTTAAGGCTCACTCTTCAACCTTACAATAAAGAGTTTCTAGGCTCACTCTTAAACCAATTCCCAAGTGTTTTAATGGCTAAACACTTAAACCTATTCCTTTAGAAATAAATCTCAGTTCCCTTCTAATCTATCCCAAGACTTAGATGAAGTAGAAATTCTATTTATAACACACAACCAACTCTCATAAGAGTTAATGAAACTAAGAATGAATAAATTAAAGGTTTAAGAGCTTTGATGAATGATAAGATAGAGAATTTTAACAAGAAAGTGTCTTAACTTGAATTAAGCTCTAGGAGTAGTTCATATAAATAAACAACTAAAAAATATGGCTATTAGAGACATTGATTATGTTTCCAACATCTCTTTCCTTCAATAAATGGAAATTTAACTTTTGTAGGATTTCTAATGCTTGGAGTTATAAGCGTTTGAAAAATATGACTGTTACTTGCAAAAATGACCATTGGTGATGCTTATGGTTTGGTCATGGTCATAAGCATAGATGGTGAGCGTATTAGCCATTTTTCTTATGGACACTCATGGTCAGGATATGCTTATGGTCTGATCATGGCCATGAGTGTGGACCATGAGCATATCAACCATTTTACTTATGAATGCTTATGGTCAGATATGGATTATAAGTGTAGGTTGGACCGTGACCATAGGCTAACCTTATGAAAACTTGTATGATTAGCCTCCGAATGTACTCCTTTGCACTTGGCTCTGTTTCCATGCTTAAAGGAATATGTTTAGGAGTCTATAAAGCTTCAAATATGATTCAAATGCCTTTAAATATGTTCTAAAGGTCGGCCAATTGACTTGGTTTTCATTGATAGTAATATTGTACCTATGCTTATAATCACACTTAAATAAAAAAATATTAGTGATAAAAAAAGGTTTGTTAAAGTCAAAATAGGAATGGATTAACACTTGATCATGCAAATGTTCAACAATATTTCTTTTTTGTTATTGTTAATTATTAGGTAGATATGAAATAAGGTTTGACAACAAAGAGAGCACTCTAGGGTAATAACTAGGACAAATCATTTTGGTAGTACTCGATTATCTAAAAGAAAGCTAGCACCATAACCAAGAGATTCTGGATACATAATACCGACTTCTTTCATTTAGAATTATTTTATCAATTACTATCTTATGCTCTATTTACACACAATTTTATTAAGCCCTAATTAAACATCTATCTAGCCCTAAAGCAAGCTAATAATAAAAATGCATGTAAAAAATACATACAAAATGCATCATCCCTAGGTCTAAACTATGTTAATTTTATTTTTTAAGTTTAGCTAATTCTACAATTTTTATTTACAAGTGAAATAGACTAAAAGGTGATCCTACAAGTTAATAAATGAGCCTAATTCTAGTCATCCTAATTTAACTAAAGAAATGGGTCTATAGTCTACACATTTTTAAAGAAAGAAATTAATTAGTGGGCCTAATTCTTTATTTAATTTTAATTAAGTGAACTTAAGTCTATTTATTTTAATTCTAAAAGTGGGCCCAAATCTACAACTTTTGAAGTATTTAAATTAATGGGTCAAAATTTTACATGTTTTAATTCTAAAGTGATCTTAAATCTATAAATTATGGAAAAGGCTCAAATTAAATGGGCTAAGTCTAAATTAATTAAATTAAGTGGGCCTATGTCTAAATTAATCTAAATGGGCCTAAATTTATTTTAAAATTAATTAAACTAAAAAATCCAATTAAAAATCTATTTATTAAATGGGTTAGACCCTAACGTGGGCTTGGGGCTCAAAACACACAAACATCAACAAACAAGCCTAAAAACATAAAAACAATCAAATAAAAAAGATCAAACATACAATTAAATTATTTTTCTAAAAACCTAATTTTAATTAACATGCAATCTAAATTAATCTACTGCCTCCATTGATTTTAATTAGGGTTTACCAAATTGAACCTAAATTACTACTTGATTTTTTAAGAACAAAAGAATGATAGACTTTTCACTATTCCCACTATTGGGGCTATTACAAGATCTACTAAAAATAATAAAGAAAATCAAATTAAAATCACAACTTTTGAGAAATAAATTAAACAAATTCAAAAGCAAAAAAAAAAATAATAAGATAAACTACATAGAGAAAGATAAAAATTAAATTAGGATCTTTGACTTTTGGTTTTTATTCATAGATTCTCCATCGAGTTTTCTTGGTTCAATCATGTATTCATCACCAGAAACATGAAATGCAAAAAAAAAAAAAGGAAAATAAGATTAGAATTAATGAATAAAAAAAATAAAATAATGAAAATTAAACAAAAAAATAGAAATAATAAAATAATATAAAAGAAAGAATTAATAAAGAAGAAAGGAGTATAAGAGTGATGCTATGCAGATACTGTTTGAATACCTCTCAGAATGGGATTTCATAATTTAGAGAAAATCGACCCCATGTTTTCTTGATTTCTGAACTTTGAAAAGAATGTATTTTTTGAAAAGGTCTTTTTTGTGTTTTTTCAATCAACTTTTTTATGCAATAGAGATTATGGTTTTTCTCTCTTTTTTCTCTTTATGCAGTCCTCTCTCTCTTCTTTTTTTATGCAGTCTCCTTCCTTTTTCTCTTTTCTACCAATCCTTTTCTTTTTATATCATGTTCCTAACCCTAGTTAACCACTTATGTGATCATAGGAGAGGCAGCTGTGATCCTCTCTTTCTAAAAAAACAAACAGGATAAGAATTTTAATTTCAAAAAATTATATGCATAAGAGACACGTGCTGGACAAATAAATACCAAAATTATTTTATTTATTAAAAATAAATTAAATTTGGACAAATTATAATTTAAAAAAATCGAGAAAATAATTTTTTTCTGAAATTTTGGCTCCTCAGCATTACAGAATGTCAACTGGCATTGTGTAACGCCGATCGATATTATGCACATTTTTAAATATGCCCCTTGCAAAATTCAATTTTTACAATTAAACAAAAAAATATTACAATTTAGTCCTTAAAATCGCAAAACTTAACATTAGAGGTTAATTTTTTACTAAATTTTCATCACATAGGCTTTCATCACATTCATGCATAAATGCATCCTGAAATTGGGTGCTTACAGTTGCCCTCCTTTGTCGTTATTTTCTTGACAAATTGCGGCAAAGCAATAGAAGCACACAATTAAGACAAAAAGAATTAAGGTACTTAATTATATCCTAATTGATGGATTGATCCTTAAATTGCTATGCAATTTTTAAGCAAGATGCTATGTTTAGCATGTTTCACTATATTTCATGTAGAAAGTCTAGAGAGATACATGCAAATGAGTTTCACTAGATTCCCTGTGGGACGTTTAGCATTTCATGATTTGAGAACATGCTATAGCTTTTGTGGAATGTCTAGCAATAATACCATAACTGCTGTGTAGTGTCTGGTGAACTACACTATATTCCCTTTGGGATGTCTAGTGACAATGGATTTTGAAATATATGTAATGATTCTCATTATATTCCTTATGGGACATTTAACAATTTATGATTTGAGAACATGCTATAGCTCCTATGGAATGTCTTCATTATATATGTAATGATTCTTGCTATATTCCCTATGGGACATTTAGCAATTTATGATTTGAGAACATGCTATAGCTCATGTGGAACATCTAGCAATAATACCATAACTACTGTGTAGTGTTTGGTGAAATGCACTATATTCCCTTTGGGACACTTAGTGATAATGAATTTCATTATAGTCCCTGTGGGATGTTTAGAGATTTATGAATTGAAAAATGTTATAGTTCATGTGGAACATCTAGCAATGATACCATAACTACTGTGTAGCATATAACAAAATAGATTTAAAATCCTTGACAAAAATGATGATGCATATAAAATGCAAAAATCAAATTCTGTAATTATATTCTGTATTCTGTACTTAACAAAGGATTCAAAATTTTAATACAAACTAACTATGTAATTAATAATTCTATGAATTATTAATTAATGATGTGAATTTCATGAGTTAATTATGAATGGACCAAATTATAAAGAAGAAATTTGGACTTTAATGCAAGCAAGTTTTGGTGGATTAAAATGGATATTTACCATCCTATATACTTCACTTTTGCATGTCACATTCCATTTCTCATTCCATCTTCATTTTCTTTTCCTTTCATTTTCTCTTTGCATTGATTTTTCTTTCTTTGATTACATGATCATCTGACATCTGATTTGTAATCTGTTAGATCCTATGGCTGCCCCATGATACAGACCACATAGGGGAGCACAAATTCCAGTAGATTTGATTATTCTATCTCCTCATTTTCCTTAGAATAGTCTTGGACTTTGAGAAGGCTCCACCATCCTCCCTCTAACTTACCTACATCTCCACAGGTGTACTGATGTGGGTAATGAGGTAATATTTCTTTATTTCTATTTATTTCTGCAAAAAATTATTTATAAAGTTAGTAATCATAATCAATTTTAGAATGCAATTTAGTATACACATTATTCAAATTAGAATAGAAACTGGTAAAAAATGCCTGAAATTTTAAAATTAAACCTTGAAAATATGAAAATTTTAGCTCGGGTTTGCTATATGTTCGATTGAATGTCTGGAATCCTTATCAAAAGTTTGGATTTTCAATCGCCATCTGAATTTTTGGGTCAGCATTGCCCAATGTCGATCAGTATTATGTAATGTCAATTGGCACTCCATTTTGCCGACCAATTTTTTTTTAAAATTAATTTTTTATTCTTTTATTCTTGAATTTCATCTAGCGATCGATAAAATTCATGGGTAATTTTCACATAGCTCGAGAATTATTTCACAGGTTGCTAGTGAATGTAGCACAGTTGATCTAGGCTTTAGGTTTCAAACAATTCATCACTGTGCTTCTGACAGTTTGGGGCAGATCTGACTGTTATTCTCTATTTGCTTTGATTGAGAGGCGGATGGACACCGTCCACACTTTTCACACTCGCATAAGGGAACTAACTATTTCTCCTATGAGCTTTTTTACTATCACTGGGATTGCCTTTGGAGGAACTCCTGTTCCTTTCGACATTAGTTATTGTAGTCTTTCTAAAGATACATAGAGTCAGTATGTGTGTAATTTGATTGGGTTTATCCCAATGTGGAAGAATAAAAAATGTTGTCCTTTCATCTCTAGTCGAGGGATTCAAACGTCTGCCTACTACTACTCCTCGTCAGATTGCTAAGAGGGTGAGGTGTCTCCTTATTATACTGCTAGGCATGACTCTTTTCTGTGAGACTAGTCATGAGGTTAGCATTACTTTACTCGGCCCCTTTTGTGACTTAGATCAAGTTGGATACTGTATGTAGAGGTGCTGCCACGATGTGTGGCTTTTGGCACATCCTACATGTATGTTCTTTTTTTGCATGATTCACTAATTTATTTTTCTTTATTTTCCAGATTTTGAGTATAGAGATCGGGTTCTTCCCATCTAGCTAGTGTTAGAAATATTCTGCAAACCTATTGTGACCAGATAAACTCTATTGAGTGGCACCTGGTAAGAAAACAAAATCATTAGTATTTTATAATGCAAGTTAAACTCAATTAACATAATTTGCATATTAATTCTGATTGTTTGGAAGGAGCTAATAATGTCCAAAGATATGATTTTATGGTTGGGGTAGTCTATCTTAAGTCCATAAGGTTACTACTCCCTGGATGTGGTTGTCATATGTGGTATTTGGGGGAACGAGTATGTTGTTGGTCTTCTAGACCTTTATGATGTCATATTCCTTTTGATATCCCTCCTTCAATGTTTCATAGCTCGCACTTGATAGGTTCAGAGATAAGAGAGGCATTACAGGGATATGTTGCCTTGACTTTTCTTAAGTGATCTCACCATTACTAGTAGTTCATTCATGAGAACCTCTTCGAGCATATTCCTACTGACCATGCTAAGGTAACTTTTGATGATTTGATTTATTCTTTTAGAACCCATAAATTACTTATTCTTTTTCACAGTTTGAGGATGTTTTTTCCCCTATTGCCGAGGTGATGGGGGAAGAGACTGAGACTGCTCATGATACTGAGAGATCTGAGCCCGGACCTAGTCATACACACTATACTCAACATGTTAGGACTAGTCATGAGGGGGCTTTTGTTAGTGCTATCCTTAGCAATGTCTTTCTTATGGATAGGTCTATGCTTTATTAGGCTCATGCTATTCAGACCTAGTTGAGCAGTATATGCACTTTAGTGAAGCTCAGCTTCCTAGCTTTTTTCCAGCAGATATTTCTTATGTGAGTCTATCTGACTTATTTCCTACATAATCTATACACTTGACACATATGTTAATATAAAATTATACAAAATAGGTTCCCCAAACACAGGCAGATTATTTGCATTGTCTTGCCTTGTCTTAGAGATTATTTACTATGCATGTCACAGATAGTTGGCAAGTAAGTATATACACTAAAAAATGTAAAGTGTATGCATGTTATACATGAAATGAATATGATATGACATTTCCTATATGTGCAGAGTTATTCCAGTGATTTAGAGCGTGAGAATGAGATGCTTCACCAATAGCTTGCAAACTTGGGCATTGATCCTCATAGTGCTGGGACTTCATCTGCTAGACCTTCAGATACTTATCAGTAGGATGATCTGACTAGGGGATGGAGTCCTTGGCCTAATTCAGGAGCTCATGATGACTAATTAAGACTATTTTTATTTTTGATTCTTAGCATGCTTGTATCTTACTGCTTCTATAATACTGTTACTTTTTGGATTCTGCACTGTTCTGAGTACTTTTATGTATCACTTGAACTAGTGCTACTTTTGAGTAAGCTTCTTCCATTAAAATCCTTCTAACAATGGATAATGCTGAATTATCAAATAAATAACTAATTAATTAAAAAGATAAATAATGAATATTATCCCTTTAAGAATTATTTATTTATCCTCATCTCTTTTAGATTCCATCACCTCATCTTATCCATATTCTTTGAACAAATAGAATCCTTTTCTCATATGGCCTCATTTTCCTTCTCTATATAAAGAACACACAAGGGGTATTATTCCTCATTCTCTACACTTTCAATCATAACTCAAGCATCTCTCCAATTAATGAAGAAATTCCTTAAGAGCCTTGATGGAAATAATTGGAACAACTTTCTCCTTTTTCATTGCAAGTCACTAAAATCCCTTCAGCGTTTGAATATTGACAATAACTTTTTTCATGCTACTATAACTTTTTAGGATGCTAAGGACCATGTGTTCAGATTCAATGGGCAAGAGTTATGCCCAATGATTAAAGAATTTACTACTATTTTGGGGTGCTCTTTAGACTCAACTGCCATGATTGTACTTCATGACTTGATATATAGTTTCCTAATAGGTTAGTAGCATTCTTTGATTTTCCCCCAGATGACATCTATCTGTATGCTCATAACCCTGGGATCATCGATCTATCTTCTCTAATTACTGTCTATGAAACTAAAGATAAGAATAGTGCTACTTGGACTAGAACCATTACTTTTTGTCTTTATACATAGTTTTTGCTAGTTTCATCTCACAGAAATGCTGACACACAAACTATTAGTATTTTAGAGCAAGTACAAGCTCTAGCCAACCTTATGCCCATTATTCTTGCCGAAACTATCATAGGACTGGACAACTTTAGAACTCAGAATCATCTTTTAGGCAGTTTACTTCTCCTTCAGGTGTGTAACCAGAATCCCTTATTGTTTTCTTTATATTTATTTGCCTTAACTTTTGCCTAAGTTGCCCTTTTGGGTTTTCAACTTAGCAAGCTTGCCCTAACTTTTTCCTACGCTACCCTTTTGGGTTTTCAACTTAGGAGGCTTGCCCTAACTTTTGCCTAAGCTACCCTTTCGGGTTTTCAACTTAACGAGCTCTTTTTTTTAGATCTGGCTATAGGAAAAGCTGAGTTTGCTTATCGTTCGTTCCAACCCTTTGACTTATCAACCTCATTAACTATAGTCTCATCCATTGAAGATGAAGGATAAGCTTACTATAAACTAATGGGTTGATGGTTGAGGGGCATTGCAGATGCTGAGATCACATAGGTCTGCCCTTGGTAGAAATTGAAGTTCATGACCATTGAGCTATATGATCATAGTGTTCCTATTCTTGGGCTACGTTTCTTTACCTTTTTCTCCCCTTTATGTCTTTGCCATCAGTATGGTCGCCTACAGTTCATCGTCATTATTCTTACTAACTTTGAAGGCTTCCCTTTGAGATAAGACTTTTTAGATAAGGTTAGGAGCTTGTGGCCTTATAAGAACTTCGAGTGAAACATGCATTTGAATGCCAATGTGACTACTGATGATAACTACAAAGCTTGGGTTATCATGAAAACTATAGAGCCACCTGGATTTGCTAAGTACAAGAGAACTAAAGTGTTGTAGAATGAATCACAAAAGAAGAAACCAAGGCATATTTAGAGAAGTGATCCCATAGATATGGTTTTTTAGGTTTTTCATGCTTTAATTTTTCTTTAAGTACTTATGCCTTATAATAAAGACAGTATATGCAATATTCAAACAAAAATTTCATTTCAATTTGCTTCATTAATTAGGGCCAAAATGGGTACATTTACTACATCACATGATATAGCTCCTATTATTAGCTAGTCCTTTCTCTCACTTTTATTTCCCTAATTTTTTCTTGACCTGCCCTTTGCCGGTTTTCTAATTAGTGGGATCACCTCTTTTCTTTTATTCCTTAATTTTTGCCTGCTAGCCCTTTGTAGGTTTTCTAAATAGTAGGAATGTCTTAATTTTTGCCTGACTAGCCTTTTCAGATTTTCTAGCCAGTAGACTTTTATTTCTTATATATATATATATATATATATATATATATATATATATATATATATATATATATATAGTATTTCTTGAGATGATTTAGGTTGATTGGCTCAATGAATTCATTTCCTTCAACTCCCTTAGGTAGAATCGACTTGACTAAATATGGTCCTTCCCAGTTTGGTCTCAACTTTTCTCTTGGATTAAATACTACTGCTCTAGATTGTTTTAACACTAAGTCCCCAAATTTCATCTTTCTAGGCTTACCCTTTTTGTTAAATGATCTTGCTATCATTCTCTGAAATATTTGAGTATGAAACAAAACATTCATCCTCTTTTTGTCTAAAGATACTAGATAATCATATATCTTTCATGCCCATTCATTCTCAGGTATTTTAGCTTCTAGAACCACCCTCAAAGATTTGATCTCAATTCCTATAGGTAAAACTACTTCACAACCATACACTAAAGAGAATGGTGTTTGGCCCGTGGCAGTTCCAGCTGTAGTCCTACACCTACATAAAGCAAAAGGAAGAAACTCAGACCAATCCTTGTAAGTTTTGACCATTTTAGAGAGAATATTCTTAACATTTTTATTAGCCACTTCTGCTGCTCCATTATCTTACGGGTGATAAGGTGAAGACTTATGATGTTCAATCCTATACTTCTGTAACAACTCTACTATTTCTACCTGAAATTGGACACCATTATCTATCACAACATGGTATGGGACCCCACACCTATAAATAAAACTCTTCTCTATAAATCGTGCCATTTGTTTCACTTTTAGAGTGTTGAAGGACTCAGCCTTTATCCATCTAGAAAGTAATATATTTCCACAACTATATGCTTATACCCATTGGATGCTATCGGCCTTATTTCTCCTATAATATCAATCTCCCATGCTACAAAGGGCCAAGGATATGATAAACTATTTAGCATCATTGGAGGAAGATGGTTAAGATTCTCATGGATCTGGCACTGATGGCACTATCTTACTGTTCTAATACAATCTTTTTCCAAACTCATCCAATAATAGCCCTGTCTAATTATCTTTTTAACCAAGATCATTCCATTCATATGAGAATCACAAACTCCTACAAATCTCTTTTATCACCTCTTCAGCTTCATCTTTCTTGAGACATCTGATCTGCATTCCATTTAGCATTCTTTGGTATAATACTCCATCGTGACTAGCATAACTATGTGTGAGAACATGAAGAGCATATTTCTCTTTTGAAGTCGCTCCATCTAGATACTTTCCTTCCTTAATAAACCTCTGAATGTCACAAAACCACGACTTCTCTTCAATCCCTATTTGAATACCCATAGTTTGTTCTCCCTCATAACATAGAGCTCTTAATTTTATGATTACCAAAGGCTTTATAGTCAATCCAATCACATTATCCCACATTGAAGAGAGTGTTGCCAGTGCATCTGCTATCTAATTATCATCTCTTGACAAATGGATGAAGAGACATTTAGTGAAGTTCTTTATTAATGTTTTCAAATAGCAAATATAAAGCTTCAACTTTTCCTCTTTCATGTCCCATTCTTTATTAGCCTAATTAATGACCAATATTGAATCCCTATAAACCAATAACTCTTTTTCTCCAGCTGTTATTACTACCCCCACTCCATGAATGCATGCCTCATACTCAGCCATATTATTTGTTACCTTGAAATCTTTCTTATTGGCCATTAGTATGGTTTCTCCTTCTGGCGTAACAAGAATCACTTCTACCCGGCTGCTTTGCTATTTACAGCCATTAAAATAAAGCTTCCACTCTCGATGTTCTACGACTGCTAAGTTCTCATCTGAAAACTCTAAATTCCACTGTTCATCACCTTATACTACATTCTGAGCTAGGAATTCTACTACTACCCTTCCTTTGCTAACTTTTATGGTAATGCACTCTATATCAAATTCAGTCAGGAGTACGAGCCATTAGACATTTTTCCAATTAAAGTAGATGCTTAAAATAGATATCTTAAAGGATCTACCTTTGAAATAGCCTAAACTTTATAGGATTGAAAATAATGCCTCAATTTTCTTATCGCCTAGATCATTATTAGACATGTATTCTTAACCAAATCATACTTTTCCTCATATGGTAGAAACTTCTTGCTAAGGTAATACACCACATGTTCTACTCCATCCAGTCCTTTTTGTGCTAGCATGGCCCTCATTGTATTTTCCTCTAGAGCCAAGTATAGGGTCAACGGCTTACCTTGCCTTGATGGCTTCAATATAAGTGGATTAGCAAGATATTCCTTAATCCTATCAAAAGCCTTTTGACAATCATCGTTCCACTTCACAGGTTGATCTTTCCTTAAAAGATTGAAGATAGAGTCATAAATATTAGTAAGCTTTGCAATGAACCTACTAATATATTGTAACCTATCAATGAATCCTCTTACTTCTTTCTCTGTCTTTAGCACTAGCATTTCCTAGATAGCTTTCACTTTATCTAGATCTACTTCAATTCCTTTGCTATTAACAATATGCCCTAGTAGTTTTCCTGAAGTAACCCTAAAAATGCATTTCTTTGGGTTGAGCCTAAGATTGTACCTCTTAATTCGAGCTAATAACTTATTTAAAGCTTTAAAGTGTCGCTCTCTTGTTTCTGATTTGCCCATCATGTCATCTACATATACTTCTACTTCTTTATGCATCATGTCATGGAAAAGAGCAGTAGCTACCTTTTGATAAGTTGAACCTGCATTATTCAATCCAAAAGGCAAGACCTTATAATAATACATCCCCCATTCTATAACGAAAGTTGTTTTGATCTTGTCCATGACTGCCATTACTATTTGATTATGTCCTGAAAACCCATCCATAAAAGAATACATTGCTCTCGATGCCGCACTGTCTATTATCACATTAATGTAAGTTAAAGGAAAATCATCTTTTGGGCATGCTTTGTTTAAATCCCTAAAATCCACACACATACATACTTTACCATCTTTCTTAGGTACTGGTACTATGTTTGCCAACCATTGAGGATAATCTACCACTTCTAGAAAATTAGGCTGGATTTGTTTGCAATTTCCTCTCTGATCTTTTCAGTCCACTCTAGTTTTAGCCTGCATAGTTTTTTATTTAACAAGTTTAATTTTTGGATAAGTTAGGATTTGATGTTATGAAATTTCCCTATCTAAACCCGACATATCTTCATAAGTCCAAGCAAATACTACCTTTCTTTTTATTAATATTCTCTCAAAATTTTCCCTCTCTTCAGGGGTTACATTGTATGATATAGAAATGTTCTTAGGATTATCATTTGTGCCCATGTTTAATGAATCTAACTGAATGGAATTAATGTTTAAGATGCACATACAATCAATATTAAAATGCACATAACCATTAGGATGGACATCACATAAGTAAGCCAAACTAGAATTCATATCATTAACTATGGAAAAAATAAAGTCTTTATCCTCATAAAGATCGGATGTTATTACATTAGTTTATTCATAAAAAACATCACTAAAACTATTACTAATGATAGTAGCTAAATCCTAGGGTGGCTCCTCTTCAGGTGGTAGACACAACAGCTCTTCAGCAACAGTATCACCCATCCTCTCTATTACTTGCTTCATCACTTCCTCTTTGTTATCCTTTACCAAGTGCTTTACAATCTGCTCTTTAAAGATCTCAAATCCAGGAATGGATTTTCTAACAACATTGAGATATTCCTTAGCAACTAGATAGTACTTGCCTTCGCCTAGCTTCATAAAATTCTCACTCATCAGCTTCATTCTCCCCAAGGGCTTATTTATCTTGGCCTTTCCCTCCTTCCTTCCTCTTTTGCTATCAGGTTCTGTCTCAATGCACCCTAATCCCTTGGTATCATGTTGACTTCTAAATTTTGAAGGTTTAGGGCTTCCTTGCTCATTCTTTCCTAGCCCCTATCCAGGTTGATGATTCATACTCTCCATCATCCTCACAACTCTCAGATCCATCTTAGTTCTATCAAATATTTGAGTAACTTAGAAACCGATGGGAACACCTACTTATTTCTATTTATCCTATATGGCTACCATAGCTACACTGGTTCTAGCTTTTATAATCACAACCTCTCCTTCATAAGGGAATTTTATCTTCTAGTACACAATTGAGGGTACCCCTCCTCTAGCATGGAACCATGGCCCTCCTAAAAGCAAGGCATATATGGCAGGGATGTCTAATACAATGAACTCAATAGTTGACTCTATAGGTCCTATTTTAACTAGAACTTAGAATGTGCCCTCCATAATCTGGGTGCTATTATCATAGGCTCTGATTATAAGATTCAAACTTATAAAATCATTAGCTTTCAAACCCAAATTAGGCAGGATTTTTAATGGACACACATTAATAACATAACCATTGTCTACCATTGTAAAATTAGTTCTCTTTCCCCTTACTTCAGTTGGGATAAATAGTGCCTTATTATGATTTCTAACTTCCAAAGACAAATCCTCATCCAATAATGTTATCAAGCCATGCTTCTTTTTCGTGACCTTTGCTACTATAGCCTTAAGTGTTGCTGCTATTTTGATACTTATATTTGATAAAGCCTTAACAAGAGCTCTTTGATGGTTGCCTAAATACATCAATAATTCCCAAATGCTCACATTCGCCTTAGCTTTCTTTAGTTGCTTTAAGACCAAGTCTTCTTTTTGCCCTTCCTCTACTTCTACATCCTCTATCTCTTCTCTTTCTATAACTCTCTCAATTTTCTTTTCTACTGCCTTATAATTCTTTCCACTTCTGGTGACATGGTTCACATTAGGATTATCACTCCATACATCAAAACCACCAGGGCTCTCTTCATTAGAGTTATACCAAATGTCAATAACCCTAATAATTCAATCCCTTTTTCCATCTTTCTATACTTCCATCATGCATGTTTCTTCCCCTTTCAGTTCCTCAATGTTAAGTTTGCCCAAATGTTGGCTCAGTAACTCTTTAAACCCATTATTCTTTCCTTTTACGTCATCATCTTTGAACTCTTCACCCCATCCTAAGGGCACAATCTCCTTTATTGGTATATCACCTGAAGCAGGCTTAGAGTAAAATACTATATAGTTGATCTTGCCTAAGGTTTCCCTAATAAACCTTCAACCCCTCTTAATGGTTACTTAGGAGTTTCACATTCTCTCTCTTCTTCCATCAACTCGTTATCAAACTCATCACCCCATCCTGAGGGCACAATTAATTCAAAGGGAATATCAGTAGAGGGTGGTTTTGAATAAAACACATTAAAGTCAAATTTGCTAGAGGGTTACCCCAATAAATCCTCTATTCCTCTAGAGGCATTAAGAGATTTCTCATTGTTTGTAAGGTTTAAGTTCTCAAAGGAGTCCAACGCTTCCTCTTCGCTAACTTTTGAGTTGATCATCATGGTTATTGATGGTGGAACATTTCGGTAGTCTAGGAAAGGGTTGTTTCTAGTGTTTGGGTTCGATTTGGACTTTTTAGTGTCTATGATTTTTCTAAAGTTTATAAGGTTCTGGATTTTATGTTTTAGGTGGATACAAGTGTTTTTGGAGTGACCAACTACTTGGTGAAATTTATAGTAGCTTTTTGGGTTATAGCCTGGAACATTTAGATTTGGTGGTTTGGAAAAGGTTAAGGGTCTAAGTAGGCCTTTTTGGATCAAATGGTCTAGGACTTTGGAAAGTGGTTGGCTAAAATTGGAGAATCTCCTAGGCTGTTGAACTGTATACACCTTTACAACTCCACTAGTACTTCCCTATTGTGTGCCCCTAATTGGGTAATTTTGGGTTCCTGTACTTCTAAAACTTTTCTTCTTCTCACTCTTAATCTCTTCGGTTTGCAAACCATCATCATAGATGTCTATAAATGTTTTGGGATTTATCATTTGCAATCTTTCAACCAAATTAGGCAACATGTTATGGACTATCATCCTAACCTGATCTTTCTCAGCCAACTTATTTTTCATTAATCCTGCCTTATTCATAAATCTAGACAAGAAATCAGAAAAGTATTTGTTTGATTTTTTCTTAGTCAGTTTCAAATCCCTAATGGACAGTTCCAATCTAGTATTATAATTACATTATTTTAGAAAAGTAATATAAAATTCTTTCCAGTCCACCCTGATAGATTTTTCTAACCCATGATACCAGTTTACAACCATTCCTTCTAAAGATAGTATAAATAACCTAATGATCACTACTAATGGGCCTTAGTAGTGCTTATAGTTGTTATGTACTGATTGAGATGAATCCTAGGATCTTCAGTTCCATTAAACTTCTATAGCTGAGACATTTTGAACTTCTTAGGTAGCTTATTACCCTCCGTTAGCAGCATATCATCAAAGTCAAATAAATATCCCATGCCTTGTCCTCTAACAAGCTCTTCCATCTTGGACATTTTCTAGGTCAATGCTTGCATATGCTTGGACTCATGGTCTTGCACCAGTTCAAGAGATTCTCTCTTTGCCTTTTCTACCATATAGTTCTCAACATCCTCAAGCTTCACATCAATGTAGGTAGGTTTTTAGCAACAGGTCGCCCCTAGCATTATTAGCAATAGGTGGAGCATCTGCAGTAAGTGGGATAGCTGCAGTAGTAGGTGGTTGCTCAATTATAGGTGGTGGTATGATAGCAGCACCAGGTTACATCAATCCAAATAAAGCCTGTCTCAGTTCATATTGCATCATAGCCCTCATGTCATCCATCAGAGCTCCCTTTATGTCTTATAAGGTCCAATTCCCTCCTTATTATTGTTCCATTTCTATATGCTTAATTGGAGTTGGTTCAGCTTCCAAGTAAAGTGGATTCATAAGTCTTTTCTCTAGTTTGTAAAGGATCTCTTTTGCTATGGCTTTAGCATTTAATTATGTTCTTCTTAGTCTGCCACCTTTTCATCCCCAAATACAAGAAAACCCAGATGAATCTATGATGGCTGCAAAACAAAGTGTTAGTGTGATGGATAAATGCATATATACATGATGCACGTGCTATGCAATAAGTAGTAACTATCAAGTATCAATAAAGTGTACAACATTCATCCTTCCAACCTTATTCTTCCAACACACATGTTTAATGGTGAGTCTCTTTTCCTAGGATTTTTAGTCTTGGCCTTAATATCAACAGGGGATATTAAAAATTGATGTGCATGCCAAATCTCTCAAAGCAGTAAAGCATAGAAATAGTATTTTTAGGTATAAAAGATTAGCCCAATCTTTATTAACCCAAATGGGCTCTAAAGTATGGGCTTGGACCTTTATATATAGAAATACCTCATGGCAACATTCATAAGCAATTTGGCTAATCCTAGGGGAAGTTACTAAGCCATTATATATGGTTAGGGTTCGGTGAAACATCAAGGTTCCCTTAGCAAGATGCCCTTCTTTAAGACTTGAGTTATAGGCCAAGGTCAAAGGGGCCCAACATCCTTTGTAAACTGGAGAGAAAACTACCCCCCTTTAGGACTTGGGTTACAGACTCTTGTCAGATGAGCCTGGTAATCTCTCTTGAACCGAGTTAAGATTAAGAGTGATGGTTAGCTAATTTACAATCCCATAAAGCTAGTGGAATCATGGAATCATAAACCAATGCCATCGGTTAATAGGGACGTGCAAAATGAATGCAAGAATAAAATAATAATTAATAAAATAATTCTAAAGAACACAAGTACAATCAGTATCTCTTATCCCCACTAGAGTTGCCATTATAGACGGCGGGGTTTAGTGCACGTCCAAGATTTTAGTAATTGTGACATTGTTTGAGCTTAGGGCTCCAGAGAATGCACTAACCATTATCATAAAGACATGGCGTGGAGATGAAGAGTTATCACCTAGGGTAATAATTGGGACAAATCATTTTAGTGGTAATTGATTCTCTAAAAGAAAGCTAGCACCACAACTAGAAGATTCTGGATACGGAATACCAACTTTTTTCAATCTTGTATTCATTTAGAATTATTTTATAAATTACTATCTTATTCTCTATTTACACAAAATTTTATTAAACCCTAATTAAACATCCATATAGCCCTAAAGAAAACTAGTCATAAAATTGTATGTAAAAAATATATACAAAGCGTATTACCCCTAGGTCTAAACTATGTTAATTTTATTTTTAAGTTTAGCTAATTCTACATTTTTTATTTATAAGTGAAATGGACTAAAAGGTGATCCAACATGTTAATAAATGAGCCTAATTCTATTCATTCTAATTTAACTAAAGAAATGAGCCTATGGTCTACAAATTTTTAAAGAAAGGAATTAATCAGTGGGTCTAATTCTTTATTTAATTTTAATTTAGTGAACCTAAGTCTATTTATTTTAATTCTAAAAGTGGGCCTAAATCTACAACTTATTAAGTATTTAAATTAATGGGCCTAAATTCTACATGTTTTAATTTTAAAGTGATCTTAAATTTATAAATTACGGAAAAGGTTTAAATTAAATGAGTTAAGTCTAAATTAATTAAATTAAGTGGGTCTATGTCTAAATTAACATAAGTGGGCCTAAATTGATTTTAAAATTAATTAAACCTAAAAATCCAATTAAAAATCAATTTATTAAATGGGTTAGACCTAACGTGGGCTTGGGCCCCAAAACACACAAAAATCAACAAACAAGCCCAAAAACATAAAAAAACTCAAAACAATCAAATAAAAAAGATAAAACATACAATTAAATTATTTCTTCTAAAAACCCAATTTTAATTAATATGCAATCTAAATTAATCTATTGCCTCCATTGATTTTAATTAGGGTTTACCAAATTGAACCTAATTTACTAATTGATTTTTTAAGAACAAGAGAAACATAGACTTTTCATTATTCCCACTATTGGGGCTATTACAAGATCTACCAAAAATAATAAATAAAATAAAATTAAAATTACAACCTTTGAGAAAATAAATTAAACAAATTCAAAGCCTAAAAAAACAATAAGATAAGCTAAATAGAGCAAGACAAAAATTAAATCAGGATCTTTGACTCTTTACTTTTATTCATGGATTCTCCATGGGCTTTCGGGTTTCCTTGGTTTAATCATGTATTCATTACCTGAAACATGAAACGCAAAAAAAGAAAAAAAAAGGAAATAAGATTACAATTAATGAATAAAGAAAACAATAATGAAAATTAAACAAAAAATAGAAATAACAAAATAAAAAATAATAAGATAATATAAAAGAAAAAATTAATAAAGAAGAAGGGAGTAGAAGAGTGATGTTGTTCAGATGTTGTTTGAATATCTCTCAGAATGAGATTTCACCATTTGGAGAAAATCAACCCTGTGTTTTCTTGATTTTTGGACTTTGGAAAGAACATATTTTATGAAAAGGTTTTTTTTTGTGTTTTTTCAATTAACATTTTTTATGCAGTAGAGATTAGGGTTTTTCTCTTTACGCAATCTTCTCTCTCTTTTTTTTTTACACAGTCTCCTACCCTTTTCTCTTTTCTGCCAATCCTTTTTTTTATATCTCGTTCCTAATTTTAACTAACTACTTACGTGATCACATGAGAGACAGATCTAATCCTCCCTCTCTAAAAAACAAAGAGGATAAGAATTTTAATTTTAAAAAATTATACGTGTAAGAGACATGTACTAGATAGATAAATAGCAAAATTATTTTATTTATTAAAAATAAATTAAATTTGGACCAATTATAATTTAAAAAAATCAAGAAAATAATTTTTTTAAAAATTTTAGCCCCTCAGCATTACAGAATATCGACCGGCATTGTGTAATGCCGATTGACTTTGCATAATGCCGATCAGCATTACGCACATTTTCAAATATGCTCCGATAAAATTCAATTTTTGCAATTAAACATAAAAAAAGTTGCATTTTAGTCCTTGAAATCACAAAACTTAACATTAGAGGTTAATTTTTGACTAAATTTTCATAATAAAGGCTTTTATCGCATTCATGCACAAATGCATCATGAAATTGGGTGCTTACAATGAGCAGGAGGTTTCAAGAAGAAGAAGATCGGGAGGTTTCAAGAAGAAGAAGGGTAGGAGGTTTGAAGCAGAATGTTGCTTACTATTAACTAAGGTCTTGATGGTCTTGCTTATAATTAGGGATTTTGGGTTTTTGTTGTTGTTGTGTAATTGTGTTGGGCCCATATGAGTGACTATAATGATGAGTGGGCAACTGATGTATAGAATATCCTCAGAATATTCTTATTCCATTTGTCATGTTAGCTTAATATCACTTGAAATTATTAAATGATTGTCACCTGAAACTAAAATAGAAATTATGGGACTGAAACTAAAATTTTAGTACCAAAATGAAATAAGGGCCAAAGTTATGGTATTAACGATGCAACAAACCCAGAGAATTAATAATTAAGAGAAAAGGATCGGTGCTTAGGCCATACTAGAGATTAAGGAAGAACATAAGGTTGAAAGAAAAAAATGGAGAAGAAGAAAAACCAATGGATGTTGAGATAAGGAGGCATTTGGAATGCTAGTAATAAATGAAAAGTTGGGATATTTTACTAGTTGAGGTGACTTTTTATGACATTTTAGTAAAGATCCCTTGTATTTAGTCTCAAGTTTGCCACTTAAAAAGGCGGACTTGATTGCTTTTTTTATATATAAGAAAATGACTTGTACAGGGTGGACCCATTTTTTTAATTTTTCACCATAAACATATAATTATTTCAAATTTCAATACAACAGTTACAACTAATTTGGAGAATTCTCTTGTAGTTTAAGGATTTGGAGGTGGATCTTGAGACTACTAGGAGTAGTTGTAAAGAAAATATGCAACAGCAAGCTATTTTAAGTGAATGGGAAAGATTTACATAGATGCAATGGGATGTGGAAGAACTCTGTCAACAGTGTCTAGAGATGGATCTGCAATTGAAATCAAAACAGGTTTATTTACTACACTGGTCTTCTGTGTTTGACACTCTTTTGTATTGCTTGCAACACATTTTAGTGAATAAGGTGTATGAAAATTTTAGGAAGAAAAGGCACGTGTCAAGTCTGCAAAAATTTCTATCATTCAGGAGAAAGAAATGTTGTTCCATCAATTGGATATCATGAGGGAAGAGCTTGAAAACTTGCATAAGCATCATGAGGATTTGGAGCTAATGTCTAAAGCAGATGTAGAGCTTGAAAATTTATTCTAAATTTTTGTTGTAGTTTAAGAACATGTAGGTCCATAAATCTTGGTTAGATTAAGGACTTTACCATGTTCAAATTTTGTCATTTTAAGGACTTGCTTAGGTCCTTTCTCAAATTCTCTTGAAATCATTCTTAATCTTGAACTAAAATTTGAAATTTATTGATACTAAAATTTGAAATTTATTGATACTAAAATTTGGAAGTCTGAAATTTTCTTTCAAAGTTTAATAATAATATTGTTTATCAACATGTAAGAGTCTTAATGAAAGCATTTCAAATCTTAAACTAAAATCTGAAAATTTAGAATTGATCTTGGAATAAAAAATAAAATTTCTTAAAATGATGATAAGATTTGCTGAAAAATCTAAAAAAAAATGTGCTCAAGAGCTTGCTCTAAATAATTTGAAATTGGTCTAGAAATAAAGTTAAAACATTTTAATACTAAGAGCAACTGAAATCTGTAGAAAAAATCCAAAATACTGCAGCAAAAAACTGAATTTTTATGAATTGAAATCTTTTTTTCTTTTTCTTCTTTTTCATGGTGGAACCTTTCACTCACTGCTTGTAAGACAAGAGCTCTGATGGAAACTGAGATAAAGAGCTTTAAGAACTCTTGAAGCACAATAAAAACTCTGCTGCAAATTACTACTGAGAAAACTTTAAAAATAAAGAATTTGTGAGGAAATAAAAGTCTACTACAGAAAATGGAGACAAATAAACGGTGTGCATATATATATATATATATATATATATATATATATATATATATATATATATTATTTGATTCACTTTTTCAGGACATATTCTTGCAAAATGTGGATTCTAACTTGACTAAGTTGATTGCAGCTATGAAATATTTTCAAACTAATAATTGCATTTACCTTTCATAAAAGAAATAAAAGAAACTTTATTCCCTCCAAACGTTGTTTTGCTGTGCTCAATTTTATGCAAAATGATATCAACTTGTTCAATAACAATTTCATGCTCCAATACTCCTCCTTAAAATTGAACTTAAAAAGGCCTTTGGTGCGATTTCTTGAATTGGTATATTTTACTTTGTTCTCATTCTTGCTTTTTTTTTCCTCCTCGTTAATGGAAGCTATTAATTACAAGCACTTGTTCACACCTTTTCTATTAGTTTATTTTAAAATGAAATATTTTATTTTATTTTAAAATATTTCTTTTAATTTATGAAACATATGAAGAGATTATTGAGTGTAATAAAAAATTTACATACCAAAACTAGCCAATTTTATGGTGTAAATTATTATTAACATTAAATATTAGTATTAAGTAAATAAAATTGTAATGATGAAATAAATATAATATTAAAAACATATTATATGATATTAATTTAGTATTAAATAAATAAAACAAGTATAATAAAAACTTATATATAATCATAGTAAAATTATATAATTTTTTTCATATAATATAACAAGAAGATATATATACTACATGAAATCATTGAATAATGACAATAAAATTGCTACTTAGATTGAAATATTATCACAAATATGTTATTATTACATTATTTTTTATTTTAATATTTAATTGTAACAATTTTTTTATTGTATTAAAAAATATTTGTGATAATATTTAGTGAATGGCCGGGAGTTGCCACAATACAATGACAACATTTTGTTGTCATAAATTCAATAATTTCTTGTAGTGAATGGCCGTTCGTTGCCATAATACAATGGCAAATTTTGTTGTCATAAATTCAATAATTTCTTATAGTGAATGGCCGTGCGTTGCCATCTTCGCAGACTTTTTTTTCCTATTTTCTCTTCTTGCATTGATACAATGATCGGGAATTAAGGCCATCACGAAGGTTCTTGGCAATTTCAATTTGGTTCCGTAGGATAGAAAACCTTTGTGTGCGTTGTGTGTGCTCGCACGTTGTGTGAGTGTGCATGCCTGTGAAAATATTTGCACAAATTATATATGTGCAAGTGTGTGTGCAGGTGGGAGAGAGGCGGTGGGTGTCTTAACCACTGATACTCATATCCATAATGATTTAAAAGGCAAAGACTTTTTTTTTAAGATCATACTGTACACGGAGGCTGTCAGTCTTAATAATAATAATAATAATAAGGACACCGATAGGTGCAAGTTGTGATGGCTACAATACCATTGTAATTTGTAAAAAATAAAAAATAAATTTTTTTTTGTTTATTTTGCCATCCAATATAAGAGGACTATCTACTGATGGGGAGAGCATAAAGGTATTTTCACGAATTGCAACGGCAATTTACAAGAAATATTATCCTAATAATAATATTGGTAATGATCTAGACCAACATGGGGGTTTTTTATGTTGATTTTTTTGGAAATCTACCGATATGTGTGTCTGCGTGAATATCCTAACCCAATATATATAAAGATAACATGAAGATATATTGGTAATGTAATAAAAATTTCCCTATTGATGCTTTTTTTTTTCTTCATCTTGTTGATTTGATTGGTCCATTTGCCTTTTTCTGTCTTCTTTTTATTGATCTGGTTTCTATACTATTTTTTCTTGGTTGATTTGCTTTCTACCTTGTTCTTAACAAATACAATCAAATTTTTAACAGTAACATGATTTTGGCTGTGCTTCTAGCATCTAGCGCAGTTTTGAAAGCTTGTAAAAGTGTCATGTGTTTTTGCTGCTATCGTGCAGAATATTTTGATGACTTGAATGAAGAATAAAATTTAGAGAAAAAGAGAGAAAATTAAAAAAATATATTTTTTCATAATATTTAAAGAAATGTTACATCCTTTATATATACGTATAGAAATTCTAATCATAATCTAATTAAGAATAGAATAACATTTTAAATAGGATAAAGACTTTATTCCTAATTGTATATAAATATTTACTTCATAATATATATAATGAAAATATTTACTTCCTCAACACTCCCCCTCAAGTTGGTGAATGTATTTCAATCATTTCTAACTTGTCAAGTGAGTTGTAGAATGTTTTTCCGGATACAGTCTTTGTGAGGATGTCAGCTAGTTGAGTCTAAGAAGAAACAAATGGAAGATCAATTGTTCCTTAGTTCGAATGATCTTTTATGAAATGTCTGTCAACCTCCACATGCTTAGTCTAATCATGTTGAACCGGATTGTTTGCAATTGCTATGGCTGCCTTGTTATTACAATGTAACAACATAAGCTTCAGATGTTTTAATTCTAGATCCTGAATAATTCGCCTTACCTAGAGCAACTCACATGCTCCATAAGCAATTCCTCTAAACCCAGCTTTAGCACTTGACCTTACTATAACTTTCTGTTTCTTACTTCTCTAAGTGATTAAATTTTTTCTAACAAACATAAAGTACTCGAATGTTGATTTTCGATTAGTCCAATCTCCATCCCAATCATCATCAGTATAGCTAGTAATTTCATAATCTTTATTCCTCCTAAAGAATAACCCTTTGCCCAGAGAAGACTTTAGATATCTTAATACTCGGTATACTGCATCGATATGTTCTTTACTCGGAGAATGCATGAACTAACTTTCAACACTTACTATATAAGCAATGTTTGGCCAAGTATGAGATAGGTAAATCAACCTTCCCACCAACCTTTAATACTGATCTTTATCAGTTGGAACTTGATCTCCTAAGACTGAAAGTCCATGGTTGAATTTAATTGGAGTCTCAGCTGGCTTACAATCAAGCATGCCCGTCTCTGTTAGTAGGTCCATTACATACTTTCATTGGCAGAGGGAAATTCTTGAGCTAATCTTTCAACTTCAATTCTTAAAAAATATTTCAAATTACCCAAATTCTTAAGTTCAAACTCGGATGCTAACTGTCTTTGCAAGATTATTGTCTCACTCGGATCATTTTCAGTGACCACCATATCATCAACATATACAATTAGCGCGGTGACTTTACCTAACTTCTGTTTGATGAATAGTGTGTGATCAACATCACTTTGCTTATATTCGAGCTTTCTCATGAAAGTTGAGAGTCGTCCAAACCATGCTCAAGGCAATTGCTTAAGTCCATACAATACCCTTTTTAGTTTATATACTCGGTCAATACATTTAGTTCCGGGTGGTGGATCCATATACACTTCTTCATTTATGGTTCCATTCAAAAATGCATTCTTCACATTAAATTATCGCAGCGGTCAGTCCAGGTTGGCAGCTAAGGAAATAAGAACTTGAATGGTGTTCATTTTTGCTACTGGGGTAAATGTATCTTCATAGTCAATTCTATACTTTTGAGTATACCCCTTTGCTACCAACCGAGCTTTATACCGATTTATGCTTCCATATGAATTGAGTTTAACAGTGAATATCCACTTGCACGTCACCGCTTTCTTTCCTTCAGGAAGAGGAATAAGATCCCATGTCCGATTCTTCTACAATGCCTCCATTTCATCATTTATGGCTTTCTTCCTATTTGAATCATCTAAGGCAACCTGAACATTACTCAGAATAGATACAGTAGATAATTGATTTACCAATAAGTGCATGTCAGTTAGACAAACAGTTGGTTGATATGAAGTTTTTGATATGGTATTTAGATTTCATATGAAGGTCTGGATTATATTATTTTTTTAGGACCCCTCTATTGATTTTAGAAGCATAACAAGGCTCAACATTTAGAGTTACTAAAGGAGACGAGTTTACCTTATTGTGCACATCTGTATCTGGAGTTTCTTCAGCTTCTGGTGTAGGTTGGGAAGATGTACTATCTTGATTACTTAGATTTTCTTCAATTATCTATCCAGGTGAGATGCTCGGACTCAAAACATCAGATGTTTGTGAGATGCTCAAAACATTTAGGAAACTCAGACTCGGAACACTCAGAATGCTATCTTCAACATTCGAACCACTTATAATGCTATCTTCAAATTCAAAGAGGTTCAAATTTTTCTCCCCCTAAAGAGAGCACTCGGAGTGGGAGAAGAAAGGAGAATTTTCATGAAACCAAACATCCCGTGTAACATACATCTTTTTTGCATTCAAATCATAACACTGATATCCCTTTTATAGATCTCCATAGCCAATAAAGATACACCGGATAGCTCAAAGATCTAATTTGCCAAGTGTCCGATGAACATATGTTGAGCATCCAAAGACTCGGGCTCAAGATTATTAAGGGGTGGAGATATGACAAGTTCCTAAAGTTTCTGAAGAGGCATTTTGAAATTGAGTACTTTTGATGGTGTCCGATTTATGAGGTACACAGCAGATCGGACAACCTTTCCCCAGTATTTTCACAGAATATTCATGTCAAATATGATGCTCGGACAACTTCTAATAACTGTCGATTATTTCGTTTAATTATACCATTCTGTTGAGGAGTGTCGGCACAAGATGTTTGGTGGTGAATGCCTTACTCACAGCAGAAGTCATTTAGAATTGAGTTAACATACTCCCTACCATTATCAGATTGCAAGACTCAAATTTTACTCTGGTATTGTATAGCCACCATTTTGTACAGGTTCTAGAACTTGGAGCATACATCTCTTTTGTTTGAAAGTAGTGATACCCAGGTCATCTAGGTACATTCATCAATAAACATTACAAAATATCAAGCACCAAATAGAGTAGGAATTCGAGCAGGTCCCCATACATCAGAATGAATGGTCATAAATGGAATTGAATTTTTATTATGACTCGATACATAAGAGATTTAGTGGCCTTTTGCCAATTCACAAATATCACACTTGAATTCTGAGTTTGTTGTATTAAAAAATAATTTCAATTTCATTTTTCAAGATAATGAAAAGAAAGATGACCAAGACGATGATGCCACAAGATTACTTGGTCTTTAGCCCTATTGACTTGACTTGACTTCTGACTTGAATCACCATGCAACTTAAGATAGTATAACTTTCCACATTTAACACCAGAGCTAATAATCCAGTGCGTTGCAATGTCCTGAAATACACAATAATTAGGCCAAAATTTGACAATGCAATTCAAAGTTTTAGTGATTTAGCTAACAGATAGTAGATTATAAGAAAGAGATAGAATAATAAGAACAGTATCTATATTAAAAGAGTCGAAGTTAGATACTGATCCTTCATGGGTGACCAATGTTATGCCTCCATTAGCAGTCAGAATATTTTATTAGGTTGATGGGCGGATGGATGTAAGATGGTGAGTGGAGTTTGTCATATGATCAGTAACACTTGTATCAACAATCCATGTATTATTTCGAGTAAGACTTATCATACCTAATGTTGCATCAAGATCACCACTTAGTTTAGTACCACTAGAGGTGGCAATTGCAGCCTTTTCGAGCTTCTTACGAGGCTGTCTATTGAAATCCCACAATTCTGGATATCCCACAATCTCATAGCACCGTTTCTTGGACTGTCCAACTATGTCACAATGAGTATAGGTGTATGTGATGTACTTACTCAATATTTTCCCTTTGAACTAGGGATGAGTCTAAGCTGCTACAAGTACAAAATGGTCTAGCAATATCTTTGACTCTTCCATTGTATGTCGCTAGTTGTGATCCCTCTGTACATATGCATAATTAGACTCGAGATCAAGAGGTGGATCCTTCCAGAGTATTTCACTCCGAGCATTATTAATTCCAAATCAAGTTCGGCTAGGAAAATTTATATTCGAAGTCGGGTAATATATTTGTGAAGTGATACTACTCCATTAACATCCTCCCCTTATGCACACGTCCGGACATCGATTTCCTAAAATATTTCAATCAGTTCATTATAGTATGCAGGTAATGGCTTACCATTTTGACATGTTGTGAATGATTTTCGGTTCAATTCAAATAATTGAGTTTTGTCAGATCCATCATAAAAGGTTTTTGAGACAACATCTTATATCTCCTTTGCTGTTAGAAGACGGATGAATCTCTGCATCAATGTCGGACTCATGCAATCAATTAGCCAACTTTTGATTCGATTATTATCAAGAAGCCAAGTTTCCAACGCTTTATCTCCTACTGGTGGCTTTGGTATAGTGCCATTAAGAAAGCCATATTTATTTCTGACTCCAATTCGCATCTGCATGATCTATGACCATAGAGTGTAGTTTGTATCATCAAGAATAATTCATGTGGGAAAGAGAGAATTATCTTGAAGGGTTTGAATAAAATTGGGTGTTCCATGGGATACGATGCATGTGTTTTCAGTGGTTATGATTTTGAAGATTCAAAGAATTTAAAGGGAGAAAGAAAAAATATGATTTCAAGAATTCAATAAAATAAATTGATTTCAATGGGTATGCTTTGATACTATGAAGAATAAAATTCAGAGAAAAAGAGAAAATTTAAGGGAAATATCTTTCTATGTTATTTAAAAAAGGGTTACACCCCTTATATATACACATAAGAATCTTAATCATAATGTAGTTAGAAATTGAATAACATCCTAAATAAAATAAAGATTTTATTTCTAATTGTATAAAAATATTTACTTCTTAATATGGAATGAAAATATTTACTTCCTCAACAATGAATGCATCTATCAAGTCCTTAAAATATAAAATCGAGGATCTGCACTTGAAAAAGAACGACACAGAGATGAGGGTTCTTCGAGAAATGAAACAGCATATGCAGGTCACTGATGAAGTGAGGAGGTGGTTGGAAAAAGTTAATGGCTTTAAAATTAGTTGTGATGAAGAGGAGATAATGAAAGCAGCCGAAGAAGATATCGAGAACCAAGCTGTCAGATGTCTCTTCCCCAAGCTCTGCTGCAACTATAATGGGACTAGAAAGAGAGTAATCAAAAGGATCCAAGAAGCTGATAAATTGTTGAAGGAAGGTAGATTTGAGGACGTTGTTGAGCGAAAGCCTTGTATTCTGGCGAACAAAATGCCCGTACCAAAAACTTCTGTGGCCTTGAAGCTCAAGTTTCAACAAATCTGGGAATCCGTTCAAGACCCAGGTGAGGGCCTTATTGGGATAGTGGGTGCGAGAAGTGTGGGTAAGACCACCATACTAAAGATGATTTACAACGAGGTCTCCAGCAGCATGGGAGATTACGATGTGGTATGGGTTGATATTTCCGGAGAAGACCCACGAAGCTATGTTCAAGAAAGTATTCGGAGAAAATTCAACTTCTGTGACGATGATTGGAAAAATCTAAGTGACCCAATGCGTGTGGTAATTTTTAAGTTATTGCGAGATGTGAAATTTGTTTTGATGTTGGATAATATAAGAGGGCAATGGGACCGCAGTCTCTGGGATGATATTGGAGTTCCTGTGGATGGCAATAAAAATGGCTCCAAAGTCATTTTTACCACAGGATCAAAGGGGTTGTGTAAGAGGATGCAGTCTAAAAATTTTGAAGTTGTCAAAATAAGATCACTCGAAAAATTTTGAGGTTTGCCATTGGACCACTCGAAAAATGTTCTGAGACTGCAGATACTTGTGAAAATGAGATCTTGCCACAAATTAACGCAGAAAATATAACCTGGAATTCTACTTGCATGTATTTTCTGTTTTATTTTTCTTTAATTAGCTAGATTTATTATTCCTTAATTAGTTAGGTTTACCAAATATAGATACAAGCTTTGTATATAAATAGATTTCTGATGTTAATCCTTGATTAGCTAGGTTTATCACATATATAGATACAAGCTTTGTATATAAATAGCTTTGTAATGTTTGTAGAAAGATATATATAAAAACATTACTTTTTCATTCTTTCTTTTCTATTATCGGCCTTTTTGGCAATTTAAAACAAAAGGTAAAAAAAAAATTCCTTTTGTGGTTGTAAAAAAAAAGTTATTAATTTGTGGTGATTTTTTATGAATTGGCAACCCAATTAAAGTTTGATTATACAATTTCACCAATCAAATTGGCAAAATTTGTTAAATTTTTTTTTGTCCTCCAATTTCAAGTGGCCGAATTGCTATTGAAAATTCTTAATGAGGCCCAATGCTGAGCCTGTTGTAAGGTTTTTTTTTTAAACGATAATTTAATAATAATAATAATAATAATAATAATAATAATAATGTTTTATATTATGACGATTATTATTATTAATTAAAAAAGAAAAAAAAATTCAAACTTGAGTTGAGTTACTTGAATAGAATATCAAGTTGAGGTCGAGTTCTTTAATGTAATGACAAAAAGAAACTTGATTAAGTTTGAGTTTCATATTTAGAGATCGACTCGAGTTTGAGTCTAGAATAATAATAATAATAATAATAATAATAATAATAATAATAATAATAATAAATGAAATATAAATCTAGATGTAAAATAATAAACTACATGTAAAAATATATTATATTATATAAAAATTATTATAAAAAATTACATTTTAAGTTATATTTTACATAAAATAAAAATAAAAATAAAATGTTTATATTTTTTCAAAATTATAATTAAGAACTTTCTATTTAAATTTAATGAATATAATTAGTCAAATCATATGAAAAAAAATATTTCAATTAAAATTGTTATTTTATTACTTCATTTATATTTATATTTTACCACCATTAAATAAAATTTATTTCACACTTTTAAGATAATTATTTATAAAATAATATTTCATTTGTCAAAAAGGGGCTATTGTATTTAGAGATTTTTATTTAAAAAAAGGCACTTTTTCTATTTTATTAACCAAAATACCTCAATTTTTTATATTTACTAATTTTACCCATTTTATTCACACAAGTGCGCATTTTATTTATAAACATGCCCTCTTCTTCTTTTTACTTTACTTTTCCTTCTATTTTTTTTCCTTCTTTTTTATTTTATTTTCTTTATTTATTCCTTCTTTATTCTTTTTTTCTTTTTTATATTTATTCTTTCCTCCTTCCTTTTTTTATTTTTATTTTCACTTTATTATTTTATTATTTTTATTCTTTCCCCTACCTTTCTTTTTTTTATTTTCTCTTTTTTTTAATTTCTTTTTTTCATCATTTTTCAAAATTTTTATTTTCTCATTTTTCCTTATTTTTTCATCTTTTCATATTAGTGAAACATTAGTGTGTGTGTATATATATATATATATATATATATATATATATATTTGAAATTTTTTTTCATAATTTTTTTTTTTGACATTTTATGTTGAAATACAATTTTTTTTTTATTTTTATTTCTTTGGTCCCTCATTTTTATTTTTATTTTTATTTTTTCTTTTTTAATAAATTTACCATTATTTTCTAAATGTTTAGTTTTTTTTTAATTCCAATAAAGCAAAATAAATATAAAATTATATAATCCTATAATTAATATAGTTGAAAATCCAGCAGTGTCATTAAATTAATTTTTTATTGGGTTTTGTTAAAAGAGGGCTAGCATGCATTACTCTATGAAAATACTTTTTTGTTTATATGTTTTGTTTATTTGTAATTTTTTTTGTTGAATAGGGTGTTGAAAATGTTGAGTCTGTTTCTGTTCCTACTCATTCTAATGGTCTTGGTGAACATAATGTAGGTATATATTGTTATTAGTTTTTTTTTTTTTTGTCATTTATGTTTGTTGCTTTTCGATTTCTGAGTTAATTTTGTATTCAGGATGCTAAATATGATTTTGTTAGTCCTCCTCCACAGAAAATGGAGTACAGACACGACTGTATCTTAAACTCTCCTTTGTCATTGTATAGTAAACTGAAAACAAACCAAAGGTATACAAAAAATATACTATAACTTAAAATTAAACATTTTCTTTGGAGTTAAGTGAGTTGTAATTATTGTAATAGAAAAATTTTAAAGAAATGAATATGTTTTTAAGTTTTTTGGTGTTGTTAAGGCTTAAGAGGATGTTGTTGTTTTATGTCACATTTATAATTTGGTATCATTTTGGTTTTTTGGTTTATGATACTATTTTTTTTAATTTGGTATCTTTTTGGTCTTTTTTTTGGTTTTTGATACTTTTTTGTTTCATTAATGGCAATGTAGTTGTATCATAGAGTTTCTTTTTGTATGTTTGTTGTATTTATGCAATCTTTATTTTAGGTCCAAATATTTCATAGTTGAAGGAGAGTTATTGTTTTGATTTTCTTTGAATATGTTGTTGGTTTATTTCTTGTTTCCAATTCATTTTTTGTATCCTTTTGGTTTTCGCTTCATTTTTTTGTTTTAGTTTTTTTTAAGAATGTAGATGAGATTTTTGGCTCTATCATGCAATTTTTTGTATTCGTTGCATAAAATATAAGAGGTGATTGGTCAAATCCAAAAATGAATTAATTTTATGTACATAACTGTTTATAGATCTAAGAGGCATGATGTATTTATATCTAAATTGTATATGTGGCTTAGTTATTGATGTTTGGTCATATACGTGGTACCCTAATGAAGACGTTAGATCGTAGGAATTTTTTATTTGCTATTGACAATGAAAGATATGAATAAAGTGCTTTTGATTGTATCATTGTTCAAAAGAACTACAAGTTGTAAAAGATTGAAATATTCTAAAGAAGTGAACATTAAAAGGTAAAGGAAAAAGAAGAAAATAATAAAAAATAAAAAAGGACAAAATAAGTTGCAAGAAAATGCACAAATCAATTCACATAGTTTTATTACCAAAACAAAACTGATGAAATAAGGGAAGCATCATTCTTCCTATAATGTTCAAATAATCAAAATTTCTATAAAACACCCAATTAAGGGTGCAAAACTGAGATAATGTAACAATGGGAACTCAAAACAAACTAAAACATCATCTTAAGAAACTAGAATGGTAAATATGAAATGTTCTCAATAGCATTTAATAAAAAATAGACACTAAACGGTTGACTTTCCTCCCTACTTGGTAGCAGACTTGGTCACCTTAGCTCTACTAGGGTCCTTCTTATTGACACTCTTAATAACACCGACTACAACAATTTGACATATGTCCAAACAATAAAATAACCCAATTGAGGGTACTCAGAGAAGGTTTCAACAACCATGGGCTTGGTGGGAATCATCTTTATGAACCCAGCGTCACCATTCTTCAAGAACTTAGGCTCCTTTTTGAGCTCCTTATCAGATTGGTGATCAATCTTGATCCAAATTTTAGCAAACTTCACAATAATATGAGAGGTGTGACAGTCTAACAAAGGGGCATAACAAAAACCCACTTTGAAACATAAATTAAAACTCAATTCCATGAACTTATGAACCAAACCAACCTAATTTAAAACTTGTAATTGAAAGGAGAATAAGAATGGAAAATTAATAACTGAGAGGAAAGGATCGAAGCTCAGGCCAGACTAGAGATTGAGGAAGAACATAAGGTTAAAAGAAAAAAATAGATAAGAAGAAAAACCAATAGATGTTGAGATAAGGTGGTGAGAAACAAAGAGAAGCCTATGAAGCATCTTTTTATTTGTGTTAATTAAAAAAAGGAGTACATGAGTAATTATTTTAGTGTTTTTGGACACACTAGTAATAAATGAAAAGTTTGGATATTTTACTAGTTGAGGTGACTTTTTGGGGCATTTTAGTAAAGATCCCTTGTATTTAGGCTCAAGTTTGCCACTTAAAAAGGCAAACTTGATTGCACTTTTTTTAATAAAAAAATGATTTTAATATGGTGGACCGATTTTTAAAAATTTTCACCATAAACATATAATTATTTAAATTTTCAATACAATGGTTGCAACTGATTTGGAGGATTCTCTTATAGGTTAAGGATTTGAAGGTGGATCTTGAGACTACCAGGAGTAGTTGTAAAGAAAACAAGCAGCAGCAAGTTATTTTAAGCAAACAAGAATGATTTACATAGATGCAGTGGGATGTGGAAGAACTCCGTCAGCGGTGTGTAGAGATGGAGCTACAATTGAAATCAAAATAGATTTATTTACTACATTGATCTTCTATTTATGGCACTCTGTTGTATTGCCTATGACACATATTAGTGAAAAAGGTGTATGAAAATTTTAGGAAGAAAAAGCACAAGTCGAGTTTATAAAAATTTCTATCATTCAAGAGAATGAAATGTTGTTGCATTAATTCGATATCGTGAGGGAATAGCTTGAAAACTTGCATGGGCATTATGAGGATTTAGAGCTAAAGTCTAAAATAGATGTAAAGTTCCTTGTTAAAGAGGTAAAAACTCTTAGAAGCTCCAGTCATATATGAAACAAGAGCTTAGCCATTTGATAAAAGAAAAATTAAAAATAGAGGTTATCTATCTTCTATTCTAGTCTTTTTTTCCCTTTTAGTTTTAGGTATTTTTAGTCAACACTTCTACCAAGATTTTTGTGCTAATTATTGCTTCATTGGAATTAATTTTTTTTTAAAAAAAATCAACTTCATTATGTTATTGTTTGCATATTTATAGAGAGTTCTTCAAAAGGAAAAGCAAAGAGCATAGACTATAGCTACTGCCAATGCTAAGTTATTGCATGAGTGTGAAATTCTTTGAAATAGGCTTAAAGAATATGGCATTAATTTCCACATTGAAGAGGAAGATAGATTGACCATGGATACTTTATTACCATTTGATGCTATGGATCTCTTGACAACATCTAATAATAGAATTGTTGTCCTTTTTGTAGATGTGAACTTCAATCTTTATTTTTTACTCAGAAATGAAAGCCTTGACACTGGGGAATCTATTTTTCTCATAATAATGTCACTGGAAATAGAACACTAGGGAATCTATTTTTCTCACAATAATATCATTGGAAACAATCTTTACTCATGTTTGTTCCATAAAATTGGACAGGCGCAACTCCTGGCACAAGATGTAGAAAACTCTGTGGCATATTTGGAGGAAACTTCCAACACAAATGGCATTAGTAAAACTGATGATGAGTTTTTTGGAGAATAGAAGGTGGGAACTAATCCCACATTGGAAAGAAAAAGAAAAAGAGAATGAATTATAATTAAAGGGGAGCCATCGTCCAAATGGCTAAGACCATTTTAGTGGTAGGCAAGCCTATGATAAAAGCCCATTTCAACATTTTGGAGGCCTAATTGGAGATTTCAATTTCAAGCTTGATTGGTGCAAGCCCAACACTCCAAGCCCGTTATGAAGCATAAGCATGTTCGAGCCTATGGAGCCCAATTTCTTAATATGGTATCAGGGCCCATGAGTGCCTTAACAGGCCAAGGAGATCTTGGAGGCCCGTGTGGATGTTGAAGGCCCAAATTGGAAGCCCATGTTGATGTTGGAAGCCCAAGAATCAACCCAAAAACAGAGGTAGTTGGACTTGGAGATTTAAAAAAGAGGCACATGGACTATATGAAAACTGGAGGACACCAGACCTTTGAGCCAAAAGAGGGCCAAGTTTGGACCAATGAAGTTTGAAAGCTTAAGGCAATATGAAGAGAACTAAAGAGAGCCACAGAGCCCAAAGAGAGAGAGGCTAGGTTCGAATCAATCCTGATAAAGCAAGTGATAACTGGTCCAAAGATGGAGAAACCTAGTTGCACTTGAGGGTAGTGTTGGAGAATAGAAGCTGGGAACCAATCCCACATTGGAAAGAAAAAGAAAAAGAGAATGACTTATAATTAAAGGGAAGCCACCATCCAAATGGCCAAGGCCATTAGCCATTTTGGTAGTAGGCAAGCCTATGATGAAGGCCTATTTCAACATTTTGGAGGCCTAATTGGAGATTTCAATTTCAAACTTGATTGGTATAGGTCTAGTACTCCAAGCCCGTTATGAAGCCCAAACATGTTTGAGTACATGAAGGTCGACTTCTTAACAAATTTGAGGAAGTTTTTGTTGACAATGCAAAGTTGAGGATGCAAGTGAATTCAGTACTTCGTTGTGCATTAAATACACATGTAAAGTTGGATAAAGAGGATGTGGAAGAAGAAACACCTATCAGAAAAATAGTTTTGAGCAAATTCTTGAAAAGATGAGATTAAGTGTGCAGAATAGATCCATGTTTATTATCTACATTTAAAGTCTTAGTGATGTACTCATACAATACACCATGTAAAAATTTTCATTTATTATCTACCATGTAAATGCACCAGAGGTTGCCAAGTTGCATCATGTGAAAATTGTCTGAATAATTTGGTTTAAACACCTATATTTAAACCCATACAACACCGTCTGGTGATCCTTGTTTACTTTCATAATTTTCATTGTTCTAACTGAAGGTTTTATTCGACCTGAAGCACTTAACTATCCAATGTATAGATGGACCCTGCAAATTCAACCATGTTGTTGTTGATTTATAAGGTCAGTGGACTGAAATATCAAATCCCACAATTTCTAATTATACAGGAAGTCTCTCTATTTAGTTTTCACTAAAGGTTAGATCTTGTCTGGGAAAAACTATGGCATTCTTATTTTAGATTTTTTTTTAAGAGAAAAATACGGATAATTATCTGAGGTTAGATCTTGTATGGGAAAAACTATGGCATTCTTATTTCAGATTATTTTTTAAGAGAAAAATATGGATAATTATCTATGTTTTGATTCGTTTTCAAGTGGAGGCACTTTTATGATGTAAGTCAATCCGTTGACAATTAGAGGCAAAATATACTAACACTTTTTGAATGATGACTTGACATCAACAAAATTGAAATTTCATATTGGTAAAATTAAAATTTTATTTTATTTTAAAATATTTTTTTCAATTTATGAAAAAATGAAGAGATTATTACTTTTAATTTTTTCAATTTAATATATTCTTATGAAATAATTTTTTATAATTGTAATTTTTTTTTAATAAAAAGTTAGTGCTATTTATAACTACAAGTATTATCATATAAAAGTGATAGTATTTTTTGTAAAACAAATATTACATATTTTATGAAAAATATTTTTTTTTTCAAAAGTACTACAAGTTACTTTTTTTTATATAAATTAATACTATTTTGTAAATTTAAAATATTTTTATAAAATAATTAAATGATTTTACTTTATTTACATTGAAATAACAATAGGAAATTCTTAAATAAAATATAAAATAATTGAAAAAGACAAAAAATTAATAAAAAGTATCAAATTAAAAAATTTTAAAATTAATTATCTCTTTATATTTTGATAAATTAAAATAAATATTCATAAATAAAGTAAGTCTTTAATACAAACTTTTGTTATTTTTATTCTTCATATTTTTATTTTAATTTATAAAGAAAGTATGGAGAAATTATTAATGATTAATTTTTCTTTTTTTTAGTTTATGTAAATAATTTAATTTTAGCAATTCAATAATAAAATTTTATTCATCATTTAATTTTAATAATTTCCTAACCAAAAATTATTTGAATTAATGATTAATATTGATGAATTTTTTTGAAATGTATATCACTTAATTGTTAAGTTTTAAAATTTTAAGCTTATAAAAAAATTTTAAGGATATTTTAAATAAATTTTGAAGAAAATCTAAAATTTTTAAAAAATAAAAATTAATATATATACTTAAAAGTCTTTAAAATTTTATAATTAGGCAATATATAATTTTTTTAAAAATTTATTAATTTATTTATTAGTCTAAATTGTTTTTTCTTAATTAACCATTAAAATTAAAATATTATTTGAGTTATAAGATTTAGTTATAAATGTTTTATAAGATAATATTCAATATCATATAATTTAGAAGAAAATGTTCCTATTATGACAAAAAGAAAAATTTAAAATTCAATATTGACTTTAAAGCATATTTGAGGGTCCAATTTGGCCTTCCGCCTTTCTTTTTTCAATCTCAGCTCTATTGGTAGGTGGTCCCATCCCATTCCATTCATTGGACCAGAACTTCATATAAGATAACAAGAAGATATAAGATCAAACTTGTTATCTTCAAATTCTTATTAAGAACTGTTTCCTGATTAATCATGATAACAGTGTTCTCAAAATGGTATCTTACAGCAGAGACTTTTTATTGGAGGATTGTATACAAGAGTTATTCTAAGATATTTGGGGATATAATTGAGCCGAGCCGAACTAGATTAAACCGAACTTTGGTTAGTTTAGGTTTGATTTATTTATAAACGAGCTGAGTTTGAATTGAACTTGCTATCATATATGGCGTTCATGAATTGTTTGTGAGTTTAAACGAAGTTAAAGAAATTTTAAAAAATACAAGATATAAATTAAAATTATACATTAAAAATTTAAAATAAATTATTTATTAAATAAATTACGATTTATTTAATAAAATTATAATTTTATTCTAATAATATATATTTTAACATATTTTTACAATACGAATTTACATATTATATATGTAAAACCAAATTACTAAACATTAAAATTACGAGCTGGCTCATAAGTTTATAGTCGAGTATGTTCACGAGCTTCACGAGCCTAACTTTATATAATTTGAGCTCAACTTGTTTATTAAACGAACTTTAGTATATGAGGTTGAACGAGCTTTTATCGAGGTGAATATTACACTGCTCATGAGCGGTTCGGCTCGTTTAACACCTAAAGATATTGATTCATCAAGAATGTGCTCCTCTTGAAACATTTCTTAAATTAGAAGTTGCTGCAAGGTCATGTAAATTTTTTTGGATACATCTTTGAAATAACATTTGATTTTCTTACTGAACTTTGCAAACAAACTTATCAGATATTTGTAGTTTTTTAGATTGTTGACTTTTGTTGAAACTAAGATAAAGAGCTTTAAGAATTCTTGAAGCACAACAGAAACTCTGCTACAAATTGCAACTGAGAAAACTTTAAAAATAACGAGTGTGTGGAAATAAAAGTCTTATATATATATATATATATATATATATATGATCTGTTTTCTTGAATTGGTATACTTTACTCTATTCTCATTCTTACATTTTTATTATTATTATTATTATTTTGCATCTTGAAACTCCTCCTTAAAGGAAGCTCTTTGATATTCTTCTTTGAAAACAAACTTTTTTTTTTGTCTTTGAAAAACTGTCTTGAGAAGACTCTTCTCCATCTTCATTTCTTTTAGAGAAACTTATTTCCATCAGTTTTTTTCTTTTTGGGTTAAGTGTGAAATTTATAGTAGTTTAAGGATGTAATTGGGTCCAAACTTAAATTCTAAAATTTTGACTGTAGTTTAAAGATTTATGGGTCCTTAAAATTTGTTCTGAAATTTTTGTTGTAGTTTGAGAACATGTAAGTCCATAAATCTTGGTTCTGGAATCTTAATTATTTTAAGGACTTTACCATGTTCAAATTTTGACATTTTAAGGACTTGCTTAGGCCCTTTCTCAAATTCTCTTGAAATCATTCTTGATTTTGAATTGAAATTTGAAATTTATTGAAAATAGAACTTGGAAGTCTAAAATTTTCTTTCAAAGTCTTTTGAAAATATTGTTTCTTATCATGTAAGAGTCTTAATAAAAGCATTTCAAATCTTAAACTAAAATCTGAAAATTTAGAATTGATGTTGTACTAAAAGCTGAAATTTCTTGAAGTGATGATAAAACTTGCTGCAAAATCTAAAAAATGTGCTCAAGAACTTGCACTAAATGATTTGAAATTGGCCTAGAAATAAAGTTAAAACATTTCAATAATAAGATCAACTGAAATACGCATAAAAAAATCCAAAATACTATAACAAAAAGCTGAATTTTTATGAATTGAAACCCTTTTTTTTTTCCTTCTTCTTCATGGTCAAGCCTTTCACTTATAGCTCGTAAGACAAGAGCTTTTATGGAAATTGAGATAAAGAGCTTTAAGAACTCTCGAAGCACAACAAAAACTTTACTGTAAATTATTGTTGAGAAAACTTTAAAAATAAAGAGTTTGTGTGGAAATAAAAGTCTACTACTAAAAACAAGGGACAAAAAATGGTGCACATGTGTATGTGTGTGTATATATATATAATAACTAAGTAGCCACCTAGACAAAATATTTGATTCACTTTTCAGGATATATTCTAGAAAATGTGGATTCTAACTTGACTAAGTTGATTGCAGCTATGAAATATTTTCAAACTAATAATTGTATTTACATTTCATACAAGAAATAAAAGAAACTTTGTTCCCTCCAAATGTTGTTTACTATGCTCAATTTTATGCAAAACGATGTCAACTTGTTCAATTACAACCGGTTAAATGCTCCTTTTCACCCATGAACTTTATTCTTTTGGTCTATTGCACCTCTCAACTTTTAAATTTTCTTATTGCACATCTCAACTTCTATTTTGTGCCTATATCACCCATGATTTAATATTTCAATTTTCTATTAAATATATGCATTGCCAACGTGGATAAACGATTGAAATCAAACAAATTCAAGCGCACATATCACTATAGCACCATGGGTGATATGGGCACAAAATAGAAGTTGAGATGTGCAATAAGTAATTTTTTTGAAAGTTGAGGGGTGTAGTACACCAAAATGGTAAAGTTTCAGGCTATTAAAATATATCCATGTTGGCATGATATTTAACACATTAGTGCATTTCTGTACACGCACTCTAATGCTCTAAATCATGGGTAATATAAGCACAAAATAAAAGTTGAGATATGTAATAGGAAAATTTGAAACTTGAGAGGTGCAATAGACCAAACAGGCAATGTTCATGGGTGAAAAGGAGTATTTATTCAATTACAATTCCATGCTCCAATACTCCTTGAAATCGAAATTAAAAAGGTCTTTGGTGTGATTTCTTGAATTGGTATATGAAAGTACCCTTAAAGGGGGAGGGGTGAATAGGGCTATCGAATAATAAAAGAAAATTAAAACAATTCTAGTAAGAATTAAAAGAATGTTAAGAAGGAAGAAGGAGTTTGAATTTTCAATGATCCTATGTCTCCTTTTAACTTATCCCCAAATTAGGATTTTGAATCACCACAATCTATTTCCCTAGATTGATTTTTATAACTTAAGTTTTAGGCTCAACTCAAACCTTATAACTTGAGTTTTTAAGGCTCACTCAAAAACTAAATTCCTAAGTGTTTTAATGGCTAAACACTTAAACTAATTCCTTTAGAATAGAATCTCACTTCCTATTTTCTTAATCCTAGAAAATAGAAGAATAATAATTTTTATTCTAACACCTACCAACTCTCATAAGAGTTACAAAAATATAAAATGAATTTGAAAAGTGTTTAGAGAGCTTAACTAAAGGCTTGAGATTATATAATGAATAAACAAGATTCTTAAAAAATCAATTGAGCTCCAGGAGTTATTTATATAGATGAACAACTTAAATTATGGCTATTTTACCAATAATTGTGTCCCCAACATCTCTAAGTTTTGGTTAATTCAAATTTAACTTATTTTTATTAGAATGCCACTCACAATCATGAGGGTATGTCCTGGTTCATGAGGAGTGAGAATGTAGCTATTACGTTTGAAAAATTTTATTGTAAGTTGTCTGCCCTCATAAGCTCTTTACGATTGTGAGGAGCACTAGCGCTCATAAAGAGCACTAAAAGTTTTAACAATTGTGCTCGAATAGGCACTGTTCAAACATCATCTCATGAGGACCTTATGAGCAGACCTCTATAAGTCCAAAATTGTATATTTTTGGTATATAATTGCTCCATAAAGTTTGGATACTTGCATAGGTTGAAAATACTTCATTAAAATGCATATTAATATTCTTTTAAGGAGTATTTTAATCATTGAGCAATTAATCTTGATAATCGATCAATTTTCTACACACTCAAATGAAATCATTAGAATCTGAATTGTTTGTCGAAGTCTAAAAATAGGAACATGATCATGCAAATGGTCAACAATCTCCCTTTTTTGGCTTTGACAACCAATTTAATAAGATAATAAAAAAAGTGTGTGTATCAAAAATAAATATCATGAATAAATATGTGTCATATAAAATAGCTCCCCCTTAAATAGATACATTAAATGAAAATGATTTTGCTCCCCTATAATGTATACATATATTCAATAATGTATCATGTATTAAAGTATGAAAAAAATGAATCAATATTGCGTATATAAGGAGTAAAGTAGCATGTTTCTTAAATTTCTACATCGTTAAATATTAGGGAAAGTACGTTTAAGTACCTGTGGTTTAGGCCATTTTTTAAATAGAGGGCCATGATTTTTTTTATGTGATAAAGAGATACCCTGAACTTAACGTTGTTAACATATAATGATGTTTCTCTATAACATCGTTACATCTGATGATGTGGCAAGGGCAAAATTAGAATTTTGCCTTTATTAGCCATGTCTTCTATTGACTTCAATAAGAGAAAACCTAAAAGCATTACTTCAGCAGAAGAAAACCTAAAAGCGTTGGGAGGGAATTTTTTTTACTTTAAGAGGGAAAGTGCACTTGCACTCTTAATGCATGCAATCTAATATACCAAAACATTAATCCAAAACTAAAATTGCTATTTGATTTTAAGTGTTAATGAGATTTACTTGGTTTATTGAATTAAGATTAAAGTTGTTCTATTGAAGAGGGAATCGATCGAAAAAGGCGAAAAGCAAGGTGACAGTGTGAAGTTTGTATGCATATGGTTAAAGGTAGCTTTCAACTTTATACTTATATGTCTTGTCTTTATCTTTTGAAAAGACAAAAATTTTAATGCTTGAACCCACATGCAAAAAAAAAGTTAGGGTTTGTCTTTGTCTTTGTCAGGGTTGTGGTTAACATGAATAGACATTTGTTTATTGAATAAAGTTAAGCAAAATTATTTATTTAATATTTGGTTTTATAAAACAAAATGAAAAAATATGTAAATTTAGTGATCTATTATGGCAAAAAATGGAAATCCGAAACTGAGAAGGTATATAAGGGTGGTCGAATAAGGTACAAGTACAATATCGACATAGACTATCTTTCATTGTTTAAGCTAATAAAGTATGGAAAAGATTTTGGATACAAAAAAAGGGTGTCAGGTATGGTATAAAATTTCAGGCATTAGTGGGAATAAAAGAATTATCAAAATAACAGATGATCATTTTGTTAGTTACATGCATAAGGACAATAAAGGTGAGGAAGAGATATGTTTGCATTATACTATACCTATACACCCTCTTAGTGTAGCTGTTGATGGTAAAATATATGCAACTAATCCTAATGAAATTGGAATTAATAATTTTGATGAAAATGATTTGGAAAAGAATGTAAGGGATATTAATGAAGATAAAGAGAATGAAGGGGATATTTTAGCTGACGGTTCTAAAAAAGAAGTAGGGAAAATTGTGAAGGTGTTAAAAGGAATGATGATTTCTTTGCTCTTATTGACCAGCTATACAAAGAAATGTTAGAAAAAATTGTGTTGATTTGCAAAATGATACTTCAAACCGTGAATATATTTTAAGTAGGAAGAAAATGTTCACTCAAGTGAAAATAGTTTAGATATCAGTGAAGCCAGCTAGTTACATGACAATTATGAAGGTTCAGATGATAATATCTTTCCTAAAAATGCATAACATTTTGGTGAGGCTCCTAAGAAAAAATTAGGTGAAGGGGTTGATGGTGTTAAAGGTGAAATGGGTGCTTATTATGGTGGTGATGGGGAGGAAGGGGAAGGGGATGGGTCTGCAGGTGATGAGGATGCAGGTAAGAGGTCTAGTGGTCATCCAGGTGTTGCAAATGAAGGTCAAATGTATGGTGTTATAGATGAAGGTCAGACCTTTGTTGGGGTTACAAGTGTTGTAGATGAAGGTCAGACCTCTACTGGGGCTATAAGTGTTGCAGATGAAGGTCAGACCTTTGTTAGGGATGCAGGTGAGGGTATGTAGTTGACATATCAACTGATGGGGTAGGTAAGGGCGTTAATGACTTGAGAGAAGAAGATTTTATAGAATTCAATTAGAAGGTTGCATTAGATGATGAATTGTATAGCTTGAGAGGGTCAAAAGATAAAGGGCCATAACAAAGACATATGTACTTAAATGAAGACACAAGATTGAAAGACCCACAACTATATAAAGGGCTAAAATTTACAAGCGAAAATGTGTTTAGAAAAGCTTTGAGAGAGTGGGAAATTAAGAGGGGATATACATACGTATTTAATAAGAATTGCACTGTAAGCATAAGTGCTATTAGTGAGAATAAGTGTGGTTTTAGGATACATGCATCCAAACTTAGAGATAGTAGAAAAAATGCAAAGAGAAGTTAGGGCTAAAGTAATAATCTCAAAATGTTATAGAGAAAAAATAAGAGCAAAAAAAAAAAAAATAATTGAGGGTGATGTTAATGAGTAGTATAGGAGACTGTAAGACTATACTGAGACAATATGAGTTACAAATCTAGGAAGTTGCATTAAACTTGAGACAGAGCTTCGAACTACTGAAGGGATTCAAGTTGAGGGAGAAAATAATCAAGGCGTATAGAGCTTACCAAAGGAAATTACTGTGTTTAGCTCCATTTATGTCAGATTTGCATCATAAAAATAAGCATACTTTGCAGGTTAAATTTAATTATCTGCTACAATGTGTTTTTATTTTGTGCATGTTATTAAATGATATATTTTTTATGTAATAAACATGTATTCTATGTAGGAATAAGACCTATTGTAGGACTTGATGGATGCCACTTGAGAACTTTAATGGAAGGACATCTTTTATGTTTAGTTGGGAGGGATGGTAATGATAACATGATGCCTTTTGTAATGGAAATTGTTGACATTGAGTGCAAGGTGTCTTAAGTGTGGTTTCTTAAATTATTATTTGAAGATTTTGGTACACCATAAGAAACTGGTTGGATATTTATGTCTAACCAATAAAAGGTTATATTTTTTTCTTTTTTTCATTAATGTCATGTATTATACTGTCTTGATTATGCTATGTCTTTTGTTCAATAAAATTTTTAAAGTATAACAAGGCTTAATAAAAGCTTTTAAACATATAATGCTTAATGTTGAGCATAGGTGTTGTGTCAAGCACATGTAAGACAATTTCAAAGTTTTGTTTAATAGGGCTGACCATAAAAAGTTCATGTGGGGGGCTGCCACTACTACTTTAAAGAAGAAATGGGAGGTTGAGATGCAAAAATTAAAGCAGCTGGATGTGAAGGCATATGAATGGGTAATGAAGCATGATCCAAATACTTGGATAAGGTCACACTTTTCCACTCATACAAAGTGTGATGTGCTATAAAACAATATCACTGAGTCTTTCAATTCGTATATTAGCTTTACTAAAGACCTGCCTATTTTAAGCATGATTGAATGGATTAGAAGGAGATTGATGAAGAGATTTCACATTAAGTTGACTAGTATGAAGAAATATAGAGGGGATATTTGTCCTAATGCATAAGAAACATTTAAAAAGGCTAAATATAAGAGTAGAAATTATTTTGTTCACCTGCTGGCCAAATGAAATATGAAGTGCATTACTATAGCACAAGTAGTGTTGTTAATATAGCTATAAGAAGTTATAGTTGCAAGATATGGGATTTGATAAGCTTCCCTTGTAGGCATGTAGTGTTAGCCATATACACTAACCAAGAGAAACTTGAAGCATTTGTTTATAATTTTTTTAGTAAAGAAACTTACCTAGCTATTTGTCAACATATGATTCACCTTGTGCCAAGTAAGGAGGAGTGGAAGAGAACAAATTACCCTGATATCACCCAAATATTATTGGAAAACTAGCAGGTCAACCCAAAACCAAAAGGATCAGGAAGCCAGATGAACCAAGAAATCCTTTTAAGGTTTCAAGAGTTGGTGGATATATAGTGTGTGCAAATTGTAAGCAAAAAGGGCATAATTCTTGAGGTTGCAAGGACACTGTGATAGAGGAAACCAATTGGCAAAGATGACAATGGCTTCGAAAGGAAAAAAGTTTAAAAAAGGTACATTTCTTTATTTTTTATGGCAACAGTTGTGCATACACATCTGAATAGCTGATATTAACATTTGTAATGCCTATTTAGGAAGGATAAATTTTAAGAGGTAGACCTAATAAAGCAGCTAACAAAGTATGAATTTTTTGACAAATTAATGCTTGTTGCATACTTGTGTTAATGAATGTGTTTTACTTAAATTTGATGGCCAAGTGTTTGCAAGGCTTTGCAATGCCTTACAATAATGATGGACCCTTATTTTCAAGAGTAGTCAAGCTTCAACCAGTAGTAGGTCAAAGAGGTAGAGGAATTATGCAAGCCAACCTACACCTATACCTGATGCACTAAGTCAGAGGGAGAATCGAGTTGTTGCATCAAGCCAACCTACACCTATACTTGATGCATCAAGTCAAAGGGAGAATCGAGTTGTTGCATCAAGCCAACCTCTACCTATAGCTGTTTGACAAAGCTAGCCTCCACCTACACCATGTTCTCATGCAATTGGAAGGTAAACAATATCATCTTTTGCTGAACAAAAATCACCAGCAAAGAAAGCTACTTGTACACCATCACAGATTTTCAAGAACTTCAAGAGAGCAAGTGAACTTGCTGCATTTCCAAAGTAAGGAGCTCGAAAAAAAAACTTAGTTCAATAGTTTAAGGGAGTAAAAAAATTTTTTTTACTATTTTGTCATATTTTTATAGTCAAACTTGACTAACTTGGTAATTTGGAATTTGGAAAAAACTTGGTAATTGTATAATGTATATGTCTATTTAAATTTGATGCAAACTTGGAAAATTGCAGCATTTTAGATGCTATATTTTGTCTACTTTGGCAAAAAGAGTGAATTTTGGATACTTATTTTCTCTACTTTCTAACTTCAAACCTATGTATGCAAATACTATTATTTGTATAGCATCATTCCATTAGGCATTAACACAAACTCAAAGCAAATAACTTTACTTTTTTTAACTAAGTCATTTTTCATTAAAGCATTTTTACCAACACTTATAGGTACATTTACTAAGGCAAGTACAAGATCCTATTTTACTTAAAATTTCCATTCCCAGATGATATATTCCTAACTAGGCAAGCTATAACAATAATCATCACTATAATTACACACACTTTGTAGCTAATCATATAACCAGACTTCTTATAATCCTTGTATTTTTTTTCTTGTATTTTCAACATCAATCTTGAACTCCAAAATTTCTTTAATGCACAAACTGATCTTAACTTTATATAATTTCACTAGCTCTCTACACTTCATAAACTCCAATTCTAGTATAGCTTTATTAGTTTTACCACACAAGATTTCATCTTCACATTTCTTTCATCTTGCTCAATAGCTCTGAAACAACATTCTTACAACTTCTACGATTTGGAGGGTCGATCCACTAAAAAAACCCACATCGATGCCTACCTAGTTCTTCATATCTTCCACACCCAATAAACTGCCTCCTATAGTTATCAATTTTTGTTGATGTTTTAATTGGAGACATCACCCCACAACTACATATCATATCATTATTTGAAGAACTATAGCTTCGTGAAGAAGACGCCATTGAAGGGGATTTTTTTAGGGATTATATTTCTAAGAGATTAGTTTTCAAGTAGAGTTGAAGAGTTGAAGAGAAAGAGAATTTTCTAATTTCAATTTGGGATTCTATTTGAAATTAAGGTTTATATTTTGAATTAGTGATTAAAAGCCAACCTACATCGAGCCAGCATAGGACATGGCTAATAAGGGCGAAAGTCCAATTTTTCCCCTAACACATCCGCAAATGTAATGGTGTTATAGAGAAACACCATTACATTCTAACAACATTAAGTTCAGGGTAGCTCTTTGTCATAAAAAAACCATAGCTTTTTATCTTAAAATGGACTAAACCATAGGGTACTTAAATGTACTTTTCCTTAAATATTAAATAATTATAAAGGAGATAATTTTTAAGAGATAATACCAACTGAAAATGATCATAAAAAATTTTTTCTTATAAAAATATATTTCTTTATTTCTCCTCTTTTTAAACATGATAAGAAATATAAATTTAAAAATTATTCCCCTTGTCAAAATAAACAACATAATATTTAACATGTGGGAAAGAAAATATAATATAACATGACAAATGTGTTAAAAACATGATAACATGATCATTTAAATAAAACTAGTAGCACTTACAATGCATGTAGTACTACTTTAACACATCACAAACATAGTACATATAGCACTTATTTAAAAAAAACTTAAACTTAACTAACACATGATCATGTAACACTTAACATATCATAAAACACATCATAATTTCTCCCCCTTTATCAAAGACAAAAAGAAAAGAGAAATAAGAAACTAAAAATAAGCCTAAAAGAAACAAAAGACTAAGAACTAAAATAATAAAAACAAAGAAAGACCAAATCTAAGAATATCTAAGGGTCTTGTCCATCTTAGGGATCTTAGAATAAAGGAGGAGGAGGATGAGGTCAAGTGCGTTGGATGTTGTAATGAGAATACAAGTGATGAATATCATGCTCTATGTGATTCATACCATGCTCAAATTAATCAAGTCTAGTGTCCACTTATTCAAACCTTATGTTGAAGTTGGACTCAACTATGGAGAGACAATCAAAGAAACCACCAACCCAAGTAGGTTCATCATCAACACTTTGAGTGGTAGAAGGTTCTCTTTATCTTTTCCTTTGAGCTTGAGAAGGAACATACTCTTAAAGAATGTCTTCTTTAACTTAAAAACTTTTAAGACCATGAGTACCTATTTTCTCTATGTCTTCTAAATCATGTTCAAGCTCCTCATCAACATCTTAATCTCCTACTTCATATTTCCAAACCCAAATATTTCTAAAAAGTTTAAATTGCCTAGAATTTCTTAAAAGACTTTGGTCAAGGAAAAAAGGAGGGATAGAGGGAATGTTGTTCAAAGAAATCCCAAATCAATTAGTAATTTTAGTAATGATCCCTCCAACACATAGGCTTCTACTAACACTATCACTCACCAACCATAAACATAATTAAAGTCACCTTCTTAAATCAACTTCCACATTCTCAATAAAGCGACGAATGAGAAATAAAACATTAAAAGAAATTGCTTAATTACTAAGACCCCTAACATGAATAGAATAGGTTATGAAATGATGAACATACTAAAGGGATTTTGAAGAAAAAAAATATGATTTGGTATGGCTAGCAATAAAGGCACTAACATTGGGTTTAGCATGTTAAACCCAAAATCTTTGAAGGGACTAAGAAGAATTAAGAGTTGTAAGACCTTCTTGCCTAAACCCAAATATGCTATCAAATTATTGAGAAGTAAGGAACCTATTTCTACCACCCAACCTAAATCTCATACTATTCAAGGGATTTTAATCATCAAAGTATTGAGTTCTTAAGTAATAGGAGGATAGAAATTCATAAACAAGAGAGGGATAGGTAGGAAGAGCATTAAAAGTAAAATCATAACTACCTACCCTTTTAAGCATAATATTACCCTCATTATAGTATCTCATCTTCTCTGATGCATCTTGAGACATAAATTTAGAAGAGATGATCTTCCTCTTGCTAAATTGAGCTAACCTTTGCATGATTTGGGTAGAATAATAAGAAATTAGAGGAGTCTTCTTTGGTTGATCTTTTATTGCTCTCTTTGATGTTGAGGAAGAAGGCACTTCTTAAGATGTATTCTTCTTAGGAGCCATGATGAAGCAAAGAAAAATTTTAAGAGTTTGAAGCTAATAATGGAAAGGAGAGAATTTTTCCTTAGAGAAATTTTAGAAGTTAGAGGAAAAAATGATTCCTAGTGAAAGGTAAGTGGAAGATACGAGTTTATTAAGGGGTTTATATAAGCAAGAATTAGGTTAAAAATAATCCTAAATATGCTAAAAAATTTGTGTAAAAAGTAGATTACCATTTTAAAATTGGAAGCAAACAAGAAAAGATTAGCTCCTATAAAAATTTAGATTTCAATATGTTAAGGGCTCCTCACGAGTTCCTCAAGATCATGAGGGGCACTGTCCCCTGACATGAGCAACTGTCACATGCAATAACGGCTCATGACAAAGTCACAGAGTGGTCCCTGAACATTCAAATTTAATTCAATTGGGTCTAAAAACCTTACAACTAGGTTCTTAAAGGCAAAATTGACATAGAATCAATTTAAAAATTAATACAAACATAATCAAATTAATTAGAATCAATCATGGATATTTAAAAAAAAAAATCACGCAAAATAATGATTATAAGAAATTTGCTACATTTAAATGATTAATAAATTGAATTAATTTCAATAAATAATCATTAAATAGCAAATTGAATGAGAAATCATTTAAAAGATTAATTGTAATGTAAATAAAATATATAGAACTATGTCAAACTAAATTATGACCAAATTAAGTAATAATGACAATATACCATATTTATGTATTTAAATGGAAATTTTTTAAAAAAATTTCAAATAATTTTAAATATGTATCATTCAAATGGGAAATAAATTTGCTTATTTAAATAATCAATAAATTCAATTATCAATTATTAAATAGCAATTATTTAATGTAAAATTATATATGATAAGAATCATAAAAATAATTTTCCTTAAAATGTAATTGTGAAAAAGTATCAAAAATGAAAAATATACCAAAGGTAAAAAAATGTTTATGTATGAATTTATGAAATGGTTTCAAATACAAAAAATAAACAAAAATTTTAAATGAATGAAAAACATGATACACATGATTTTATTAAATTCATGGATTTTTTTTAATGAAGAAGACCAACCATCAATTAAGCAATTTAACAAGTCATCAATACAGACTTGAACCATCTATTATACCAAGCTCATGCTTAATAAAATTCAATCTTTCTTCACAAAGAGACTTGGTAAAGATGTCTGCTAATTTATGATTTGTACCAACAAATTCAAGAAAAATATCACCATTTTGCACATGATCACGCAAAAAATAATATCTAATGTCTATATGCTTAGTCCTAGAATGCTGAATGAGATTCTTAGTAAGGTTTATAGCACTTGTATTATCATATTTAATAGGAATGTGATTAATTTCAATGCCATAGTCCTTAAGTTGTTGTCTTTGCCACAACACTTGTGAGCAACAATAACTAACTGTCATATATTATGCTTCAGCGATAGATAAGGCAACCGAAACCTATTTTTTGCTAAACCAAGAAACTAAACATTATCCTAATAATTGACAAGTTTTGAAAGTTGTTTTTCTATCTAATAAACTACTGGAAAATTCTACATTTGAATAACTAATCAAGTTAAATAATGAACTCTTAGGATACCAAAGTCTTAAATGCATTATTCCACAAAGATATGTGTAAATTCTTTTGATTGCATTCAAATGAGACTCCCTAGGACTAGATTAAAACCTACCAAACAAGCACGTAGCAAATATAATATATGGTCTACTTGCTATTAAATAAAGAAGGGATATAATCATACCTCTAAAACACTTTTCATCAACAGGTTTACTATTTTCAACTTTGTTGAGTTTGGTGGTAGTGCTCATAAGAGTCTTGCTTAACTTAGCTCCATCCATCCTAAATTTCTTGATAATATCCCTAGCATATTTAATTTGATTGATGAAAGTCCCATATTTGCATTGCTTAATTTGAAGTCTAAGGAAGAACTTGAGCTCACCCATCATACTCATATCAAATTCTCCTTGAATTAACTTAGAAAATTCCTCACAAAGTAATGGTTAGTAGCACCAATCATAATATCATCAATATATATTTGCACAACAAGTAAATCATGATTGGATTTCTTTATGAAAGGAAGTGTATCAACTTTTCCTTTAAAGAAACCTTTCTTTAATAAGATGTTGCTCAATCTTTCATACTAAGCTCTTGGAGCTTATTTTAATTCATATAATGCTTTTGAAAGTTTGAATACATGATTAAGGAAATTAAAACTTTTAAAACCCAAAGGTTGTTTAATAAATACCTCCTTTTCAATGAAGCCATTAGAAAAGCACTTTTAAAATCCATGAATGATGTAAATGCAAGTAATATTCTAATAGTTTCTAACCTTGCAATGGAGGCAAAGGTTTCATTATAATCAATGCCTTTCTCTTGATTATAACCTTTAGCTACTAGTTTAGCTTTGTTCTTAGTTATGACATTTTGTTCATTCATCTTATTTCTAAACACCAATTTGGTGCCTATAATAGGATGATGTTTAGGTATAGGAACCAAGATCCAAACCTTATTTCTCTCAAATTGATTTAACTCTTCTTGTATAGTAAGGACCCAAAATTCATCGCATAAAGCATCATTAACATTTTTGGGTTCAATTTGAGAAATGAAGGCTAAATTTACAATAGACTTGAGTTTAGATCTAGTAGTTATCCCTTTTGTAGTGTCACCTATAATGAGGTCTTGAGGATGAGCTTTCTTGAATTGCCAATCCTTTAGAAGATCATTCTTCAAAGTAGATTGAGGGATCTCCTCATTATCCTCCTTTATAGGATCTTCTAACTCCAAAGGTTTGCTAGCATTTGCTTCTTGAGTGTTAAAATCCACATGCTCATCTACAAAATCATCAATACTACAAACATCCTTTTTAGGATCAAGTCAGTATGCATTGACTCTTCAACTACTAGTGTTCTTTTATTAAAGACTCTATATGCTTTACTAGAGATGGTATAGCCTAGAAAAATTCCTTTATCGACTTTAGAATTAAATTTTCCAAGATTATCCTTAGTGTTCAATATAAAACACTTGTATCTAAATACTCTAAGATATGAGATTTTGGCCAACGCTCATAAGAATTTTTATTTAAAATTGGTATTATAAATACTTTATTTATAATGTAACATAAAGTGTTAACTACTTTCGCCCAAAAGTATAGAGGTAAATTATACTCATGAAGTATTGCTCTAGCCATTTCTACTAAAGTTCTATTCTTCCTTTTAATAACCCCATTTTGTTGAGGTGTTCTAGGAGAAGAGAAAGTATATGAAATACCATTTTCATTGCAAAAGGTTTTGAAGAATTCATTTTCAAATTCGGTTCCATGATCACTTCTAATAGATACAATGCAAAACCCTTTTTCTTTTTGAACTCTCTTTGAGAAACTTTCAAAAGCTTTAAAAGCATCATTCTTATGAGCAAGGAAACATACCCAAGTGTTTTGAGAGCAGTCATCAACCAATACATATGCATAGTGTATTCCACCTAGACTAGTAACTTTAGTTAGTCCAAACAAATCCATAGGTATAAGTTCAAATGGCCTAGAGGTTGGCACTACATTCTTAAGCTTAAATGAAGACTTGGATTGTTTTTCATTTTGATAAGCATCATAAGGTCTATCCTTACTGAATTCAAGTTTAGGTAAACCAATCACAAATTCATGCTTACAAAGATTATTCAAAAGCTTAAAGTTTTCATGTCCTAATGTTCTATGCCATGTCCATATGTCATGGTACATGGACATTAAACATTTGATATCTTTGTTATCAATCTTATTTAAATCAATAACATAGACATTGTCTACTCTTTCACCACTATAAGTCAGTTTGTCTTCATCAAGACTACTAACAAATCAATTTCTAAGATAAAAAGTGACTTTATTTCTTATGTTACATAATTGACTTATACTTAAGAAATTATGTTTAAAACCATCAACAAGCAACACATGGTGTATAGATAAGAATTGAGGATTACCAATATCTCCAATGCCAATAATCTTTCCTTTTACATGTTTAAGACCATCAACAAGTAACACATGGTGTATATATAAGAATTGAGGATTACTACTTTCTCTAATGCCAATAATATTTCCTTTTGCATTGTCCCCAAATGTGACATGTCCTCCATCCTTAGCATAAAGCTTGTTGAATTGCTCTTTATCTCCTGTCATATGTCTTGAACATCCATTATCAAGATACCACTTGCTTTTTATTTTTTATGGACTTTAAGCACAACTAAAAAATATAATTTAAACATTCTTTTAAACCCAAACCTTAATTGGTATAGGCTTGTTAATCTCAAAGTAATTCGAAGGTAGTAATTGCAAATGTAGTTTTTTATAAAAGCAATTGCTAGAGTAACCTTTGGTCATGCAATAAAAACATCCAATATTTGCAAATTTATTTCTTCTGAGAGAATATATTTTGCTAATGTATGTAACATGCCTTTTGTGTTGTGGTGGTGTGTGCTTCTTATAATTCTTTTGAGTCATAGTGTGAGACATAGATTGATAATGGCAATGTGTATTTTGATAGGTTTATGCAACACGTTTAGGGGCATTGTGTTGTATAAAATGCTTAGGAATGCTATGCCTAATGTACATATAAGCATGCTTAGGTATTGATCTTTTAGCTTGATCCTTGCCTCTTTGTATCAATGGAAGTTAAGTCTTATGAGACTTTCCCTTATCATTTAAAATAGGAGATCTTTTAGCTTTGAAAGCTTAAGTCTCATTCAATTTTGAGGTAGAGGGAATGGAGTCATGTAAGGCTTTAACAAATTTAATATAAGATGATGATGAAGATGAAGACATTCCATCTCCATATCCAAGTCCAAGAGTATTTCTATAGAGTTTTTGAGAATCAAGTAGATTGTCTAAACTCTCATTCCCTCTTTTGAATTTGAAAATGGAATTCTTTAATTCTAATACCTCATTAGAAAGCTTACGAATCACTTGCTTTCTTGAGTTACTCTTCTAAGGAATGAGAAGATTTTAAATTAATAGAAAGTTTATCATTTGATTTAACAAGATTAGAATTAAGCTAGATAACTAATACTCATACTTATACTATTTCTTCTTAGATAATAAGCTTTTCCATTTGAGTAAGAGTTTGCTCATAATAGAGTTCTTATCGTCATCATTATTATCATCATAATAATCATCACAATCATTAAAATAAGAATAAGAAGTGGATGGTACCTCTTTTTCATCTGCAAGAGCCATGAAGTAAACATTGGCTACTTCTTGTTGTTCCTGTTCATTTTTAGATTCGAGGGATTCATCCTAAATAACTTTGAAAGCCTTTCTTTTCTCCTTTGCTCCCTTATTCTTGAATTTAAGTTTGGGGCACTCACTTTGAATGTGACTCAGTTTGTTGCATTCATAATAAGTAATCTCTTTTTTTTCTTCTTGACTTCTCCTTCGTACTTCTTATTGAAGTCTCTTATTCTTGAGAAATTTTTCTTTCTTAAGAACTTCTTGAAGTTTCTTGTGAACATGGCAATATCACCATCTTCATCATTAGAATTTTCATTACTATCATCTCACTTTATTCTTATGAAGCCTTAAATGCTATGCTCTTTTTCTTCTCTTTCTTCTCTTATTGTTCTTTACCGTTTTGCTTTATTGTAAGGTCATGTGTAAAGAGCTTTCCAAAAAGCATATCGATTGAGAGGGTAGAGAGGTCTTAAGCTTCTTTAATAGAAGTGACCTGAGATTCCTAATCCTTTTTAGGTAGAATACTTAGAATCTTGTTGTTCACCTCTTTATTAGAGAAATATTTTTCAAGTTTCTTAAGGGTGATAAGGAGAGCATTGAGATGGTTTATCATTTATGTGATTGACTCTTGAGGCTTCAATTTGAACAATTTATATTCATACATATAAAGTTGAACCTTTTTACTTTTTACTTTCACATTGCCTTCATAATGGTTTTCTAAGGTCTCCCACATTTCCTTGGCTGAAGTACAATATTGAAGCTTGCCTTCTTTTTCTTTTAACATGGAAGAGACTACAATAATTATTGCCTCCTTCTTCTCATGTATAAGGAGCTTTCCAATAAGCACAATGGTTGAGAGGGTAGAGAGGTCTTGAGCTTTCTTAATAGAAGTGACCCGAGATTCCCAATCCTTCATAGGTAGGATTCTTATAATCTTGTCGTTCACCTCTTCCTTAGAGAAATATTTTTCAAGTTTCTTGAGGGTTATGAGGAAAGCATTGAGACAGTTTTTCATCTCCATGATTGATTCTTGAGGCTTCATTTTAAAGAGTTTATATTCATACATATGAAGTTAAACCTTCTTGCTTCTTACTTGCACATTTTCATTCATAATGGTTTTCCAAGGTCTTCCACATTTCCTTAGTCAAAGTGTAATGTTAAATCTTGCCTCCTTTTTCTCTTGACATGGAAGAGATTAGAGTGATTATTACCTTTTTATTTTTATGGTTCTCATCCTTTTAATCATTGTTCCATTAATATCTTGCTAGAGTAGTTACTAAACCATTAATGGTAGCTTTGGGTGATTCCCAACCTTTTAGGACAACATCCTAAAGTTTGATGGGATCACTATCTAAATATAGCTCAATTTTGAACTTCCGAAGAGGATAGTCACTACCATTGAAGAATGGTCTAAGTGAAGAAAAATTTTGTAATTCACTCCCCATGATCTTATATTCTAATACTTAAGTTCCTAGAATTCAAGCTCTAATACCAATTGAAAGTGCCCTAGGGGGGTGAATAGGGCTATCGAATAATAAAAGAAAGTTAAAAAATTCTAGCAAGAATTAAAAAAATTAAGAAGGAAGAATGATGAACATAAGAATATAAGAAGTTTAGATTCTCAATGATCCTACGTCTCCACCTAACTTATCCCTAAGTTAGGATTTTGAATTCCCATAATTTATTTCCCTAAATTAATTCTTGTAACTTGAGTTTTAGGCTTAACTTAAACCTTACAATTTTAGTTTTCAAGGCTTACTCTAAACCGAATTCTCAAGTATTCTAATGGCTAAACACTTAAATCAATTCCTTAAAGATAGACTCTTACTTCCCATTTTCTTAATCCTAGGAAATAGAAAAACAATAATTTTTATTCTAACACTCACCAACTCTCACAAGAGTTATACAGATATAAAATGAATTTGAAAAGAGTTTAGAGAGCTTAATTGAATGCTTAAGAGTATGTAAAGAATAAACAAGTTTCTTAAATAATCAATTAAGCTCTATGAGTTGTTTATATAGATGAACAACTCAAATTATGGTTGTTTAAACCAATAATTTTATCCCCAATGTCTCTAAGTTTTGGTTAATTCAAATTTGACTTATTCTAATATCCCGTGTTTTTTTTAAAATATTTTTATACTACATGGGGATATGTAGTGTTAATAATTCTTATCTATAATATTGATATTTTATGAGTTGTTATTTAATTAAAACTAATTTTTATTTTTTTATATTATTTTAAGTATTTTACGTAAAATTTTCCCGAGAATCTCAATTTCGGGGAAATTGACACGTAAATAATTTAGTATTAATTATTTTAAATAAAATTATGAATTTTCATGAGTCCATGCATTATTTTAATGGCTATATTAAAACATATATATACATGCACATATATTCATATATTTAATAATTTTAGGGTTTAATAATAATTTTAATTATGTATGTATATATTATATAGTTATTATTTAATTAACATGTGTATGTGTATATATACATTGTGTATTTTAAATATGTGGTGTGTGATTTTTCCAAGTATTATATTAATATACTATATTATAAAATATTAAAGTATTATTTTTATAATATATATATATATATATATATATATATATATATATATATATATATATATATATATATATATATATATATATATATAATCTTTTTTTTTCTCTTTACTATTTTTCCCCTCCTTCCCCGACATTACCCCTCCCCTCCCTCGCCGTCCGTTTCTCCTCCGACCAGAGTGCCTCCAGCCTTCCACCATCGACCACCACCTCGCCAGCAAGTCCCGCCGTCCCTATTATCTTCTCTAGCGCCGATCAAGCACGATTTCCACCATTTTTAGCCGAGACTCAAGCTTCCACCGTTCTTCCTCCTCCGGCCACCATTCTTCGCATTTCTATTGTATTTGAACTCCTTAAGCATTGGTGATCTTGATTCTAGCTTTGGTTTCAGCTCAAACTCCCTCAATTTTTCTGTTTTTCGATTTTTCCATTTCGGTCAAAATTGATTTTCAAATTTTTTTTGGGTTTTTCCTTTTGATTCATGAAAAATACCTTAACAAATGTTGATCCTAGTAGCTTAATCTTAATGTGTGAATTTTTGTAGAATTTTTGGAATTTATTTTGATTTTTGGGTATTTTTTTATTATTTTATTAATATTTTCTAATTTTCAAAAATTAATTAATTAAATTATGAAATTGTGTTTTATGATAAATATAGGTGTTGAAATGAATTATATAAATTTATTTGTTATTTTTGGTGATTTTTATGTATTTATTTTGAATTTATTTAGTTTGGGTAATTTTGAAAAAAAATTAGGTTAATTATGTGTTAAATTGAAATTAATTAGTTAATTGGGTATATTTATTAGTATTATTGCGAATTATATTGAGAAAATTAATTTTGTGCAATTATATTATTTTTGGTGAATTTTTGAATTAATTTTAGTATATTTATATATATAGGGGCATTTTGGTAATTTTATCCTAAATTGACTAAAAATGTAATTAAATTGGTTTCAATAGTTATTTAAGGTATGAAAATGATTTCTACAAATTATTTAGTATTTTTAACTAATTAAAACTATTTTTCGTAAATTATTTTCAACTATATATATAATATACGATTTTTCTAATAAAATGAGTTTTTATCGATTTTTACTGTGTTTTAGGGTTAATTATGTAATTTCCACTTATAAAATGTATTTCTATGATATGAGGGCATTTTCGATATTTTGTAAATACTCTGTGAATTGTGGACCTCAATCAGTAAACTGTAGTTTGGAGTCCGATCGAGGGGTTGTGATTGTGATTGTGTGTCTAGTTTTTGAAGTGAGTTTCTTTGCAGGGCCGGCTCTACTCTTTGAGTAGAGATATGTCCATTTTACAGGGGAGGTTCTACCGGATTTTTGGTAGAATTCTCGTAAAACATGATGTCCGGTCGAATTCTGATTTTTAATTCCGTGTCTAATATTCTGGATCGAGTCTCTAGACTTTCTGTTAGGTTTATTATGATTTTCTATTATCATTTATTTGTTTAGTTACGCCGAGACCGAGGCCTAGTGGACCAGGCCCGTCGGACCCATCTCGAGGAGCGCACTAAGTGTGAGTTGCTATTTTATATATATGTGCTTTAGGGTGCATGATTTTAGAAACGTATAGTTTATTTTAATAAAGTATGCATAAATGATTTAAGTATTATTTAGGTTTACTTTTGGTATATTTTCGGTATATTTTGGTATATTTTCAAATTAAATGCATGTTTTATTAATAAATTATTCTTAAGATGTTTTTATGTATATCCTTGGTATATTCTTAGTTTATTTTGTAATTATATTGGATTTATTTGACGTATATATACTCGAAATATACCTGGTTTACTTTTGGTATATTTCTAGTATATATATGGTTATTGTTGCTATTATATTTAAATTCATGCATCATTTATTTTTATGAATGTATGCTTTATATTTTAATGAAGGATATCAATAGAGCATGCTATCTAGTGGGCAGCACTAGGACCGAGTACGTATCGGTACGCTTATAGCATTTAGGCTATATTACTAACCTGTTTGAGGATATTGATTGGATTTGATTTATCTGATGTGTGATATGATTTGGGAGTGTGATTGCTAGAGCTCGGTTGACCAAGTGTCTCGGGGCCAATCATACTGACAGTCAGACTGTTGGAGCTTGGTTGACTTAGTGTCTCGGGGCCAGTTTACTATCCAAATGGATCAAGTGATTATATTGGAATAAGTGAGCCTGTGTGGCTAGAGTGTTGTCTAACACTGTTTGAGGTTGCAATTTTCTAGGGTTCTATTTGATCCTTCATAAACTGTGATTTTCAATAAAAATATATAAAATGATTTTTATTACATTTGTGTGTATTTGCTTTATACATACATATTATATATACTTTTGACTATGTGCATTAGCATTTAGTATGCATGTATATATATTATAGTAATTCACTCAGTGAGGTCTGACTCCTCTCCGTTGACTATTTTTTTCAGGAGAGTCATCATCTTCAGACCTCAGTAGCAGGCTTGTACACCGAATTTCTTTTGCCCCGGCTTTATTATGTAAACTACTTATCTGAGTTTTATTTTGTAATCTAGACACTGTAGTAGTTATGGTCGACTGTGAGATATTGTATTATATTTGTATGAGTTATGTATTTTAAGAATTTGAACTGGATTTGTATTAAAAGAGTTTATTTATATATATGAGATGAGGATTTGATTTAATCTCATTTGGTGGAAATATTATTTTGATATTTATGATTTTATTCCGCTGCATAATATTTTACTGAATTGTGTTGTTATTATTACTATTGCATGTTTTATCTTATTTTAGGTTTGCTATGGGTTCCGGATTCGAAAGAATTCTCGTTCCCTAGCGCCGGTCATGACCCCTATTTTGGGTCGTGACACTTATTTATGTTAGAATGTCGCTCATAATCGTGAGCAGCATGTCTTGACTTGTGAGGAGTAATAATGTAGCCATTGCGTTTAAAAAAGTATGTTGTAAGCTATCCCTCCTACCCTCAGGAGCACTGGAAGTTTTGAAAATTGTGCTCAAATATGCACTATTCAAAGGTCAGCTTGTGAAGGGCTCGTGAGCAAACCTCTCTAAGTTCGAAATTGTATATTTTTGATATATAATTGCTTCATAAAGAATGGATACTTGCATAGGTTGAAATACTTCATTGAAATGCATATTAATACTCTTTTAAGGAGTATTTTAATCATTGAACAATTAATCTTTATAATCAATCAATTTTCTACACATTTAAATGAAATTATTAGAATATGAATTGTTTGTCAAAGTCCAAAAATAGGAACATAATCATGCAAATGATCATCAATATAACTTTGTTCTCATTTTTGCATTTTTTTCTCATCTTGAAAATTCTCATTAATGGAAGCTTCTAATTACAAGTAGTTATTTGAACCTTTTCTATTAGTTTAATTTAAAATAAAATATTTTATTTTATTTTAAAATGTTTCTTTTAATTTATGAAAAATATGAAGAGATTATTCAGTGTAATAAAAAAAATTAGATGCAAAAACTAGCTAATTTTGAGGTGTAATTAACATTAAATACTAGTATTAAGTAAATAAAAATGTAATTATGAAATAAATATAATATTAAATACATATTATGTGATATTAATTTAATATTAAATAAATAAAACTTTAAATTATCAAGTATAATAAAAACTTATAAATAATCATAGTAAAATTATATAATTTTTATCATTGGACCAAAATTAAATATAATATAACAAGAAGATATATACACTACATGGAATCATTGAATTATGACAACAAAATTTGTCACTTAGATTTGAATATTATCACGCATATGTTATTATTACAATATTTTTTTTATTTCAATATTGAATTGTGACAATTTTTTATTGTAATTAAAAAATATATTTGTGATAATATTTGGTGAATGGCCATGCGTTGCCATTGTATTACAATGACAACATTTTGTCGTCATAAATTCAATAATTTCTTCTAGAATGGCCGTGCTATAATACAATGGCAACATTTTGTTGTCATAAATTCAATAATTTCTTATTAAAAAAAAAAATCAATAATTTCTTATTAAAAAAAAAATCAATAATTTCTTGTAGTGAATGGCCGTGCCATAATACAATGGCAACATTTTTTTGTCATAAGTTGCCATAATACAAACATTTTGTTGTCATAAATTCAATAATTTCTCGTAGTGAATGGCCATGCGTTGCCATCTTTGTAGACTTTTTTTTCCTACTTTCTCTTCTTGCATTAATACAATGGTGGGCTACGAAGTCTTCAAAGTGGAAGATTTGGGAATTAAGGCCATCACGAAGATTCCTGGAAATTTCAATTTGGTTCCATAGAATAGATAACCTTTGCGTGAGCGCCAACGTTATGTGTGTGCGCGTGCCTGTCAAATATTTTGCACAATTTATATATGTGTATGTGTGTGTGCGGGTGGCGCAGAAGCGGCGGGTTTCTTAACCATTACTACTCGTATCCGCAATGATCTAAAAGGTAAAGAATTTTTTTTTTTTTTCAAAGTTTTCCTATAATTCTTTATAGGATTTACCACGAGATGCAGAAAATATCAAACTGAAAAATAGTGAAATCATATTGAACCGAATAAATTTAATTATAAACTAAATCATATCAAATTTTATAACTAATTTGATATAGTATTGAATATTTATAAAAAATTGAATCAATAATTGTACCAAATCGAATATAGTATCAAATATTAATTAATAAATACTACATAGATATTTTAAATAGTTGTGAATTTAATTATATACTTTTAATTATATTATCAAGTAATGTACATATGTATAAATATATGATAAAAATTAATAATTTTTTTGTGTTTAAAATATAATAAATAAATTATTAATAAAATATTTTTATTAATTTTATTATTATTAATATTATTATCATACTACCACTACTAGTCTACTACTACTTTAGTTATTCAATTAACAAGTAAAAATATGAAATGTCTATTACATTTTGAATTTAAAATAAAAAAATAAAAAAATCACGTTACATAGTTTCAAATGATTCAATTAACAAATAAAAATGTAAAATATCGATTACAATACATTTTAAATTTAAAATATAAGAATTGAGAAAATTATTATTATTATTAACAATACATAAAAAAGTGGATAGCACATTATATTTCAATTTAAAATTATAAAATATGAAATAAGAAAAATAACATTGTATGATTTCAAATATTTTAATTTTGAACTAAAATATGTTATTATTATATTTGATAACTTAATAATAAATATTATTATTATTATTATTATTATTATTATTATTATTATTATTATTACTACTACTACTACTTATAGACATATAATAACCAAAACGATATATTTTTACCCAAAATGAAATCGTTTGATTAGATGCGTAAACGAGTCGAGGGATATTAAGTGAATAAAATTTTAATTATTAAGCAAAATTTGTTATAGTAATAATAAAACTATGTAATTTTAACAATAGTACATAATTAATTTTAGGATATATTTTTTGTCGCATTACATTAGGTCATCCCTTATATTTGAAAAAATACTTATTCATCCCTGATATTTGCCTTTTTTTGCACTGATTAGTCCCTCAGTAGGGATGAAATAGTATACAAAAAAATAAATATTAAGGATGAATAAGTATTTTTTTTAAATGTTAGGGATGAAGTAGTGTAATGCGATAAAACACATGAGGCAAATTGTAATTTACCCTTAATTTTAATATTAATTAGTATTAATACTAAATAAAAATAATTCAAATTAATAATATAAATTTATTTATTAAATAAATTCTAGAAAACCCATTTTAAACCATACCAAACCGATTCATTCCGATAAAACCGAATTCCTATATCAAACCGTTTCAAAAAATGACATGATACTAGTATGAAAATTTTTAAATTAGATATTAATATTAAAAATTTAATTTTTAAAATTTTCAAAATATGATATGATTCCGGAGATTTTAAATCTCCAAATTTATCCAACTTGTGCTCACCCCTTCTTACAATTGCTTTGTAGCTGGTCTCAGTTTTTTTGTGAGTGCTGACTACAAACTTCCCTTTTGTTTCCCTCTTCTTCTCATCTAGATGTGGTTTCTATCTTCTTCTTCCTGATCTATTTGACTAATATTAAAATGAACTATTTTATTATAAAATGAAATATTTTGTTTTGTTTTAAAATATTTTTAATTTATGAACAAATGAAGAGATTATTACTTTTAAAATTTTTATTTAATATATTCTTACGAAATAATTTTTTATAATTGTAATTTTTTATAAAATGTTAGTGCTAATTTATAAGTAAAAATAATATCATATAAAATTGATAGTATTTTTTTTAAATAATATTACATATTTTATGAAAAAGAGTTATATATTTTATTAAAATAAATTTTTTCAAAAGTACCCTGAGTTACTTTTTTTATATAAATTATTACTATTTTGTAAATTTAAAATATTTTTATTAATAATTAAATAATTTTACTTTATTTATGTAAAAAAAAAACAATAGAAATTTCATAAATAAAAATACATCAAAAATTAACAAAAAGTATAAAATTAAAAATTAATTATCTCTTTATATTTTTGATAAATTAAAATAAATATTTTTAAATTAAATAAGTCATTAATAAAAAAAATTTATTTTTATTCTTCATATATGTATTTTAATTTATAAAAAATAGATAAAGAGATTATTAAAGATTAATTTTTATTTAATATATATTCATAATTTAATTGCACTAGGAACTCTCAAAATTTTTCGGAGCTCTGAATCCTCCTCAGGTTTGCTACCGCTGCTATTCTTTCCCTAACATCAAGCGGCTGCCTTGATTGTCCTTTCCTTCATGGACTATCTAAGTCACAAGGATATGTTTTCTTCCTTTGCCCCACAATCTTATGAAAAATAATCTTATGCCAAGGTTGTTTCTAATCAATCAGCTACGATTTCTGTCCCTGATGATGTTGTTGCCACTAATAAGGGTAAATACATTGCAATTAAGATTAATTAATGATATCTTATATCAATATCCTATTCTAATAAGGTTTATATTTCTCCTAAAGAAGAGGATTTCTTGAATAAGAAGAGGATTTCTTGAATAAGAAGAAAGCATAATAATGAATTCTATTTCAATTAGGAAGATTACTCTACAAAGGAAGTCTCATTCTCTTCTAAACAAGGCAATCCTACAAGGCTAAGGAATCATATTCCTAAGAGATTTGAGCAATACTTTCTCCTATAAATACATCTCATGTCATTCTTTTTCATTCTCATATTCACTCATTACCCTGTTCTCATTATACAACATTACCAAGACATCATTCCATCACCACATCATCTAAGCAATCACTCTTAATTTTCTATTCTATTATGCCTATTTGCTTTATTATATTTTTCCTCATACTATTACTGACTTAAGCTTCGAAATGTTTATGGGGAAAACCCCGCCCATATACCTGTTCTCCTCATCAATGCAAGTTCCATAAGAAAAAATATCAATTCAAAGTTATCAAGTGGGGCTGTCTGTGGAAAAAATCAAATTCAATTATGAATTATCTTTGCTTGCTAGGAATCTAGCTCGACCTTTGAAAGACACAAAAAAATCACAATTTCTCTAAGTATAATCATAAAAAAAATCTAATTCAATCATCAATGACAAATTCATATTGAAATAGTGAAAAGATCATCAAGGCAATACTTTCTTATTTGCTTTGCATAGGAGATTGATCCATTCTTATAATGCACACTCCTCGGAAGTTGATAATGTTATTTATAATACGATCTTGGCTTCAGACTTTACTTTTGGGGGTTAGTAGCTTATAATCGATTGAAGGAGGCACACATTGTTTGAGATAGTTAAAGTAGAGACTTAAAGTGCCTAAGCGGTCTATGGAGCTGTGCAGCTTCAAGCTTCTAATTACCCGAGCAGTAAATTGGTATATAAAGAATTGCTCAAAATTTATTGGTAGAATGAGCTCCAAACTATAAGCAACAACTTCATTATATCTTTGATTAGGTGCAGAATGCAAGGGGCTAGCCTTCTATGATGATGAGTTAGCATGGAAAAGGAGCTAAGATTAACCTATGCTCAAAATGAAGAAGATTGGCCATTAGAAGAAATAAGCTCACTAATAGTTTAGATGTTCCACTCTATTCAAATTTAATAAGATATAATTCAAATCAAGAACTCAGATAATGGAAGTTTTGGCAATGGTCAAACTCGAATGACCACTTCACATCACCATAGCTTCATCAGAAGGGGGGATAAGAAGACAAAGAAAGTTATATTGTTGATGCAACAGTTTCTAAGGTTAGAATTCAAAGCAAATAGTAAGACATATGGGCAATCAAGACGAATCATCGAGCATTCAAGCATTGAGGCTTGGAAGTAGTTCGACACCCATATTAGACATAATGATGAAAAGAAGCTACACATCTATATGTTTTCCTCTGAATTCATAAAGCTGGACCATATAACCTCATACCGAGATTGAATAATGCGAGTATTCGATGAATGGTTCTTAAAAATTAAATTGAGTATCAAGTGAACATCAAACATCAAATACCAGACATTGATATTTCAAGTGCTGAGCATCAAGCATGGAGCTTTAGAGCACCGAGCTTTCGAGCACTAACACTTGGATATTTAAGTTGACCAAGCACCAAAGCACCACCGAAGCTAGGGAATAATTAGAAATGGAGGTTTGAAATAATTTTCTTCATTATTGAGCCTTGAAATTCCATACGTCAAAACTTCAAACAAGTGTCAGATATCAAACATCTGCTTTGTAAGCATCCATTAAGCTCTGAGGGATAAATTTTCAAAGCATGAGATCATTGAGCATCTGAGTCTGAGCATCAAAGAATCTGAGCCTAAGCATTAAAGAATGTAAATAAGTTTTTATTGAACATCAAAGCCTTTGATATTCGAGCATTAACTGAGCATCGAGCTTAGGACATTGGGCATCCAACAAGCACCCTTCATAAGCACTCAGACTCTGAGAATCTGAACAACATGAGTACCATCCATTAAAGCTTTGAAATCCAAGCATCTACTATCGAGCATTGATTACATTGACACTTGAACTCTGACTACTAGCAAGTATAGAAGAGTCAGACATTCACTTCATGGGCATCTCTTGATCTTCGAGCATCTTTTGAGTTATGGCACTATAGGAATATCTAAGGCAACCATAACAACAACTTCACAAGTATATGTTAATAAGTTAATTTCTTTTACAGGAGCTCGAATAGAAAAGCAAAAACAAATGAATAAACCATGAGCTCCAGGATGAATTAATAGGTTTGTCAAATTAATCAGCAATAATTATTTATATCCACAATGAATATAAATATTCATTACTTCAAGAGGTGGAGCAAGAACACTACAACTAAGATAAGTTTCTTTCCTAATTATTTATTTTCATATCCATTTTTCTTAAACTATTATCACTTGGATGGATCATTAATTGAGATGGATCAAGCAATCCCAAGATTCTTGTTCTTTTATTGTTTATTATTACATTAAAACAATACAAGTATAAATGTCACCATAAGCACCTCAATGTCGATACTGATGAGTATCAATAAAAAAAATATCATGGCCTTTAGAAACTTGATCTAGCTGATAATCTCAGAGCAGTATATTTGGATGATATATTTTCATGAAGCTGGATATATACAAAATGCTAATAAATAGGGCACACATAAACTTATGCAGCATCTTTAAAGACAAGGTCATTCAAGCAACAATTGAAGCAAACAACGAACATAAATATTTATGAATTCGAAAGCGAGACAAGAGTATATCAGGAGATAAGTTTCTCTAGTTTTTATTGATATTATTTAATTAATTTATTTCCGCATCTTATTTATTCTTATATAAATATTTATAGCTTGTCACACAAGCACACTTACACATCTACACATAGATACTCGTCCATATATGTATTATTATTCTTCGTGCAACACATACATTAATTACATTTGATATATTTATTACATGATGACTTACCATTAAATGGAGATCAATTAAAATGATCTCAAAACCATTATTCTTTTATCTATCGTCACAGATGAAGATGCTACTTTAAGCACTCATCAGTCCAAACAATTGGACATTATGATCATCTCACTCAGCATCAACATGCAGAAATTGTCAAAAGACATTAGACGTATTGTCAAGCAACATTAATATAAACAAGCACTTACTCATGCATAGATAACAAATGGTGATTCCTATTCAAAGCTAGATCAAATAACATTCAAGTAAATCCTACTCTATAGAAGATCTTTGTTCATGAAAATTTCAGAGAATATCCAATAAGGAAAATTCAAGAATGGAGTCAAGTATATATGCTACACAGTCGGATAAATCAAAGGGCAATTCCAAGACATCCTAGCCAGTATCACATACTATCCTCTATTTCAGAAGCGGTGCAACATTGACCCTTCACCTAATTTACAAATGCTCATCTCACAATTCAGATTGGGCAAACCCAAATTTTAGTCCTTTAAAACCCACCTTTCATTATTTTAAAAAATCTCACTAAATTACAATCACATATTATGGAGCTTAGATTGAAAGGGCTCAAATTCACTATTAGGATCACAAACATCCTACCTTTTGCAAAATACCACAAAAAACAAATGCTTGAAAAATCAAACATCTGCAGTAATAATATCCAAACTCAACATCAATCATTATTCTAACTAGGCAGCTGCCATCAAAAGAGTTACTAAAGTTTATAAACTGAGCAACATCATACAACACTCAGGCCGCACTTCTAATGCACTAAGACTATACTACACTTGGGTCACGCTTCTAATGCACCAAGATTAAGTCCAGTGACTAAAGCTAGCACCCTTAGGTCGCTTCTATAATACTGAGGTTCTGAGTATGTAAGCCTTGTGTCCTTGCACTAAGCATCTAAGCCTCAAGCATCTAATTCCAGTGACTGAAGCTGGCACCCTCAGGTCGCTTTTATAGTACTAAGGTTCCAAGCATATAAGCCTCACATCCTTGCACTGAGCATCTAAGCCTCGACCATCTAAATCCAGTGACTGAAGCTGGCACACTCAGGTTGCTTCTATAGTATTGAGGTTCAACACTCGGGCCGTGCTTTTAATGCACCGAGCATCAAAAATCCAGTGGCAACTAGTTCTATTATGTTGTCTCCACACTGATAGGTTAATCTTTTAACCCAAAGCATTTTTATTGCAAGTTTTATAGACTCAAGTCTAACTGGCACTTCAACGATGTTCTTATACAATGATTTCAAGACTCGGTACTAAGCTTTATCTTTTTCTGTGACTGAGGCTGGCCACCTCAGCTCACCCTTCCATATCATATGCAATTACTCAAGTAGTCTATCTCTCTAGACATATACAATGACATTTTCTATCATCTTATAGACCTGGATACATCAGACATAAATATTCGAACAGACTTTCAGGGGGTACTCTTAATATCTCATATCAATATCCTATTCTAATAAGGTTTATATTTCTCCTAAAGAAGAGGATTTCTTGAATAAGAAGAAAACATAATAAAGAAGTCTATTTCAATTCAGAAGATTACTCTACAAAGGAAGTCTCATTCTCTCATAAACAAGACAATCCTACAAGGCTAGGGAATCATATTCCTAAGAGGTTTGAGCAATACCTTCTCTTATAAATACATCTCATATCATTCATTCTCATTCTTATATTCACTCATCTCCCTATTCTCATCATACAACATCACCATGACATCATCCCATCATTCCATCACCACATCATCCAAGCAATCACTCTTAATTCTCTATTATATTATGTCTATTTACTTTATTATATTTTTCTCATACCATTACTGACTTAATCTTCAAAGTATTTATAGGGAAAACCCTGTCCCTTTACCCATTCTCCTTATCAATGCAGGTTTTACAAGTGAAAATATCAATTTGGAATTATCAATAAGGAACTCTACAAATAGTAGCTATCTATCTATCAACATGCGCTCATTGACCGAATCATTCTAGCTAAAGGTGAGGAACCATGGAAGCTTTCCAATTGGAAGAAAAAGTTATCATCAGTTTGGGGGCTCTCTACCAATTGGAAATTAATTTCACTCGGGTGAGGGTATTGTCATGTGGTTTTGACATTGAATTCAGAAAAGCAAGCAGTCTAGAGCTAGGGACCTATTTCTTTGAAACCTGGAATATTGCTTTTGCAACATTGGACACAATATTTTAATCTTTATTCTCACAAATCCACAAATGCTCAGTTATGGGTTCATTTCGATAAACTCCTGTAGGAGTATTAGCATTCTCAAATCCTTGCTTCCATTGCTAAAGAGATTGATGTTCCCCTTAAAATTGATAATAACACAATGCATGGTGAATTTGGGCATTATGCTCGGGTTTTAATTGATCTTGATCCATTTTCTTCTTGACCTAAGTCCTTCTTGATTGAACGAATTGGAAGAAGTTTCTTTATTGAAGTTGTCTATGAATATATGCCCGCTTTCTACTCTATATGCTCTAATATTGGGCACAATTCACAGGATTGTTGAGTTGGAAAGAAGTTAGTCAATTCTGCTGCTCCCCGGAAACCTGAAAAAGATGCAGAATTCAAAATAGTTTGGAAGTTAAAAATTCAATCCGACATACCTGTGTCCAATGCTTTCGATACTCTTACTTTCGGATTGAATGATAAGGTCCCTTCTCTAACAGAGTAAGCTACACATGCTGTGAAGCTGGCTCCTGCTTCGGTTGTGCTTCAGACTACTACTACTGGCATATCGAAGGAGCAGGTGGAACAAATTGACATAGAACCCACTGATCAAGTTATGGTTCGGCCTGCTTTGAATACAGATCAAACTGCTATTGCACCTCAGGATGACATGGCTCTTTTGTAATTTCTTGATGACAAAGACACGAAGGACGAAGGAGAACTGACATCTTTTAAGTCTCAGTACGGTGATCACGTAACTAATATAAACAAATCCAATTTCTCATGGGCTGATGATGCTGAATTGGGAGAGGAGAAATGGACCACTGTTAGTAGGAGGAAAAACCTAAAGCAAAATAAATATCAAGTATCTCTTTCCATGAGAGTCCCTCGGAAACCTACTAAGCTTAACCTATGAAGATATTCTAATAGAATTATAGAGATTTAGGTAATTCTAATACCCAACGGACTCTTTTTAATTTTTATAAGCAGCATTCTCTAAACTATGTTTGCTTGGCAGAGCCTATGGTGGATTTCTCTAACATTACTCACTCTTTCTGGCAAAGTTTAAATTCATTTTAGTTGTTACAAATAATTTTTCATCTCCAAGTATTTGGATATTGGCTAAAAGTAGTTTCTCTCCCTCTAATTTTTGTTCATGCTCATCAACAACACGTTACTTAGGATGTATAGTTTGCTAGTTCTTTGCAAAGAATTTCATTTGTCTATGGTAGTGTTTGGAAAAACCAAAGAATGGACCTTTGGAATGATCTTTGCAGTTTATCCTCTACCTGCTCGTCTAGTTGGTGTGTTATTAGGGATTTTAACGCCATTTTGGGAGCCCATCAGAAAATAGGCAGAGCTCCTGCTTCGGGTCCCTGCAGAGAATTTCGATCATTCATTGATGATTGCCTTCTTTCTGACATTTAAACTCGGGGAGCTTCTATTACTTGGAGCAATGGCAGGCATGGTGTGAATATATTACAAAGTCGTTTGGACAGAGCACTAGCTAATTTTTAAATTTTCAGTGATTGGCATGACATTTCTTGTACAATTTTGCCAAGGCATCATTCTGATCATTCCCCAATATTTCTTCAATGTGCTTTGAAAGATAGGGTTGTCTCACGGTTTAGATTTCAAGCTCTGTGGATTACCCACCCTAGTCTCCAAGAGTTCATCACTCAGTCTTGGTCTTTGCCAATTGATAATCTCCATCCTATGAAGTTGCTTAGAGCTAATCTCAAATGTCTTCAAACAGATCTCAAAGCTTGGAATCGAGACAGCTTTGCTAATTTGGATGCTAATATTCATAGTTCTAGTTCTATTTTACAAGACATTCAAGTGCAGATTACTAGTCAGGGTTTCTCTAATGATCTGCACAAGCGTGAAATTGATGCTCATATGTAGTTAGATCTTTATCTTACTCAACAAGAGATTTTCTTTAAGAAGCATAGCCGGGTTAAATGGTTATAACCTGGGGACAGAAATTCTACATTTTTCCATCAGCAGTTTGCAAGGCAAAATCCCATGCAAGGAATTCATCATCTTTAAATTGTTGTGGTGATAACTGATGATAAATTGGCTATTAAGAGTCACATTATTGATTATTATCAAAAGCTTTTTCATCCAGATGCTTCAGTGTCCTTTGATATGTAGTTGATCCAGTTTGTGGTCCCTTCATTGGTTAATGATGTAGACAATTTATTTCTTGTTCAATGTCCTACTGTTAATGAGATCAAATCCATAGTTTTTCATATGGACGCTCATAGCGCCCTTAGGCTTCGTAGGTATACTTTACAAAACTTTTTAGGATATTGTTCAAAGTGAAGTTTGTGTTGCTGTTTGTAGTTTTTTTTAACACTTACCAGCTTAGTGGTTTTAATTCCTAAAGTGATGGATGCAATTACTATTGAACAGTTTCTTCCTATTATTCTTAACAATTTTATTATTAAAATAGTCACCAAAATATTAGCAGACCGTCTTGCTTCAATTGCTATAAGAATTATTTCTTGTAATCAATATGGTTTTCTAAAAGATCGCTCTTTTGCTGACTTTATTGTGAGGGCTTCAGAAGGTGTTAATCTTCTTAACAAAGCTTGTTTTGGGGGAAACATAGCTATAAAGATAGATATTTACAAGACATTTGATACTATGGATTGGAATTCCCTTCTTGATGTGTTGGAGGCTTGAGTTTTCTTTACAACTTAGAGATTGGATTCTTTCTCTTTTTTCTTCTGCTAGGCTTTCTATTATGATAAATGGCAAGGCTCAGGGGTATTTTGCTTATTCTAGAGGTGTGAGACAGGGGGACCCTCTTTCCCCTCTTTTATTTTGTTTAACTAAGGACTTCCTAAGCAGATTGATTGCTTCAAATGTGGTTCAAGGTGAGATTATGCCGATGCAGCACACTAGTAACTCTCATTTCCCTTTTCGATTTCTTTATGCTGATGATGTGCTATTGTTTGGGAAAGCTACCATGCACAATATATGGGCTTTTAATGATATTTTTCAACTGTATGGGAGATTTTCAAGGAAATTGGTGAACTGGAACAAATTAGAGATTTTTTATGGGTCTGTTATTTCTGCTCGGTGCCTTCATAAATTAAATGAAATGGTGGCCATGAAAAAAGGTGCGTGCCCTTTGCTTATTTAAGGGTTTCACTGTTCGTGGTTGTTCCTAGAAAGAAATGATTGAAGCTAATCGTTGATAAGATATGTAATAAGAAAGGGCTCACTTTATCCATGGCTGGTAGATTGACTCTCATTCAATTTTATAACCAGCTCTTTACTTCATTCTTTTGCAATTTATCATTGGCCTCAGTCTTTAATTTCTTATATGGAATGCTATATGCGTACTTTTTTATGGTGTGGATCAGTTGATAACAATAAACTTATAACTATGCCTTGGAATATTTGTTGTCTTCTGAAAAAAAAAAAAAAAGGGATTGGCATTAAGAAGCTTGAGCATCTTAATGAAGCTATGCTTAGTAAGACTACATGGAAAATTATCTCTTCTCATTCTTATCCGAGGTCCACTATTAGACTTCAATTTTTGCATCCATCTAGTATCCCCCAGAATAATTATTTGCATTCTTCCATATGGTCATCAATTAAGCATGTTTATTCTACTTTGAGATCGTAAATAAAATGGTATATTGGTGACTCTTCCAAGCTTAACTTTTGGACAGACGAGTGGATAACTCCCACAGTTGCTTCTCAGCTCGGGTTTTCTTTTCGGGCTCAACGGGGATTTATAGATCCTATGTCAAAGTTCTTAGTGGATGGCAATTGGCATATTCCCCATATTTCTAATTTGGTGATTGCTTTTAACATTACTTCGATCCATTCTATACACAATGCTATGGATTTGTGCTTCGGGACATCTGTTTTGGATGGAATTCATTCCGTTAAACACATGTACGATCATCTGCATTTTAAAGGTCAGATTGTTCCTTGGTCTTCATTTATATTGAAAGAGTTCTTACCTACATCACATTCTCTCATTTGCTGGAGAGCAATTCTTGGTTATTTACCCACAGATAACAAGCTGAAGAGAAGAGGTATCTCTTTTGCTTTCCGATGTGTTTTATGTGAATCTCATTATAAGGATAGTAACCATCTGTTCATAACCTGTGTTTTTGTGATGGCATTATGGATTGCTAATGCTATGTTTTTGGTAAGAAAATTTATCTTTCGGGTAATCTTCTGGATCTTATCATGTCTGCCATGCATACTTCGTTTAGGATGCAAATATCAGCCTTATGGAGCTCTGCTATAGTTCACTGTATTTGGGTGATATAGACTCTAAGGAATGCTGCGATTTTTAAGGCTCAAACTCGAAATGTTCACTCAGTTCTTCGCATGCTTTGGTCTTCTATAAGACAAACTAATTTCTTCTGGATTGGTAACATGTTAACTCGGTGGAAGAGCTGTGCATCCTTTCTCTATTTTGCATTCGAGGAATTTCTACTCCGGCTCCTCAAATTGTTTTTGTTAATTGGCAGCCTCTACCTTATCATTGGCTTAAGGTCAATACAGATGGCCCTTCCATGGGCTCATCGGGAAATGCTGGCATTGGAGGAATTTTCCGTACTGCTTCGGGTTTACCAGGGGTGCATTTGCTTTTGGTGGTGGATTAACTTTGCTTTTATGGCAGAATTGAGTGCTGCCATCTATGCTATTGAAGCTGCTTGGGTTAAACGATGGCATAGTTTATGGTTAGAATGTGACTCCATGTTTGTAGTCCAGGCTTTTCGAAATAAAACGATGCATGTTCCTTGGGTGCTTGCCCCTTGGGTGCTTGCTCCTCAGTGGCTGCAATGTTTACGATATACTTCTCAGATGCAATTCGAAGTTATGCACATTTATAGGGAGGGCAACTCAGTTGCAAAATCTACTTGCCGAACTTGGCGTTACTGCTTCCATTCTTCTTTGGTGGGATTCCTTTCCTCCATTTTGTAATGCAACTTCCTTTCCTCCATTTTGTAATGCAACTATGTGTAATGATTTTTCTCAACAGCCTTCCCATATGTTTTGTTAGCTTCTTGGAGGTTATTATATGCTCCTTTCTTTGTAAATCTTATTTAATTTAATTTAATTTTCAAAATTGGACAACAAAAATGTGAAGCAAATGCTAAAAGGGTGTCAATCTAGTTGAGATTCTCCGGTGTTTTCTTCATTTCTGGACTCTAACTTTTTACTCAAAAAAATATTCATAATTTAATTTTAACAATTCAATAATAAAATTTTATTCATCAATTTAAATTTAATAGTTAAATAACAAAAAATTATTTTAAATTAATGATTCAAATTGATGTTTTTTTTTTTTTAAATCTATATTACTTAATTGTAAAGTTTTAAAATATTTTAGGTTTATAAAAAATTGTAAGGACATTTTGAATAAAATTTAAATTTTTTTAAAAAATAAAAAATTAGTATGTAGGCGGCTTTATTTTGTTTTAATTTTATAATTAGGTGATATATATATATATATATTAGTCTAAATAATTTTTCCTTGATTAAACAATAAAATTAAAATTTTGTTTGATTTATAGGATTTAATTGTAAAAGTTTTATAAGTTAAGATCCAACATGATCTAATTTTAAAATATTAGGACAAAAAAAAATTTAAGGTTCAATATTAACTTCAAAGCATAGTTGAGGGTCCAATTTGACCATTTGGCCCTTTTTTTTTTTTTTTTTTTTTATGTTTGACAAATCTAGTGGTAAGTAGTCCCATCCCATTCCATTCATTGGGCCATAATTCAATATAAGATAACAAGAAGATATAAGATAAAATTTCTTCTCTTCAGATTTTGATAAAGAATTGTTTCTTACTGAACTATGATAATAGTGTTCTCAAAATGGTATCATACAATGAAGACCTTTATTGGAGAATTGGATAGAAGAGATATTATAAGATATTGATATATCAAGAATGTGCTCCTCTTGGAACATTCCTTGAACTAGAAGTTGCTGAAAGGTCATGTAAATGTTTCTAGATACACCTTCAAAATAACATTTGATTTTCTTACTAAACTTTGCAAATAAACTTATCAAATATTTCTAGTTTTCTAATTGTTGACTTTTACTAAACTTTGCAAACAAACTTATCAGATATTTCTAGTTTTTTACATTGTTGACTTTTATTAAAAACTGAGATAAAGAGCTTTAAGAACTCTTGAAGCATAACATAAACTCTACTGCAAATTACAGTTGAGAAAACTTCAAAAATAAAGAGTTTATGTGGAAATGAAAGTCTAATACTTCATTCCTCTTTCTTTCATTGTATATATATATATAGCAGTACAATGACTAAGTAGCCACCTAACAACCACCTATACAAAATGTAAAGGCCTTAAAGGGGGTGAATAGGGCAATTAAAGAATTTGAGAAAGATTAGTAAATAATTAAAACTATTAGAAAATGAAGAGAAGTAAAGGCATAAGGATTTAAGGAGTTTGAATCAAATCAATCATGCATCTCGACCTAACTTCCCAAGTTAGGATTTTTAACCACCTACCAATCTATTTATGAGATTGATTACAAAGATTTTTTATTTGCTAACGCCAAACCTTACAAATAAGAGTTTTTCTTGGTTCAACTCAAACCAAAAGTGTTTTTAATTGGCAAACACTAAAACCAAACTAATAGAATTAACCTTACTTCCCTTTTATTCTAACCCAAGAAATAGATAAATAAGAGGCCTAACTCTATCATTCAACCAACACTCATAATAAATATAATAAATCAATAAATTTATAGCTTAAGAGGAGCTTAGAATAATAATGAATGCTCTTTCAAAGTGTCTTAACTTCTTACATGAAGTTTTCATATTCAAATATATAGTTGAAGCTTGAATTCTAGGTATTGGAGATCGTTAAATGCATCTTTATGCTTCCATAGCTTCATTTAATATTCAAACAGTGTTTTGTAGGAATTTTACCTATCACGGTCATGACCCTTGACTGAACTAGCTATTAGGAAAATCAAGTGACTATTATGCTCTTGCTAAGTGGATTATGACTGCATGGTCATTATCATGACTTGGACTGTAAGCACCTTTGTCTCCTTTCACCTTGAATTGCATTGAAGCTTGTGCTCATGATAATAAATTATGAGGTTAGTCATGAGTATAATCACAGTCATGATCATGCTCATAAGGACCATTGGACCTTTGTTACTTGAAGGATGCGTAGCCTATTATAATAATGAGGTCTCGTGATGTTGGTCATGGAATGGTCACGGTCATGACCTTGATTGTGAGCACCATCGGACTATTTCTTAATTGAAAGGCTTTTGGTTATGATCGTGATATTGGATCGTGAGCCTAGTTACAGGTGTGATTACAGTTGCAACTTAGACCACGAGCACCATGTCTTGAAAATCTTACTTAAGGCAATTAAGGCTTCTTGAGATAATGGTTAAGGTTCCAGTCATGATAGGGATCATGCCTATGTTGTTTTTTACATTTTGCTTGTCTTTTTTAGTTTTTTTAATATCCAACTAATACACATTTAAGCAAGTGTAATTAGCACTTCAAAATTGTGTTGTCAAATTCAAAATAATGTTAGACTAAGCCTTAATCATGCAAATGGCTAACATAAAATATTTGATTCACTTTTTTAGAACATATTTCTGACATTATGAATTCTAACTTGACTAAGCTAATTGCAGTTACAAAATATCTTTAAACTAATAATTGCATTTACCTTTCATACAAAAAATAAAAGAAACTTAGTTCCTTCCAAATGTTGTTTACTATGCTGAATTTTATGCAAAATGATGTCAACTTGTTCAATTACTATTTCATGCTCTAACACTCCTCGAAATTGAAATTAAACTTGAAAAGGCCTTTGTTCTGGTTTCTTAAATTGGTATGCTTTATTTTGTTATCATTCTGGCATTTTTTTTCTCATCTTGACACTCCTCTTTAAAGGAAGCTCTTTGATCTTCCACTTTGAAAAATAAAACTTTTTTTTTTTGAGAAATTGTCTCCAATCTTCACATTAACTTAGATAAGATTCTTTTCCATCTTCTTTTCTTTTGGAAAACCTTGTTTCCATTAGATCTAAAAACTTTTTACACTTTATAAACTTGCTTAGATCTAAAATATCTAGTAGTTTAAGGGCATACTTAGGTCCAAACTTATTCTAAAATTCTGAATGCAGTTTAAGGACTTTTAAGTACTTAAAATTGGTTTTGAAATTTTTATTATTGGTTAAGGACATGCAGGTTCATAAACCTTGGTCAGTTTAAGGACTTTACTAGGGCCAAATTTTAACATTTTAAGGACTTTCTTAAGTCATTTCTCAAATTTTGTTGAAATCATTCTTGATCTTGAATTGAAATATGAAATTTCTTGAAAATAAAACTTGCAAGTCTGAATTTTTCTTCTAAAATTTTAAATATTGTTTCTCAACATGTAAGTCTTATTAAAAGCATTTCAAATCTTGAATTAAAATCTGAAAATTTAGAACCAATCTTGAACTAAAAACTGAAATTTATTTAAATGATGATAAGACTTGTTGAAAAATATGCTTATGAACTTTCTCTAAATGATTTAAAAGTGGTCTAGAAATAATGTTAAACATTTTAGCACTAAGGCCAACTGAAATCTATAGAAAAAATCCAAAATATTGCAATAAAAAATTGAATATTTATGAACTAAAACCTTTTTTTTTTTCCTTTTTTATTCTTCTTCATAGTTGAGCCTTTCACTCACAGCCCATAAGATAAGAGCTCTGGTAACACTATTAGAAATTAAGATAAAGAACTTCAAGAACTCTTGAAGCATAATAGAAACTCTATTGTAAATTACTACTGATAAAACTTTAAAAATAAAGAGTTTGTGTGGAAATGAAACTTTCAATGAATATATATATATATAAAAGTAGCCAACTACCAACCACTTATACAAAGTATTTGATTCACTAATAGTTGCATTTACTTTTGGCCAAATGCATAGTTTCTCCCCTAAATTTTACATGATTAACCTCTGATACTTCTCAACTTTTATTATTTTCTATTCGACCTTTGAACTTTTATTTTTGACTATTTAACCCGTTTAGTACATGAAATCAACATATTTTATAAACCAATACTGACATGGACAAAATATAACTTATATAGACTACAATAATATTTAATTAAACGAGATAATATACTTGAAAATGTATTTTTCCTAACTTTTTTCGTGTTAATCTTTAATTTTATTTTTATCAATTTGAAGCTAATTTTTTTTCATTTTGTTTAAAATTATTTGAAATCAAGTGTTTATCCATTTCGATATTATATAAGTTAAATTGAATTTAAAAGTACAAATATAGGGGTGGTGTAGAAGGTTCAGAATAAAATTGTAAAGACTGAATAAAAAATAATAAAATTTGAGGAGTGTAAAAGGTCAATAATGTAAAGTTCAGGGATGCAACTATGCATTGAGCCTTTACTTTCATATAAAAAATGAAGAACCCATGATAAAAGCTCATAAACTTTGACACTTTATTCTATTTAATCTCTCAAATTTTGTTGTGTTTTATTAAGCCCTCAATATTTTATTTTCATATAGATTAAGGACAAATTAGATTGAAGTAATGAAATTATGCAATAATTCAATTTTTTTGTCACTAATTATGTTGTTATAAAAGGTTTAGAGATACATTTTGTGAAGAATGAAAGAAAAGGGGTGAGGGCAAGGTGTAAGGAAAAATGTCCATGAATGTTATTTTCTTCAATTAATAATTCTAATGACACATTTTTTATTAAAATTTACCATCGACATCACAATTGTGGTCAAGTAAACAAAATATATTTCACAATTTCATTACTTCAGTATAATTTGTCCTTAATCTATGTAAAAATAAAAGATTGAGGGCTTAATATAACACAATAAAAATTGAGGGGCTCAATAGAATAAAGTTTCGAAGTTTAGGGGCTTCATAGTGGGTTTATCCAAAAAACATAAGAAACTTTCTTCCTTCCAAATACTATTTACTATGGTGAATTTTATGCAAAATGATATGTACTTATTCAATTAGAATTTCATGCTCCAATACTCCTCCTTGAAATTAAAATTGAACTTAATTGATAAGGTCTTTGGTCTAATTTATTGAATTGGTATATTTTACACTATTCTCACTCTTGCATTTTTTCTCATCTTGAAACTCCTTATTAATGGAAGCTTTTAATTACAAGTAGTTATTTGCATATTTTTTATAAGTTTACTTTAAAATGAAATATTTTATTTTATTTTAAAATATTTCTTTTAATTTATAAAAAATATGAAGAGATTATTGAGTGTAATAAAAAAAATTACATACCAAAACTAGCTAATTTTATGGTGTAAATTAATATTAACATTAAATATTAGTATTATGTAAATAAATTTTTAATTATAAAATAAATATAATATTAAATACATATTATGTAATATTAACTTAGTATTAAATAAATAAAACTTCAAATTATCAACTATAATAAACACTTATATATAATCATAGTAAAATTATATAATTTTCATCATCATACCAATATAGGTGATTAAGTACCACACTTTCCCACCATCACCTACAAAATCCATCTTTACAGACTTTCTTTTCCTACTTTCTCTTCTTGCATCAATACAATGGTCAGCCATGAGGTATTCGGGAATGAGATACTGACTATTTTGGTATTTGAACTTTTTGAAAATTTTCAATTGAATGTCCTAACCTTTATTTGTTACAATTAAGTGTGTGAACTTGTTAATAAATATTAATTCAATATTTTTTATAGGTACTTACTAATCTTCAGTTTCACCTTACTAATGTGGTAGTTCATGGACCCCACTTCGGTACCATCCTACCATTTCTCATATTCCCATCCTTAACACAAATCTCTCTAGGGCTGTGCATTGGGCTAGTCGGGTGGGTTCAAAAGCGTGACCTTGAAACTACGCAAGTTCAGTTGGGTAAAAATGGGCACCAATCTGATGATAATATGGAACGAAACTATACAGGTCAAAAAACTGAAATAGTTAGGTTTGATCAGATTGACAAATTGGGCTGGACTTTTATGGGTTAGGCCTTAAAATTAAAAGTCTAAAATAATAATTACGAGTTTATAATAACTTAGGTCGAGCCCATTACAAAATATAGGGTCCAACCCTTTAAATTACACAATAAAATTATCAGGCCTTTACAGCAAAAAAAAGGCGATTCATGTCTAAGTATCTCTATTCTATTTAGAACCCAAAATCTAATTGGCTACTCATATTCATTCTTTACCTATGCAAAATACACTAACTATTTCTACCATTTACAAACAAAATACTAATTATTTCCTCCATTTACACAAAATATACAACAAAATGAATCATAACTTTGTTAATTTATTTTTACATCAAAAGTTTAGAACTTGAAGATTGATTTGTTATTAAACATAAAAGTCTACAAAAGCAAAGAAAAAAAAAAGGCAAACTGCAATCTTGTATTTACATCATAGATTCACAAAAAGAAATACAACCTGAAAAATTAAAAAGGGCATATCAATTAAAGCATCAAATGAAAATAATTACTAACAAGTAATTAACAATAAACAAATGAGGCTCAGAATCAAAATTTTCATATCATTAGATTAATGCATGCTTAATTTTTGGTAACAAGCTATAAACCATTTGCTACCTAAGAAAGACATAACATTGCATTAAACCAATTGTCAGATAATTTGATGGAAGCTTCATCATTGCCTCATAGAATGAATAAGATTAAAGACTATAACTAACATAGGCACTAAATTAGTAAATTACAACACTTAACCATGCACAACAATTACCTGAGGGTTTATATTTTGGAAAAACACAACCCTGGCATATGTTGGATGGATATTGAAGATGTTGTAAGACAAATAAGGCACATCAAGTGTCACAATCAAAAAACAATTAACAAACAACCAACAAGAAACCACTAAGGCAGTAAATAACATAAAGTGAAAATAAGTTTAGAAAGTGTTACTGAGTGCCAATGGTTAGAAAATTATTCTTAGATAGTTAAGGTAGAGCTTTAATATAATTGTTAGTAAAATTCTTCCTAGAAAAGATAGGTAGAGCTTCAAGTAGGTCATAGACTGATTAGCTAGCAGTAGTTAAGTTATAGAAGGGCCAACAAGACCAACACCTAATGGAGGGAGATCTATTTTAGAAAATAAAAATACCATAACAATGGATTTAGAACAACAAAAAATAATACAGAATATGAAAAAGCAACAAAATGTTTTGTACCTTTTTCAAAGTCTTCCAATTCTTTAAATGATTCTTCAATTGAAATGTGTTTTTGGTGAGGCTTTTTAAGCAAATCTTGAGTATAGATCAGAGCCTCAACAAGTTTTGGTGTTAAATAACTTCGGAAAGACTTAAGCACTCGTATGTTGGTGCTAAAATCTAATTCAAATGCAATTATAGAAATAGGAATGGATAATACATCTCTTGCCATACTTGAAAGAATGGGGAACCTCTCTGAATTAAAATTCCACCATCTCAACATATCAAATGTCCCCTTATTTGAATCTTCTAAGGCTAACTTAGATAAGTATGTATTAATTTCTATCTTTTTGCTTCCACTAATTAAACTCTCTAATTTCTATTGCTTAAATCGAGCTTTTAACACTAAAATGGATTTGGACCTTGATTGCACATCAGTTGGTATCACAGTTTGGCTTCCACCAGTTATGACATTAGAGGGGTAGGATGCTTCAAGTGTAGTTTTGTAACCCTCAAATAATTCATAAAGAGCATCATTGACATGAATGGATAAACTCCCACTAACTAACTCCCTATAAATACTGGTTAAAAAAAATTGAAGATACTTTAATTTGTCTCTTGGATCCATAATATTTGAAATGAAAATGAGATAGTTCATTTTATGTGGATCCCCCCAAGTATTTATCAAATTTGGTTTTCATGCTAAGTCCCATTGTCCTCACATACGTATCATCAAATTGCTTCAAATCAGTGAGTATGCAAAATAGGTAAGCTATTTTATGGAAAAAGGTATTAGTAGTGTAAGCACCCAATTTTGGGATGCAATTGTGCATGCGTGCAATGAAAGCCCCTATGATGAAAATCTAATTGAGAATTGATCTATGGTGTCTAGTTTCACGATTTAAAGGACTAAATTGCAACATTTTGCGAATTTAATTGCAAAATTGATTTTTAGGGATTTGATTGCAAAAATTAGAAACTTTCGATGACCTTTTTTGTAATTTAATTTAAAAAAATGAAAATCGATCGGCTGGCATTTAATGTCGATCGACATTATGTAATGCCAATTGGCATTACGGGATGAAAATTAGCATTCTGGAATGCCGATTTTTGCTAAAAAAGTGATTTTATACATTGATTTTGTCTTTTTTAATATTTCATTAGTCTAGGACACCATGTGTCCTATGTACTGAGTCTTTGATTTTTTTTCAAAATTTTGTCTCTTGATCTTCATTTCAAAAATTAAAAAGCTAACTTCCCTGTGTGATCATAAGGGTTAGAGGTTGATAAGTCTAGCTTTAAAAGCTAGAAGGGGAGGCTATAAAAACCCTGAAAAGAGAGAGAAGTGAGCTAGCCTGCGAGAGAAAAAAAAAAGGAGAGAAGCAAAGGAGCTGCGAAAAAATCAGAGGAAAAAACCTTAATTAGCTACTGCAAAAAAAAAATGTTCTTTGCTTTTAAAAGTCCAAAAGATTAAGAAACAAACAACATAGTCAATCTCAAAACAGTGACAATCCCAATCTAAGGGGGCATTCAAACAGCATTTGCACAACATCTTCTACTCTTTTTTTTTTATATTTGATTTTTATTTTATTTCTTAATTGACTAGTTACGAATTAAATTTGTTTTTTTTTTATTGATTGTCTATTTTGCTTTGGAGGTAAGGTTGATGAAATGAGATTTTGGCAATAACCATTGGAAGAATCCATGGAATGTCATGGACTAAGATCTGTAAAACCCCTGTAGGATTTAGGACTTATAATTTTTGCGTTCTTTTAATTTACTTTTGTTTTGGGTTGTAATTAATTTTATTTTAATTTATTCACAGTAGTTTATAATAGCCCTAATAATAATAGAATTTTATATTCTCTGCACTAAAATGGATTAGTAATTTAGGTTCAATTGGGTCAAAATCAATTAAAATCAATGATGGATATAGATTAATTTAGGGTTGTATGTAAATTGATTTAGGTTTTTTTTAGAAAATCACAAAAAACTTGTGTTTGATATGATTTTATTATGATTTTTTGTTTGGGTTTTGTTTTTGGATCTTTTAGTTCTTTGGGCTCCAAACCCACATTGGGTTCTAACCCATTTGATAAATAGTCTTTTAGTTGGATTTTTAGGTTTAATTAATTTTAAAATTAAATTAGGCCTAATTAGATCAATTTAGACTTAGGCCCATTTTGAGGTTAACTAAAATTAATTTAGACTTAGCTTAGCCCATTAATTTAATTTCTTTTAAAATAAATAGATTTAGGATCACATAACTTAATTTAAAATTAAGTAAAATTAAGCCCACTAATTAATTTCTATTTTGTTTCTTAAAATCAATAGATTTAAGCCCACTTTTAGAATTAAAACAAGTAGATTGAGACTCATTAATTATCTTAAAATGTATGTCTTTTTTCTAGTCCATTTCACTTGTAAATAAAAAATTTAGAATTAGCTAAACTTTAAAATAAAATTGACATAGTTTTGACCTAGGGACAATGTGCTTCGTATGCATTTTTTACATGTAATTTTATGATATGTTGCCTTTTTTGGGTTAGATGGATATTTAATTTGGGTTTAAATAAAATTGAATGTAATTAAAGAATAAGATAGTAATTCATAAAGTAATTTTAAATGAACATGAGACTAAATGAACACAAGACTAAAAGAAGTTTGTATTTCATTCTCATAATCTCTTAGTTATGGTGCTAGCTTTCTTTAAGAGAATCGAGTACCACCTTTCAATTTGTCCCAATTATTACCCTGGGTGGCGACTCCTTATCTCAATGCTATGTCTTTGTAACATAGTAGTGTGTTCCTTAGGGCCCTGAGCCCAAATAGTGTTGCGGTTACTAAAATCTTGGGTGCGTGCTAAACCCCACCATCTATAGTGGCGTCTCCATTAGGGATAAGAGATAGTGATTCTACTTGTGTTCTTTGAATTATTTTATTAAATATCATTTTATTCTTGCATTCATTCTGCATGTCCCTATTAAACCGATGGTGTTGGTTTATGATTCCATGATTCCACTAACTTCGTGGAGTTACAAATTAGCTAACCATCACTCTTAGCCTTAACTTGGTTCAAAAGAGATTACTGGGCTCATCTGACCAAAGTTTGTAACCCAAGTCCTAAAGGGGGGTAGTCTTCTTTTGAGTTTGTATAGGATGTTGGGCCCCTCTGACCTTGGTCTATAACTCAAGTCTTAAAAGAGGGCATCTTGCTAAAGGAACCTTGATTTTTCACCAAACTCCAACCATTTATAATGGCTTAGTTACCTCCCTTATGATCTACCCAAATTGCTTGTATGATTTTTTGCCATGAGGTATTTCTATCTATAAAAGCCCAGGCCTATACTTTTAAAGCCCACTTGAGCCAATAAAGATTGGGCTAGACAGTTATACTTAGAAATGTTATTTCTATGCTTATTACCATGAGGTATTTCTATCTATAAAAGCCTGGGCCCATACTTTTGAACCCCTTGAGCCAATAAAGATTAGGCTAAACCTTTATACCTAGAAATGTTGTTTCTATGCTTTAATACTTTAAGAGAGATCTGACATGCGCGTCGATCCCTGATATCCCCTGTTAATATTAATAATAAGACAAAAAATCCTAGGACAAGAGACTCACCACTGAACATGTGTGTGGGAGGAATAAGGTTGGAAGGATGTATTTTGTACACTTGATTGATACTTACTACTTGCTACTTGTTGCATAGCACGTGCATTACACATACATGTATACATGCATCTCATTCATTATACTAACACCTTGTTTTGTAGCCATCATAGATACATCGGGGTCTTCTCATATTTAGGGATGACGAGGTGGCAGACTAAAAAGAACGAGTCAAAGTCCTAAAGCCTTAGCAAAGGAAATCCTAAACAGACTGGATAGACTAAAAAGAAGCCTTATCAACCCACTTTACTTACAAGCTGAACCAACTTCACTTGAATCTGAGCAAATGGAACAACAATAAGGGAATTAGACCTTAGAAGACATCAAGGGAGCTCTGATGGATGACATGAGAGCTATAATGCAAGATGATAGAAGACAAGCACTATCTAAACTAATGCAACCTACTATTGTTATACCACCACCTGTAATTGAACAACCACCTGCTATTGCTATTGTCCCACCTACTACAGATACTCCACCTACTGCCAACAATGCTAGGCGGTAGCCTGATACTGGAAACCCACCTACTATTAATATGAAGCCATATGATGTTAAGAATTACATGGTAGAGAAGGTAAAGAAAGAATTCCTTGAAATGGTACATGACCACGAGTCCAAGCAGATGGCAGCACTGACCCAGAAGATGTCCAAGATGGAAGAGCTTATCAGGAGACAAGGAATGGGGTATTCATTTGACTTCGATGACATGCTGTAGATGGAAGATGATAGACTGCCTAAAAAGTTCAAAATGCCACAACTACAAAAATTTGATGGGAGAGGAGATCTGAGGATTCATCTTAGCCAATACACAACATTCATGAGCATTACTAAAGCACCATTAGCAATGATTACTAAGTTTTTTGTGTTATCCTTAGAGGGAATGGCTGTAAACTAGTATCATAGGCTGGAAATATCTATGAGAGCTAACTAGAAAGAACTATATATTGCTTGTAAGGACCCAATTTCGAGATGCAATTTTGCACGCATGCAACAAAAGCCCCTATGATGAAAATCTAATTGAGAATTGATCTCTAGTGTCAAGTTTTGTGATTTAAAGGACTAAATTGAAATGTTTTATGGATTTAATTACAAAATTGGTTTTTTTAGGGATTTGATTGTAAAAATTAAAAACTTCCAAGGACCTTTTTTATAATTTAATTTAAAAAATAAAAATTGGTCGGCCAGCATTTAACGTTGACTAGCATTATGTAATGCCAGTCGACATTATAGGATGAAAATCAGCATTATGGAATGCTGATTTTCACTAAAAAGTAATTTTTTACACTGATTTTGTTTTTTTATTGGTCCAGGACACCACGTGTCCCTGCGTATACTGAGTTTTTGATTTTTTTCAAAACTTCATCACTTATCTTTTTATCTTAATTTTGAAAATCCAACACAACTTCCTTGCGTGATCGCAAGGGTAGGAGGTTGCTGGGTCTGGCTTTAAAAGCTAGAAGGAGAGTTTGTGAAAAAAAATAGAGAGAAGAAAAGGGGTTGCAAAAAAATTAAAGAGAAAAAAACCCTAATTATCTACTTTAAAAAAATATATATCTTTTTTGCTTTTAAAAGTCTAGAAGATCAAGAAAAAATAACAGAGTCAATCTCAAAACGGTGACAATCCCAATTTGAGGGGCATTCAAACAACATTTGCACAACATCTTCTACTCTTTCTTTTTTTTTATTTTATTTTTGATTTGATTTCTTGATTGAGTAGTTACTAATTAATTTTTTTTGTTTTTTTTTGTTTTGATTGATGTTTTATGGTGCTCTAGAGGTGAGGTTGGTGAAATGATATTTTAGTAGTGACTACATTAAAGATTCCATAGGATGCCATGAATTAAGATCTGTAAAACCCTGTAGGATTTAGGATTTATGATTTTTGCATTCTTTTAATTTGCTTTTATTTTGGGTTGTAATTAATTTGATTTTAATTTTTGCACAGTAGTTTGTAATAGCCCTAATAGTGGAAAATAGTAGAATTTTATATTCTCTACACTAAAATTGATTAGTAATTTAGGTTCAATTGTGTAAAAATCAATCAAAATCAATGATGGGTGTAGATTAATTTAGGGTTGCATGTAAATTGATTTAGGGTTTTTTAGAAAATTACATAAATCTTGTGTTTGATATGATTTTTTGCTTGGGTTTTGTTTTTGGATCTTTTCGATCTTTGGGCCCCAAGCCCACGATAGGTCCAAATCCACTAAATAAAAAATAGGGTTAAAATGGTTTAGGTTAATTAATTTGAAATTAATTTAGGCCCATTTAGGTTAAATTATATTTAGGCCCACTTTTAATTAATAAAATTAACTTAGACTTTAGCCCACTAATTTATTTTATTTCTTTTTTAAAAAAAATTAATTAGACCTTAGGCCCATTTCTAGTAATTAAAATTAATTTAGATTTATATCAACCCATTAATTTCATTTCTTTTAAAATAAATAGATTTAGGCCCACTTTTTAGAATTAAAACAAGTAGATTTAGACTCATTAATTATCTCAAAATTTAGGCCCATCTCTAGTCCATTTCACTTGTAAATAAATATATGTAGAAATAGCTAAACTTTTAAAAATTAAACTAGTTTAGACTTAGGGACACTACCTTTTATATGCATTTTTTACATGTAATTTTATGACATGTTGCCTTTTTTGGGTTAGATGGATTTTTAATTAGGGTTTAAATTAAATTGCATGTAATTAGAGAATAAAATAGTAATTCATAAAATAAATCTAAATGAACATAAGACTGAAAGAAGTTAGTATTCCATTCCCAGAATCTCTTGGTTATGGTGCTAGCTTTCTTTTAGAGAATCGAGTACCACCTTTCAGTTTGTCCCAGTTATTACCCTGTGTGGTAACTCCTCATCTCCACACTATGTCTTTGTGACATAGTAGTATGTTCCCTAAGGCCCTGAGCCCAAACAGTGTTGCGGTTGCTAAAATCCTAGGCATGCATGAAACCCCATCGTGTATAGTGGCGACTCCACTAGGGATAAGAGATATTGATTCTACCTGTGTTCTTTAGAATTAATCATTTTATTCTTGCATTCATTATGCATGTCCTTATTAAACCGATGGCGTTGGTTTATAATTTCATGATTCCACTAGCTTCATGGAGTTGTAAATTGACTTACCATCACTCTTAGCCTTAACTCAGTTCAAAAGATATTATTGAGCTTATTTGACCAGAGATTATAACCTAAGTCCTAAAGGAGGGTAGTCTTCTCTCAAGTTTGCAAAAGATGTTGGGCCCCTCTGACCTTAGCCTGTAACTCAAGTTTTAAAGGAGGGCATCTTGCTAAGGGAACCTTGACTTTTCACTAGACTCCAACCACATATAATGGCTTAGTTACCTCCCCTACAATCTACCCAAATTGCTTGTATTATTTTTGCCATGAGGTATTTCTATCTATAAAAGCCTAGGTCTATACTTTTAAAGCCCACTTAGGCCAGTAAAGCTTGGGCTAGATATTTATACTTAAAAATGTTATTTCTATGCTTATTACCATAAGGTATTTCTATCTATAAAAGCCCAGGCCCATACTTTTGAAGCCCCTAGGGGTAATAAAGATTAGGCTAGACCTTTATACCTAGAAAAGTTATTTTTATGCTTTATTACTTTAAGAGAGATTTGACATGTGCATCAATCCCTGATATCCCCCATTGATATTAAGACCAAGATAAAAAAATCCTAGGATAAGAGACTTGCCATTGAACATGTGTGTGGGAGGAATAAGGTTGGAAGGATGTATGTTGTACACTTGATTGATACTTGCTACTTATTACATAGCACGTGCATCATGCATACATGCATCTCATTCATCATACTAGCACCTTGTTTTGCAGCCATTATAAATATATCAGTGTATTCTCATAATTGGGGATGACAAGGTGCCAGACTAAGAAGAACAAGTCAGAGTCCTAAAGCCTTAGCAAAGGAAATCCTGAATAGACTGGAAAAAAGCCCTATCAACCCCCTTTACTTGGAAGCTGAACAAACTTGACCTGAATCTGAACAAATGGAACAATAGCAAGGGAATTGGACCTTGAAAGACATTAGGGGAGCTCTGATGGATGACATGAGGGCTATGATGCATGATTAGCTAAAACAAGCACTATCCAGATTGATGCAACCTACAACTACTGTCATACCACCACCTGTAATTGATCAACCACCTACTGTTGTAGCTATCCCACTTACTACAGATGATCCACCTGCTGCCAATAATTCTAGGAAGCAACCTGTTGCTGGAAACCCATATGCTATTGAGTTGAAGCTTGAGGATGTTAAAGACTGCATGGTAGAGAGAGCGAAAAAGGAATCCTTTGAACTAGTACATGACCACAAGTCCAAGCAGATGCGAGCACTGACCCAGAAGATGTCCAAGATGGAAGAGCTTATCAGGGCACAAGGCATGGGGTATTCATTTGATTTGATGACATGCTGTAAATGGAAGATGATAAGCTACCTGATAAGTTCAAGATGCCATAACTATAGAAATTTAATAGGAGAAGAGATTTAAGGATTCATCTCATCCAGTTACAACAACCATTAGCATTACTAAGGCCCCATTAGAATTGATCACTAGGTTATTTGTACTATCTTTAGAGGGAATAGATATAAAATGGTATTATGGGTTGGAAAAATCTATGAGAGTTGACTGGAAAGAACTATGTACTAACTTTTTAAGACAATATGATTATATTACCCAGTTGGAAGTTTCCATCAGAGATCTAGAACTGAGAAAGTAGAAACCCAATGAATTTTTCTCTAATTTCCTTACTAGATTCATGAATAAAGCAGGGATAATGAAGAATAAGCTAGCCAAGAAGGATTAGGTTAGGATGATAGTTTGAAATGTGTCACCTAATCTGGTTTAGAAGTTGTAGATGATGAACCCCAAAAATTTCATAGACCTGTATGATGATGGTCTGTAAGCAGAAGAGATTGAGAATGAGAAAAGAAATTGTAGAGGCACTGGAACCCAAAACTACCCAACTGGGGGCACACAATAAGGAAGTACTAGCTAAGCTGTGAAGGTGCGTGCAGTTTAACAACCTCAAAGATTCTCCAACTTCAACCAACCACTCTCTAAAGTCCTAGAATGATTGATCCAGAAAGGCTTACTTTGACCCTTGACCTTCTCCAACCCACCTAACCCGAATGTCCCAGGCTACAACCCCAATAACAACTGCAAGTTTCACCAAGTAGATGGCCACTCCATAGACATTTATATTTGCCCCAAACACAAGATCCAAAACCTAATAGGCTCCATCACAGACCTTGAAAAATCCAACTCCAACCTAAATAATCCTTTCCCTAACTACCAAAATGTCCCACCACCAGCCACCATGATGATTAACTCAGGAGTGAGCAAAGAAGAAGTGCTAAACTCCTTCGAAAATCTAAACCCTATAGCTAATGGAGAATCTCCTGATGCCTCTAAAGGAGTTGAGGATTTGTTGGGGTAGCCCTTAAGGAAATTTAACTATAAGATATTATATTCCAAACCACCCTCTACATATATCCTAGTTGAATCAATTGTGCCCTCAGGATGGGGTAATGAGTTTAATGATAAGAAAGAATCCAAAACCCCAGAATTGAGGATTTATTAAGGTAACCCTCAAGAAAATTTGATTATAGGGTGTTATATTCAAAGCCTGCTTCCAATTATATACCTCTTGAGGGGATTGTGCCCTCAGGATGGGGTGATGAATTTGGTGATGGGCCAGTGAAAGAAGAGAATAAGGAGTCTTTAACTCCCGAATAAGGGATTGAGGAATTACTGAGAGCACATCTGGGAAAGCTTAGCATGGAGGGAAAGGAAATGTGCATAGTAGAAGTATGGAAGGATGGAAAGAGGGATAGAATCATCAGAGTTATAAACATATGGTATGACTCTGATGAAGAGATTCCCATTGGTCTGGATCTGTGGAGCGATAACCCCAAAGTGAATCATGTCACTAGAAGTGGGAGGAATTACAAGGCAGTAGAAAAAAAGATTTAGAGAGTTGTAGAAAGAGAAGAGACAAATGATGCAGAAATAGAAGAAGGGAAAAGGAAGACCTGATTCTGGAACAACTGAAGAAGGCTAAGGCAAATGTCAGTATCTAGGAACTACTGATGCACTTAGGCAGCCACAGAAGAGCTCTGGTGAAAGCTCTATCGAACATGAACATTGAAACAATAGCCATACCTGAGGCTATGGTAGCAAAGGTTACAAAAAAGAAACACGAGCTAATAACCTTCTCAGATGATGACATGCCTTTGGAAGGAAGAAATCATAACAAGACATTGTTTATCCCAATTGAAGTAAAAGGGAAAAGAACCAACTTTACAATGGTTAATGATGGTTCTACCATTAATGTATGCCCATTAAAGATTTTGCCTAACTTAGGTTTGAAAGCTAAAGACTTGATAGATTCAAACCTCATAATCAGAGCTTATGATGATAGCACTAGGAATGTGGAGGGGACATTTCAAGCTCTAGTTAAAATAGGACTTGTGTAATTAACCATTGAGTTCACCATGCTGGATATACCAGTTACTTATGCCTTATTGTTGGGAGGCCATGGTTCCATGCTTTAGGAGGGGTACCCTCGACTATGCACCAGAAGATAAAATTCCCTTATGAAGGAGATGTAGTGACAATCAAAGTAGGAACTAATGCAGCTGTGGCTGCCATACTGGAAAAATAGAAACAAGTGTGTGTTCCTCCCAATTTTCAAATTGCTAGGATATTTGACAGGACTGAGATGGACCTAAGGGTTGCAAAAATAATGGAGAGCATGAATTACCAACCTAGATAGGGGCTAGGCAAGAATGAGCAAGGAAGTCCTAAGCTATCAGAAATCAAGAGTCAAAATGACACTAAAGGATTAGGGTGTGCTAAGATAGGATCTACTAGCATAAGGGTAAGAAAAAAGGAGAAGGCCAAGAGAAATAAGCCCCTGGGGAGAGTTGGACCATTAAGTGAGAATTTCATCAAGTAAGGAGAGGGTAAGCAGTACTATCTGGGTGCTAAGGAGTCTGTTAATGTCACTGGCAAAAATTTTCTTGGTTTTGAGATTTTCAAGGACTAGATTATGGAAAACTTAGTCAAAAGCAACAAAGAAGAAGTGATGAAGCAAGTAGCTAGAAGAATGAGGGATGTTATTATCAAAGAGCTGTTATATCTGTCACTTGAAGAGGAGCCACCCTAGGATTTAGCTACTCTTATTAGTGATAGCTTTACTAATGTTTTTTATAAAGAAAATGGTATAATAACATCTAGTCTCTATGAGGATGAAAGCTTTTTTTTTTTCCTTTGGTCAATGATATGAACGTTGGTTTTGCTTACTTGTGTGATGTGCATCCTAATAGTTCTGCGCATTATAATTTTGATCATTCATGTATTTTTTATATTAATTCAATTCAACTTGATTCATTTAACATGGCCATTAATGATAATCCAAAGAAAATTTCTATACCATATGATGTAACTCCTGAAAAGAGGGAAGATTTTAAGAAAATACTAATAAAAAGAAAGGTAGTATTTGCTTGGACCTATGAAGACATGCCAGGTTTAGACAGGGACATTGTAGAACATCACATTTAAACTCATCTTGGAATAAAACTAGTTAAACAAAAATTGCACAGGCTGAGACTAGAATGGACTGAAAAGATAAGAGAAGAAATTGCTAAATAAATTCAGGCCAACTTTTTAGAGTTAGTAGATTATCCCCAGTGGCTAACAAACATAGTCCCGTACCCAAGAAAGATGGTAAGGTACGAATGTGTGTAGATTTCAAGGATTTAAATAAAGCATGTCCAAAGGATGACTTCCTTTTACCTCACATCAATGTGATAGTGGATAGTGCGGTGTCATGTGCAATATACTCCTTCATGGATAGGTTCTCTGGGTATAATCAGATAATGATGGCAGTTATTGATAAGATCAAGTAGCTTTCATCATGGAATAGGGGACGTATTGCTACAAGATTATGCCTTTCGGGTTAAAGAATGCAACTACAATATATCAAAGGGTAGCCATTGCTCTTTTCCATGACATGATGTACAAGTAAGTAGAGGTATATGTAGACGATATGATGGTCAAGTTAGAAACAATAAAGGGGCATTTTGAAACACTAGACAAATTCTTGGCATGCATTGAGAGGTATAATTTAAGATTCAACCCAAAGAAATGCATTTTCAGAGTTACTTCAAGGAAGTTGCTGGGTATATAGTCAGTAGTAGAAGAATCGAAGTAGATTTGGATAAAGTGAAAGCCATTTAGGAAATGATAGCACCAAGGATATAGAAAGATATGAGAGGGTTCATTGGCAGGTTATAGTATATTAGTAGGTTCATTGCAAGGCTTATTAATATTTGTGACCCAATCTTCAAGCTTTTGAGAAAAGATCAACCTTTAGAGTGGAATGATGACTATCAAAGGGCTTTTAATAAGATAAAGGAATATCTCACTAATCCACCTATATTTAAACTATCGAGGCTAGGTAAACCCTTGATCCTATATTTGGCTCTAGAAGAAAAGATAATGGGGGCAATGTTAGCACAAGAAGGGCTGGATGGGATAGAGCATGCAGTGTATTACCTCAATAAGAAGTTCCTGCCATATGAAGAAAAGTATGATTTGGTGGAGAAGACATGTTTGATAATGATCTAGGCAATAAGGAAATTAAGGCATTACTTTCATTCTTATAGGGTTCAGGCCATTTCAAAACTAGACCCCTTAAGATACTTACTACAGGCACCTACCCTGACTGGAAGGATGCCTCAATGGCTCATTCTCCTGACTGAATTTGATATAGAGTACATTACCATAAAGTTTATTAAGGGAAGGGTAATAGCAAAATTCTTAGCTTAAAATGCAGTAGAGGGTGATGAATAGTGGAGCATAGAATTCCTAAATGAGAATCCACCAGTTATAGAGCATTGGGAATGGAAGCTTTATTTTGATGGTGCAGTAAACAACAAAGGAGCTAGGTTAGGAGTGATCCTCATCATGCTAGAGGGAGAAATAATACCAATGGCCAAGAAGCTGGATTTCAAAGTAACCAATAATATGGCTAAGTATGAAGTGTGCGTTCATAGAGTAGAAGCAGCGATGGCAACTGGAGCAAAGGAGTTGTTAGTATATAGGGATTCAATGTTGGTTATCAGCCAGGCTAATAAGGAATATGAAGTGAAAGAGGAAAAGCTAAAACCCTAACTCTGCTATTTAAAAGCTTTAACAAAGAATTTCACCAAGTGTCTCATTATCCATCTATCAAGAGATGACAATCATATGGTAGATACACTGGTAACACTCTCTTCAATATGGGATAGTATGACTGGGTTGACTATGAGGCCATTAATGATCATAAAATCAAAGGATCTATGTTATGGGGGTGAGCAAATTATGGGAATTCATATAAGGCCTCAAGAGAAGCCATGGTTTTATGATGTTTAGAGGTTCATTAAGGAAGGAAAATATCCAGATGAGGCCACTTTAAAAGAAAGATATGCCATGTGTGTTCTTGCACCTAATTTTGCAAGTCATGATAGGGTGTTGTATAAGAGAATGCTGACTGGGATACAACTCATATGTCTCAAGAAAGATGAAGTAGAAGAGGTGATGAGGGAGATTCACGTGGAAGCTTGCAATTCTCACATGAATAGAATAATCCTAGCAAAGAAGATAATCTGACAAGGGTACTACTAGATGAGCATGGAAAGAGATTATATTAAGACCATAAGGCTATGCCATTAGTGTCAAATCTTTAGGAATCTCAACTATCTTCCTCCAATGGTGCTAAATAGTTTATCATCTCCTTGGCCTTTTATGGTATGGGGGATTGATATCATAGGAGAAATAAGGCCGGCAGTATCTAATGGACATAAGTATATAATTGTGGTAATTGATTACTTCTCTAGATGGGTAGAGACTAAATATTTTAATACTCTAAGGGCAAAGCAGATGGCCTAGTTTATTGAGAAGAATCTTATTTACAGATATGGGTTCCACATTATGTAGTGACAGACAATGGGGTTCAGTTTTAAGTAGAAACGGCAGAGTTATTGTAGAAGTATGGGATCGAGCATTATAAGTCTTCACCATATCGACCTTAGGCTAATGCAGCAATGGAAGGAGCAAATAAAAATATCAAGAAAATCCTCTCTGAGATGGTTAAAACTTACAAGGATTGGTTTGAGTTTCTTCCCTTTGCCTTGTGGGGATATAGAACTATAGTAAGAACTGCCACAAACCAAACTCCATTCTCCCTAATGTATGGCTGTGATGCAGTTTTGCGAATAGAAATTGAGATCAAGTCTCTAAGAGTAGTTATGGAGGCCAAAATGCTTGAGAAGAGAATGAATGCTTTGTTTTATACCCAGATATACCAAAAGAGGATAGTAAGGGCATTCAATAAGAAGGTAAAACCATGGGAGATAAAAGCTAGGGATATGGTACTAAAACAATCTAGAATAATGGTATTTAATCCAAGAGGAAAGTTCATACCAAATTGGGAAGGACCATACTTAGTCAAGTCAGTTCTACCAAAGGGAGTTGCCAAAAGATCTTATATTGAAGGGAATGAGTTCATGGAGCCTGTTAACCTAGATCAACTCAAGAAATACTATCTATAAAAAATAAATGAAAGTAGTATAAAGAAAATAAAAGTCTGTTGACTAGAAAACCTGAAAAGGCTAGTCAGGTAAAAATTAGGACAATCCCTCTGTTCAGAAAACCCACAAAGGGCTAGTAGGAAAAAATTAAGGAATAAATAAAAGAAAAAAGTTCTGCTGATTAGAAAACCTGTAAAGGGCTAGTCAGGCAAAAGTTAAGGAAATAAAATATGAGCAAAAAATATTTAGTTAGAAAATCTGAAAGGACTAGTTGATAACAGAAGTTATGTCATGAGATGTAGTAAATGTACTCATTTTGGCCCTAATTAATGAATCTTATTGAAATTGAAATTTTTTCATGACATTGCATTTTCTATCTTATTTATAATGCATAAGTACCAAAAAAGAAAATAGAACATAAAAGCTTAAAATTAGCTCTAAAAGACAATTTTGCTTTAATCATGCCTCTATTTCTTCTTCCTCTAAGATTCATCATGTAAAGCTTGAATCCTCTTGTATTTAGAAAATTCAAGTGGCTTTGTAGCTTACATCATGACCTAGATTTGAAAAGTAAAAATAAGAAGCCCACTAAGTTGAAAACTCGAAAGGGCAGCTTAGGCAAAAGTTAGGGTAAACTTGCTAAGTTGAAAACCTAAAAGGGTAGTTTAGGAAAAAGTTAAGGCAAAAAAATAAAATAAAAATCACTTAGGACCATCTATTCATCCAAGATTAATTTCAAGAAAGGGGAATTTGAAATAGATCAGTATAAGAAGGTAGTCGAACATAACTACAAATCAGAGTTGAAGATAGCCTGAAATCAATCATCCTGAGCACCATTATCAGGCCATGGGCTCCATCCTCTGCTAGGGTCATCATGATGATAAGTATTTGGAGGTCTAACATATGAAGTACTAATGCTATAGGGGTCCATGCCCAAGTCCGTAAGCCACTGATGAAGCATCTCGTTCTCCCCCTCCAGATCCCTAGAATAACTCTGCACATATAGGAAACATAATATCATATGCATTCCATGAATACCATGCATACATTTGCATAATAAGTGTATATGCTTACTTGCCAACTATCTATGACTTGCATGGTAAATAACCTTTAAGATGAGGTAAGTCCATGCAAATACTTTGTCTATGTCCAAGGGACCTATTTTGTAAAGTTGTACTAACATCAATACCAAGTGTATAGGTAATACAAGAAATAAATCAAACAAACTCACATGAGAAGTATCTACCAGAGAAAAACTGAGGAGCTGAACATCACTGAAATGTATCTATCGCTCAATCGGAGCCTAAACAATAGGAGCCCAATAGAGTATGGATTTGTTAGGAAGGGGAACATTGCCAAAAATAATGCCAACAAAGGTTCCCTCCCAAGTGGTCCCAACGTGCTGAGTATGTTGTGCATGACCATGTCTAGGTCCAGATACCTCAGGCTCAGGAGCAGTCTCAACCCCTTGAGTAGTTCCAGCTGCTTCCTCTATCACCTCATTGACAGGGGAGCCAATCTCCTCAAACTACAAGAAAATAAAATAAGTGATTTGAAAACTCCAAAAGAGAAATTATTAGAAGGTACCTTAGTCTAGTAAGCAGGAACCTACTCTAAGAGGTTCTCATGGATGAACAGCCAATAATGGCTAGATCGCTCAAGAAAAATAGTGGCATCATATCCCTATAATGCCTCTCTGAACCCATCATATGAGAATTGTAAAGCATCAAGTGAGGGAAAACAACAGGAATATGGCGTTATGAAGGTCCAGAGCACCACCGATATAACCGCTATCCTAAATACCACATCCGATAGCCATAACTAAGGAGTATTCATCTCCTCAAGTCGTACTGTGGCATCCATGAAATTATATCACTAGGCATCATCAGCTCCCTCCATCCAATTAGAATAGATCTACAAAATTAGGACTAATTAAGTTTAACTTGTATTAAGTCATGAAATACTAATGGTTTTATTTTCTTATTAGATCCCACTCGATGGTATTTAGCGAATCATGATAGGTTTGTAGAGTATTCCTGACACTCACTAGACAGGAAGAGCCCCATCTCTGCATCAAGGGGAGACTCCTGTCAGAGTTGATAACCTTAAAGCCACAAATCAACCCAATCTCTATGCTCCAAATCTGAAAGAGAGAATAAGTCAAAAAAAAGAAAGAAAATGAAAAGAGAATAAGAGAAATGAAAAGGGGACAGACACAGATGTAGGACATGCTAGAAGCCATATATGGTGATAGCACCTCCAGATAAGCCAGTTGTCCAATCTATAATATAAATAAGCCAACTGCAAATCCTTAGTCAAGGGTGATGACCCGATCTAAGTCTCAAAGTGGGCTGAGAAAGGCAATGCTAACCTCATGACTAGTCTCGCAGAAGAGGGTCATGCCAAGCAATATCAAAAGGGGGCATTCTTATGAGGAATGGTGGTAGGAAGGCGTATGAATCCCTTAATTAATGATGAAAGAGAACATTCTTCCGATTCTTCCACGTCAGAGCAAATCCAATCAAGTCTCGCACATATTGAAAATCCTCTTGTATCTAGAAAATTCAGGTGGCTCTGTAGTTGTATCATGACCTCGATTTAAAAAGTAAAAATAAGAAGCCCGCTAAATTGAAAACCCAAAAGGGTGGCTTAGGCAAAAGTTAGGGAAAATCTGCTTAGTTGAAAACCCGAAAGGGTAGCTTAGGCAAAAGTTAGGGTAAAAAAATCAATTAACTCTGTTCACCCAAGTCTAATTTTAGGAATGGGAAGTTTGAAATATAGCAGCACAAAAGATAGCTTGTCCTAACTACAAAATAGAAAATAGCCTGGAATTAGTCATCTCGAGCTCCAGAATTAGGCCATGGGCTCCATCCTTTACTAGGGTCATCATGATGATAGGTATCTTGAGGTCTAGTAGATAAAGTACCAGCATTGTAGGGATCAAGGCCTAAGTTAGCAATCTGATGGCATAGCATGTCAATCTCCTGCTCCAGATCCCATGAATAACTCTACACATATAGGAAGCATTATATCATATGCACTTCATGCACACCATGCATACATTTACATAATAAGTGTATATATACTTACTCGCCAACTATCTATGACCTGCATGGTAAATAACCTCTGAGACGAGGCGAGTCCATGCAAATATTCTACTTGTGTCCGAGGGACCTATTTTGTAAAGTTGTACTAACATTAATACCAAGTGTATAGGTAATATAAAAAATAAGTTAAACAAACTCACATGAGAAGTATCAGCTAGAGAAAAGATGGGAGCCAAACATTACCAAAATGTATTTATTGCTTAATCGAAGCCTGAACAATAGGAGCCTAATAAAGCATGGATTTGTCGGGAAGGGGAACATTGCCAAAAATAGAGCAAGTAAAAGCTCCCTCACGGTTGGTCCCAACATGCTGAGTGCATTGTGCATGGCCAGGACTGGGCCCGAGGAGCTCAAGTGTAATATCAGGCTTAGGAGTAGCCTCACTCTCCTACGCAGTCTCAAATCCCTTATCAGCCCTAGCCGCCTCCTCCATCACTTCATCAGTAGGGGAGTAAACCTCCTCAATCTGTGAAAAGAAAATTGTGAGAAAAGAATAAGTGATTAGAGAGTTCCAGAAAAGAAATGATCAAAAGTTACCTCAGCTTGATGAATAGGAACCTGCTCCAAAAGGTTCTCATGGAAAAATTGCTAGTAATAACAGGATCGATCCAGAAAAATCATAGCATCATAACCCTGTAACGCCTCCTTCAACTCTGAATCTATCAACCGAGAACTATAAAGCATCGTGTGAGGGACAACAACAGGAATATGGCATCGGGAAGGTCCACAGCACCACCGATATACCTGCTCTCCAAGATACCATATCCGATAGCCATAACCAGGGAGCAGAACCCTCATCTCCTCAAGTCGTACTACGGCATCCATGAAATCATATCGCTGGACGTCATCAACTCCCTCCAACCAATCAAAATAGATTGTAAAATCAGGATTAATTAAGTTTAACTTGCATTAAGTCATGAAGTACTAATGATTTTATTTTCTTACCAAGTCCCACTCAACAATGTTCAGCTGATCATGGTAGGTCTGTAAAGTATTCTTTACACTCACTAAACGGGAAGAGTCCTATCTCTGCATCATAGGGAGACTTCTATCAGAGCTGATAGCCTCAAAGCCATGAATCATCCCAATCTCTATACTCCAAATCTGGAAAGATTAAATATAAATGAATAGAAATAAGGAAGTGTTACCTCATTGCCCACATATTTGCATCTATAGAGGTGAAGGTCAGTCAAAGGAAGCATAGTAGAACCATCTTGAAGTCCAACATTGTTCTGAGGAAAACATAGAGGCATAATGGCTGGGTTAGCTGGAATCTTTACTCCTCTGTGCAGATTGTGTTGTGGGTCAGCCATAAGATCTGACAAATCGTGAATCAGACTTCACAAAAAAAGAAAATTAAAGAAAAAAAGAAATGGAGATGGAAATGAAAGAATAGCATAAAAAATAAAGAGGGAAGCTTCTTACAAATGGAAAATATCCATTTGGTCCCTTGACTATGCATGCATTCAAAATCAAGTTTTTCTTTGCAATTTCATCCATAATTACATCTTGATAAGGATTTGATTCCTAAATTAATTCATTCAACTCATGCATCAATAACTGAATTATTATTAATTACATCTATATTTAAATTTTGAATTTTTTCTGTCAAGTACAGAATGCATAATATAATTACAAAATACAATTTTGCATTTTTACATGCATCATTCTAAATCAAAATATTCCAAAAAAAATTTCATGCTACATAGTAGTTGAAACATAAATTTCAAAATTATCATGTTATGTGATGCACAGTAGTCGTAACATAAATTTCAAATTCAACATGTTTTGTGCTTCAATAGCATATATAACATGAAAATTTTCAAACCTTTTATCATTAGACACTGCACAGTAGTTATAGTATCATTGCTAGATGTTCCACAGGAACTATAACATGTTTTCAAATCATGAATCGTTAAACATCCTGCAAGAAATATGGCAAAATTTTAAAACACAAATTGCTAGACGTTCCACAAGAACTATAGCATGTTTTCAAATCATGAATCACTAAACGTCCCATAAGGAATATATCAAAATTTTAAATCATAGATTACTAGATGTTCCATAGGAACTATAGCATGTTTTCAAATCATGAATCGCTAAATGTTCCACAAGGAATATAGCAAAATTTTAAATCACAATTTGCTAGACATTCCACAAGAACTATAACACGTTTTTCATAAATAGCTAAACATCCCACAGGGAATATAGTGAGAATCGTTAAACGTCTCATAGGGAATATAATGAAATCTATTGTCACAAATGTCCCAAAGGGAATATAGTGCAGTCCACTAGACATTACATAATAGTTATGGTATTATTACTAGACATTCCATAGGAACTATAGCATGTTTTCAAATCACGACTCGCTAGACATCCCAAGGGGAATATGGTGAAGTGCATAAGTTTCACTAGACGTTCCATAAGAAACATAGTGAAACATATTAAACATAGCATCTTACTTAAAATTGATTAACAATTTAAGCATTAGCATGTCAATTAGGTTATAATGAAGTACCCTAATTCTTTTTTTCAAAATTATGCGCTACTATTGCTTTACCATAATTTGTCGAGCAAATAGTGATAAAGAGGGGCAATTGTAAGCACCTAATTTTGGGATGCAATTATGCACGCGTGCGATGAAAGCCCCTATGATGAAAATCTAACTGAGAATTGATCTTTGGTGTCGAGTTTCACAATTTAAAGGACTAAATTGCAATATTTTATGAATTTAATTGCAAAATTGGTTTTTTAGGGATTTGATTGCAAAAATTAGAAACTTATGAGGACCTTTTTTATAATTTAAAAAAATGAAAATTGGTCGGCCGACATTTAATGCCGACCAGCATTGTGTAATGCCGACCGACATTATGTAATGCCAGTCGGCATCAGGGGATGAAAATCGGCATTATGGAATGCTGATTTTCACTAAAAAGTATTTTTTACACTGATTTTGTCTTTTTTTTTTTTAAAAAATTCATTAGTCTAGGACACCACATGTCCCTACATACTGAGTCTTTGATTTTTTTTCAAATTTTTATCTCTTGATATTGATTTCAAAAATTAAAAAGCCAACTTCCCTGCATGATCACAGGGGTTAGAGGTTAATAGGTCTAGCTTTAAAAGCCAGAAAGGGAGGCTGTGAAAACCCCTAAAAAGTGAGAGAAGCAAGCTAGCCTACGAGAGAAAAAAAAAAGAGAAGCAAAGGGGCTGCGAAAAAATCAGAGAGAAAAAATCCTAATTAGCTACTGCAAAAAAAAAATACGTTCTTTGCTTTTAAAAGTCCAGAAGATCAAGAAAAAAACAACAGATTCAATCTCAAAATGGTGATAATCTCAATTTAAAGGGCATTCAAATAGCATTCGCATAACATCTTCTACTCTTTCTCTTTTTATTTTTTATTTGATTTTTTATTTTTTTTCTTAATTGAGTAGTTACTAATTATTTTTTTTAATTGATGTTCTATAGTGCTATGGAGATGAGGTTGATGAAATGAGATTTTGGTAGTGACCATTAGAAGAATCCATGGAATGCCATGGATTAAGATATGTAAATCCCTTATAGGATTTAGGATTTATATTTTCTACGTTCTTTTAATTTACTTTTGTTTTGGGTTGTAATTAATTTGATTTTAATTTCTGTACAGTAGTTTGTAATAGCCCAAATAATGGGAAATAGTAGAATTTTATATTCTCTACACTAAAATTGATTAGTAATTTAGGTTCAATTGGGTAAAAATCAATTAAAATAAATGATGAGTGTAGATTAATTTAGGATTGCATGTAAATTGATTTAGGTTTTTTTTAGAAAATCACATAAATCATGTGTTTGATTTGATTTTGTTATGATTTTTTGTTTGGGTTTATTTTGGATCTTTTAGTTATTTGGGCCCCAAGCCCATGTTAGGTTCTAACCCATTTAATAAATAGGCTTTTAATTGGATTTTTAGGTTTAATTAATTTTAAAATTAATTTAGGCCCAATTAGATTAATATAGACTTAGGCCCATTTTTAGGTTAATTAAAATTAATTTAGAATTAGCTCAACTCATTAATTTTATTTCTTTTAAAATAAATAAATTTAGGATCATATCACTTAATTTAAAATTAAGTAGAATTAAGCCCACTAATTAATTTCTATATTGTTTCTTAAAATTAATAGATTTAGGCCCACTTTTAGAATTAAAACAAGTAGATTTAGACTCATTAATTATCTTAAAATGTAGGTCTTTTTTCTAGTCCATTTCACTTGTAAATAAAAAATGTAGAATTAGCTAAATTTTAAAATAAAATTAACATAGTTTAGACCTAGGGACGATGCGCTCCGTATGCATTTTTTACATGTAATTTTATGATCTATTGCCTTTTTTGGGTTAGATGGATGTTTAATTTGGGTTTAAATAAAATTGCATGTAATTAGAGAATAAGATAGTAATTCATAAAATAATTCTAAATGAACGTGAGACTAAGAGAAGTTAGTATTCCGTTCCCAAAATCTCTTGGTTACGGTGCTAGCTTTCTTTTAGAGAATAGAGTACCACCTTTCAATTTGTCCCAATTATTACCCTGGGTGGCAACTCCTCATTTCCACACTATGTCTTTGTGATATAGTAGTGTGTTCCCTAAGGCCCTAAGCTCAAACAGTGTCGTGGTTGCTAAAATCTTAGGTGTGCGCTAAACCCCACCGTCTACAAGCAATCACATACTGAGAACTAGAGATTTGTAATGTCATTTTGTAAAAATATTCTAAGAACTGAACTAGATTCTTAGCACATTGCCAGTCAGAGTAATCAGGAATCTCATCACCTAGGTTAGCCCTTAAACTTGATGGTAAGTTTTTAATGTATCTAACAACCTCCCTAATCCTTTTAACATATGTGTTTAAATCCTTTAACCCCTTATGCACAACTAAGTTCAAAATATAAGCAACACATCTCATATGAGCATATTTAACTCTAACCCTACTAGCCCTCCTAACTCATTAATTTCTTTTTGAAAAAAGACATGGCAGTATCATTACATGAAGCATTATCAAGAGTGATAGTAAAAACATTTTTCAAATCCCATTCAAGCAAAGAGTTTTTGAGTGCCTTAACAATGTATTCACCCCTATTTGAACTCACAGGCACAAATGCAATACTTTTCTTATTGAGCTTCCACTCGTTATCAATAAAATGAGCAATTATGCACACGTAATTGATCCTTTAGATCGAAGTCCATGTATTTATTGTAGGACAAACTCTTTAACAGATTGTTTTGAAAAAGTTTTTCAAATTAATCCTCTCTTTAACAAAGATGTTAAAGATATCTCTAGTCACATACCACCTAGATGGCATTTTAAAACATGGGCACGTAACATTCATGAACTGATTAAACCCAAAAAACTCAACATATCTAATAGGCAACTCATCAGATGTAATCATTTTAGCAAGGGCCTTTTTAATTAAATCCTGGTCAAATTTCCAAGTCCCAATTACTCCAACATCAAGTTTAGATACATTAGAATCAGGTTGAAAGGTGAGAAATGATTGTTATGCTTGCTTATCATAAGGGTTTTTAGTACAGTTAAGCATATGGTTCCTAAGTGATCAAGTGACATGTTTTCTAGGTTCAGCACCATAAACTTTACCCAATAAATGCATTTGCCTCTTACCAACAAATCTTTCTCCCTTATCTGCTCTAAATGTTCCCAGACTGCTGATATGGTTTTAGCTTACTTCCTTTTTTCATATTTCATCCCAAGCAGCTTTGATGAAGCAACTAACTATTGTTGAGCAAAAGCAGTAAATGACAGACACAGAACAAAGCAATTAACAGGTAATAAATTAAAGAAATTGAAACAAACAACATAACACAACAACACTATAAAACAAAACAGATAAATGGTAATACAAATGTAATAACTTAAAAAAATTTAAATTAAATTCTTTTATTTAAAAAATAAATAATTTTTTTAACTAAAATTATATTAAATAATTTATTTTTAAATAAACCATTATTTATTAATATCTTTATAACTTTTTACCATTATTTTTAAATATTATGTTGTTTTTCATTTTAAAATCTATTTGATATACAAATATTCATATAAGTTATAAAATAAATTAATATATTTTTAAACTAAATAACTAATGATAAAAAAAATTTATTTCATTAAAAAAATAATTTTTTTCCCAAAGAACACAAATACAATAGATCCATTGTGTTTTATCCACAAATACAATAGATCCATTGAGATCTAATAAGATCCACACAGATCCATAGAGTTTCAATATAAATTTGTATAAATTTAGTAAAAAAATTAAACAACACAAATATCATACAATCTATTTAGGGGTGACAATAAAAGTAAAGATTCAAGAGCTTCCACCATCGTCAGTGAATCACAGGGCTTCCACTTTTTAAATCTCCAATTTCAATGTTTATAAAACATGCAATCATATCAGGATAAAAAAATTTAACATAAATCCCAAATAACAATAGATCTATATAATAACATATATGCAAATATATCTTAATAAAAAATTCATTATTACCAAAAACTCTTAAATCAATATAAACTGTCACCCCTAAAATTTCTTTACATCAAAAGAAATTCAAGACCAATGCTCAATGTTGGTGAATAATAGAAAGCATAACTAAAACCAGTTTAGTCTGGGACAGTACATTATCAAAGGTTGAAGATATTGTAAAGTAACACTTGAGATTAATAGATTCAGTGTTAGAATGAATAGATTTTAGATTAGAATGAAGAGATTTCAAGATTAAACTAAGGGATCTAGGGTTTATAATGAAGGGATTTAGGGTTTGATGAGGGCAATAGAGAGGAAGGCGTGAGAGGCAGCTAAAGAAAAAATGAAGGAATGAGTGAGAAATGAATTAGGTTTAAGGTTAATGAGTTTAATATGTATTTATAGTAGGGCTCCTTAAACGAAAATGTTTCATATTTTACATATAGGCGGTTTAGATTTTAGCACCCTCCATCGAACTGTAAACTAAAACCCATGATTTCCCCTACCAATCCACCTAAATGCTTGCATCCATTTGAATTAATAGAGCTGCTTCACTTCTTCGGGTCGAGTCAGTGCGAAAGTTCATGTAAAAGCGGTTTATGCACAACCTTAATACAAATATTCATATAAGTTATAAAATAAATTCATATATTTTAAACTAAATAACTAATAATAAAAAAAGTATTTAATTAAAAAAAAAAAACATTCTCTTGAAAAACACAAATACAACATATCCATTGAGATCCATCCACAAATACAACATATCCATGGGGATCTATTGAGATGCGCACATATCCATTAAGTTTCAATATAAATATGTATAAATTTAGTAAAAAAAAAATTAAACAACACATATCTTATACCCTCTATTTAGGGTGACAATAAAAGTAGAGATCCAAGAGCTTCCACCATTTTCAATGAATCAGAGGGCTTCCACCATTAAAATCTATGGTTTCAACATTTATAAAATATGTAACCACATCAAGATAAAAAAAGTTAACATAAATCCTAAATCATAAAAGATCTATAAAAACAATAGACATGCGGACTTATCTTAATAAAAAAATTCATTATTGCTAGAAAACTCTTAAATCAATATGAACTATCACCCCTAAAATTTCTTTACATCAAAAGAAATTCAAGATTAATGCTCGATGTCGATGGACAATAGAAAGCATGATTGAAACCAGTTATAGGATAGTTCATTATTAAAGATTAAAGATAGTGTAAAGTAACACTTAAGATTAATAAATTTGGTGTTATAATGAATAGATTTTAGGTTAGAATGAAGAGATTTGAAGATTAAACTAAGGGATTTAGGGTTTATAATAAAGGGATTTAGTGTTTAATGAGGGAAATGGAGAGGAAGGGCCAAGAGGCGACTTGAAAAGAAATGAAGGAATGAGTGATTTATGAATTATGTTTAGTGTTAGTGAGTTTAAGATGTATTTATAGTAGGGCTCCTTAAATGGCAAGGTTCATATATATATATATATATATATATATATATATATATATATATATATATATATATATATATATATTATAATCTCGAAAGTTTGAGTGGTTTGAGATTTAGCAACCCTCCATCAAATTGAAAACTGAAACCCATGATTTCCCTACCACTCCACCAAACCTCTTCCATCCATCTGAATCAACCGAATCACTTTACTTTTTCTAGTCGAGTCAATGCGAAAGTGCATGTATAGGGAATTTATGTACAGCCCTAATACAAATATTCGTATAAGTTATAAAATAAATTAACATATTTTTAAACTAAATAACAATTAACAAAATATTATTTAACTAAAAAAATAAATTTTTCCTAAAAAACACAAACACAATAGATCCAGATCCATCCACAAATACAACAGATCCATTGGGATCCATTTGGATCCATAGAGTTTCAATATAAATTTGTACAAATTTAGCAAAAAATATTAAACAACACAGATATCATACCATCTATTTAGGGGTGATAACAAAAATAGATATCTGAGAGCTACGACCATTGCAAGTGAATCACAGGACTTACACCCTTTTAAATCTTTGGTTTAAATGTTTATAAAACACGCGACCACATCAGGATAAAAAAATTAACATAAATCCTAAATCATATTAGATTTATAAAACCAAAATACATGCACACATATCTTATTCCAAAAATTCATTATTACTAGAAAAATCTTGAATCAATATGAACTATCACCCCTAAAATTTCTTTAGATCAACAAAAATTCAAGATCGATTCTTGATGTCAATGGATAATCGAAAGAATAACTGAAACCAGTTTAGTTTGGAATAATACACTATCAAAGGTTGAAGATAGTGTAAAGTAACATTTGAAAAAGATTTGGTGTTAGAATGAACAAATTTTGGGTTAGAATGAAGAGATTTGAAGATTAAACTAAGGGATTTAGGGTTTGATAAGGGCAATGAAGAGGAATGGGTGAGAGGTAGCTGAAGAAGAAATGATGGAATGATTGAGAAATGAATTAAGTTTAGGATTAGTTAGTTTAAGATGTATTTATAATAGGACTCCTTAAACGGAAATATCTCATATATATATATATATATATATATATATATATATCTCTCTCTCTCTCTCTCTCTCTCTCTCTCTGAATCAACCGAGTCGCTTCCCTTCTTCTTGTTAAGTTGGTGTGGAAGTTTGAGTATGGGCAGTTTATGCACAACTCTAATACAAATATTTGTATATGTTATAAAATAAATTAATATATTTAAACTAATAACTATAAATAAAAAAATTTATTTAATTAAAAAAATAATTTTTTTCCCAAAAAGAACACAAATACAACAAATCCATTATGATCCATCCACAAATACAACAGATCCATAAAGTTTCAATATAAATTTGTATAAATTTAGTAAAAAAATTAAACAACACATATACTATACCATCTATTTAGGGGTGACAACATAAGTAGAGATCTAAGAGCTTCCACCGTCACTGGTGAATCATAGGGCTTCCACATTTTAAATCTCTGGTTTCAATGTTTATAAAACATGCAACCACATTAGATTAAAAAAAGTTAACATAAATCTTAAATCATAACAAATGCAAACTTATCTTAATAAAAAAAATTCATTATTACTAGAAAAGTCTTGAATCAATATGAACTATCACCACTAAAATTTCTGTACATTAAAAGAAATTCTAGATCAATGGTCGATGTCTATGGACAAATGAAAGCATAATAGAAACTAGTTTAGTTTGGGGCAGTTCACTATAAAAGGTCAAAAATAGTGTAAAGGAAGACTTGAGATTAATATATTTAATGTTAGAATGAATAGATTTTAGGTTAGAATGAAGATATTTAAAGATTAAACTAAGGGATTTAGGGTTTACAATGAAGGGATTTTGGGTTTAATGAGGACAATAAGAGGAATGGGTGAGAGGTGGGTGGAGAAGGAATGAACGAATGAGGGAGAAATGAATTATATTTAGGGTTAGTGAGTTTAAGATGTATTTATAGTAGGGCTCCTTAAATAGAAACGTTTCATTATATATATATATATATATATATATATATATATATATATATATATATATATATATATATATATATATATATATATATATATATATATATATATATATATATATATATATATATATATATATATATATCGAAAGTTCAAGTTTTAGCAACCCTCCACTTAACTGCCAACCCAAACCCATGATTTCCCCTACCGCTCCTTCGAACCACTTCCATCCAACATAATCAATTAAGCCACTTCACTTCTTTAGGTCAAGTTGGTGAGGAAGTTTAGGTATGGGTAGTTTATGCACAGCCCTAAAAGTGCCCTAGAGGGGGGTGAATGGGCTATCGAACAATATTAAGAAATTAAAAGATTGGAGCAGGAATTAAAAGAATGTTGAGAAGGAAGAATGATGAACATTAGAATTTAAGGAGTTCAAATTCTTAACAATCCTATGTCTCCACCTAACTGATCCCAAAGTTAGGATTTTCAATTCCCCAAAATCTTATTTACAAGATTAAGATTACACAAGAGTTTTATGGCTCACTCTTCAACCTTACAACTTGAGTTTTCAACTATCGCTCAAAAACCAATGCACAAGTGTTTTCAGAGGCTCATACTAAAACTAAATTCCTAAATGTTTTAATGGTTAAACACTTAAACCAATTCCTTTATAATAGAATCTCACTTTTTATTTTTTTAATCCCATATAATAGAAGAATAAGAATTTCTATTCTAACATTCACTAACTCTCATAAGAGTTATACAAAACTAAAATGAATTTTAAAAGAGTTTATAGGGCTTTTATTGAATACTTGAGAGTATATGAATGATAAATAAGTTTCTTAACCTCTAAATGGTCTTTAGAGGTTGTATTTATACTTGAGCAATTCAATTATAGTTGTTAGAAACAATAATTTGATTTTTAACACATTTTTAGTCCATTTGAATGTAATTTGGACTTTTGAGCTCTGGTTACTTGGGTCCCAGTCGGGATGTCATCAGTCCTGGTCTGGACCAGCATTGAATAGTCATTACAAGTCATTGTATTTGAATTTCTGTATTGGTCTTGGTCGGGATCACCTTGTCCCGATCAAGACTACCTCATCCTGAGCACAGTCCCATTTAGGACATTGGATCAGGATATATTCTACCAAAAAATGAATTTTTACTGAAGTTGGTATGCCCTGGTCCTGGTCAAGACCATAATAAGAGCACTATTTTGACCAATTTAGTCCTGTGTTGATCCTACTCATGAGCATACTCGTGATCAATGTTCGTAGTGATTTTTTCTTTGATAATTGTTCACCATTTTGACTTATAAATAATTCCTAACTTATACACTCTTGATGCAGACACATTAATCTCTCAAAATTAAGTTTGTTAAAATCAAAAACAAGATTGATAACTTACCAAGGTCAACAATCTCCCCCTTTTTTATTTTGACAAACTTATTTTAAGTTTGATAAAAATAATACAAAGTGAAGAATGTGACAATAATGATGATATCAAATGAAATAAAATTTATTTATTTATTTCTCCCCCTATGAACATGGACATGATAAGAAAAATAAATTTAGAATTTGTTCTCCATGACAAAAATAGAAACAACATAAAATATATCATAAGAGAATTATGGCCTAACATAAATGATGTGTTAAAAACATAAAAAACATAATCATTCAAAGAAATTTCAGGCAATATGAAGGAAAAAATTTCAAAAATATATGTAAATAATGCTACTAAAATGAGTCAAAAATAGATATAGCACTTATGTTGAAGTTTAACAAACTTAACTATCACATGATTATATAGTGCTTAGCTAGCTAATCATACATGATCATGTGGCACTTAGCATACTACAAACACAAACACTAAGCACAATTATCACATAGCATCTTCTCCCCTTTTGTCAAAGACAAAAAGAACAGAGAGAGATATAAATGGAAATGAACCTAAAGGAATAAAAAATCCCAGAGGAAATAAAAGATGAAGAACTAAAATAATGAAAATAAAGATACACAAAATCTTTATAAAATTTATGGCATACATAAAGAAAGTAAGCAAAGCAAGGCCTTTTTTAAACTTTACATCAAAAGAAATTCAAGATCGATGGTCAATGTCTATGGACAATAGAAAGCATAATAGAAACTAGTTTAGTCTGGGACACTACACTATCAAAGGTTAAAAATAGTATGAAGGAACACTTGAGATTAATATATTCAATGTTAGAATGAATAGATTTTGGGTTAGAATAAAGATATTTGAAGATTAAACTAAAGGATTTAGGGTTTGATGAGGACAGTGGAGAGGAATGGGCAAGAGGCAGTTGGAGAAGGAATGAAGGAATGCATGAGAAATGAATTAGGTTTAGGGTTAATGAGTTTAAGATGTATTATATATATATATATTGGAAGTTCAAGTAGTTTGGGTTTTAACAACCCTTTACCGAACTGCCAATCGAAACCCATGATTTTCCCTACCACTCCTTTGAACTACTTTCATCTATCAGAATCAACTGAGCTGCTTCACTTCTTCAAGTCGGGTGAGTATGGAAGTTTAGGTATGGATAGTTTATACATAGCCCTGAAAGTGCCCTAGGGGGGTGAATAGGCCTATCAACTAATAATAAGAAATTAAAAGATTTCATCTGGAATTAAAAGAATGTTGAGAAGGAAGAATGATGAACATAAGAATTTAAGGAGTTCGGATTCAACTTCATCAAAGCAAGAATTAAAGCTAGATTCCATCAAAGTTATAGTTAAATTTGGCCTACCTAAAGAGGTTCATCATCTTAAGCTTGCGCACCTTGAGTTAATGTACCTTCACTTCTTGTCTTTTTCCTTAGAGGAGGATCATGAGTTTGAAGTTCTTATTCTTCTTCCCCAATGACTTGACCTTCTTGCTAGTCTAATTCTTAAAATATAAATTTAATATTTTCACTTGCTCCAAGGTCATGTTTCCAAATCTAAACTCCATTAATAGAGGTGAATTTTTTGGAGTTTTTTTATGAAGGATTCATCAAGAAGTATAGGCTTGGTAGAGGGTAGAGTATATAAAATTTAGCTAACTTTGTGATAATTCCACCAATACAAATTGCACCGGTGTTACTATCACTATTTAGCTAAATTCTCCATTATACAAATCTCCCTAAAGTAATCTTTTCATCATGGTAAAGATAATAAAGAATGAAAAGATTATTAAGAGAAAGGGATTCATTGGAAAGGGCTCTAGAATTAATAGAATAGGTAATGAAGCGGTGAACATACTAAAGTGCTTTGGATTTAACGTACAAGGCTTTAGTATGTCTAATGGAAAATTGAGGAGTATTAGGAGCCTTGATTTCATCCAAAAAAAAAAAAAGAAGCAAGCTGATGAGGTTTAACTTCAATGTGACCTTCTTAAGAAAAACCAAAAAGAGTATTAAACTCTTTATGTGTCATGAAGCGATCTCTTCCTCCTAACTTGAATCTCATGGAGAAGTAGGGATTAGCATCATTATACTTAACGGAATGAAGAGTGTATAATGAAAGAAATTCAATAATGAAGGAAGGATAAGATTGAAAGGTGTGAAAGCAAAATCATATATCCCACCTTTTAGAAGAAGACCCTTGACTTCATTATAGTGATCAATTGCTTTGAGAGTATGTTCATCCATGAATCTTAAGGGAATACAGGTTCTCTTTTGAAATTGTGAAACTCTCTTCTTGAAATCTTGAGAAGAATATGAGAATGGAGAGTGTGAAGGATTAAATGAGTATATGAAATAAACTCATTTAAAGAAAGATATATTTTGTAAAAAAAAATTAAAATAATTAATTTAATGAATAAGAGTTTCATTAATTAGTTATTAATTTTGCAAAATAAGAATAATTAAAAAAAATTTTAACAAACTTACAAAATATTTTAAAAGTAAAGAATAACAAAAACAACATTAGCAATGTAATTTATATAAATACCACATGATTTTATGTAAAAAAATAAAGATACTAAAAAACACCAAAAATATACTAGTTAACAAGTGTTATATACCAAAAATAAACATAAAGAAAACTTAAATGAAACCAATAATCAATACAGCAATTTAAACATAAAATCAAAACAGACTAGAGACATCAATCATGGCAAGTTTATGTTTAATGGAATTCAATCTCTCTTCATTGAGAGGTTTGGTGAAGATATCAATGAGTTGATTATTTGTATTAACAAAATCAAGTGAGATATCACCAATTTGAATATGATCACATAAAAAATAATGTTGAATGTCTATATACTTAGTTCTAGAATGTTGAATGGGATTCTTGCTAAGGTTTATAGCACTTGTATTGTCATATTTGATAGGATTGTGATTAAGTTTTATACTATAGTGTAACAATTGTTAGTGTTGCCATAAGACTTATGAACAATAAAAACTTATTGTAATATATTCAACTTCAGCAATGGACAAGGCAACCGAAACTTATTTCTTTCTAGACTAAGAAACTAACAATATCCTAAAATTTGACAAGTTTTGGAAGTGCTCTTTCTATATAGTAAGCTACCAGCAAATTCTGTATCTGAATAGCTAATTAAGTCAAAAGAGGAACCCTTAGGATGCTAAAGTCTTAAATGCATTGTTCTATAAAGATATTTGAAAATCCTTTTAACATAATTAAAATGAGACTCTCTAGGACTATATTGAAATCTAGCACATAGGCAACTAGCAAACATAATATTAAGTCTACTAACAGTTAAATATATAAGGGATATAATCATACCTCTAAATCATTTTTCATCAATAGGGTTGCCATTCTCATCCTTATTGAGTTTGGTTATGGTGATCATTAGAGTTTTGATTGTCTTAGTTTCATCTATGCCAAACGTTTTAAGAATGTCTCTTGCATATTTGGTTTGATTGATGAAAATCCCATCCTTACATTGATTGATTTGAAGTCTAAGAAAGAACTTCAGTTCTCCCATCATACTCATCTCAAATTCTCCTTGCATTAACTTAGAGAATTCCTCACACAAATAATGGTTAGTAGTAATGAAAATAATATCATCAACATAAATTTAAATAACTAATAAATCATGTTTGGATTTTTTTTTTTATTAAAAGAGTTTTGTCAACTTTTCTTTTAGAGAACTCTTTCTTTAATAAGAACTTGTTTAATCTTTCATACCAAGCTCTTGGAGCTTGTTTCAATCCATACAATGCTTTTAATAATTTAAAAACATGATTTGGAGAATCAAAATTTTCAAAACCTAGAGGTTGCTCAACATACATCTCCTTTTCAATAAAACCATTTAAAAACGCACTATTAACATCCATTTGATAAATTTTAAAATCCATGTTTAATACAAATACAAGTAGCATTCCAATAGCTTCTAACCTTGCAACAGGGGCAAAAGTTTCATCATAATTAATGTCATCCTCTTAATTATAACCTTTAACTACTAGTTTAGTTTTGTTCCTAGTTATGACACCTTGTTCATTCATCTTATTTCTAAACACCCATTTGGTGCCTATAATAGGATGATGTTTTGGTTTAGGAACTAAGGTTCAATCCTTGTTCTCTCAAATTGGTTTAACTCTTCTTGCATAGCAAGAGCCTAGAATTCATTAATCAATGAATCATTAACATTTTGGGCTCAATTTGAAAACGAAAGCTAAATTAACAATAGTCTTTAATTTAGATATATTAGTTACCCCTTTAGTAGTGTCACCTATAATGAAGTCTTTAAGATAGGCTTTATTAAATTGCCAATCCTTTGGAAGTTCATCCTTCAAGGTAGGTTGAGATATATCTTCATTGTCATTTTTGCTTGGACCTTCAAATTCCAAAGGCTTACTAGCATTTTCTTCTTGAGTATCCATAACCTCATTGTCACGTATAAAATCATCAACACTATAAACATCCTTTCTAGGATCAAGTAAGTTTGATTCATCAAAGACAACATGAATTGAATCTTTAACTACTGGAGCCTTCTTATTAAACACTCTATATTCTTTAATAGAGGTGGAATAGCCTAGAAAAATTCCTTTATTGGCTTTAGAGTTAAAATTTCCAAGATTATCCTTGGTGTTTAATATAAAGCATTTGCATCCAAATACTCTTAGATATAAGATTTTAGGTTTTTAATTGTTCTATAGCTCATAAGAAGTTTTATTTAAAATTGATCTTTTGAAAACTCTATTTAAAATATATTAAGATGTGTTAACGACTTCCACCCAAAAGTATAGAGGTAAATTATACTCATAAAGAACTGTTCTAGCCATTTCTATAAGAGTTCTATTTTTCCTTTCAACTACCCCATTTGTTGAGGAATTTGAGGAGAAGAAAATGTATGTGAAATACCATTTTCATTGTAATATGTTTTGAAAAATTCATTTTCAAATTTGGGTCCATGATCACTTATAATAGAAGAAATATGAAAACCTCTTTCTTTTTTAACTCTTTTTGCAAAATTTTTAAAGGCTTTAAATGCATCATTATTATGAGTAAGAAAACATATCCAAGTAAATCTAGAGTAATCATCAACCAATACATATGCATAGTGCATTCCATTGAGACTAGCAACTCTAGTTAGTCTAAACAAATCCATATGTATAAGTTCAAATGGTCTAGAAGTAGACACTGCATTTTTTAGTTTAAATGAGAACTTGGATTGTTTTACCTTTTTACAAACTTCATAATTTTTGTTCTTAGTGAATTCAAGCTTAGGTAAACCAATCACAAGTTCATGTTTACAAAGATCATTCAAAAGCTCAAAATTTACATGTCCTAACCTTTTATGCCAAATCCATATGTCATGGGAAATAGATATTAAACATTTGATGTCTTTGTTATCAATCTTATTCAAATCAATAATATAAACATTTTCTATTCTTTCACCACTAAAAATTACTTTATCTTTACCAAGACTACTAACAAAGAAATTTCTAGGATAGAAAATCACCTTATTTCCCATATCACATAATTGACTTATACTAAGCAAATTATATTTATAACCATCAATAAGCAATACATGATGTATATATAAGGATTGAGGATTAACTATTTCTCCAATGCCTACTATCTTTCCTTTGGCATTGTCTCCAAATGTGACATGTCCTCCATCCTTTGCATCAAGCTTATTGAATTGCTCCTTATCTCCCATCATGTGCCTTGAACATCCACTATCAAGATACCACTTGCTTTTCATTCTTGTGGATTTCAAGCACACCTACACAAAACAATTTAAGTGTTCGTTTGAACTCAAACCTTTCTTGGTCTAGGTTGGTTAGTCTCAAGATAATCCAAAGGAAGCAAATTCATGTGTAGTTTTCTATAAAAGCACATATTGTTAGTATGTCCTTTGATCATATAATATGCACATATAATATTTTCTAATTTGTTTCTTGTAGGATGATATGATTTTCGAGTGTATAAAACATGTCTTTGGTGTTGTGGTAGTGTATATCTCCTATTATTTTGAGTCATGGTGTGAGACATGCATTGGCAATGGCAATGTGTTTTTTTATAGGTTTGTGTAATATGTTTAGGTGCATTGTGTTGTGCAACATGCTTATGAGTGTTGTGTCTAGTGTATATATAAGCATGTTTAGGTTGTGCTTTTATAGCATGAGACTTACTCCTTTTTGTCATATGGGATTGAGTCTTATGAGACTTCCCTTTAATATGTGACACATGGGACTTATTAGCTTTAAAAGCTTGAGTCTCAATTGGTTTAGAGGTAGAATGAATGGAATTTCATGATGCTTTAACAAATTTAATGTATGGTGATGATGAATATGAGACCATTCTATTAGCATATCCAATTCCATGAGTATTTCTATGAAATTTTTAAAAGTCAAGAAGATTATATAAAGTCTCCTTTCCTTTTTAGAATTTGGAAATGGAATTCTTTAATTCTAATATCTCATTAGAAAGCTTATGATTTTCATCACTTGCTTTCTTGAGTTGCTCTTCTAAGGAATTTGAAGAATTTAAATCACAAGTAAGTTTTTCATTTGATTTAACAAGCTTAGTAAGATCATTCTTCAAAATTTCAAATTCTTTGGTCAAGCTAGCTAACTTGTGTTTATAATGCTTCTTCTCAGATAATAAGCTTTTGCATTTAAGCAAGAGTTTGCTCACAATAAAGCTCTCAACATCATCATCATTATATTTATCATAATCATAATAATCATCACAAGAGGAGTTAGAAGTAGATGGTACCTCATTTTCATTTTTAAGGGCCATGAAGCAAAGATTAGTGACCTTTTATTATTCATTTTCCTCTTTAAATTTAGAGGAGTCATCCCAAGTAGCTTTAAAAGCCTTATTTTTATCATTTTCTCCTTTATTCTTGAATTTTAATTTGGGGCACTCACGTCGGATGTGATTTGGTTTCTTGCATTCATAACAAGTTATCTCTTTAGTTTTCTACTTACCTTCTCCTTCAAATTTCTTATTGAAATCCCTTATTCTTGAAGAATTTTTCTTTTTTAAGAACTTTTTAAAAATTCTAGTGAGCATGGAAATATCACCATCTTCATTATTAGAATCTTTAATGCTTTCCTCTTTACTTTCTTCTTGAAGAACTTTTAGTGCTATACTCTTTTTCTTCTCTTCCTTCTCTTATTACTGTTCACCTTTTTGTTTGATTGTAAGCTTATGTATTAGAAGCTTTCTAATAAGCACATTGGTTAAGAGAGTAGAAAGGTCTTATGCTTCCTCAATTGAAGTACTCGAGATTCCTAATCCTTCTTAGGTAAGATTCTTAAAATCTTGTTATTCACCTCTTCCTTGGAGAAATATTTTCTAAGTATCTTAAGGATTATGATGAGAGCATTAAAATGATTTGTCATCTTTGTGATTATTTTTTAGGCTTCATTTTTAAGAGCTTATATTCATACATATGAAGTTGAACCTTTTTGCTTCTTACTTACACATTGCCTTTATAGTGATTCTTTAAGGTTTCCTACATTTCCTTAACCAAAATGCAATATTGAAACTTTCCTCCTTCTTCCCTTGTCATGGAAGAGAGTACATGATCATAGTTTTCTTATTTTTGTAGTTTTTTTCTTTTTATCATTGCTCCAATCACTTTTTAAGACAGTATTAGTACACCATCAATGGTAGTTTTTCATGGTTTCCAACCTTTGAGAACAACTTCCTAAAGTCTAATAGAATCATAATCTAGATGTAGTTTAATTTTGATCTTCCAATGAGGATAATCACTACCATCAAAGAATGGTCTAAGTGATGACATATTTTAAGATTCACTCTCAATGATGTTGTATGCTAGCAATTAAGTATTCTAAAAATTAAGTTCCTAGAATCCAAGCTCTAATACCAATTGAAAGTGCCTAGAGGGGTTGAATAGGGCTATCAAACAATAATAAGAAATTAAAAGCTTTAAACAGGAATTAAAAGAATGTTGAGAAGGAAGAATGATGAACATAAGAATTTAAGGAGTTCATATTCTCAAAAATCCTATGTCTCCACCTAACTTATCCCTAAGTTAGGATTTTCAATTCCCTATAATCTTATTTATAAGATTGAGATTACACAAGAATTTTATGGCTCACTCTTCAACCTTATAACTTGATTTTTCGAGGATCACTCAAAACCAATACACAAGTGTTTTCAAAGGCTCACACTAAAATTGAATTCCCAAGTGATTTAATGGCTAAACACTTAAACCAATTCCTTTATAATATAATCTCACTTCCTATTTTCTTAACCCCAAAAAATAGAAGAATAAGAATTTCTATTCTAACACTCACTAATTCTCACAAGAGTTATACAAAAATAAAATAAATTTTGAAAAGAGTTGAAAAGGCTTTTATTGAATGTATAAGACTATATGAATGATAAATAAGTTTCTTAACCTCTAAATGATCTTCAAAGGTTGTATTTATACTTGAGTAATTCAATTATAGCTGTTAGAAACAATAATTTCATTTACAACATATTTAAAGTCCATTTGAATGTAATTTGGACTTTTGAGTTATGATTACATAGGTCCCAGTTGGGATTTCATTAGTCCTAGTTAGGACAAGCATTGAATAGTCATTACAAGCCATTGAATTTGAATTTCTACACTGGTCCTAGTCGGGATCACCTTGTCTTGATTGGGACTACCTTGTCCCAAGCACAATGCCAGTCGGGACATTAGATTAAGATATATTCAGCCAAAAATTGAATTTTTATTAAAGTTGGTCTACCCTGGTCCCTGTCAAGATCATGATAGGACTTTCATTATTTTGAACAATTTAGCCCCTGTGTTAATCCTTATCGTGAGCATGCTCGTGATCACTGTTCATAATGATTTTTTCTTTCATAATTCTTCACCATTTTGACTACCAAATAATTCATAACTTATACACACTTGAAGCAAACACATTAATTGCTCAAAATTAAGTTTGTTAAGATTAAAATCAATATTAATAACTTGCTAATGTTAACAAGCCCTAATACAAATATTTGTATATGTTATAACATAAATTAATATATTTTTAAACTAATAACAAAAAAATTTATTTGATTAAAAAATAATTTTTTCCCAAAAAAATACAAATACAATAGGTCCATTGAGATCTATCTACAAATACAATATATCCATTGGGATCCATAGAGTTTTGAATACAAATTTGTATAAATTTAGTACAAAAATTAAACAACACCGATATCATACCATCTATTTAGGGGTAACAACAAAAGTAAAGATTTAAGAGCTTCCACCATCGTAATCATAGGACTTCCATATTTTAAATCTCCAGTTTCAATATTTATAAAACATGCAACCACATTAAGATGAAAAAAAAAGTTAACATAAATCCTAAAGTACAATAGATTTATACAAACAACATATATGCAAACTTATCTTAATAAAAAATTCATTATTGCCAAAAAACTCTTGAATTGATATGAACTGTCACCCCTAAAATTTCTTTACATTAAAAGAAATTCAAGATTGATGCTCGATGTTGATGAACAATAGAAAGCATAACTAAAACTAGTTTAGTCTAGGACAATACACGATCAAAGGTTGAAGATAATATAAAGTAACACTTGAGATTAATAGATTTGGTGTTAGAATGAACAGATTTTAGGTTAAAATGAAGAGATTTAAAGATTAAACTAAGGGATTTAGGGTTTACAATAAAGGGATTTAGGGTTTGATAAGGGCAGTGGAGAGGAAGTAGGAAGAGGCAGCTGGAGAAGAAATGAAGGAACGAGTGAGAAATGAATTAGGTTTAGGGCTAGTGAGTTTAAGATGTATTTACAGTAGGGCTCCAAAAAACAACAACGTTTCATATTTTGTGTATGTGTGTGTGTGTGTGTGTGTGTGTATCTCAGAAGTTTGAGCATTTAGCTATCCTCCACCAAACTACAAACCAAAACCCATGATTCCCCCTACCACTCCATCAAACCGCTTCCATCCATCCAATTTAACCCATCTGCTACACTTCTTCGGGTCGTGCCTATGCAAAAATTTAAGTACAAGTAGTTTATGCACAGCCCTAAGACAAATATTTGTTTAAGCTAGAAAATTAATTAATATATTTTTAAACTAAAAAACTAATAATAAAAAAAATTATTTAATTAAAAAAATAAATTTTTTCCCAGAAAATCATAAATATAACATTTCCATTAAGATCCATCCACAAATATAATGGATCCATTGAGATCCATATATATCCATAAAGTTTTAATATAAATTTATATAAATTTAGTAAAAAAAATAAACAATACAGATATCATACCATTTGTTTAGGGGTGACAACAAAAGTAAAGATCCAAGAGCTTCCACCGTCATCGGTGAATCACAAGGCTTTCACTTTTTAAATCCTTGGTTTAAATGTTTATAAAGCATGTAACCACATCAAGATCATAAATTTTAACATAAATCCTAAATCACAACAAATTTATAAAAATAATAGATATGCAGACTTATCTTAATAAAAAATTCATTATTACTAGAAAACTCTTGAACCAATGTGAATAGTAACCCCTAAAATTTCTTCACATCAAAAGAAATTTGAGATTGATGCTCAATGTCGATGGACATTAGAAAGCAAGATTGAAACCAGTTTAGTCTAGGATAGTCCATTATAAAAGGTCGAAGATAGTGTAAAGTGGAACTTAAGATTAATAGATTCAATGATAGAATGAACAAATTTTGGGTTAGAATGAAGAGATTTGAAGAATAAACTAAGGCATTTTTTTGTTTAAAATGAAGTGATTTAGGGTTTGATGAGGGCAGTGGAGAGGAAGGGGCAAGAGGCTATTAAAGAAGAAATGATGGAATGAGTGAGAAATGAATTATGTTTAGGATTAGTGAGTTTATGATGTATTTATAGTAGTGATCCAAAAAAACAACAATGTTTCATCTTATATATATATACAATGACAGGATTTAAAGTTTGATGAGGGTAGTGTAGAGGAAGGGACGAGTGACAAATGAATTACATGTAGGGTTAGTGAGTTTATGATGTATTTGTAGTAGGGCTCCAAAAAAAGGGCAATATTTCATGATATATATATATATATATATGGGAAGACGGGCCACAGACAACAAGAAGTGGAGCAGATGGAATCTTATCAACTGCCTTTATCTATATTTGTCTTGTCTTTTTTGGAGAGGGCTCCCTACTAGGTCCTGGTAGTGGAAAGTGAGACCCCATCCTTGTGGAAAAATGGAAGAGAGTGGAACTGAGGTGGTAGGTGGAGGTGAATATTTAACGTAAAAGTCAAATTTGCCTGATAGTTGTCTAAGTATATCCTACTTTGAATGATTGGGATGATGACCTGTAAGAAAGAAATAATTAAAATACTTTTTTTTTTTACAAATGGCCTTAGTTTTGCATGGTCATCCTGAAAGGATTTTCAATCCATCTAACCATAAACAAAATATTTAAAATTTAGGCTTTATAAGCCTGTGGGCTTTACAGAAGAAACAATCCCAAAATAATCATCTCCATTGTCATTACCCAAACCAACAAAGGGCTTTAAATCCTGAGAGACCTAGGACTGTGAAGGAGAAGGGTCTTCAGACTAGATAAGTTGTTGCATAATCTTGAAATACTCTTCTTTCATTTTAGTAGTAGCAAGAAGTGCATTGGCATGTGATTTTTGGGCCAAAAAGGTAGACTAGGCTTGAGTTTAGGCATGAGAGAACCCAAGAAATCTATTCTATTTTAGCTAGTCAGTTACAACTTGCTTAGAAATTTTTTGGGGAACTTTATAAGAGGTCCATTTTACTTTAAATTTTCTTTGGAGGACAGTGATATCTTCATGAACATAAAATCAAGATACCACTGAGTAACCCAAGGGACAAAGAATTTAGAACAATATAGGCAAAGAGAGGAAAATTTCTTTTTAAGGGGAGATGGTTTATAATGGGTGGAGAAAAGATTATACCTTGGTGAATATCAGGAGGGAGGATATCTAGGATAGGACCATAGTTATGCCACCAATGAGTGAATCATGCTAGAAATGTGGATATATCAGCACGATCACTTAAAAAGAATAGCCATGTATAGGTATATAGAGAATTTTGGATAAGAAAAGTATTAAACCATGCTTGTTCATAATCCCAATAGGAAAATGAGCAGCAAAAGTCTAATTTTAAATTGAATTTGATAGGGAAGGCTTTTGGTTTAAAAAGATCTTATCCCTAATCAGTAGGGTGAAGGACATGGAGAAATTTGCAGGTAGAATAAGAAGGTTAGGTATATCCTTTATAGTAAAAATGTTTGAATTCTGTAGAACCAGTATATTCCAAAATTGTTTAATAAAATTCCTAGGTTTTGGAAAGATCCTAAGGTTTAAAAAACCAATTTTTTAGAAAATAATTTTGCATAGTAAGAAAAAGATCTTTATGGGAGAATCCATCTTCAATGGTTAAGATATTTTGAATTGAATTTTTTATAAGAAATTCTGAAGATGGAAGTTTTAATTGAGATAAAACAATCTGTGAGCTACTTTGAGTAGTCACAGGAGTTAACTCATTTTGAGAAAGGGTTTTTTGAGAGGAAGATTCTCCTTCTCAATTTTAGAAATAAGTTGAGGAGCCTTACCTAAGATGCCTTTATTGGTGTCATTCTAAACAATGGCAGGAGGCTGAAGAGTATTTTGTATTGCTTTAAATAGTTCAGGAGATTGAGAGATAGAATCAATCCATAGCTGGATTTCAGATGCTTTATCAAAGTCTGCTATGTTTTGATCTTGGTTAACTATATCGAACTATGAATTTGTAGGTTTTTCATCAAAAAGAGGAGGAATAGAAGATGTGTCCACTTTATCTTTATCATTTTATTTTTTGGGAACCATCTTTATCTGTTCTATAAAAAATCTCTAGTCAGAAAATCGAGTAGAGGGTGTTTATCTCCTTTAATAAATTCTATATCAAAATCAAAAAAACTTAAAATATCTTGCCATCTTGCAAAAATATGTTTTAAGGCAATATTTTGAACATCTTTTTGTAGAACTTCTTTAGCAGATTTACAATTAATACAAAGTAAAAAAATTTGGTTAAGTAAATCAGATTAAAACTTTGAGATGCACATGACAATGGAAAGGACTTATTTTTAACAGTGGAGTAATTTTTTTTATCATTCCAGTGCCCTGAAGTATACTGAATAACTACTTCTTTATCACATGAAACTTGTTTCATAATGCCACCATATCCTATATCACTTGCATCGGTTTCAAAAATTTTGGGAAGGGTTGGATCAGCCAGATGAAGACAAGGAATTTTAATGATTTTTTTCTTTATATATGAGACAACTCTACTATGCTCATTAGTCTAGGGGATAGGGGTTTTCTTTAGTCCATCATGCAAAGGTTTAGCAATCCTATTGATATTAGGACAAAAATCTAAAACATAATTTAGGCTTCCTAAGAAGCTTTGTAACTGGACTTTATTAGGAATCTTATTAGGGAATTTATTGCCAAATTCTAAAGATCTTTCTATGGGAACTAAAGTACCACAACGGATATAATGTCCCAAAAATCTGACTTTAGTCTGGAAAAGAGAAATCTTTTTAGCAGAGACTACAAGACCATTTTGCCAAACTATATAAAGAAAAGTCTTTAAATATTTGAAATGTTGTTCAATGGAGTTTAAGAAAATGAGCACTTCATCAATGTAAACAATGAAAAAAATTGGAATAAAGATTGAATATATCATTCATTATTCTCTGAAATTCTGATGGTGCATTTTTCAAACCAAATGGCATAACATTTCATTCATATTATCCAAAAGGGACAGTAAAAGCAATTTTATACCAATGATCTTTGTGGATTTGTATTTGCCAAAATCCAGATTTCATGTCAAATTTTGAAAATACAAATGCATAATGGAGTTTTTGAAGGAGATCTTTTTTGTTTGGAATAGGCTATCTAATCCATTTTAAAGCTTTATTTAGAGGTTTAAAATTAATAAAAAGACTTGGAGTGCCTCTTTCTATTTCAGAAGCTTTATTAACATAGAAAGCTGCACAACTCCATGGAGACCGAGATTTGGAGATTAATCCCTTAGATTCGAAATCCTGGATTTCTTCCTTATAGTGCTTTCCAATTTAGCATTCATTTGAATTGGTCTAGCCTTGGTAGGAATATTTTTCTCCTCTAACTCAGGCTTATAAGGCAGATCAACTATATGATGTTTTCTTTTCCAAAAAGCATTTGGTAAATTAGAACAAACTTCTTTTAACACAGTATCATGAAAATCAGAAATCTTCAATTTTACCAGTTTAGACTTTAGCTGTTGTTGAATTTTTTAAAAATGAACATTTTGCTTTAAATCATATAAGTCTATTTCCTTTCCCTTGATTAAAACATTTATTTCATTTTTATAAATAGAATGAGCTTTAATAAGGTTTAAGGATTTGGTTCTTGGTTTTGCTAAAAAGGAAAAGAAATATGAACTTTTTCATCTTTATAATCAATAGAGTTGTAGGTGGTTAGATAGGGAGTTATTAAATTAATGAAAGGTGTCCCTAAAATCACCATATAACTTATATTAAAAACAAGAAAAAATAGAGTTTTTAAAAGAAATCCATTGTTAGAAATACTAGCCTCTGTTTTACCATCTATATGCATTTTGGAACTACTAGTAGAGGAAAGCTTTTCTGTGGTATGCTCTTGAAAACATTATGGAACCATGCTAATTTTTATATAGTTTCAATCAGCTCCAGTATCAAATAGAGCAATGGTATCCAGTTAAAAATCTTTATTGAAAACAATAGTGATCTTTATAAGATATTTTCTTGAAGTAATTTGATTTAGAGCACAGAGAAAATCATGAGGTACGTTATCAAGATTAGCCAAGGTTCCTGGTTCTAAGTCCTTAGTATTATCACTATCATTAGACTCTTTAGCTAGTTTGGTGACAAGGAATTATATTAACTTATAATCTTTCTGTTATTTTTCTTTCAATTGCTTTGTTTTAGACTTTATAATTTTGATTTCTCCTTGAAGTTCTCGGATATCACCTAATGGTTTTTTAATGAGCTTTTTCTTATTGAGAATAGTAGTCAGGTCATATATTCTTGCACTAATAGAAGGTAAATCAGTATCCTTAGGTTCAAGTTCCTTTTCTAAAGACTGCCTAAGTTGTTCTAGATATTTTTTCTGAACATTAGGGTCATTTATATGTTGAATAACATCTAGAATGAGGTTTTGTTCTTTATTAAGGACATTAAGCTATTTTATTCTTATATCAGAATCTATACTGGACTCATAAGAAAAAGAAGAGGAGGTGGCAAGTTAATCAATCTGAGGAGTTATGAAACTTTCAGAATCTGACTTTGATATTTCTATATGAAGAGTTGTCAGTCTATTGAGGGTAGCTTCTTCTAAGCCTAACTCATGGAGTTTTTTAGAGACTTTGCAGTATTTAGAGATATGGCCTATTTTACCACACTTAAAATAAGTAACATCTTTAAGGTTAGTTTTCTTAGCTTTATCAGGTTTGGGCTTCCTAACAATCTTTCTATAAGGCTTTTTATAGTAAGCTTCTCCCCTATCCTTTGTCTTGGATGATCTCCTATATTTAGAGGAAAATTTCCTAGACGAAGGTTTTGAGGATTTTTTACTATAATCTCCCTTACAGGATTTTTTACTGCCTCTCTAAGTCTTACTACTAGGACCACCTGTGACCAAAGGACTCTCTATAAAAGGAGCCTCTCGCCTTCCTGCAGACACATAAGTTTTTAGGAGAGAAAAAATTTTTAGAAAAAACCTCTCGTGTATCGATACTATTTTTTAGAAGGAAAACATAATAGACTTTGTAACTTTCCTTTGATTTTTTGGATATAGAACTTGAACTTTGTAACCTTCCTTTACTTGGAATATAAAGAGAAAACTTCTTCTTTGTAAGTTTTATATAAATCTTTTAAGTTTATGTTCATTTAATTTATTTACTTTATGGCTTTCTTTACTTTCTGTAATTTTCTTTGAAGTATTTTATTTTCATTTCATATATAGTTTAAGTAGCAGAACGTATGCTCTATGCTTGCCTAAGAAATTAGGATCCTACATATCAAAAACTTTGTAAAATATCTGACTATAACATTGGTCTATATATATATATATATATATACAATATCAAAATTTCAGGTGATTCAGGTTTTAGTAACCCTCCACCAAGCTACAAGTCGATATCCGTGATTTCCCCTACCACTTAATCAAACTACTTCCATCCATCTAAATCAACAGAGCTATTGCACTTCTTCAAGTCCGGTCAGTGCAGGAGTTCGAGTACGGGCAGTTTATGCACATCCCTAATACAAATATTCATGTAAGTTATAAAATTAGTTAATATATTTTTAAACTAAATAATAAATAAATTTTTATTTGATTAAAAAATAAATTTTTTCCCAAAAAATCACAAATACAATAGATCCATTGAGATTCATGCACAAATACAATAGATCCATTGGGATCTATATAGATTCATAGAGTTTCAATATAAATTTGTATAAATTTAGTAAAATAATTAAACACAAATATCATACCATCTATTTAAGGGTACCAACAAAAGTAGAGATTCCAAAGCTTCCATCGTCGTTGGTGAATCACAGGGCTTCCACCTTTTGAATCTCCGATTTCAACATTTATAAAACATGCAACCATATTAAGATAAAAAAAAATTAACATAAATCCCAAATCACAATAAATCTATAAAAACAACAAACATGCAAACATATATTAATCAAAAAATTCAATATTAACAGAAACTCTTGAATCAATGTTAACTGTCACCCCTTAAAAATGTGTTTACATCAAAAGAAATTCAAGATCAATGCTTGATGTCAATCGATAGTAAAAAGTATAACTAAAACCAGTTTAGTTTAAGATAGTGCACTATCAAAGGTCAAAGATAGTGTAAAGTCACCCTTGAGATTAATATATTTGATGTCAGAATGAACAGATTTGGGTTAAAATGAACATATTTAAAGATAAAAGTAAGGGATTTAGGGTTTACAATGAAGGGATTTAGGGTTTGACGAGGGCAGTGGAAAGGAAGTGGCAAGAGGCGGTTAGAGAAGAAATGAAGGAATAAGTTACAAATGAATTAGGTTTTAGGTTAGTGTGTTTAAGATGTATTTATAGTAGGGCTCTTTAAACGATAATGTTTCATATATATATATATATATATATATATATATACACACACACAAACACACACATTATTGGAAGTTCGGGCGGTTAGGGTTCTAGCAATCCTCCGCCAAACTACAAACCAAAACCCATAATTTCCCCTACCACTCCTTCAAATTGCTTCCATCCATCCGAATCAACTGAGCCGTTTCACTTCTTCAGGTCGAGTTGGTGCAAAAGTTCAAGTAAAGGTGGTTTATGCACAACCCTAATATAAATATTTGTATAAGTTATAACATTAATTAATATATTTTTAAACTAAATAAATAGTAAAAAAATTATTTGATTAAAAAATTAAATTTTTTCCTGAAAAATCATAAGTACAACAGATCTATTAAGATCCATCCATAAATACAACAGATCCATTAAGATCCATTGAGATCTACACTAATCCATAGAGTCTCAATATAAAATTAGTAAAAAAAAAATTAAACAATACAAATACCATACCATCTATTTAGGGGTGACAACAAAAGTAGTGATCTAAGAGCTTCCACCATCATTAGTGAATCACAAGGCTTCCACCTTTTAAATCTCCATTTTTAACATTTATAAAACATGCAACAACATCTCAATATAAAAAGTTAACATAAATTCCAAATCATAATAGATCTATAAAAATAACCGACATGCAAACTTATCTTAATAAAAAAATTCATTACTGCCAGAAAACTCTTGAATCAATGTGAACTATTACCCTTAAAATTTCTCTACATTAAAAAAAAACTCAAGATCAATGCTTGATGTCGATGGAAAATAGAAAGCATATCTAAAACATGTTTAGTTTAGGATAGTACACTATCAAAGGTCAAAAATAGTATAAAGTAACACTTGAGATCAATAGATTCGACGTTAGAATGAATAGATTTTGGGTTAGAATGAAGATATTTAAAGATTAAACTAACAGATGTAAGGTTTACAATAAAGGCATTTAGGGTTTGTTAAGGGCAGTGGAAAGGAAAGGGTAAGAGGCGGCTAGAGAAGAACAAATATTCGTATAAGTTATAAAAATGATTAATATATTTTTTAACTAAATGATAACTAATAAACAAATTTTTATTTAACTAAAAAATAAATTTTTTCCCAAAAATCACAAATACAATAGATCCATTGATATCCATCCACAAATACAATAAATCCATTGGGATCCACACAAATCAATAGTGATTTAATATAAATTTAGTAAAAAAATTAAACAACACATATATTATACCATCTATTTAGGGGTGACACCAAAAGTAGACATCCTAGAGCTTCCACCATTGTGGGTGAATCACAAGGCTTCCATCTTTTAAATCTCTAGTTTTAACATTTATAAAACATGCAACCATATTAAGATAAAAAAAAGTTAACATAAATCCCAAATCACAACATATGTATAAAAACAATAAGCATGCAAACTTATCTTAATAAAAAAAATCCTTATTAAAAGAAAACTCTTGAATTAATATGAACTATCATCCTTAAAATTTCTTTGCATCAAAAGAAATTCAAGATTGATGCTTGATGTCAATGGATAGTAGAAAGCATAACTAAAACCAGTTTAGTATGGGATAGTACACTATCAAAGGTTGAAAATATTATAAAGTAGCACTTGAGATTAATAGATTCAGTGTTAGAATTAATAGATTTTTGGGTTAGAATGGAGAGATTTAAAGAATAAACTAAAGGATTTAGGGCTTATAATGAAAGGATTTAGAGTTTGATGAGGGCAGTGGAGAGGAAGTAGCAATAGGCAATTAGAGAAGTAATAAAGGAATGAGTGAGAAATGAATTAGATTTAGGGTTAGTAAGTTTGAAGTGTATTTATAGTAAGGTTCCTTAAACAGCATATATATAAATGTCATTCAAGGAACCTTACTTAAGGATTTAGGGTTTACAATAAAAGGATTTAGGGTTTACAATAAAGGGATTTAGGGTTTGATAAGGGCAATGGAGAAGAAATGGTGAGAGGCGGCTAGAGAAGTAATAAAGGAACGAGTGAGAAATGAATTAGGTTTTGGGTTAATGAGTTTGAGATGTATTTATAGTTAGGTTCCTTAAATGGTATATATATATATATATATATATATATATATATATATATATATATATATATATAATCTTAGAAGTTCGAGCGGTTCAGGTTTTAGAATCCTTCCACTGAACTGTAAACTAAAACCTGTGATTTCCCCTACCACTCCACCAAACTACTTCTATCTATTCATATCAACCGAGTTGCTTCATTTATTCGGGTCGGGTCGGTCTGGAAGTTTTGGTATGGGTGATTTACGCACAACCCTAACTCTCTTCTAACTCTCTAGCTACTCCTTACACCTACCGTAACCCCACTATCTGACCACTACTACCACTTTGCCATTACCATTATCGGTAAGGCTGGTGCAGATGTGACCTCTAGCCATCTTTTTTGTTTACCTATATTCATTATCTCCCTCTAGCCAAACAATGATTTCCTACTAATCACTATAGCAATATCCAACCATCTCTTTTGTACATTCATCATATATTATTATAGTTGATTTCATTAGAGATGGTGGTGGTGATGGTGATTTTTTTATCATCTTTCAGAGGATAAATTCATAAAGCTATTGAATCATACCCTTATGTTCCTATATTGGATGTTTCTAAAACGCAGGCAACAATTATGGCATTTTATATCACTTTGTTTCCCAATAAAGGCTTTTGTAGTAGCATATCTTCTCAATATGCAATTCTTGATGGCAAAAGTGTGACCATGTTTATAAAAGCATGGGCTCACTTATACAAATAGAAAGCTAAAAATAACAACACAAACCCAAGTCTTTCACCTGAGCTAACTCTAATCCTTGATCAGACAATCATTCAAGACCTAGATGGGATTTTCATGGAGTACTTGAATGACTTGTCAGATTTGATGTCCATGGCAGGCTTAGATCATAATCCCAAAAGGTTAAAGCTATTATTGGCTTTTAAACTAGACCCTAATGTCAATGTAGCAAGATTACCATTCAACCTCTCCCATAAAGATGTAAAGAAACTAAGGTAAAAGGTATTATCATTACAATCTTAATTGGATAATGATACCAAGGAAGCTCATCAAAATTAGACAAGCTCAATGCGTTTATTAACTTTTATGTTAATGTATGCATTTATAGCTACTAAAATTTTTCAAGCTAAAAGGACATAAATAAACAAAAAGGTGTTATTGGGATCTACACCAGATTGTAGAGTCCATTTAGACCCACTAATTCTAAAAAATTATTTTAGTAACTATGTTAGCCCCTATATCACAAAGGCTATCATGGTAGAAAATGGGTTTGCTGTAGAGAAGCTAAGTGATATAATCAAATATTAGATAAAGGAGGAGCTCTTAAAAAAGCAAAACATAATTTTGAAATTTCATGAATGTAAATCGAGCTTTAACAATGGCAACTAGGGTTACTGGGTCACCTCGATTTTAAGTATATGTGATAGATTTTGGATGGGGAAGGCCAAAGAAGGTGGAGGTTACATCTATTCCCAAGACTATATCCATTTCTATGGCAGAAAGTAAAGATGGGAGTGGAGTTGAGATTAAAGTAGTTTTAAAGAAATATGAAATGGAGATTTTTATTCTCTCTCTATTCATCTACGTCAGCAACGGAGTGGGATCTATAAATTGTCACGCCATTTGTTACCTACAAAAGTATTGAATTGTTATTTATTAACAGGTTCACATACTTAATTGTAACAAATAAAAGTTAGGATACTCAATTGTAAAATTTTGAAAAGTTTAGACACCAAAATTGTCATTACCCCTTTGGTAATTAAAGCCATCATGAAGGTTCTTGGAAATTTCAATTTGGCCAATAGAATAGATAACAATTGTGTGTGTGCGCATGTGCCTGTGAAGATATTTGCAATATTTATAGATTAATAAATGTTTATATTAGTCTTTCTTTGTATAGATACAATAGAAAAAGTAGACTTATTTTGTTGGATATTATTTCCTCTTTATTAATAAATATTCTTACATATTTAATTTCTCCTTAAAAAAATTACGTAACTAAAAAAAGTATAAAAAATAAAAAATCCCATTTTTGTATATCACTAGCTATATAAGAAAATATTTAGATATTCATATTAAAAATAAAAATAAAATATTTACATGTATTTTATGTTTAAAATAAAAATATTTAGATATTCATATTATAAGTATTATTATAATTAAAACATATTAAATTAAAAAATATTAATTTGATAAAAATTAAATCAATTTAAAACCTATACAAAAATATAAAAGCTGAAGACATGAAAGTTGTCACGTAATATATATTGTGTCATGTGGCACTTTGTTAGTTCCATAGATGTTCTCAAATTTTGTAGGTATTTTTGTATTTTATTTTATCTTTCTTTCATAAATTTTACCTCTAACCTACACATTTTCAATTGCCTTGAGAAATTAAAAAATCTCTATTTTTAAATTATTTTAAAATTTTAAAGAGTTAAGAATTATAATTATTATTTTAGTTTTATTTCATTTCATAAATTTACTTCTACCCTATATCTTTTCAATTGCTTTGAAAAACTAAAAGGTCTCCGTCATTTAAATTATCTTAAAAATATAAAGAGTTTTGAATCATTAATTATTATGATTAATTTTTATTTTTCTCTTACGTTATATGCTATTTTTTACCTTTCATATATTTTCTTATATATTTGTACATACTCTTTGTTAGGGAAAAATGAACCCTTTCCAATCCAATAAGTACCTTCACCACTTTAGATCACAACATGAACAAAAATACTTGAAAAATAAAAGAGAGAAACACATAATAATTTAATGTGAAAAACTCCTAAATGGAGAAAAACCACGGGCGTTATCAAAAGACAATTAAGAGAAAAAAATATTCACTGTGTGGAAAATTATTACAATCACACTACAAAATATTTAACTTTCACACATATCCAAAAGCTCAAGTACACCCCAACAGAATTTCACATAAATTCTCTACTAGTATAGCTAATAGCTCTCAATGGTACACCAAATATTACATGGTGATTAACACACACCAAATATTTGTGGTGATTTACACGCTTAACAAATGAAGTAAAGAGTTTAATTTATAACCAAAACCCTCCCTCCTTCCTTCACTTCTTTCCAATGTGAGATTCCCACATCCATCCTTTTTTTTAATCATATTTCAATAATCTCCACCATGATTAAAAAAATTAAAGAACAATAGTTAGGTCAATAACACTATAAGCTATGACAGTCATAATTCTAAAAACAAGAATTGTCATACTCTACTATAAAAGTATACACACTTGGAATTCACCAACTCTAAGAATTTTCACCTTGCCTAATTCATGTCGAAAAACTACTAATAAGTTATGGTGCAACTTCCAATCTTGACTTTTCTAGGAAGTTCATTAGTCATCGACATCAATTTCACCACACACCTTGCATCAATTGTCAATCAATGCCCGTGTGCAAAATTGTGGACCTGCTAGCAGTAATATGTCCTCTTCCATGGCAAACCTTGGAGATCAATAACATGTCAAAAGGATAATCTAGTCTCTTATGGAGAAAAAAGACCCACTGCTGACGACAATATCAGCATCTCTATTTACTAAATTTGGAGCAATTTGCTGAACCCCGCTCCATTAGTGATTTTTCTTTAGGTGCCAAGATTGCCCACACCTTCAAATTCTTATGTAAACTAGATTGATTATCATTGACTTCATCTCACTACAAGTCAATATCAACATACTCATCAAATTTCTCCGCCTCAAACTCAAGCTCATTTTTGTTTAACAATGCACAGTACCTATATATACTTTAACAATACTTCATGCTACAGTAACTTCACTCATAATTAATGAGTGAACAATTGTATCTACAAAATACACTAAGAAAGTTTCTAGGAGAGATTGGGGGGCACAAACGGTACCATTTAAGTCCTAACTTTCTTAGGCGATTATAGCCTTTGCGATAAAATTTTCTTGGCTGTACTTACTTACATAATACCACACTAAATAAACACAATACAAAGGACCTCAAGTTGGATCATAACAATTTCTAAAAAATATTTTATGATGTGGAAGATTGGACAAATCCGCAACCATAGAGCATACTAAGAATTTTAAAGAAGTTCCTACACCGCCTTCAAGCTCGTCTTTTACCGAATCATCGACTCTAATACCAATTGTTAGGAAAAAATGAACCCCTTACAATCCAACAAGTACTTTCACCATGTTAAATCACAACATGAACATAAATAGTTGAGGAACAAAAGAGAGAAACACACAATAATTTAACGTGGAAAACTCTTAAATGAAGAAAAACCACGGGTGTTGTCAAAATACAACCAAGGGAAAAAATATTCACTATGAATATTTAACTCTTGCATATACCCAAAAGCTCAAGTATTACCCAAGAGAATTTTTCATAAATTCTCTACTATTATATCTAATAGCTCTCAATGGTACACCAAATATTATATGGTGATTAACACACACCAAATATTTATGGTGATTGACACACTTAACAAATGAAGCAAAGAGTTCAATTTATAACCAAAATCCTCCCTCATTCCTTCACTTCTTTCCAATGTGGGATTCCCAAATCCATCCTTTTTTTTAATCATATTTCAACACTCTTATATTTAAATGTATCACAAAACGTAGTGAGTTCAAAATAATCATTTTCACTTTTATATCTTAACGTATTAAGAATAGACATGAGGATGATTTTGAAATTTTAATTTTTTTTATTTTGCTGCTCTTATTACATGGGTAAGACTCTTATTATTTTTTAATTGTTTTATGTTAATTTTTTATTAGCAATTTTATTAATGAATGTAAATTTTATACTAATTTATATTTTTTTTATATTTTTTTCATATTTTATATGGATTAAGTTTAAAATGATTATTTTGACTTCACACCCATAGGTTATAAAAAGTAACCATAAATATGGTAAATTATTTTGAAAATTTGATTTTTCTTTATTAAATTGCTATGACTCTTTATTTTTCCATGTACAATATTTATTAATTTTTTTATTTTTTAAAATTGGTATTTTTTATTAATTAAATTTTTAATTTTAATAATTTATTTGCACTAAATATTATCTTAATGAGTCATTATTTTATATTTTGTTATCCTTTACTTTATTATTTACAATATTTTAATTTTTGTATTAATTATTAGTTTTTATTATTATATATATATATATATATATATATAATCCGTTCATCGTGCTAGTGCTAAACTAGTGTATACTAATTGTTATATGTTACAATTCGTCCATCTTGATCCTACATCATCATCATCATCATCATAATAATAATAATAATAATAATAATAATAATAATAATAATAATAATAATAATAATAATAATAATAATAATAATAATAATATGTATTGTATCATTTTCTTATTTGTGAAATAAATAAGGTAGTTAGGCAAGTACATCTAATGCCAATGAGGCCTACCTCAAGTGGTTAAGGCTTAGGCCCTAAGATCCTTAGGTCATAGGTTCGATCCCTCTCCCTCTCCCTACTATCCAAGTTTTTCTAAGTTAAAGTCAGACATCCAAAATAAAAAACAAAAGGGTCAATTACTATTTGCCCCTAAGGTTTGGTGTATTACATTAAGTGGTCCTTAACTTTTAAAAATTATATTTATTTGTCCCTGACGTTTGATTTTGTTACACTAAATAATCATTTTGTTAATATTTTCAATAGTTTATTGGTAAGACATTAGGAAAATAAATGTAAAATAGAAAAGAAAAAATGAAAAAGTCATAAATACCTTTGATGACTATTTATCCTCATACTCCCCAACCTCACATTTCTACTCCTCTTCCTATCATTAACAGCTAATGTCGCCGCCACCATCACCACCACCTCATATTTCACTTCTTTTTATCTTCTCCTTATCTTCTTCATCTTCTCCCTATCTTCTTCATCTTCTCCTTCTACCCTCACCACCATGTTCTCTCTACTCGCCTACTGAAATTGTCGATGATGTAATGATGATGCTACTATTGATTTCTTATTTTTCATTTTTAATTTTTTAGTGTTGGATTAGTAGTGGTGTTGCTGCTAATTTCAATTCATAGGTTTTTTTTTATGTAAGAAATGAAAATTGTTGATGGGACTAGGAGTAGCGGCGAAAGTGGTTCTGAATAAGAGAGGAAGAAACGACCAGAAAGGGGTGGAGGAGGAGGTGGTGAAGTTAATTCAGAATTACAAATTTCATTAATAAATTTTGTGTGCTTTTTAAACATTTTTGTGCTCTATTTTTCTTTTGCTCTTTTTCTTGTTGGGATTATTTGTTTTAAATTAAAAATTCTCATTTTTATGGTTGTTTAATTCATGGGCTTTGTTTTGTATGATTATGAAGACATTTTCATTTTTTTTGTTCAGTTCATGGGCTAGAGAATGTGGGATTTTGACTGATGAGGGATGGGCAAGTGAAGGACCAAAATTCAGGGAGAAGAGTGAGGAGAAGTTGCATGAACTTATTCCAAGAATTTGAGTCCATCTACTTGCTTTTGCATTATTTAGGATCTTTTAAGTTGCTGTTAATCTCCAATGGATTTTGGATTTCAATTTGCTTGAACTAGCAATGAGATCGTCCTCTTATTCATTGTCAACCATCTGCATTTTTTATGCTCTCTTTGTTATATTGCAAGCACAAATGTAGAATATTACCGGTTTTATTTGTTGGGAGTTTGGAAAAAAAAAGGCTCTATATGCATTCTAGTTTTGCAAGTTGAAAGAAGATTGGTAACTAACACCAAATACACGTTCAGGTGTTCCAGTAGTGGCTTTTTCGCAATGGTCTAATCAAGGAACAAATACGAAGTTGGTTGCAAATGTTTGGAAGACCAAAATTAGATTAGTGCATAATGAAAAAAGCATATACGAAGGAGAAGAAATAAAGAGGTGTGTGCATATGGAAGGAAAGAGATTAAAAAAATGCCAAGAAATGGAAGGAGTTGGCAAGAGATGCTTCAAACAGGTGATTCAAGGGGTATTGTTTTGGATATAATCTATTATTGTAATTTGTTTTGGATTTCTGTATGTTTAATTTTAGTTGTTTAGCATTGAGATTTTGAAGTTAGTTTCAAATGATCTTTGGAGTGGAGAAATAGGTGATTCAAGGGGTATTGGGTGTGTGGATTGCTTTTAATTGGAATTATGAGTGTGTGAGTGTGCTAATTTTGGACTTGGGGAAGAAGTGAAGCTAAACAGGTGATTTTTTGGTTTTTTGGTCATTTCATATGTATTAAATGGCTATTTGATAGCAAACTCAACGAAAAACCTTCTTTATTCATTTCTCTTAAAGTTAGGAATGAATAAATATAATTTTTAAAAATAAGAGACCATTTAATATAATATATCAAATCTCATGGAGCAGATAGTAATTGACCCAAACTAAAAAAGACTAATAGGACACATTGCATTATTACAAAGTCTATCCTTTTGTTTCCCACACTTTTCCAGTAGTTTAGAGGAAATACCTTTGGTGCCAATCCACAAAAAAATAATATTAACTTATTAAATATATTAAGATTTTGAAAAAAAAAATTATAATCTATAATCATAATAAATGCTCTACTGCGTTGAGTTTTATATATACAAAATTACAAAATCAAAAATTTTAAAGAAACAATTATCTAAATCTATCTGAATTATAACCAAAATTTTAATTTTAATTTTTATTAATAATTTATCGGTTATACTTTTTGAAATATTCTAGTTATACTAGAATTTCAAAGACGAGATAAATAATACAGATCATGATTAAAATAAAAAGAAGAAAAAAAATGACGACGGCTAGAGGAATAATATGAACACTTTTTTTTTTTTTGGCCAATGAACATAACGAACACATAGAAACGCAGTCCAGTACAGACAATTAAATGTTAACTTTAATTAATTGAGGAAATGTCATGTCTTCATTTAATGAATTAGCACTTTATTATATATATATACCATCGCCCAACGACCATAGCGGCCAAAAGTGTACCTAACTCTTTTTTTCTTTTTTTTTTTTTTTTTTACAACGGAAAATAAACTTTTTTTTTCTTTTGCAATTAAGAACGCTAAACTATCCAAAAAAAAAAAAAATCTAAACTAAAACCACCAAAATTTCAAACATCAAACACTCCAAACTCAACTATAAAAAAAAAAAAAACAGTATGCAAAACTCCAACACCACTAATTGTTTGGATATGAGCCTCTCTCTCTTCCTCCCCTTCAATCCCTTATTTCTCTCAGTTACCTTTTTGTTCTAAATAGAATCTTTGAGTTAATGATTTTAGATTCAAAAATGGATTAAAATGTGACATGCATCCTTAATTCCTTTTGAAGTTCTAAAAGAAGATGTCGGATGTTGTGCATAATCAAAATCACCACTGATTTCAATATTATAAAAAAAAAAAAAAACAATCATGATCGCTGCTATCATTGTCTGATAATTGTTGCTTTTATTTAAGAAAACTAACTATTGTTAGAGATAATATAATTGAATCCATGGTAATTTGATAAATTCTAATTAATATAGAGCATAGTTATATTGGAGCAGTGTCAATTTTAAATTTATTTTATGCTAAAAATAAAAATATTTAGATATTATAAGTATTATTATAATGAAAACATAAAAAATTAAAATATATTAATTTAATAAAAAATTGAATTAGTTTAAATTATATTATACTTCTAGAGATCAAATAGAATTTATAATTTTTCAAATTGATTCATTTAATGGCAAATTATATAGTAAAAATGTAATAATTCAACGGAATAAAATTTTGAAATATTTAAATTAATTATTTAAAACACAGGGACATATTAGGTCAATTGCAACTTGCAAGGGTATTATAGTAATTGAATCTAGGGAAAAGGTGCATTTTTGCCCCTAATGTTTTCAGCGACGCACTAATTAACCCCCTTTCTTTTTTTTCGGTTCAAAAAAACACAATTTTTTGACAAATCAACTATTTTAGCCCTTATTTTAACAGAGATTAAACAACCGTTACTAATGCTGACATGGCTAACGGTAGACCCCCCCCTAAAAGAGAAACTAATTTATTTTTTTGTTTTATTTTTTCTAGTTGACAAAAAGTCTCCCCCTTCTTCGGAACCTCTATCTCTTAAAACCCATAAAAATGGGCCTTTTCAATGTCTTTCTTCTTTGTTACTGCCACCGACGTGCCCTCATCTCTTGGTCTCTTCACACTGTCATTGTAAGAATTTAACAAGTTCATTATTATCTCTCAATAACATGAATGCCAACTTCATTAAATCAATGTCTTTCTTCTTCCTTACCATGATTATCCTTTTATCATGAGCATCAAGCGAATCAATATATTGAGGATGACATTGCGATAAGAGGAGAGAATCGGGGGAGTTGGTAATGTCTCATTTTGTGTTTTTCACGGCATTTGACTTGATAGGTAACCTCGTGCTTTGAGGGATCTTTTGAATTCTTATTCAAAAGAAAGGGTTGATTTTTTTTGAGCCATGGCAAGGTGATGGAATGCGATGGGAAGCCAAATTTCACTGACTTCTTTCCATTTTTACAAAGGTTGGATCCTCATAGAGTCAAGAAGAATATGGTACAATACTTGGGTCAAACGATTGAAGTGGTGGAGAGATTCATGAAGGAAAGAGTTGAACAAAATAATTAATGGAAGAAAGGGAGAAAAAGGACTTTTTGGATGCAGTATTGGAGTTTAAAGGTGATGCAAAAGAAGAACCTAATGAGATCATCATACTGGTACACTATCTCTCTTTCTCTGCCCTAAGCCACCTCACTATTCACCTAAATGCATCTCTCTGGTGTTGAACCCAATCACATCACTTTTACAACTCTTCTATCTGCATGTGCAGATTTTCCCTTAGAAGGAAAATTTTTTAGCCCTTCCATTCATGCATATGCATGTAAACTAAGCTTGGTACATGTAATGTAATGGTGGGTACTGTACTTGTTGACTTATGTGCAAAGACTGATTAGTTGAAACTAGTAAGAGATCTTTGATGAGCTAAAGGTCAAGAATTTAATGTCTTGAAACACAATGATTGATGGGTACGTAAGGAATGGCAAGATAGGAAATGCAATTGAGTTGTTCGATGAAATGCCTGATTAAATTAGAAAAGATTATCCTCTTCTTGTCAAGTTACAACTGGTGGAGTAATAAGGGACTGGTGCGGGAATTGGGTTATAGGCTTTGTTTTGCACATTGACATCTATTCTATAATAGTGGTAGAATTACGGGGCATTTTCAAAGGTTTAACAATGGCATGGGATCTTGGCTACAGGAGAGTCCAGTTGGAGATGGACAACATAAGTGCTTTGAATTTACTCCAATAGCTTGCAAAATAAGTTTCACAATCACACACAGTTGGTGAAAGCTATTTTGGAGCTTCTGAGTCGGGATTAGGAGGTGCGAATGTGTCATGTATTCAGAGAAGCCAAATGTGTAGCAGACTTCATGGCCAGTTTAGCTAAAGGTCTGAGTATTGGGTAACATAAATTCCAGTTACCACCTGTAGGAGTTAGCGACATTCTTTACTATTATAGAATTGGTATTGACCAACAAAATAAGCCAGTGTTGTTGTATTTGCTCATGAGTCTTTCATCGTTTCAGATAAAAAAAAAAAAACAAGAACATGAATTAGAAAAGATTCTTTATTTAAGAGCTGTGATTTTATAAGAAGACAACATCCTCCATTACACATGGTGATGCGACATGCAGTGACTGAAGATACATTACTAGACAAGTCTTTGATACCAAAGAATGCGACTGTGAATTTCATGGTGGCAATAATGGATGGGATTCAAAGGGGTGGAAGGATCCGTTGGTCAACTAAAAAAGGAACAAAATGATAAAGAAAATGTTAGTTTGTATGGTGGGTCCATTGTTAGCCATGTCAGCATTACTAAAGGCTGTTTAATGTTTCTGTCAAAATAAGGGATTAAATAGTTGGTTTGTCAAAAAGTTACTTTTCTAGCCAAAAAAAAAAAGGAAAGGGCTTATCAGCGCCTCGCTTAAAACATTAGGGGCAAAAATGCACATTTTCCCTTGAATCTATATGAGCCGCGAGTTGTGCCGTTCCCTATAAATTCACTTGCTATTGACTGTGTGGCTTTGTAGCCGGTCTCATTTTTACCAGTATCAACTACGGACTTCCTTTTGTCTCCCTCTTCTTCCTTCATCTTTTGTACTAACTATCATGTGTTTTTTGATGACTTGAAAGCAACTATCAACTCCTTAAAAAATAATATGGAGGATCTGAAGTTGAACAAGAATGATATTGAGATAAGGGTTCTTCGAGGAAAGAAACAGCACATGCAGGTCACTGATGGTTGGCAAAAGTTAATCGCTTTACAATTAGTTGTAATGAAGAGGGAATAGTGAAAGCAGCTGAAGAAGAAATTAAGAACAAAGCTGTCAGATGTCTCTTCACCACGCGCTGCTACAACTATAATGGGACTAGAAAGAGAGTAATCGAATGGATACAAGAAGCCGATAAACTGTTGAACAAAGGTAGATTTGAGAAGATTGTTGAGTGAAAGCCTTGTAATCTGGTGAACAAGATGCCCGTACTTGAAACTTCTGAGGCCTTGGAGCTCAAGTTTCGACAAATCTGGGTATCCATTCAAGACCCAAGTGAGGGCCTTATTGGGATAGTGGGTGCGAGAAGTGTGGGTAACTAAATATATTTGAATATATTTAGTTATAAATAAATTTTACAAAATTTGATAAAATTTATTTACAATTTTAATAGTTATGTTTAATTTAAATAAACATACTGTAGAATTCATTTGCAATTTCAAAATTTAAAATTTATAAAATTGCTTATAACTAGATAAATTTTAATAAAATAGTTAGAATTTCCAAATAAATTCTACAACTTTTAAATCTATATTTTTAAATGATTAGAATACTTCCCATTATTTTTATTTTCAAAAATATATTTTTATTTAAAAGTTATTTTTTGAATAAAATTAAAAGTTAATTTGAATTTTAGATTTTTACCAAATACAATATAATAAATTATTCATTTGAACCAAATATACTTCATTAATAAAAAAAATTATTTAAAATTAAATTTTATTTAAAATTTATTTGAAAATTATAAAATTATTTGATGGAATGAAAATAAAATAATGTTAAGATGAAAATATGTACGTATGTGTGCATGCACTACATTCACTTGTTTATTACAAAAGACACAAGACAAGCACAAGATTTTGTGTAGTATATAATCAAAGCTAAAGATAGCCAAAATAGAAGGCGTAAAAGAATTGCTTTGTGCCTACTTTTGGAAAAATATAAGAGGGTCGCATCTATTTTTCCAATGATAATGCTACTTGGACTAGACAATTTCTTTGCATCATGTAAATTTTTGTAGTTACAGAAATTTGTAGTATTTACGTTAAAAAAAAAAGAAGGAAATTTGAAATATTTAATTATGTCAACTAATCAATCTTATTGTTTTGTAAGTTCAAATAAGCCACCTTTATGAATAGCAATGCTACTATTAGAAAACAGTTGTGCAACTATGACGTGTGGTGAGCACAAGTCTTGAATAGGGTAAAATTTTAAAAATTTCACTCGCATAACCCTTCATCATATGAAAATTTCCGTTTCTATAAATTCATTTTACATTTTACACATAGCTAAATAACACATCATCTAGGAATTCTAATTTTAAGAAAACTTACAAATTCCTAAGTTTGACGTAGATCATAATAGTTATTTACAAGTTTCGATGTAGTTAGGTTCAACTCTTGAATCAAATGCTTAGCCTCCCAAGTGTTAGGCCTCTAGCTTGAAACACTAAATCTTCACCAATCACCTTCTAGCTTGGATTTGGTTAGATGTAAGATGCCCTATCAATAGACCCTCATAAACTTACACCAATTCAATTTCTTACAAGAATACTTAGGGTTTTATTAAGTATATGTTGTTTCAATCTTTTGTGTGTCTCTACACAAAATTCTCTAACCATCTAACCCTAGAAACATATATTAGGTTATGTATTTATATGTAGAGAAAGCAAACCTTAATGACATAATTGCTTACATCACATGCATAAAACTTATCATGATAGGTATATAACTTGTATAAAAGATAAGTATGTAGAGAATAGAATACATCTCATGTATATGTCTACATACATTCTCTACATAAATCAATGAACCCTAGTCTTTAATTTAACTTGGGTTAATATTATATGCGTAAGAGATAATATGCCAAATATGCCATGGTCAACAATTTGCACTTAAAAGATAACTTGGGCCTAATAAGCCAAATTTGACCATATCCTTTTATATTGATTTAGGATTGCTCATTGGACCAACACTTAGCCCAAGCCCATTCCATCAATCAAATGGGCCTATATAAAGTTCATGGGCCTTCTCAACATCTTGAACTAATCTGTGGTCCAAAACTTTTTTGGGCCATTAATTCAAGTCCAATTAGAAACAACATTTATTGTTAATTTAATACTTTAATTAATATAAGATATTAATTAATAATTAAACCCTTAATTGAATTAGATTTCATAATATGCTAGAATCATTGCTTAAAGCATAAATCCAATTCTATTAATCTTAATTAATTGATTAAACTCTGCAATCAATAATTAGATTAATGTTAATGGTAATTTGGTAAAACTCTTTTAGGTGTGACTTACTAGATTCATGTCTAATTGACAATAAGAAGATAATATCAACACTTGATATTATTTAAAACTCTTTTAAGTTTAATGTGAAAATCCCAATTATACATATTTAGTTCTCATAAGTTGTAAGTGACCCTTAGCATTGATATCATAATAACCCAACTAGAAATGAATGCATGTATTGATTCACACGAACCCTTTGGTCATAATTACTATGCACTAAAATTCCTTCATTAGAAGATCCTGATATAGCCCAAAGTCATGGTTCAATCACTCTAATAGCTTTATCATATGACTTTATCTCAAGTTCTATTCTTGATAAAACATAACAAATATTAGAAATAACTTTCTAGCACTGAAATTTGTTCAAACTATTATGTTTATCCTGGCCAAGAACTTATTCGTCAAGAATAAACTTAGATAGTATAGGATCTTATCCCGGTTCACTCTAGGTAATGAATCCCATTTTGGTTGAATACTCATCCCTACATTTAACTAACTAGAGCCATCACACGACATATACCCATGTATGATTAGCACAAGTATTTAAGTTGTAACAAACACTAATCAATTAAATGTGGATGATTGTTTTGCCTTAGGTCAAAGGATTATATGCACTATTATGACCTAGATTGTGATTGTTGACTATCAGTGAATATCCACGCAATAATAAATCTAACGTCATGTTTGATCCACCCATCACATGAGAGTATCCACATATCTATTTTGATATCTCATATCAAGTAGCATAAGACTCACTACCTCCCACTATTAGTATCACATACTAATAAAGGAAAATAGACAAAGGTTATAGTCAAATTAATATTATCCACATATTAATTTATCGACTATGAACGATTTTATAGCATATGTAATAAATAAATTTGCCACTTATATTATCAACTCTTGATAATAAATTTATTTAACATTATACTAATGGATAAATGCTCAAATAAATAAACACTTTATTTAAATGAATATTTTATTGCCACTTGGGATAATTTACAATGTCAAAATATGTTATTGACCTCTAGGGCATACCATTTATGCTAACAATCTCCCACTTGCATTATAGCCAATCACTACAATAACTTAGACCCATCTTCTCAAGATATCTATTTAACTTTAGTTGTGTTAGTGCTTTAGTAAGTGGATCAACGACATTATCAGTTGAAGGTACCTTTGTATGAGGACATCGTTGTTTCCAATAAGTTCTCTAATAATATGATAAAACCTTTCTTCATGTTTGGATCTCTGGTGAGACCTAAGTTCCTTTGCCAAAGCAATGGCTCCATTATTGTCACAATAGAGAGGAATCAGGGACTCAATGGAAGGAATAACTCCTAGTTCAGTAATGAATTTCTTAATCTAAACAACTTCTTTAGCAACATCTGATGCGGCTATATACTCGGTCTCTATAGTGGAATTAGTAGTGATACTATGCTTGAAACTCTTCCAACTCACTACTCCTCCATTATAAATGAAAACAAACCTAAAGATAGACTTTCTATTATCCACATCTAGTTAAAAATCAATTTGTGAAACCATATATCTATAGATCACCTCCTCCATAAGTTAAGACTAAATCTTTAGTCCTTCTCAAGTACTTAAAGATTGCCTTAATAGCTATCCAATGTTCCAAACTTGGATTGGACTGAAACCTGCTAGTCACACTAACAACATAGGTAATATTAGGCCTAGTACATAACATACCATACATTAAGCTTCCTATAGCGAAAGCATAAGAAACTTTAGCTATTTACTCCATTTCTTTGGATGTTTTAGGTGATATACCCTTAGATAAATGGATACCATGCCTAAATGGTAATAATCCTCTATTGAAATCAAGCATGTTGAATCTCTTCAACACCTTTTCCACATAAAGACTTTGGGATAAACCTATTATTCTCTTTGATCTATCTTTATAGACTCAAATTCTGAGAACAAAGGTTGGCTCCCCCAAGTCTTTCATTAAGAAGGTTTTAGATAACTATAATTTCATAGAAGTCATCATACTAACATCATTTCCAATTAATAGAATGTCATCAACATATAAGACTAGAAAAGTGAGTTAGCTCCCACTAACCTTCTTATAAACACACGAATCATCTTCAATCTTAATGCAACCATAAGAACAAACAGCCTCATTATAAACAGTGGAGTTTAGCACGCGTCCAAAATTTTAGCAATCGCGACACTGTTTAAGCTTAGGGCTCTAGAGAACACACTAACCACTGTCACAAAAACATGGCGTGGAGATGAGGAGTCGCCACCCAGGGTAATAACTGGGACAAATCGAAAAGGTGGTACTCGATTCCCTAAAAGAAAGCTAGCACCACAATCAAGAGATTCTGGATACGGAATACCAACTTCTTTCAGTCTCATGTTCATTTAGAATTACTTTATGAATTACTATATTATCCTCTATTTACATACAATTTCATATAAACCCTTATTCTAGCAATTAACTCCAAGGCAAACTAGTCATGAAAATACAAGTAAATAATGTATTCAATAGAACATATAATCCCTAAGTTAGTCTAATATACATGGATTTTAATTAAATGAACTAAATCTACATGTTTTTAATAAGTGAGCCTAAAGATTAATTCTTTTTAATTTTAATTAGATGGACCTAAGTCTATTTATTTTAATTCTAAAAATGGACCTAAATCTATAAATTATGAAGGTATTTAAATTAGTGGGCCTAGTTTTACATGTTTTAATGCTAAGGTGATCATAAATCTACAAATTATAAAAAAGACTTAAGTGGGCTAAGGCTAAATTAATTAAATTAAGTGGGTTTATGTCTAATTTACTAAATGAGCCTAAGTGATCTCTAACCTAAAATCTAATTAATTATGGGTCTAATATACATTTTAATTAATTAAACCTAAAAACCTAAATTTAAATAGGTGGATTAAAATCTAATATGGGCTTAAGGCCCCAAAACATATAAAAATAAATAAACAAGCCCAAAAATAAATAAAACATATTAAAACAATTAAATAAAAGATCAAACAATTAATTAAATTAATTCCTTCTAAAAACCCTAATTTTCATTAACATGCAATCCTAAATTAATCTATTCCCATTGTTGATTTTAATTAATTACTCAATTAAAACCCTAATTTTACTAACCAATTAATCAACATAAACATGCAATCATATATATAATTTCACTATTTCCACTATTGGGGCAATTACAATAATCTATTAAAAATGATAATAAAAATAATTAATACAACCCTAAAAATAAATAAATAAAATAAAATAATAAAAAAAAACCTAGAAACTACATCTCTACAAGGTCTTATCCATGGCATCCCATAGACCTCTTATGGATTTGATTCTCCAAGTATAATCATTGTATGTTTTCCTTCATAATAACCATAAAAAAGAATAAAAATTATGATTAGTGAATAAATTATAACAATAATAAAACAAAATTAAAAAGAAATCAAATAAAAAAAAGAAATAAAATAAAATAAAATAAGAAGATGATGATGCTTATGGACGATTTTAAGGGAGTGCATTTTGTGGAATCACCCTTCTTGATAGGTCTTCAAATATTATTCTTCAAAAATCCTTCAAAGATTTTTATTTAAGCAAAAGAATTTGTGGAGAATAAGATTTTTTCTCTTTTTTTCCCCTCGTTTTTTCTTTCTCTTTTCCCATTCCTTCTTCTTCTCCTTTATGTTTTTTCTGCCTTTTTTCTTTTTTTTCTTCTCTTCTCCCCATTTTTTATTTTTTTGCCTCCTCTATTTTCAGAGCCAAAACACTCCTTACATAAGGATACATCTTCAAACCCTAGTTATAAATTGATTCCTAAAAAACTTATATTTCCTTAAAAACATTATCAAAATAATTTTAAGAGAATTTCAAACCAATTAGGACTTAATTTTTTAAGAAAATTTTGAGAACTCGGGCGGAGGAGGTCTAATTCCGATCGAAATTGTGTAATTCCAATCGAAATTAGTGTAATTTCGATCAAAATTAGTGTAATTCCGATAGAAATTAATGTAATTGTGACCTTTTTTACTTTTAATTATAAAAAGGTCCTTGAACAAATTTAAGTTTTGCAATTAGGTCCTTAAAAAGCATTACAATTTAGTCCATGAAAATATTAAATTCTTTCTTTAAAAAAATGCAATCAGACCCCTGAAGTTTCAAAGTTTAAATATTGAAGATCTATTCATGACATTTTCATCATTGGAGTCTTTTGTCGCATCCATAACTCATCATCCTGAAATTGGGTGTCTACAATTGCCCCCCTTTGTCGCTGTTTGCTTGATAAATTGCGGCAAAGCAAACTAGCACCCAATTTCTTAAGTAAAAGTTAGGATACTTACTTGTGCTTCTTGAAGTTTTTTACTTATGAACATGCTATACTCAGGCATATAGCATTGATTTGAAATGACATATCATACTCGGTTGTATAATATTGACTATACTCAGTCATATAATCTTAGATGAAAGAGATACATTGCACTCGGTCATACAATGTTGACTATACTCGGACGTATAGTCTGAATTGAAAAGGAATATCACACTCGGTCGTATGATGCTGAAAATGCATTAAACTCAGTGGTACAATGCCAACTACACTAGGTCATATAATCTGAATTGAAAAGGAACATCACACTCGGTCGTATGATGTTGATTATACTCGGTCGTATAATCTTGATTGAAAATACATTGTACTTGGTCGTACAATACCGACTACACTCGGACGTATAGTCTGTATTGAAAAGAAATATCACACTCAGTCGTATGATGCTGATTATACTTAGTTATATAATCTTGATTAAGGATACATTGCACTCGATCATACAATGTTGACTACACTTAGTCATATAGTTTAAATTGTCTTATATGATTATGCTGCAATCCATAACTGCTTGCGATTAGCTGCAACCCTTTTGTTGCTCACCGATGATGTTGTAAGCCATTATTGCTTGCGATTAGCTATAACCCTTTCATTGCTCATGGATGATGCTGCAATCCATAAATGCTCGCGATTAGTTGCAACCCTTTTGTTGCTCATTAATGATGCTATAATCCATAATTGCTCGTGATTAGCTATAACCCTTTCATTGCTCACCGATGATGCTGCAATCCATAATTGCTCGAGATTAGTTACAACCCTTTCGTTGCTCACTGATGATGCTGTAATTCATAACTGCTCATAAATTGACTACAATCCTTTCATTGCTCGCCTTTGATAATGCTACAATCCATAACTCTCGCTAATTTTAATTAACTGCAACCCTCTCGTTGCTCACTTTAGATGCTGCAATCCATAATTGCTTACGATTAGCTACAACCCTTTTGCTGCTCACCGATGATATTGCAGTTTATAACTACTTGCAAAATTTGGCTGTTTGAGTTGAATGTTTTGAATTCTTGGTGCTGACTGACTTTGAATTTTGCTGTGGTGACTGTTTAGAATTTTTATGCTGACTGATTTCAATTTTGCTATGCCAACCATCTCTACAAGTTGGGTGCACTTTCTTCTAGATTTGTAATTCCTATAAACTTGTTAAAGTTAGTGTCAACCATTATGAATGTATAAAAGTACATTATTGAAAATTTATGAGAAAATTCATTACTTTTCACGACATAGCATGCACTCAGCGAATCTCACTATTTATAATTGTCATGACTATCATTTATTTGCCATTTACAGAGGTTAGAGGCATCATTAACCATCTTATGCTGAGAGCATGTCTTTTACCAAGTGAAGAGCTTACTTCCACACCTAATTTTATGGAGAATTTGCTAAACAAAACTCATGAAAATTTAGCATAAAAATATTGAATTATGAGTATTAAAATAGCCTTTGAATTATTTTTTTGAGCTTTCCTTTCTTCTCCGAGTATTCCCTAACCTTTCTCATATTACTTAGCGTGGATACCATTAGAAAGGTCCTTTGGATACTCATACTTGTATAGAGCATTGGAGTAAATAGAGCAATTTTTGGCATGGTCATCTTTTAGTATTCCCCTACCTTTCTTGTATTACTCAGCATGGATACCGCCAGAGGTTTCATGTTGATACTCTTACTCATTTATGAGCATTAGAGTAAATTATGGTTGCTTTTTTTTCAATTCTCCTCTTAGTGTTCCCCCGCCTTTCTCGTATTACTCAGCATGGATACCATTAAGAGATTTGTACTTATACTTATTTATGAGCATTGGAGTAGATTATATGCACTTTTATTATTCGAAAGATTGAAATGATACTTTAAAATTCAAGAAATTTATGCTTCATGTCCACAGATTTTGTTTTTTGCATTTTCTTTCCCTCGTTTGGGTGCAAAGCAAGCATTAGATTGATTAGATTTTATAAAATCTCAGCATAAAACTGTTAACTACTCATCTGAATTCTATGAGGCTAATAAAAGAAAGCCATTATGATAAAAAGTAATGAGATAGGCTTTTTGCACATGATTTTATGAAGTGGATGAATTTACTTTCAATTTATGAATTTTATGATTGAGATGGTTCTTTATTATAGAATCTAAGAAAACAGAGTTCTGTTACTTCCCTTCATTATCGTGATGAGTGTTTGCCATGCAAGATGATAATTTTGATGAATGATCAGCATTTGCAACCTTTCCCATTCTTGTTGACGTATCGATTCCTTTCACCTTCTTCATTCCCTTTTATTCTTCGCTACACAAAATACCATAAGTTAGTATAGTCTATTCGCAAGTGAATAAATTTGTCAAAATGCAATGTTATTCTTTTTGCATTCTTCCCTTTAGATTTGTCTCTAATCGCAGGGTCATGATACTCCACCATTAAAGTTAAGGCGTTGGGCTACATTTGCATTTCTACTATTCCATTAATGCTATGGTAGAGGACTTCATTCCTCTTATTGATATTTCCTATAAAAAAAAGGTTCAGAAGTTAAAGATCTTATGATCAAATAAATTTTTTAGAGTACATTCATTTTAAGTTTAGAGTGCATTCTTCCTTTTTATAAGGTTGGCAAATGTATTGCTAACATGTTAGACCTTCTCATCACCTTATTCCATACCCTACACTCATCTGACTGTTATGGAGAGATATTCCAAAGGATGCTCTAAATAAGACTATAGAGATGGATACTTAATTTGAGGAGCTTGAATGTCCTATCTAGCCTTTTGAGGTTGCCAAGATGATGCTTTTGTAAGTATCACTGTTGATGATATTCCTTTACTGGATGGGCTCATGATTTACTGGGCTTTGGGGTCTAAATTCCCATTGAGCATCAGGTTCACCTTAATAGTGTTACCCTTTTCTCTTATATATGAACATTCTAAATACCTTTTTGCACTTTTATAACACTAATTTTGAATGTTAGTAGCAAAATATTTGCACAATCTCACCTAAGCTTAAAGACTTTATTATGCAAAGTAAGTATTTCACAATAAATGTATGCAAGTGTATGCATGTTATGTATGACGTGCATGATCCTAATAGGTCTCCTATTTAGAATAGAGCCATGTTTACAACTTGGAGTGTGAGAATGAGGTGCTTCATTAATAGCCTGTAGGCTTGGGTATTGAATGCTTCACTGTTAGTACTTCTGATGTTGAAGCTTCTGATTTAGTTCATCGGACGATTGATTAGGCTAGCAAGTGGGGTCCATGGCTTTACTCTGAAGCTCGTGATTGACCGATGCACTATTGGACTTTTCTTTTTGTTACTACTTTTGCTATATGATGATTAAGGTATTAGCTCTTACACTTCAGCATCCATCTTCGCTCTTTGAATGCAGACATAATTTTCCCCTTGAGTTATATTTTGCCCCCAATTCCATTCTAGATTCATTCATGCTATTCTAGCAGTCTTTTTTCATTTTTATGTGAAGAGACCCAATTTGTTCACTGTTGCTATTGATCGTTTGACTTACTAACCCAATTAGTTGTAATCCCATGCATTGGAGATGTAGAGGAATGGACAAACTGACTGAAGTGAGTTCTTGATAATGAAATTACATAGATTTGCACTTCAAATAACTCTTGAGCAGAATATGAAGCTTGATGTTGATGTAATAATTGATGACAGTTACAAGGTATGGGTTGCAATGCAAGTTACTAAGCCACCTGAATTCTCAAGGAATAAATTACAAAGGGGTAGCAAAAAAGAAAACATAACTAAAATAGTGATCTCATAGCTCTGATTTAGCTTTCATTATGTATTGTCTTTCCATTCAGATACTTATACCGTATGATATAGACAAATATGCGATATTTGAATAAAAATTTCAAATTCAATTTTAATAATTCATTAGGGAAAAAATGAGAACATTCATTACATCACATGATACAACTCTTATTTATTAGTTAGTCCTAAATTTTTCTCTTTAATTTTTAGCTCATAGTTCTTTTTTCTTTTTTTTTTTTTTGTTTTTTTCTCTTTTTTCATTTTTTCTCAAATTTTCTATCTTCAGAAGTTACATCATGTGATATATAAATGTTCTTTGAATTTGCATTTGTGCCCATGCTGAATGAATCTAATTGAATTAAATTTATGTCAAACATGCAGATGCGATCAATATCATAATGTATAGTACCATTAGGATGTACATTATATAAGTAAGCATGATCATAATTCATATCATCGATCACTAAAAAAAAATAAGTTCTAAATAAACTAAAATTTTATTTAAATAAGACAATAAGAGAATTTATTTCCTATTCTAAATGCTAGGGATGCTGGTTCTTACAGTAGTTGTCCTTGAGGCGACTGATATAATTATTCTCGCATTTTCTTACTGATTGTCTGTATAACTTCATCTTTCTATTCCTCAAATATGCATTTTTCTTCCTTGTCTAGTAACTTCTCATCATCAAACTCATCACCCCATCCTGTAGGCACAATCGACTCAAAGGGTATGTCAAAAGAAGGTGGTTTAGTGTAAAACACCTTGTAGTTAAACTTGCCTGAACGCTGACTTAATAAGTCTTTTACTCCTTCCACCTCTTTGGGGGTCTTAGGAGATTTCTCATTAGCTGTAAGGTCTAGGTCCTTAAAGGAGCTTAGTACTTCTTCCTCACTTACTCCTAAGTTAATCATCATAGTAGCTGAAGGTGGTACATTTCAGTAGTTTTGGGAAAGGATTATTTCTAGTGCTTGGGGTTTCGGGGTCTATAATCTTTCTAGAGTCTATAAGGTTTTGGATTTCATGTTTGAGGCGAATGCAGTTATCTGTGGACTGTTAGAGGTTTTGATGGAATTTGTAGTGCCTATTTGGGTTATAGCCTGGGATGTTTAGGTTTGGTGGGTTTGGATTAGGTAAAGGTTGAAGTAAGCCCTTTTGCATTAGGCGTCTAGGACTTTTGACAAAGGTTGGTTAAAATTAAAGAATCTCCTTGATTGTTGAACATCATGCACTTCCATAATCCGGCTAGTGCTTCCTTGCTGTATGCCCCTAGTTGGTAGTTCCTTATACGGGTGCCTTTAGCAATCCTCTTTTTCTCATTCTCAATCTCCTCAGCTTGCAACCCATCATCGTAAAGATCTAAAAATGTCTTGGGATTCATCATCTGTAGCCTCTCAACTAGATTAGGTAGCATGTTTTGGACTACCATCCTAACCTGATCCTTCTCAGTAACTTGTTCTTCATTAGTCCAACCTTATTCATGAACCTGGTTAGAAAATCCCAGAATGACTCATTGGTCTTTTACTTGGTAAGTTCTAGATCCCTGATGGATACCTTGAGCCTAGTGTTGTAGTCATATTGCTTTAGAAAAGCAGTGCACAGCTCTCTCCAGTCTGTAGGGATAGACTTCTCCAACCCGTGATACCAATAACAGCCATACCCTCCAAAGATAGTACAAATAACTTTATGACTACTGCTAGTGGAGCTTTAGTGGTGCTCATAGTTATTATATATTGACTACGGTGGATCCTTGGATCTCCAGTACCATCAAACTTCTGCAGCTGTAGTAGCTTGAATTTATAAAGCAGTTTATCTTCCTCAAATTGTATCATATCATCAAAGTCAAATAAGTATCTAATGCCTTATCCTCTCATTAGTTCCTCTATTTCAAACATCTTCTAAGTTAGTGCTTTCATCTGCTTAGATTCTAGCTCTTGAACTTGCTCAAGGGATTCCTTTCTTGCCTTTTCAACTATGTAACTCTCAACATCCTCTATCTTCATTTCCACATCAGGTATGTTCTTAGTAGCATTCAATGGTTGCCCCCCAGCAGGTGGATCTTCCACAATAGTAATAGGTGGTGTACTCACAGTAGGTGGATTGGCCACAATAAGAGGTGCAACAACAACAGCTAGTGGCATCAATCCAGCCAAAGCCTGTCTTAACTCATCTTGCATCATCACTCTCATGTCATCTATTAATGCTCCTTTGACATCCTCTAAGGTCTAGTTCCCTCTTTTTTGTTCCATCTCTTTTATTTGAGTTAGTGTATCTTTTAGGTAAAGTGGGTTAATAGGGCTCTTTTCCAAACTATGAAGGATCTCTTTAGCTATTGATTTTTGGACTCAAATAAGTTCTCACTAATCTGCCACTACTCCATTTCAAAACACAGGAAGACCCGAATGAATCTATGATGGCTGTAAAAGAAAGTGTTAGTACGATGCATGAAATGCATGTATACATGTATGCATGTTGTGCATGCTATGCAATAAGCAACAAGTATCAATCAAGTCAAGTATATACATCCTTCCAACCTTATTCCTCCCACACACGTATTTAATGGCAAGTGTCTTTTCCTAGGATTTTTTGTCTTGGCCTTAATATCAATGGGGGATATCAAGAACTGACGCACATACCAAATCTCTCTTAAAGCAATAAAATATAGAAACATAATTTCTAGGTGTAAAAGCATAGCCCAATCTTTATTAGTCCTAATAGGCTTCTAAAGTATAAGCTTGGGCCTTTATAGATAGAAATACCTCATGGCAACATTCACAAGCAATTTGGGTAGATCTTAAGGGAAATAACTAAGCCATTATATATGGTTAGGGTCCGATAAAAAGGTCAAGGTTCCCTTAGCAAGATGCCCTCCGTTAAAACTTAAGTTACAAGCCAAGGTTAGAGGGGCCTGACATCCTTTGCAAACTCGAGAGAAGACTACCCCCTTTAAGGAATTTGGTTATAGACTCTGGTTAGATGAGCCTGGTAATCTCTTTTGAACCGAGTTAAGTCTAAGAGTGATGGTTAGCCGATTTATAATCTCATGAAGCTAATGGAATCATGGAACTATAAACCAATGCCATTGGTTAATAGGGACATGCAAAATGAATGAAAGAATAAAATAATAATTAATAAAATAATTCTAAAGAACACAAGTAGAATTAGTATCTCTTATCCCCAGTAGAGTCGCCACTATAAATGGTGAGATTTAATGCGCGTCCAAGATTTTAACAATTGCGACACTATTTGAGCTCAGGGCTTTAGAGAGCACACTAACCACTGTCACAAAGACATGGTGTGGAGATAAGGAGTCGCCACCCAAGATAATAACTGAGATAAATAAAAAAGGTGGTACTCGATTCTCTAAAAGAAAGCTAGCACCACAACCAGGAAATTCTAGATATAGAATACCAACTTATTTCAGTCTCGTGTTCATTTAGAATTACTTTTTGAATTACTATATTATCCTCTATTTACATGCAATTTCATATAAACCCTTATTCTAGCAATTAACTTCAAGGTAAACTAGTCATGAAAATACAAGTAAATAATGCATTTAATGGAACATATAATCCCTAAGTTAGTATAATATACATGGATTTTAATTAAATGAACTAAATCTACTTATTTTTAATAAGTGAGACTAAAGATTAATTCCTTTTAATTTTGATTAGATGGACCTAAGTCTATTTATTTTAATTTTAAAAATGGGACTAAATCTATAAATTATGAAGGTATTTAAATTAGTGGGCCTAATTCTACATGTTTTAATGCTAAGGTGATCTTAAATCTAAAAATTATGAAAAAATATTAAGTGGGCTAAGTCTAAATTAATTAAATTAAGTGGGCCTATGTCTAATTTACTAAATGGGCTTAAGTTATCTCTAACCTAAAATCTAATTAATTATAGGCCTAATATACATTTTAATTAATTAAACCTAAAAACCTAAATTTAAATGGGTGGGTTAAAATCTAATATGGGCTTAAGGCCCCAAAACACATACAAATAAATAAACAAGCCCAAAAACAAATAAAAACATATTAAAACAATTAAATAAAAGATCAAACAACTAATTAAATTAATTTTATCTAAAAACCCTAATTTTCATTAACATGCAATCCTAAATTAATCTATTCCCATCATTGATTTTAATCAATTACCCAATTAAAACCCTAATTTTACTAACCAATTAACCAACATAAACATGCAATCACACATATAATTCCACTATTCCCACTATTGGGGCTATTACAATAATCTATAGAAAATGATAATAAAAATAATTAACACAACCCCAAAAATAAATAAAATAATAAAATAATAATTAAAAAAATCCTAGAAACTATATCTTTACAAGGTTTTATCCATGGCATCCAATGGACCTCTTATGGATTTGATTCTCCAAGTATGATCATCATGTGTTTTCCTCCATAATCACCATAAAAAAGAATAAAAATTATGATTAGTGAATAAATTATAACAATAATAAAACAAAATTAAAAATAAAAAAATCAAATAAAGAAATCAAATAAAATAAAATAAGAAGATGATGATGCTTATGGATGATTTTAAGGGAGTGCTCCTCAGATTTTGTGGAATCACCATTCTTGATAGGTCTTCAAATATTGTTCTTCAAAAATCCTTTAAAGATCTTTATTTAAGCAAAAGACTTTGTGGAGAATAAGACTTTTTCTTTTTTTTTTCCCCTCCTTTTTTCTTTCTCTTTTCCCGTTCCTTCCTCTTCTCTTTCCTTTTTTTCTGTCTATTTTTTCTTCTCTTCTCCCTGTTTTTTTATTTTTTGCCTCCCCTATTTTCAAAGCCAAAACACTCCTTATATAAGGATACATCTTCAAGCCCTAGTTATAAATTGATTCCTAAAAGACTTTTATTTCCTTAAAAACATTATCAAAATAATTTTAGGAGAATTTCAGACCAATTAGGATTCAATTTTTCTTGGAAAATTTGAGAACCTGGGCAGAGGAGGTCTAATTCCGATCAAAATTGTGTAATTTCGACCGAAATTATGTAATTTCGATCGGAATTATACAATTCTGATAGAAATTAATGTAATTCCAATCGAAATTAATGTAATTCTAACTTTTTTTAACTTTTAATTACAAAAAGGTCCCTGAAAGAATTTAAGTTTTGCAATTAGGTCCTTAAAAAGCATTGCAATTTAGTCCATAAAAATATTAAATTCTTTCTTTAAAAAAATGCAATCAAACCCCTGAAGTTTCAAAGTTCAAGTATTGAAGACCTATTCATGACATTTTCATCATTGGAGTCTTTTGTTGCATCTATAACTCATCATCCCGAAATTAGGTGTCTACACTCATTAAAATGATGATTTCAACTCCTTAAAGCTTGTTTTAGACTATAGATGGATCTATTAAGCTTGCACACTTTTGAGCTATCCTCATATTCAAAACCTTTAGGTTGCTCCATAAAGATGTCTTCCTTAATATAACCATTAATGAAAGCAGTTTTGACATCCATTTGCCAAACCTTATAATTATAGTGTGTAGCTATAGCTAGAAGAATCCAAATAGACTTAAATATGGTTGTCGATGAGAAAGTCTCCTCATAGTCAACCCTTTGCCTTTGGTGAAACCCTTTCGCTACAAGCTTTGCTTTATAGGTTTTCCCTTTCCATCTTCACCAATCTTTCTCTTAAAGATCCATTTGCACCAAATGGGTATAATACCCTTAGGAGGATCAACAAGTGTCCATACTTGGTTTGCATACATAAAATCCATTTGGATTCTTATAACCTCAAGCCATCTCAAAGAATCTTTATCATATAAAGTTTCTTTATATGTAGTAGGATCATCAATATAAATGCTTTCTTTATGAACATGCAACTCTTATACAACATGAAGAAAACTGTATCTCTCGGGTGATAAGATACCCTACTAGACCTTTTAGGAGTTGGTGTGACAACATTCTCATTTAGAATAGGCTCTTCGGGTTGAAAATTTTCCATTTGGTCAATTTGTTGGGCTTCTTTAAATGACTCCTTATCTAACATTATCTTCCTTCCTTTGCCACTTTCCTTAAGGAACTCTTTTTTCAAGAAAAATAGCATCTATACTTATAACAACAACTTTTTCAACAAGAAGATAAAAGTAATATCCTAAACTATCTTTAAGATATCCAACAAACCTTCCTTTTAATCAATTTCACATCTAAATTGTCAGATTTTATCCTTTTGATAAAAGCCAGACATCCCCAAATTTTAACATATTTAAGATTTTGTTTTCTGCCATACCATATCTCATACGGTATAATAGAAACAGATGTGGATAGGACATGATTAAGCATATAGGAGGCCATTTAGAGTTCATAACTCTAAAGTGAAATAGGAAGATTAGTATAGCTCATTGTAGAGCATACCATATCCAATGAAGTACGATTTTGTCTCTTAGACTCACCATTTAATTGTGGTGTTCCAAGCGATGTGGGTTGTAATGCAATGCCATGTTTCTTTACAAATTCAATGAATTGGGTACTCAAGTATTCACCTCCTCGATATGATCTTAGAGTTTTAATACTTTTCCCAGTTTGGTTTTCTACTTGGGCTTTGAATTCCTTAAACTTTTTAAAGGATTAACTTTTATTCTTCATAAGAAACCATACCTTGATAGATCATCTATAAAGGTTATAAAATAGCAGAAACCACCTCTAGTCATTTCTCTAAATGGTCCACATACATAACTATATATAATTTTCCATACATCTTTAGCTCTTGCCGTTTGTTTAATAAATGGTGATCTAGTCATCTTGCCTTGAAGACAAGCTTCACAAGTTGAATTGGATGAGGATTCAAGATTGCTCAAGATTCTCATCCTTTCCAACTTATTAATATTATCTTCTGTAATATGACATAATCTCAAGTGCCATATATATTTGGAGTTAGAGGTATTTTCAATTAGCATTTCATTACTCATATTAATTTAAGGCTCATTGTTATTGGAGATATTATCAATATAATATAAAACTTGTATTAAATAACCCATGCTTACCATTTCACTTCCAAAGTAAATATTACAAATGTCTCTTTTGAAATGAAATTCATAACCCTTTCTAGTCAAATTAGAAATAGAGACAATGTTCTTATAGGCACTAGGTACTTATAATACATCATCTAATAATAAAATATGATCATATAAATCAATAGAAGTGGATCCTATAGCTTTGGTCATAACGCTTGCTCCATTTTCAAGCTTTAAGGTTACTTCATTAGGCATTAACCTTCTCTCATTTACTAGATCCTGCAAAGATGAACAAATATGAGAACTAGCACCAGTATCTAATACCCATGCATTATATGAGCTTTTAGAACATTTAGAAACAAATAAGTAAGAGAAAGTCTCACCTTCTGCTTGCTTACCCTTTCTTTTTGTCTTGAGAGACTCTAGGAACTTAAGACAATTCCTCTTCTAATGTCCTTCACCTTGGCAATAGAAACACTTTCCTTTGCCTTGCTCATAACGGCCTTGCCCTTATTCTTGGCTATGCCACTGGTAGGCTTGACAACACTTATCATGCCTTTCTTCTTCTTCTTCTTATTACCTTTCTTCCTAGTCCCATTAGAAGAAGCAATAAGTGCAACTTCCTTGTCTTTATCCCTTGGATAGCTTTTTGGGCAATCACAAGCATGTTCATAAGCTTCGTAAGAGCACACTCTACTTCATTTATATGGAAATTTGCAATGGTTTGCCCAAAAGATTCAGAAAAGGGTTAAAGGATCAAATCCATTTGGAGATGGAAGTCCATATAGAAATCTAGACTTTCTAGTTCCTTCATTGCTCTAATCATATAGTTTACATGGGCTTCTATATCCTCACCCTCCTTCATCTTAGCATGAAATTTTGATATCTTATATCTAGCGATCCTACTATATTCACCAAATAACTCTTGAACGTGAAGCAGGATCTCTTTTGTACTTGTGTACTTCTTATTTTTCCAAAGCATTTCAGTATTCATAGAATCCCATATTATGCAATGTGCTTGTAAATCATCTTATTTCCATTTTTCTAGAGTGTCACATTCTTCTTGTGAAGAATTTTTAGGAAGTGGTCCGGGTGGACTTTTTTCTAATACATAAAGTATCCTTTCAGAAGCTAAAATAACTTTTAAGTTCCTTAACCAATCAGTGAAATTAGGGCCTATAAGCTTAAATTGTTCAAGTATGATTGAAATTGGGTTTGTTGATTTCATATTATCAAGTTTCTGTAAAGGTAAAAAGATTAATTAGTTATATGAAATTGTTATTTTACCATTAGATTTGGTCTTTAATCATAATGACCTCCCATTAACTTCGTGAATCCTACACTTCCAAAGTATGAAAAAAAAATCCCTTATTGGATGGATTTCTAGTGAGTGATGGAGTTCTTAATAAGTCACTAATATCCCTCAGGTACACATTGCCATTCTTAGAATATTAGTCCTCATTAAGTAGTAACTCTTGCCATTATATCTCATGTGAGGTTCCATCAATTCAGCTCCCAATGTTATGGGCCTCAAGTACACATTGCCATTCTTGGTCGTTGGCATTAGTTAGGTCCACACCATTGGATCAATGAAGTATATGGATTTGAACACTATAAACCTCAGGTACTCCTATTTACCATTCTTGGCCCATAGTGTATCCGTACACCCACACTATCTCATGCTTAACAATAACATTACATGAATCTCTTGAGCCTTATATACACCTCTATGTATCCATAGCCGATGCACACAATCCCAAAACCATGCAAGTTATTGCTCCAATGGAGAGCCTAGACCTAAATTTATTTTGAAAGATTTTTGGGTCATTCATTATTAAGGTCTCACGTTGCACATTAACCAATTTATATACATATCACATACATATATAGCATGGATGCACAAATATAGAGTGACAACGAGCCTTTCCTAATCTCATTCTAACTCTTAAAATATATTATAGGCCTAGACTCCATGGGCTTTATAATTATGGGCTTCATTACCTTGGGATTTGTATCCATCTCCAAGGATCTCCGTATTGAACTCTTTAAGCTCCAAATCACAACCCTTGTGTATTACATTTAATCATTAGCATACCAAGGTGAATATTACATCCTAATTCTATATAATTAACATTTAATTACATACCAAATAATAAAATTAATTATTTTTACAAAACCAAGGATGTAAACTAAATCCATGATCATTCCATATAAGTATAATAAGCATAAGACATGTAAAATGCAACTATTTCATGTTAGGGTTAATATGCTAAGCATACTAGCATTTGTGGAAAGCCAAAAGATGGATGAAATGGAGCATGCCAACTCGTCACCACTGTGCCGACTTGTGACAAAGGCTACTGGTGCAGACTCTTCATATGTGTGTCGACTTGGTACACTCCACATCCTAACTTTGCATCCATTTTAGGTTATTTTTACGTATAATAACCCATAAAACTTTTAATTAACATCAAGGATAATCATAATACTTGCAATTATCAATCAATTTAGCATGTGTAAAGTGCAAAAAGATGCTCTAATACTATTGTTAGAAATCAGTTATGCTATTAAGGAGTGTGGTGAGCACTAACCTTAAGTAGGGAAATTTTCAAAAATTTCACTTACACAACTCTACGTCACATGAAAATTTTTGTTCCTATAGATCCATTTTGCATTTTACACATAGCTAAATAACATATCAATATGTAAAAGTAATAACTAAGGAATTCTAAGTTTAAGAAAATTTACCAACTCCTAAGTTTGACATTAACTATAATAGTTATTTACAAGCTTTGATGTAGTTAGGTTCAACTTTTGAATCAAATGCTTAGACTCCTAAGTGTTAGGCCACGAGCTTGAAACACCAAAGGTTTACTAATCACTTTTTTGCTTAAATTTTTTTAGATGCAAGATGCCCTCTCAATAGACCCTCACAAACTTACACCAGTTTAATTTCTTGTAAGAATACTTAGGGTTTTACTAAGTATATGTTGTTTCTATCTTTTATGTGTCTCTACACAAAATTCTAACCATCTAACCTTAGAAACATATCTTAGGTTATGTATTTATATATATAGAAAGCAAATCCTAATGACATAATTGTTTACATCACATGTATACAACTCATCATGATAGGTATACAATTTGTATAAAAGATAAATATGTGGAGAATTGAATACATTCATGTATATGTCTACATACATTCTCTACACAAATCAATGAATCCTAATCTTTAATTTAGCTAAGGTTAACATTATACACTTAAGAGATAATATGCTAAATATGCCATGGTTAACAATTTGCACTTAAAAGATAATTTATGCCTAATAAGCCAAATTTGACCATATCCTTTTATATGGATGTGGGCTTGGTAATTGGGCCAACACTTGGCCCAAGCCCATTCCATCAATCAAATGGGGTTAGATAAGGTTCATAGGCCTTCTCAACATCTTAAACTAATCTTTGGTCCAAAACTCTTTTGGGCCTAGGCCAATATAACTTTACAACTTGGGCCATTAATCCAAGTCCAATTAGAAACAACATTTATTATTAATTTAATACTTCAATTAATATCTCATATTAATTAATAATTAAACCCTTAATTGAATTAGGTTTCATGATATGCTATAATCATTGCTTAAAGCATAAATCTAGTTTTATTAATCTTAATTAATTTATTAAAATCTTTAATCAATAATTAGATTAATGTTAATGTTGATTTAGTAAAACTCTTTTCGGTTTGACTCCTTAGGTTCATATCTAATTAGCAATGAGAAGGTAATATTAACACTTGATATTATTTGAAACTCTTTCAAGTCTAAATGTGAAAATCCTAATTATACACATTTAGTTCTCATAAGTTGTGAGTGACCTCTAGCATTGATATCGCAACTACCCAACTAGAAATGAATGCATGTATTAATTCACACTAACCTTTTGATTATAATTACCATGCACTAAAATCCCTTTATTAGAAGATCTCGATATAGCGTAAAGTCATGATTTAGTCAAACTCTAATAGCTTTATTGTATGACCTTATATCAATTTCTATTTTTGATAAAATATAACAAATACTAGAAATACCTTTCTAGCACTGAAACTCTTTCATATTGTTATATTTGTCCTAGCTAGGAACTTATTCATCAAGAATATACTTAGATAGCATAGGATCTTATCCCAAGTTCACTCCAGGTAATGAATCCCATCTTGGTCTAACACTTATCCCTACATTTAACCGATTAGAGCCACCACACGCTATATACCCATGTGTGATTAATGCAAGTATATAAGCAGTAACAAACCTTAACCACTTAAATGTGGATGACCATATTGCCTCAGGTTAAAGGTCTATATGCACCATTGTGACCTAGATTGTGATTGTTGACTATAATTGAATATCCATGCAATCATAAATCTAACATCATATTCGATCCACCCATCACATGAGTATCCACATGTCTATTCTAATATCTCATATCAAGTAGCATGAGACTCACTACCTCCCACTATTAGTATCATATTCTAATTAAAGAAAATAGACATAGGTGATGGTCAAATTAATGTTACCCAAATATTAATTTATCGACTATGAACAATTTTATAGCATATGTATTAAATAAATTTTCCACTCATATTAATAACTCTTGATAACAAATTTATTTAACATTATGCTAAGGGATATATACTCAAATAAATAAAAACTTTTTTTAAATGAATATTTTATTGCCATTTGGGATAATTTACAATGTCATAATATGTGATTGGCCTCTAAGGCATACCACCTATGCTAACAGCTACTAGCCTAGCCTAAACAATTACAACTTAAGGATGAGAAAAACTGAAGCACAGCAGTTGCCTTCGTACATGCATACTTTTACAAAGTGAATTATCTATGACCCTTAGGGACATAAATGGGTAAAATGTTTAATCATTCATTTATCCATTTATGGCCAATTTGTTATTTCCTCTCTGCATTTCAAAATAATTCTCATTTTTTAGTATTTTACCTGAATTAAAAAATATTTAATAGGCTTAATTATAGAAAAAAATTATAGCTAAATAAGACTAAATTACTTTTCCATAGATATATTCAAAATTTATTACTTATTATTGTAAAATAATTGTGGCACATTCTCGTGTTCCACTCACACTTCCACCTATTCTAATACTTCAAGTAGTATTGGTTAATTCAATCACTTCCACCTTATATTAACAAATTCTTTTCTTATTTTTGTTTAAAACTAAATTCTTGACACCAAAATTTTCATTTAGAATAATTTTACTTTTAATATTTTCAAATCCCGACACACCTTTCATTTTTTACGTATTAAGCATCATATTAGTAGAATCTAACAACTAATGACCTTTAGCCTAAGTGGTTAGGGAGAAGCACCCGTGACCTTTAGGTCATGGGTTTATTTCCTAAGGGGGGCATGACAAGGATCATGTGTGTCCTTTGTCCACCCCCCACTACGACATATATATATACATAGTATAGTTAATTGTAATAGATAATATATGATAGCTATTGATAGCTATAATATCATGTTGTAATACTCCCCTTTGGTCCAAAAAAAAAATCTAACAAAATTTTAGAATCTAAGTCTATAGAGTCTTGACCTCTCTCCATTTTTCTTCTTGAATATATGTAAAAAGTTTAGTTGGCCAAATTTAAATTTATATTTCATACTTGAGCTGTAAATAGTAATGAAGAATCTTTTTTAGAATACAAAACAACAATTTGAAAATATTTATAAAATTTTGGAAAACCAATTAATATAGATATAGTTAAGATAAGGATAAAATAGGAAAGAAAAAAATTAATATTGTGTTTGATATATAAAAGTGACAAATAATTGAATTTTTTTTTGTTTAAAAAAATGACAATTAATTTAGAATGGAGAGAGTATATAGATATCCAAATTTGTATAACATATATAAATTTAGATTTTACATAAATACCCAAAAAAACACCAACCATTTTGTAAAATGCTTCCATTTTTCATTTGTTATTGATATGCCCAAGACATTGAAAAATATTTACCTCCTATCTCTGTGTTAGGGGTGTGCATCAGACAGGTTTGAGTTAGGTCGGGTTTAATTTTTTTCAAAACTCAAAACTAATCCAAACTGAAATTATTTGGTTGGATACCTATCAGTTTTCGGGTTAGCCGAATAATATTAAATATAATAAAGGAAAAAAAATAGGGGAACTGTAGTAGCCAAATGGCTAAAGCGCTCCCCCTTCCCCTTATAAACCTAGGCTCGACCATGCTTTTTATGAGGAAAAGAAAATCATACTTTGATGGCTAAGAATCAAACCTCTAACGTTCAAATACACATTTATCACCTCTACCACTTTGCTAAACTAATTATATTATCATATTTTAGGGTAAAAATATATATAAAATAATAAAATTCAATTTTTTGGTTGGGTCGGGTATCCGACTGAAATTTATAAAAACTCTAAAATAAAAAAATGAACTAACTCAGTTTGGTTCAGTTCCGAGTCAATTTCGGTTGGTCGGGTTTTGCACACCCCTACTCCATGTGATGTGTTGTAGACAATAAAGGTCTCGCTTGTTAAAAGACTTCATCATTTGATTGTGGTCCAATGATTGGAATAGGTCTTCTCCATGCAAAAGCCCCGTTTCACTCTCGCCAATGGAATTTAAAAAAAATAAAGGGATAACAATATTTTTTGTCCTATAACTAATAGTATTTTTTCAATTGAGTCCTATAAGCAATTTTATATACAATCAAATTCAATAAGTTTTAAAAAAATTTTCCATTAGTCTTATCCATTAGTCAACTCAATTTTCTATTAGTCAACTCTTAAAATTAAACTTTTCTTTTACATTTCAGTCCTAAAACTTGAAAAAAAAATTATATTTTGAATAAATAATTTTTATTTATAATTTATTAAATTATTTAATTTTCATAATAATTGTATTTACTCAGTAAAAATAATATCAAAAAATTAAAAATATTTCTTTGTCAAATTATTAGTTTGCATTAACAATGACAAATAAAATTAATCAAGTATTATTTTAATTATTTAAAATAAATAATTTTGATTAATTTATCATATACGAATAATATTTTTTTATATTTACATAAATTCAATTAGTTTTATCTTTTGTCAACATTATAATTTGTGTTAGATTTTAAATATCTATTGAATTCAATTATATTTGAATTAGATATGTTCAAAAAATATATATTTCTCTACATCAAGCTATTTAATAAAAAATTATGTTCAGTTATTTAATTGCTCAAATATTTATCATAAAACAATCTATATTAAGGAAGTATTTTAAAAAAAAACATTTTCTATTTTAAATTCAATTGAGTTTAAAAATTATTTAAAATATAATAAAAATTATAACATTGTCAAAATTGATTGAGTTTTATCCATATAAACAATCTACCACATTAACTTTGTCCAGATGATATAAGATCTCGCAATCATAGTCTTTCAACAGTTCCAACCATCTCCTCTGCCTCAGATTCAAATCTCTCTGCTGAAAAATGTACTTAAGGCTCTTGTGATCAGTAAAAATCTCACAAGTCACCCCGTACAGATAATGTCTCCAAATCTTCAAAGCAAAGATCACTGCAGCCATCTCCAGGTCATGTGTAGGATAGTTCTGCTCATGCTTCTTCAACTGCCTCGAAGCATAGGCTATCACCCTTCCATTCTTCATTAACACATAACCAAGGCCAATTCGAGAGGCATCACAGTAAACTGTGAACTTATCCATACTATTAGGCGAAGCTAACACTGGCGCTGTGGTCAACTTCTCCTTCAACAACTGAAAACTATTCTCACACGCTTCTGACCACTCGAACCTAACATTCTTCTGAGTCAAGTGAGTCATAGGGGCTGTAATTCTGAAAAAATCCTGCACAAACCGCCTATAATACCCGACTAAACCCATAAAACTCCGAATCTCAGTGACAGAAGTAGGTCTAGGCCACTCAGACACTGTTTCAATCTTCTGTGGATCAACCTGAATACCTTCTTTAGACACTATGTGTCCAAGAAAAGAAACACTCTCCATCCAGAAATCACACTTCGAGAATTTAGCATAAAGCTGATGATCTCTCAGTGTCTGTAGTATAATCCTCAAGTGATATACATGCTCCTCCATACTCCTAGAATAAACCAGTATATCATCGATGAAGACTAACACAAACTGATCTATATACGGTCTGAATACCCTATTCATCAGGTCTATAAAAGCTGCTGGTGCATTAGTCAAACCAAAGGACATCACCAGAAACTCATAATGACCATATCGAGTGTCGAATGCTATCTTAGGAATATCAGATTCACTAATCCGCAGCTGATGATAACCTGACCTCAAGTCAACCTTAGAAAAGAACTGTGCACCCTGTAGCTGATCAAACAAATCATCAATCCTCGGGAGAGGATACTTGTTCTTCACTGTCACCTTATTCAGCTCTCTGTAGTCAATGCACAGTCTCAGGGTACCATCTTTCTTCTTCACAAACAGAACTGGTGCACCCCAAGGAGAAACACTGGGTCTGATGAAACCTTTATCCAACAACTCTTGCAACTATTCCTTCAACTCTTTCAACTCTACAGGAGCCATTCTGTAGGGTGGCATAGATATAGGAGTAATACCTGGAACCACATCTATACAGAACTCAATCTCTCTGTGAGGTGGTAAACCTAGCAACTCCTCGGGAAAAACATCAGGAAACTCACAAGCAACAGGAACATCTGTGAGTGACAACTTCTCCACTGACGTATCCCTAACCAATGCCAAATATCCCTGACATCCTTTATTCAACAACTTCCTAGCCGCAATAGCAGAAATAAGATTCTGAGGTGCTGAACTCCTATCACCAACAAACTTAAAATCTTCTTCACCAAGAATTCTGAAAGTCACCTCTTTATTCCTACAATTTACCACGGCATAGTGCTGAGATAACCAGTCCATTCCCAGAATAACATCAATCTCCATTACATCCAACAATATCAAATCAACGAGTAATTCTCTATCTCCCACGAGAACTGGACAACTAGAAAGAACAATATCGGTGTCCAAGGAATCGCTCAGAGGAGTGGCAACGGACAAAGGAAAAGCCATCCTTGAAGGTTGCCAATAAGATTTAGAAGCAAAAACGGGAGAAATAAACGAATGCGTGGCACCCGGATCAAACAAAACCCATGCATCCAGGTAACAAACAGAAACAATACCTGCCACGACTGCATTAGATGCCTGAGCATCCTACTGAGTGAGATGGAAAACTCTGGCCTGACCTCGACCTCCCTGCTAACTGGTAGAAGCCTGGCCAACACCTCTGGCACCTCCTCTAGTACCTCTATCATGACTCTACTGTGGAACAAACTGAGTGGAACTCTGATGCTGAGCTGGTGGTAACTGAAATGGCACGGGTGCAGCACTAGCAATCGACTGCTGCTGCCTCTGACTCTGCTGAGTCGGACCTCGCTGCTAACTACTCGAACCAACATGAAAACTCGAATATGGAGTAGCCTGCAATCCACTCGACTGAACTCCTAGCTGGTAGTAATCAGGCATCGCTCCCTGCCTAACTAGCCTCAACTCAATCTCCTTGGCTAACTCAATCACAGACTCAAAAGTAAGGCTTGTTGTAGGCATACCAGCAAAAGCTGAACCCAATCCAGTAACATAGGTAGTGACCGTGAAATACTGGTCTCGCATCAGATCCTCAACTGATCGATCACCACGAGAAATACTGGTCAGTCGAAGACGATAGCTCATACGAAGAGGCTCTGGACAGAATCTCCTCATAAATCGCTCTCGGAACTGAGCCCATGTCATCGTCATCATATAAGGCTGAATCATCTGAATAAACCAGTCTAGGGCTGGTCCCTTGACAGATAACTCTACAATCATGATCCGCTGATACTCGGTATGAGCAGTCCGAGTCCTAGTCTCAATCGCATGCAAAAAATCTAAGGGATCGAAAGTACCATCAAACGCAATCCTGCTAACTCGGGCATATAAAAAAGCTACCTCAGGGTCAGACATACCCTGCTGATAGGCAGCCTGAACAGGTTGAACAACTGGAGGAATAGGAACATTAAATTCAGGCTCAACAGGCTCCTCGTCCTGTAACTCTCTCTACCTACGGTGACCTGCCGCTCCTCGAGGTCTACCTCTGCCACGACCTCTACGTCTAACTGGCTGCTAAGGAGGCAAAACCTCATCCTGAAAAGACTCATCATCCTCGGCTTCAACGACCGGTGGAGCGACACGCGCTCGCCTCCTCATTCTGAAAAGACAAACGAAAAGATTCAGACAAAATAGACAACGGAGGAATAACGCAGAAAACTAAGTAAGGAATACTTATCAAGACATACTCGAACCTAATTCACTGCAGTAGTTCAACAGAAAACACAACATGAAAACTAGGGCCACAACTCACACAACTAAGCCTTGACACAGAACTTTGCTCTGATACCAACTTTGTCACGACCCAAAACAGGGGCCATGACCGGCGCTAGGGAACGGGAATTCTTTCGAATCCGGAACCCGTAGCAAGCCTAAAAAATAAAACATGCAATAATAATAACAATATATAATGCAGCAGAAATAAAAATCATAAATATAATAATAGCATATGCACCAACTGGATTTAAATCAAATCCTCATCATTTCATATATATAAATCTTTTAATACAAATCCAGTTCAAATATAATACAACATCTCTTTAAATATTTAATGACTACTGCATTGTCTATATAAGATAAAACTCAAGACTCAAAGAAGCAGTTTACACAAAGAAGCCGGGGAGGAAGAAATCCGGCGTACAGGCCTGCTACTGAGGTCTGAGGAAGATGACTCTCCTGAAAAATAGTCAACAGAGGGGAGTCAGACCTCACTAAGTGAATTACTATAATATATATACATGCATACTAAATGACAATGCATACAGTCAATAGTATATATATAGATATATATACAGGCAAATACACACAGATGCTGTAAAATCATTTTATATATATTTTACTAAAAATCATCGTTTATGAAGGATCAAATAGAACCCTATGATATCAAAACCTCAATCAGTGTTAGACAACACTCTAGCCATACGGGCTCACTTAATCCAAATATATCCACTTAATCCATTTAGACAGTAGACTGGCCCCGAGACACTAAGTCAACCGAGCTCCAGCAGTCTGACTGCCAGTGTGATTGGCCCCGAGACACTTGGTCAATCGAGCTCCAGCAATCACACCTCCAAACCATATCTCATATATCAAATAATCATATTCAATCAATATCTTCAAATAGGTTAGTAATATAGCCTAAATGCTATAAGCGCACCGGTACGTACTCGGTCCTAGTGCTGCCCACTAGGTAGCACGTTCTATCAATATCCTTCATTAATAAATATAAAACATTCATTCACAAATAAATGATGCATGGATTTAAATAAAATAACATTATAAACCATATATATACTAGAAATATACCAAAAGTAAACCAGGTATATTTTGAGTATATATACGTCAAATAAATCCAATCAAATTACAAATTTAGCTAGAAATATATTTAAAAACATTTTAAATATAATTTATTAATAAAACATGAGTATAATTTAATATATACCAAAAATAAACCAAAAATAAACTAAAAATATACTTAAATAAAAATCACATTATTTATGCATATTTAATCAAAATAAAACATATATTTCTAAAATCATGCATCCTAAAGCATATATATATAAAATAGTAACTCACACTTAGTGCGCTCCTCGAGATGGGTCCGACAGGCCTGGTCCACTAGGCCTCGGTCTCGGCGCAACTAGACAAACAATAAATAACAGACATCAGAATAAACCTAACAGAAAGTCCTAGAACTCGATCTAGAATATTAAACACAGAAACAGAAGTAGGGTTTGACCGAACATCACGTTTTACGAGAATTCTACCAAAAATTCGACAGAACCTCCCCTGTAAAATGGATATCTCTCTACTCAAAGAGTAGAGCCGACCCTGCAAAGAAATACACTTTGAAAATAAATGTAAAATTACATTCACAACCCCTCGGTCGTACTCCAAACTACAGTCTACCGACCGGGATCCACAATCACAGAATAATTTCAGAAATACCAAAAATACCCTTATAACATAGAAATACATTTTTATAAGTAGAAATTACATAATTAACCTTAAAACACTGTAAAAACCGATAAAAACTTATTTTATTAGTAAAATCATATATTATATATATAATTGAAAATAATTCACGAAAAATAGTTTTAATTAGTTAAAAATACTAAATAATTTGTAGAAATCATTTTTATACCTTAAATAACTATTAAAACCAATTTAATTATATTTTTAGCCAATTTAGGGTAAAATTACCAAAATGCCCTTATATATGTAAATATACTAAAATTCATTCAAAAATTCACCAAAAATAGTATAATTATCCAAAAATTAATTTTCTCCACATATTTATCAATAATATCAATAATTAAACTCAATTTACCAATTAATTGCAATTAAAAACACAATTAACCTAATTTTCCCAAAATTACATAAACTTAAATAATTCAAAATAAATACATAGAAATTCATAAAAATTCCAAATAAATTCCTATAATTCATTTTAACACCTATAATTATCATAAAACACAATTTCATAATTTATTTAATTAGTTTTCAAAAATTAGAAAATAATAATAAAATATTCAAAAATACCCAAAAATCAAAATAATCGCCAAAAATTCCACAAAAATTCATAAATGTAGATTAAGCTAAGGGGAACAAAATTTGTGAAGGATTTTTCATGAATCAATCAAATTGAAGTTCAAAAAATTAAAGAACCCTAATATGGCCGAAATTGAAAATTTGAAACCTAAGCAAATCAAGACCATTTTAGCTCAAACCAAAGCTAGAATCACACTCACCGGAGCTCAAGGAGAAGAAAGAGACCATCGGTGTCAAAAATGGTGGCCGGAGGAGGAAGAACGGCATGAAGCTTGAGTTTCGACAACTCAAGCTATTTCCGACCAAACTCGACGGGAAAGGGAGTTGCTGGCGGCGGGGAATGGCTGAGGACGAAGGTGGCACACCGGATGGCACACCAATGACAAGGAATCAGCAGTTGCAGCGACGGACGGCGAGGGGAACGGAGTCAGGGAAGAAGAAGATAGTCAGGGGCAATTGTGTAATTTTTCAAAAGTTTGATTTTTTGACTTATAATATGTATATATATATATACTTTATACTATATATTAAAATAATATTAAATTAAACACATTAAATATACACCACACACTTAATATTTAATATTTTAAAATTTAATAATAAATAAAAATAATTAAATAACAATAAAATAAATAATTAATTAATAAAATATTAGGGTAATATTAATTAAACCCTAATTAAATAAATAAGTACACACATATACGGTGTTTTGTATTTTAAAAATATGTATGAGTTCATGCAAGTCCATAAATCTATTTAAAATAATTAATAGTAAATTATTTACGTGAAAATTTCCCCGAAAATGCAAGTCCCGAAAAAATTTTACGAAAAGCACTTAAAATAATAATAAATAATTAAAATTCAATTTAAATTAAATAAAAGCTTATGAAATATCAATATCATATATAAAAATTATTAACACTGCATATCCCGATGCAGTATTAAAATATTTAAAAACACGGGATATTACAATTAGGTTGGGAATTAGGGCATGATGTAGGAAGAAAGTGCTCTTTTTCTACTTTAGGCATTGAAGGTAATGGTGGACCACATTTGATTTTTGTTATGTGTGAAAAATCTTTTTTATAGTTGTAATAGTGGACCACTTGACCACTTTTGATGTTTGGTTGTGTGTGAAAAATCTTTTTTATAATTGTAATGGTGGACCACTGTACCACTTTTGATTTTTTTTTAACCTTTTATTATGAAATTGGATGAAAAGTGTATCAATTGGAGGTGTATGGTCCTACATGTGTTTGTTGTTCTTTTCTAATGGTGGACCAACGTGTTTAGTTTATATTTTTAAAGAATGGATTTTGTGCATTTTTTAAACTTTTGTCTTTTCTATTTGTAGTAACATGTTGGAGCTTGTGAACCTCCAATTTAACTACGGTGGAAAATGGATTTTTCTTCTCGTCATAAAGTATGATGATGGAGAGATGGACATCATCTGTGATTTCGACCCAAATTATATGTCTTACATGGATATTAAAGAGAGGTACATGACAAATTATGGCTATACATATGTTAGCTCAATTATTATTCTTGAACCTAGAAAGAGTTTAAATGATGGACTATTCTTAATAGATAATGATGAAGGGATTCAAAGGGTCTTAGGTTATATTAGGGGCAACAATTAGGTAAATGACATTAAAATGTACGCTAATCATGATATAAATGTAACCATTTTACCCATAAATTATTTGGCTATTGAAGTGAAAAGAGTCTTAGAGGGGGGTGAATAGGACTATCAAATAAAAATGAAAAATTAAAAGAATTCTTTGCAAGAATTGAATGGAAGTTGAGAAGGAAGAATGAAGACCATAAAAATTTAAGGAGTTTGGATTCAACAACAATCTTACGTCTCCATCTAACTTATCCTCAAGTTAGGATTTTCAATCACCCATAATATCATTCACAAGATTGAGATTACACAAGAGTTTTATGGCTCACTCTTATAACCTCACAACTTGAGTTTTCAAGGCTCATTCACAAACCAAATCCTAAGTGTTTCAATGGACAACACTTAAACTAATTCCTTTAGAAATAAATCTCTCTTCCTTTCTAATCTATCTCAAGATTTAAGATGAAAAGAAATTCTATTTCTAACACACAACCAACTCTTATAAGAGTTGTACAAACAAATAATTGTTTTAGAGAATTTGAGAGCTCAATTGAAAGCTTAAGAAAGAATGAATGATAAATAAGTTTCTTAACTTCCATTCAGCTCTAGAAGTGTTTATATAAATAAAAACTCAAAAATATAGTTTTTGGAGGTGCAATTAATGTGTCTAGTGCCTATATTTTTGAATTCAATATTTATAATTTTAAATTATTATAGGTGATGCTGTCAGATAGCTATACACAAGTTGAACCCGTGATTTTATATTAAAGATACTTGAATTTACCCAAAATTTCTTCATAAAAGTTGTAAATATTTGACTTAGTTTTTCATATCATTTTGAATCACTTCAATTGAACTTATGTAGCTCAAGATATCTAAAATACTAAGAGTTGTGCAATCTAAAATACAGACTATTATCAGACAACTATACATAAGTTGAATCCATGATTTTATATTGAATAAATTTGAATTTTCCTAAATTTTCTTAACCAAAGTTGTAGATATTTGAATTATTTTTCCATATTATTTTTAATCACCTCAATTGGACATCTACAACTCAAGATATGTCTAAAATACTAAGAGATATGCAATCTGAAATGGCAGACACATACATTGATGTCGACTCAATATTTGCATAAGTAAATGAATTCGGATTTTGACAAATAACCTAATGCAAAAGCTCAAGATGTCTACTTTAATTGTAAAGAAGATAATTTTCTCATTATAAAGCTCTAAGGATGTCAAAAGCCTCATTGAATCTCAAAGGTCGAATTAGCCCAAGATAATCATACTTTCATTTTAACTTTCAATAAAGTTCTAAATTATACACACTTAAAAAAATAAATTAAATGCTTAAAATTAAGTTTATTAAGATCAAAATTAAGATTGATTATTACTAAGGTCAATATGAAGGACCTCCAAATGCAAACCTAGGTCCTAAGTTAGGAACACAATGTAATGTTAATTTTACATGTCAGGATAAGGGATTAAACAATGAAGGTGGAAGGGAAGAAGTTGGTAGGGAAGAGGCAAGTTTAAGGGATAAGGAAAGTGGCTATGAAGAGAATGAGAGAAATGGTGAGACTGGGGATGATAGTTGGTTTAAGAGTGATAGTAGGGAAGAAATGAGTGAGAGTGAGACTGATAATGATAATGATCAACCAAAAGAGAGGGTTAGCTATAATGAAAATGATGGAGGGCCCAATTTCATGCTAGGCATTACATTTGGTAATGCTAAAGATGCTTGGGAAGCCATTGCAAAGTATGTTATGGCTAGGGGAACCAAACTGAATCTTGATCCCAATGAACTAAGTAGGATTAGTGCAAAATATATGACGAATGAAGGTTATAAATTCCTTTTTTTTTTTAGATTTCCAATGATGGGGACAATCCTAAACTGGTTGTTAAAACATTACAACCTAAACATGACTGTTTTAGGACATTTGACAATCCTTATGCCAATGCCGCCTTTTTAGCTAATTATTTTAAAAATAAAATTACTAAAAATCCTGAACTTAAAATCAAGGACATACAGAAAGCTGCAAAGGAAGAAATTAGGTTGATTGTGTCAATACATAAATGTAAAAGGGCAAAAAAATTATTATGGCAGAATTGGATGTTGGTTATAAGATCTAATTTGGGTACCTGACAGCATATGTAGTTGCACTAAAAAGAACTACCCCTAGAACTACTACTGAGATTGAGCTATGTAAAGATTATTTGAAAGAGGGCAAAAGAGTTTTTTGATGTATGTTCATATGTTTTGATGCCCTAAGAAAAGGCTAAAAAGTAGGGTGCAAACCTTTAATAGGTATTGATGGCTGCTTCTTGAAAGGAGTTTGCAAAGGGCAATTGTTGACTACAATTAGAGTGGATACAAATAACCAGTTATACCCAGTAGCCTAGGAAGTAATTAATAAGAAAAATAAGGTTAATTCGAGGTGGTTTTTGGAATGGTTGTAAAGAGAGCTCAATCTACAAGATGGGTCCACTCTAACAATTATTTCTGACATGCAAAAGGTAAGAAATAAATCTACTTAATGTCTACTTTTTAAATATGTTGTTATGATACATAATTTAGTAATTAATTCATTTATTTTTTTCCATTCAAGGTCTTATTGATGCTGTGAATTATGTGTTGCCCTAATCTGAGCACAGGTGGTATGTTAGACATATTTATTCAAATTGGTCCAAAAAATGGCATGGAGGGGAATTCAAAAAGCATTTTTTTTAATTTGTGCATAGAGCACATATCCTGAGGAGTTTAAGGATAATTTGGAAAAACTTAGGAACATTAATAAGAAAGCAATTGAGGATCTTGTCAAGTACCCTCCTCACAATTGGTGCAAGGCTTACTTTAGTAGTAAGTGCAAATCTTTCATAGTGGACAAGAATATAACTGAGAGTTTTAATGCATGGATATTGGATGCAAGATTTAAGCCTATTGTAGGCATGCTTGATAATATCAAATTAAAGGTTATGAACAGAATTGTAGAGAATTGCAAGATTTAAGTCCAAGTTGTATGCCACTATTTCAATACTACAAGGAGAAGGCATTAGGTTATGAAGTTATTTTTAATGGTCAAGATATGGTTGAAATAGGAGAGGGAGAAGACAAGCATTTAGTTTTTATTGACAGGAAGTTATGCACTTACCGAGTTTGGGAGTTAACTGGCACCCCATGCTCCCATGCAATACGTGCATTAGCTTATCTTAAAGTTGATCCAATGGAACACATTTCTGAATGGTTTCAAAATAAAAAATTTATTACATCTTATCAACATTGTTTACAGCCTATTCTAAGAAAAAAGTTCATAAGATACTATGAGTCTGAGTCAATTGATCCCCCACATATCACTAAACTAGTTGAAAGATCAAGGAAGAAAAGAATCAAGACAACAAATGAACCAAACACATAAATTACAAAGCTTTCAAAGAGAGGCCAAAAGAAAAAATGTGGCCTCTGTAATCAAAATGGTCATAACAGAGTTAGGTGCCCTAATAAACACAATCATGTATGCTTTAAAAATAATTTTCTTGTACTTTTAATTTTCAAACATTAGGAATTTCATATTAAGTTTTATTAATGTGTCACATGGAGAAGGAACTCAAAATAATGCACCAGAGACTAGTAGAAGGTTAGGTGGCAATAGCCATCAAACTTCAAACACCACTATTACAAATCCACCTAGAGGTCATGTTGACCATTAAAAGTAGTGTTTTTGTTTAATTGCTTAACCTTATGTCATTTAATTGTACATTGTAATAGCTTATTTGTTTTTTATTTTACAAACAACACAAGTTCTTGGAGAAAACATAACATATTTTATGCTAATGCACACATCAAATTCCATTAATACTTGAACAAATATTAGTACATTTTTTTGCCATTATAGTAGAACAAAATCTAGGCATTCGTCATCCTAAACAACTGCATTACCTAAGACATTAGCATTACCTAAACAAATATTAAATAAAAAAAGAAAATACATAGTAGTATAAACAAAGAAATCACAGTAACACCATATGCTATTTTCATTTTTTCTGGCAATGAGCAAGTTTACTTGCTCGTTTACATGAGCCTTCTTAAGTTTCTTCAACTCAAACCAAAGGTCCGCCACATTATCATCAAAATGAATAGTATCCATCTTTAACATATGAAAATTCATATTTTCTTCAAGCAAATAATTTCTCTCATCTTTCAATTCATTCAACACTTCCTTGGCTCTCTTACTTGTAGGTACATCATGCCATTCAAAATAGTTGCACCCCGTGTAATATCCCGTGTTTTTAAAATATTTTTACACTGTATCGGGATATGCAGTGTTAATAATTTCTGTATTTTATATGATATTTTTACGAGTTAATATGTATTTAAAACCTATTTTAATTACTGTGTATTATTTTCAGTGTTTTACGTAAAATTTTCCCGGGACTTGCATTTTTGGGGAAATTTTCACGTAAATAATGTAATATTAATTATTTTAAATATATTTTTGGACTTGCATGAACTCATACGTATTTTTAAATTATTAAATAAAGCCTATGTGTGTATATTTATTTAATTAGGGTTTATTATTACCCTAATATTTTATTAATTATTTATTTGTTTTATTGTTATTTAATTAATTTTATTTAGTATAAATTATTAAAATATTAAATTTTATGTGTGTGGTGTATATTTGATGTGTGTAATTTAATATTATTTTAATATATAGTATAAAGTATATATATATATATACATATATACATCAAAAATCAAAAGAATTGGAAAATTACCATTTTGCCCCCCGAGTCTTCTTCTTCCTCCCGATCCTTCTCCTCGCCATCCGGTCGCTGCTACTGTCGTTTCTTCACTGTGGGTGTGCCGTCCGGAGTGCCACCGCCTTCCCCAACCATTTCCGCCGCCTGAGGTAGCCGTTTCTGGTGCTTGGAAGTCGATTTTGGCCGGAGAAACCGAAAATCGATCCACCATCGATCACGTCGATTCCGGCCACCATTTTTGACACCGCTGGTCTCTTTCTTCTCCTTGAGCTCCGTTGAGTGTGATTCTAGCTTTGGTTTGAGCTAAAATGGTCTAGAATTGCTTAGGTTTCGATTTTGTCAATTTCGGCCTATTAGGGTTTTTGATTTTTTTGAGCTTCGAATTGATTGATTCATGAAAATTTCCTTCACAAATGTTGTTTTTAGTAGCTCAATATACATGTATGAATTTTTTTAGAATTTTTGGAGATTTTTTGGATTTTTGGGTATTTTTGAATATTTTAATATTATTTCCTAATTTTCGGAAATTAATTATTTAAATTATTAAATTGGAGTTTATGGTTAAATTAGGTGATGAAATGAATTATAGGAATTTATTTGGAATTTTTATGAATTTCTAAGTATTTATTTTGAATTATTGAAGTTTATGTGATTTTGAGAAATTAGGGTTAATTGTGTTTTAAATGGAAATTAATTGGTTAATTAAGTTTAATTATTGATATTATTGATAAATATGTTGAGAAAATTAATTTTGGATA